>JBBCBC010000022.1:8714008-9392380 GCA_037126765.1 Stenogyne calaminthoides | reverse complement strand
TAAAATTGAGTTTGATTGTAGATCATGCATGTGGATGAATGAGCAATAATTGTTATATTAAAAAGCTAAAATGAATGGGATTATTGATAAAACATAGTCTTGGCTCATGTATTGCTTTCAGATGTCCAGTTTGGGTTCCACCTACTGAGTTGCTTTAAAATCACTAATTTCACTCAACGACTAACACACTCTTTAGATTATTTGATAAGAGAGTGAAGATTACATAACATAAAAACTGATTAATTTTGTTCAGTAAAAAACATGATATTAATGACTAAATTGATTAGAGCCACAATTCTTTTTCTCATTTGTTAACCAACCTAAAAATTTCTTTTTTCTCACTTTCCATGTTTTAGCAAGTAAAATTTAAAATGACAATAATTTTCAAGAAAATGATAAAATAAATTTATACAACCAGACTAGGTAAAATAATATAACTAAACACCATCACTTATAAACTAAAATCATAGTATTAAATATTATATATACTAATTGATAACAATAGCAAAACCAATTAACAAATTTGAGGTTTAGGGTGTGTTTTAAGAATGGATAATATGGGACATCATCTGAAAATTTTGATATTTTCATTCACAACCAAAAAAAGGCTGCGTCCAAAGGTGTCCTAAGATGAATTTGTTCATCATTTGATGACCCAGACAAATACAAAATGGTAAATAAAATGAAAAACAAATTAAAGTTAGAAAAAATAGGACAAGAAAACAAAAGAGGCTAAAAACATGGTAATTCAGCAGCAAAATCATCATCAATAGAGATGATAACATCCCTCAGTCCAAGTGTTGGAAATAATATATTGCTTCATCCTTATTAATAAAATAAAATACTAACTAAATAACATTTTTATGAGAATTTAAAAATAAAAATTCAAAAATTGTAGATGTATATAATTAAAAGGAAGAGAGTTTGCTCAGAGTAGGCAAATTAAGTAATTGGTTCGATTCTGCCAGCAGATTTCCTCAACTAATTTCAGAAGAGGGAGCTTCGATATCCTCATAGCAAAAGCTTTACCAAATCTAATTGAAAATATAAACAAAGTTTTAAAAATAAGAGCATAGATTACAAAATTATATAATAAAAATATGGAAAATGAGAGGATCGCTCAGTTCAGCGGGATAATCGACATGCATGAAACAATCTCTTTTTAGAAAGAGATAGAAACCTGCAATACGGTCTGTTGAGCTTGAATTTTCCGAGTCGTCACTGCGAATCGAATCTCTGATTTTCCTGATCTAAAATAGTAATTAAAATGCGAAGAATTATAATAAAAGGCAAAAGTAGGCAGATTGGAATGAGAAGACGATGATGAAATGGGGCGATTTATGATTTATACAGGGGGTGATCTAGGGTTTAATCAATTTGTGTTTCACCGGTCCTTCTTGGGCTTGGGCTGGGCCCCTACAAATAAAACTAAGGCCCAGGCACCGCCAAGAAATTTTGACAAATAAAAAAGATTGCAAAAGAAGACTATTTTACCCTTTATCAATTTTATACAAATTCAAATTCTACACCCCGGTCCCACTGAAAGCTGACCCGTCGGTGGTGTCTACAACCACAGTAAAGATTGGATTCAACAGAAACACATGCAATTCTAGCCTTGAAATCTATTTATCTTTACATATTTCTGTCCCAAAATATTCCAAATTTCGAATCGAAAAAAGAACAAATTTCAGCAGAAATTGGAAAAAGAATAGAAAAAGAAGAAAAGCAAGAGACTGGAAGACGGAGGCGGCGGCAGAAGAAGACGAGGCGGGCGAAGGCTGTGGAGAAGAGCAGAAGAAATTGGGGGCCGGCGCACAAAAAGGGTAAATGGTTAAATTCTCCCTAATATACTATAGAAAATACTCTACAAAATTTGAATAAAATATTTCATGAAAATTGTGGATTTATATATCTATTACTTATAAAAAGAGTGGGTGGCCAAAATGGGGGCAGTTTCCTGGCCAGTTTTGTTCCCGTCCTGTCTAGTTGTCAATACGTGTCGATTTTATGTTCTCTCTAATTTTCTCTGTTTCACCGTCGTCATTTTCCCCTTTCTGAAAATTCCTCCGTCTCCTTCTCTATGTTCTTTAACAAAATTTTCGTGTCCCAACAATTCAGCTTTTTAATTCATCGCCGCTCCTTCGCCCCTATTTTTTCTTTTCTTATGTCTGTCTTTCTCAGGTAACTTGTACATTCTAGAATGTTCTGATCATTGTCTTAGTCCCAACAGTTTTGATTACTCCCCAACCTGTCTACACTTTCTCTTTAATAATTGTTCCACTTAACCTCGTCATCACTACGTATAATATTTGGTTCAGTTTGTTTTCGTATGCGAAATTCGTTCTTCAATTTCTTTTATGTATCAGTTTAAAGTTGGATACTTTGTTACGGTTTCTTCAGTTTTAATTTTTGTTGGAAAAATGATGTGGGTTATGGGAATAGGAATCTGATTGATGAATATTGCAGATCATGCTACTCAACCACATAAACGCACCGGCTCTCCTCTATTTTGATGTGAGTTTTTGTTTTCCTTGAATTTTATGGTTTTATTATATTTTGTGCACTTAATTTTATTGCCTCATGTGTTGTGGAACTCATAATTTTGTAGTATTAATAGACAGAATGAGCACATTTAGGAATACTAGAGGTTGTGGGTTTTTGGTGTTTACACGGCCACACCTTGTTCTATTTACAGACGATGCTCCAATTTGGTTTTGGGAAAAAAAATTGAGTTGTTGGAGGAAATAATTTCAGATGAGGGATACAATAATTTAGGTTGCGTTTGTTTTGGGATTCACACGGATGGACTTAGGACTTTACGCTCCCCGTCTCATACGAGTTTGAGATTCAAAAATCTGATTTTTAAATCTCACATTCAATCCACACCTACAAATACCTATAAAATCTATTATTATTCTTTCCAATAAATCACATTTTATACACTTTATTATTCTTCTCAATATAATATAATAACACAATATCAAAATTGATTTGACATAAAGTTAAATAATATCCTACTCAAATCCCAAAACAAACACATACATTTACTATTCATCAAGGATTCTAAATCCCTGGATTTTAAAACCTTGACTTGCTTCGCACATTTACACGCCATTTGCAGTCCTGCTTTAATTTTCATTATAAATCTCAACGATGGAAGAATGTAATGATTTTGATTTTTCATAATCTCAATTATTATGGTATTACCTGAATGTTTTAGGAATATATTATGCTTCACTGTTGCATCAGTATTATGTAGAGATGTATGTGCAGAAATCTTGGTTGGCCGTAGCGAATGGGTCATGCTCGCCGGAGGATAATTCAAAAAAATATGCCATGCGTTTCCATCCCAGATATGTTGTATTATCTATGTTCTTTAAGAAAATTCTTTCATTGTTTATGTTCTTGGAATTAGGTTGCTGCATTTCCAATTTTGTAGATAGTGTTCTTATTTCCGAAATGTGTTGCTACACGCTGGAATTTGCTTGTGTGAGAATTGGACTGGATAAGAGAAGTAGATCATATTAGAGAAAATTACAGTTAGATACAAGATTTAGGATATCATTACAACTAGGTACAAAGTGCAGAAATTTGAACTAAAGTACATTGTACTATAGTCAGTGACGGACCCAGGACTTTCGAAGAGGGGGGTCCAAATTAATAATAATAATTAAAAAAAATAAAAATAAAATTTTAAATTAAGAACATAAACTAATACCTGTATTTTTATAGTTGAAATATTAAACATAATTACATAAACATTAAAAAACTAATATTTAATACAACTAAATTATAGCATTCCTCTCCGACACTTCATGTTCTGGAAGCGTTGCATGATAGCCTCGTTAGCAATTCTATGAAAAACATCCCTTTCAATGTAAATAGTCAAACAATCATTCAACAATCTGTCTCCCATTCGATTTCGGGGTGTACTCTTGACGAGTCATTGCCGAAAATGCTCTTTCCACGGTTGTTGTGGCAACTGGTAAGACCAGTGATAACTTAAGAAGCAAGTAGACTAATGGAAAAACAAAATGCTTTCTTGTAGCAACCATCTTCTGAGCAAGACCTCCAATTCCTACAACTGAAGAAAATCTTTCATCCAAACGCATGTCAACAATAAAATTATCTAGTTGACTCTCAAGTTCCAATAGAGTAGTTTTAGAGAAATATGTCGGATAAAATTCGGCAAGACGAAGCAGCTTATTTTTATCAAATGCTGAAAATGAATCTCTCTGACCAAAACAAGTCATACACAATAACAACTCCGTGTTCACTTCGTCAATACGATGATCTAATTCCTGAGCTTGCAAGTCAATCACATAATAAAAGAGTAATGATAAAGATTAGTGATTTTTTCAACTCCACGCCTTGATCTTCCACGGGCTACATGTACATCTTCCATGTTTATCACAACTATCTCATGTTTTTTAGAGAAATTATAAACTTCATCTAACAAAGTATCCCAATCATTATCTCTCATTAATTGAAAACGAGTTTTTGCTCCTTTCACAAGACTCATTGCATTAACAATTTCTTGATCCTTTCTTTGTAGAGCTTGTGACAAATCATGTGTAATTCCCAAAATTTTCTTCATCAAATGTAGCACAAAAACAAACTCAAACTTACTAACAATATCAAGCAAATCCAATGCCTCAGCCCTCTATGAATCATCATTACCACTCTCCCCAACATACTCAAGAATATCAATAACAGAAGGATATAAATGCATCAGGTTAATAAGCGTACCGTAATGAGAACTCCAACGAGTATCTCCAGGTCTTTTCAATGTCATTTCCTGATTCTTTTTTTTTCCAGTCTCAATTTCATCATTTGCGATCCCTTCGACAATCCTCTTCATTTGATCCTCCCGAAATCGATCTCGACGCTTACAAGACCCTCCAACAACATTACACAAATGTGTGATTGTATTGAAAAAAGAACCAATGCTTGCATTCTTCTTAGCAACCGCAACAAGTGTGAGTTGTAGTTGATGAGCAAAACAATGAACATAGTAAGCACTAGGATTCTTCCTCAATATCAAACTTTTAAGCCCATTGAATTCACCTCGCATATTACTTGCCCCATCGTACCCTTGACCTCTCAAACTAGATACACTCAAGTCATAAGTGGAGAACAAAGAATCAATGCCTTTCTCAAGTGATGTTGCTGATGTGTCACTAACATGTACATGACCAAGAAAGCTTTCAATAACACAACCACTCTTGTTAACATAACGTATAACAACCCTCATTTGCTCCTTGACTGAAACATCTCGGCACTCATCAATTAATATGGAGAAAAATTCATCCCCAATATCATTAATGATTGCATTGGAAGTCTCAACTGCAGCTGCATTTATAATATCCTTTTGAATCTTTGGCAATGTAAGTTTGAGATTTTCAGGGGCATTTTTTAAAGCAACTTTGTGGATTTCTTCATTACAAGAAGCAAGAACTTTGAGAAGCTCCATGAAATTCCCCTGATCTAATGATTCTTCAGACTCATCATTGCCTCGAAAAGCTAATCCTTGCTTAGTAAGATAACGCAAGCAAATGACAGATGCATTCAGTCGACAACGATAATCAATTTTTGACTGTTCTGAAACTTTAGAGAAAGACACTTCAATGTGTTGAGCTCGATTCATCAAATCTTGACAAGCCAATCTACACTTGTTATGGTCACTATTATGATCTCCAACATGATCCCTCAACCTTTTTTTCTTTCTCCATGCATTGAATCCCCCAGTTATAAAAGCTTCATGCCCCTTTTCACTCATCCCCGTTGAAAAAAGATAACAATACAAACAAAATGCGGCATCTTTTGTAAAGTTATACTCCAACCAATCCTTAAATTCATCAAACCAAGATGCAACAAATTTATGTTTTCGACTTCCATCTACCTTTTGAGGAAAATCATGATTATGTGGTTGACATGGACCTTTTAATAAATAAGCTCTACGAACCTGTTCAATTGAGTACGGAGGATAGCTCAATATTTTAGGTTGAAGTCCCGGATCGCTAGGAAGATTCTCTAAATCCATCACATCATTTTGGCTTGATGATTCTTGAAGGTGAGCATTTTGAGTAGACACATCAACGGGTGAAGATGCTTTCTTTTCTACAATATCCGGGGTTTTCTTGAAATATCGCTCCATTATCTAAAATGTATTTAGATAGTTAGCAAATTAAAGTAGCATTAATTTTTAATATATAATTTAACAATGAACTATAATTCCATTAATCTATTGTGATTATGGTGGAAAATTATATATAATTGAACAATCAATGAACTATAGCATTTTGGAAATGGAATCATATTAATACAAGTATACTGTATACAACAAATCTTTTACCAAATACTAATTAATCATTTAAACTACAAGAATTAATGTATTAACCAACAAAGATACATTAATATTTGAACTTTAAACATAAATTATTTCTTCTAAATCCTAGAGTGTTTATTAATTTAAGAACCCTAGAAATTTAATGATCTTTAATTTAGTATAAATACAAAAAAATAGAAATAAACTATTAATGTAGTGGGTTCAAATTTCTAAGTAATAAATTTCAAAAGTAAAAGAAAGAAAAAAAAAACGATACCTGTTCATTGGTGCTCCAAGCTTGGGGAGAAAGACAAGAAACTGCACAGCGTGGGGTTTTGTTTTGGGAATATGGAAAGCAAAAGCAATTAAATACTGAAATTTAAAAAGTGGTGGCCTGATGATGTGCCATTATTTATGCTTTCACAATAACTCATCAGCCCAATTAAATTGTGAATGTACTTATGTACATACTTATTTGGCCCATTAAATTAATGTATGCACACCGCCACAGCCATTTCTGTATTACATAAGCAATAGTTTTGATTTTTATTTTTAATTTTATATATATAATATGAATATACCCTTAAAAAAATTCAGATTTTAGGTGGGCCCAGGGGCCCCCCTGGGCCCTTAGTAAGTCATTCCCTGACTATAGTTCAAATTTGAACTAAAGTGCAGAAGGTTATAATGTTTTGGGTGACTTTGTAGTGGAATGTTCTTCTCCCATCATATTATTTACAAGGAAGACAATGCGGTTGGATACGTGAACACAAAGGGGCGAACACGGTGAAACAATGGTCAGGAGTTTTAACTTTTTAACATTAATCAGAACTGTTTGGATCTCCCGAGCTCGACTATAATGCTGATGTTTCATTTTTTTAGGGCAACTGATATTCCTATTTCCAACTTTGTTGCAGGTAAAGTAATGTGTTTTTCTTTCTTTCAAATTATTTACTTATTTTTGTGTTTTAATTTCTTCCTTTATGGATCTTGTTTGTTTCATTTCTTTGTGTTTGCATTTCTGGTTTTCTGCCAACTTTTGTCCTTTCTTTAGTCTTCAATTGAGTTTGTCTAGGTTTTTTGTTGGTGAGAGTTTGGCGATTGGTGGGAATGTAAATCCTATCCTATGAATACCAATGAAATGAAATATGTCAAAAGACTGATAAAAATTTAATGTCATCAGCCAAAAAATTTAAGTTTTACAAAAATAAACCATAAACGGGTCACATCAAACGTAAGAAAGAAAAACAATATGGAGTGGAGGTATCTTCCAAACATAATTTAACATTGGTAATATGCTTAATAGCATGGCTCTTATTATTTGTCTGAGTGTTTGTGTTCGCAAGAGCAGATCTTGTCTACTAGCATATCGACACTTATACAGTAATTAACTTAAAATGTCAGTCAGTTTCACAGCTGGTTACAATGCCGGGATATTCAATGCAGTTGTTTCGTACCCATGGATGATTATTAACTTGCATATAGTTTTTTTTTTTGACGGAAAACTTGCATATAGTTTTCAATTGGATATAATTTATGTTTTCTATTATTAGTAGGTTGAAACTGTCGTGTAAATATCTCATTCTGTTTGTGTACTTTTCTTCAAAAAATATGTAGTTTTCTAAAATTCTTAGGGGTAATTACCGGCAGGTACAAAATTTTAAGAAAATTTACTGGCAGGTACAAATGAGATTATATATACAATCAAAGTTGCACTTGAAAGTGCAATTTTGACTGTATATGCAATCATTTTGTACATGCTAGTAAGTTTTTAAAAAAATTATACCTATTAGTAATTTCCCCCAAATTCTTACTGCTACTATTTCAATATTGCTATGCAAATCAACATTTTTAATAATCTGGGTTATCACCTCAAGAATTGAGGTGCACCCTCTCACTGGTATAATTAAAAGAAAGAGAGTTGGCTCAAAGTATGCAAATTAAGTAATTGGTTCGGTTTTGCCAGCAGATTTCCTCAACTAATTTATTTCAGAAGAGGGAGCTTCTATATCCTCATAGCAAACTAACAACCTTTACCAAATCTAATTTAAAATAGCTCAAAATTTAAAGATAAAAGTAGAGGATACAAAATTATATAAAATAAAAATATAGAAAATCAGAGGGTGGATCGCTCAGTTCAGCGGGATAATCGCCATGCATGAAACAATCTCATTTTAGAAAGAGATAGAAACCTGCAATACGGTTTGTTGAGCTTGAATTTTCCACTGCGAATCCAATCTCTGATTACCCTAATCTAAAGTGAAAATCTAATTTTCCTGATCTAAATTGAAACTGTGTGAAAAATTGGAAAAATAAAATATAAAATAGAGTTAGAAAATAAAAAACTATATAACAAGAGAAGAATTATAAAAGGCAAAACTAAGAGAATTTTAGCGAACAACCGACGATGAACTTTGAAGATATGACGGTACTTTGATCCTGACATTTTATATAAGGGAGTCGTTTGTCTAGGGTTTAATCAATTTGTCAATTTGTTATTGGGTGTAACGCCCCAAATTCAGAATGTCGGCTCTGCGACTTAAACACTCTAGATCCGATTCGCCATTTAAGTAACCATAAAATCTGAGCTTAAAAATTTCTTTAAAAATAAAACAATAATGTATGAATTAACATAAATATCATTTTGAAGCGGAAAGTATAAAAGTTTGAACATCAATAAGATTAAAGCGTGGAGATCACTCTTAAAATAATTAAGGTAGAGTTATAACTTTAACGATCTTATAAAAATGTGTCATCGGGTTTTAGCACTTGAAAAATAGTTTAACAATTTCTAAAAGATGTACATCATAGTTCAAAGGGAAACTTCATAGTATTATTAGTGATAGTTTGATAATATGGGAAACTCCGTGTCTACTTGCAGCTCCAGTCCCTCTCTCGATCCTATCCTGAAAATATCAAACTGTGGGGGGTGGGATAAAAATATCAGTGGGTAACATGTATGTTGTTACTCATATTGGCAGTATGCTTATAGTATTAGTTTCTCATAATTCATTATTCATATTTCATAGTCATTTCGAGAGACGCTAGCATTTGATTGCCACGTTAACCCATACGCCTTTAAAATATCCTTTCGTTTCTAGGGATGCTAGCATTTGATTGTCACGTTAACCCATACGCCTTTAAAATATCGTTTCGTTTCGAGGGACGTTAGTATTTGATTGTCATGTTAACCTATACGCCAAATAGCTCGAGGGACGCTAGAATAAATGCCACGTTTTTAAAACACTTAAAACGCCTTATTTTCAAAAGTATAAAATAATTTTTTGGAAGTTGTTTTAAGTGTTTCAAAACACCCCCTAAATGCCACGTAAATTCATACGCCTTTAATATATCATTTCGTTTCGAGGGACGCTAGCATTTGATTGCCACATTAACCCATACGCCAAATAGTTCGAGGGACGCTAGCATAATTTTCACATAACCCATACGCCAAACATACATATTTTCTTTTGCTCATATTAAATTAGTCATAATAGGATACATCAACAATCCATGTAACTTTAACAACTGCAATACAGATAGTGTCACACACCTTTTAACTTTATAGATAAGTTAGAACTATTTTTGAATTCTTTTGCAAGGTAACTCAAGTTGTAGAGACGTCCCGAGCCTTTGGTCCGAAACACTTCACCCAGCACATTTTCTTGAAAGTTTAATTATTATCAGAACCTCTTGATTCATTAAATACTTAGTATTATTTTTTTCTTTATATTCTTGTAAATAATATCATAATCATCAATCAAGTAATAAAATACGTTTAAACATGTATTCATTTGTTCACTTTAGAAAATAATAAACATCCAATGAATTACACATTCTTTAAATTAAACACGCTATTCACTTAATAATTAGAAAGAAAATCACATGTAAAGTAAAATAAATAACTTGGGTCTATTCTAATCATATTATAAAACATCATTCAAATTTCTTAACTTAACAATTTGAAGAAACTATTAATTATATTTTTCACGAAGTAGATATATTTTAACATATAAGAAACATAGTTTAATAGTCATAATATATATTAATATCAATCAAGGTTTATATAAATACATATGATATATGCTTCTCATATTTAAATATTAAACATTTAATTAAACAAATAAGTAGTGTATATACATATATAGTTGTAATTGTTACTTCTATAATTTTGGAAAATATAGAATATGTATTTAACTTAAACTCAATTTCATATAATTCCAACATCTCATCAAAAATATTTACTAGTCACAACCATATCCATCAAAAATATACTGAATCGTGCAACTATTAATATGGAAAAATAATTGCATGGTTCAATGTAAATAAATTGCATAATTCAGTATAACAAGTTGTATGTTTCTATAATGCACTATGAGTGCACGGTACACCTGAATGCACATGAGATCACTAGTCATTATTAGGGACTTCTATGGCTTATTGCAAACACCTTTACTGAAAAAGCCAAAAATCTTGAAAGTTTTTTTAATTATTCTTAGCAATTGAAAATTCGACATGATAATATTCTCCTATGTATGTCGGCTAGCTATATATGGAATTAAACTATAGTCCGAATGTTAACGATGCTCCAAAAGAAAAATTGCAATGATTTTGGTGTGTGTGTTTGTGTATAAGTACTTAAGTCGAAAAATGCATCGCTCCTATAAATAGGGCATTGTCCCATTTATGTTGCAAGTTATTATTCCCTAGAAATATTGTTTCATACGAATGATTTAAAAAATGGAGGGCTTATCTTACCACCTTCCGCTTATAATTTGGTTACTTGCAATTCAAGTGGTTTGTTCTTCTTCATCCAACATAAAGAAGTTTCAGTTCAATGTAAGCTATGGATTTATTGAATAGCTTTTATATATATATATAATTTGATGATTTATGTATAATTAAATGAATTGCAGGTTGAGTGGAAGAGTGTTACAAGACTTTGCCATACAAAGGAAGTGTTGACAGTGAATGGGAAATTTCCAGGGCCAACTATTGTTGTGAATGAAGGTGACAATGTCCAAATAACGGTTACTAACAAGGTCGCAAGAAACACTACCATCCACTGGTTAGTATCTTTATTTAGTTTATAAAAAAATATATATATTTTTCTATAAACTCGCGTGAAATTTATACCATCTTCACTTTTTTTTCTGAATAATTGTGAATTTTGATCTGTCTCACTTGCAAAAACGATCTCATAAGAGATAGTATCTCCCTTTTTCTTTTTCCCCCTTAATTAATGAATCTCTTATAAACAATTGCCTCATCAACATTTAATTAATATCTCTTTCTTACGACCTTTATCATCATCTTATATATGTTTTAGTTAATAAGTGCGTGAAAAAAGAAATTTGATATTAGGCATGCATGTATATATGCTCAAATAGACTACAACATTATAGCCCTTTTCTTTGCTAGTGTAATTTGTGGTGTCATCATTTCTTTTCAATAAGTTTACCTCTTTCTATATGCTGCTGCACACTTCTCATGTGTAATGTTAGTAAAAGATCAGGCACCTTTTTTTTATATATAAAGATCATATATTTTACATGAGACCAATGAGAAATCATAATTTATTTATAGTCAAGAATAAAATTTCAAATCAATTGGATAAAATACATTTTATTTGAACCCAATATCTCACAATTTATCTGATGATATTACACCTTCCACATAAGAATTTATCGTAATAAAATGCCAAAATATGTAGATGCTAGATAACTGACTTCTTGGCCCTGGCATTAATATTTTCTGAGATAATTAATGTTCCAATTTCTTATAATGTTAATTAGTTATTTTCACATAGAAGATTAACTATTCAAGTATACGTACATACAATATATTAATTACTATATCTATTCACGAATAATACATGATAGAATAAATCCACCAATTTTGTAAATACCCACCGAAGAAATCCGTCCTCTACGATGATTAACAAAATGTTTCTGAAAAATAATAAATAAATTTCTGGCAAAGTTATTATTATAATTATTTCTGATAAAAAAAAACTTAGTATAATTATTAGAATCAATTCACAAAAAGTTGATTGGCTTTTTGTATCAGGGGAATGTCGATCGTATCAGGAACCATAATAATTATGCTTATTGGTCAACGCACATATGGTAGGAATAATCACAGCTAGTCCAAAAGAAATATATGTTACTTATTAATTAACATGAAAAGACAAAATTCCCTTAAAAAAATAAATGACATGAATTAATTAATAAATTAATTTATGACCATATATATAAATATTTCTTATAAGTATTTATTTTACGATTAATTAATTATATATTAGTCCATGTCAATCCAAACAAGTATCAAGGAAAATATATGGTGTATTTACAAAATTTTATATGAAACCATCTTATAGAATGTATTAATTCCTTACAATGAAGATTTCTTTTTTTTACCTTTCAACCAAAAAATAGAAGGCAAAAGCTTGTGTGACCTTGAGTTTATATTAATTTTATTTTTCAATATCAATATTATGTATTAAAGTATTACTGTTATGCACAAGGGCGACCTTCATAGGGGCTGGGCCGGGTTACAGCCCGCCCTGTTTCTTAGGGGCAAAAAAATTCTATTTAAAAAAAAAAAATTATTCAGCGCCCTGTTTTTTAGGGGAAAAATTATTTAGCCCAAAAGGAATTGAACCATCAACCTTTTTCATACACATTAGCCCGTCCTTAACCATTAAACTACTTGAATTTTTATACTGTATTATTTTAAGCTTTCAGCATACCCTGTATTTTGATCATGGATCTGTCGTTGCTTATGCACAACTATTACTCAAAACAAAATTGAGGCACACATATGTGAAACATAGTATAATTTGAGCATGACACTTTAGCACTTTAAAATGAGTGAATGTTGATTTGTGGTAGTTTGATATATGAGAGTGTGTGGTACAAAATTTTATGATTAATTGATGAGAAAATGGGGACGCATGCAGGCATGGAGTTCGGCAGATGAGAACAGGGTGGGCAGATGGACCCGCGTACATAACACAATGCCCCATTGGAGCAGGCAAAACCTACACTTACAACTTTAGTGTTGAGTCTCAAAGGGGTACACTCTGGTGGCATGCTCATTTCGCCTGGCAACGTGCTTCTATCTATGGCGCTTTTATCATTCACCCAACCACGCCTTTTCCTTTCCCACTCCCCCAACCCCAACCCCTTCTAATTCCTCTCATTTTTGGTACGCCACTTTTACTAATTACTTTTTCACTACACCTCCATTCTTTAAATAAATAAATAAAACATTAATCATTAGGAGCTACCTACAGATTTAATTTGTACCAACTCTTTACTCTTGTCACAAGGTTGGTTAATTTGGGAAAAAATATTAACAGCTACAAGTTTTTTTATGCAAATTATTAATATGTACAAATAAAATTATATATATAGTTAAAATAGCATGCGAAAGTGCAAATGCACTATACGTATATATGCAATCATTTTGTACCTATTAATAATTTACAATCCTGAAATGTGTCTATAAATAAATATACCGTTAACTTGCACTACCTATAATTTGTAAATTTTATTTTGGTGATGATAAGCTTTTTAACCTATTAGGTGGGGGAAAATTAGACAAAAGTGTTCACTTGGGTGTATGATACATTAATTAGGTTTAATTGCATGTAAAATTATTACATCACTACTTTTACATATTAATTATTGTAAATTAGGTTGATGGGCAGTTTCTATTGTACCCGTTTCTCTTATGTGGTAATAATCATTGTTGATTTTCTGTTATACAAAATGATAATATTTAGATTAAAGGTAGCTATATCGATTGACCACGTCAGGTTGGGAGACAAAAAGTTGTTTATATAACCTTAATTTGCAAAAATATTTAAAGGTAGATATTTATTTGCAATCATCCAAAATTTTAGATTAAAATGTGATTTAACGAAAGCTTGTAATCATTTTATTTACAATTAAGCCTATATTTCATCAAGTTGGACTCAATTTTGAATGTGCCCATAAAAATAAAATATGAATAAAATATCCCTCTATATACTAATTGTAAGTTTTTTTTCATGATGTGTCAACTCCATATTAATTTAACCTATGTGTCATTCAATGAGAAATTTAAGTACACATGTCATTTTTCTATATGGTTCTTTTTATAAAAAAATTTCTATGTGTCATGAAATTTAAAGTTTTTGTGTATAATTAATTTCTAATTATTTAGGTATTTAAAATATGTGGGAATGTTATAAAATGTGTAATTCATATTTATTACTTTATGTTTTATTAACTATATAATATTATTAATTTATCTTTCTTTCGGTGATTTTTGTTTGACTTAATTTAAGATAAATAAAATATTAATTCTAAATGTATATTATCTTAATGTGAATTATACTCAATTATTAATTTCTTAATAAATAATTTTATTTTATAATTGTTCTTATGTATATTTTATGTGGCAAAATTATTCTATATTATAATTCATTCACTTTTAAATTTTTTTTCATTATTACATATTAATTAACTAATTTATTAGTCTTTTTTTAGTCGATTTATTTTGTTTTGATTTGTAGGTTTCAATTTCATATTAAAATGGATAAATAATATTTGACATAATAATCTTATTCCAAGATTTAAGAAAAATTACTAATATACACTTTAAACAATTATTAATTCATATTTAGTGTACTTATGCACATATTTATATTTTTAATTATTAAATGTAATATTTAATAAAAATATTATAATTTTTAATTAGAAACCGCGTAACACGCGGGCACTAAACTAGTGTTTATATAAAAGAAGAGTATTAGTTTGTATGAAGAGTAGTACTAAATTATTAAATATACAAATTAATATTTTCATCACTTGAAACTAATAATTTCCACTATGTAAATTAATATGAAACTAATACTTTTTATTATGTAAATTAATATTTTTCCACCCTCTTTCTTATCCTTGCACAATTTTTTTTTTAACAAATTGATCAAAATTTGATGGAATGCAACCTACATCAAATGCACACAAATGTTACTAAAAAATTAAATAAGACTCTACTATATAAACATTTTAATAAACTGCCAAAGAACTTTATCCATTGCTCTGTCTTAAAAGCACAAATTAATATTAATTGAATGCAGGAGAATGGTGGAATGGAGACGTTGAAATAGTAGAAAGTGAAATGATGTTATATGGCGGTGGACCTATGAGTTCCGACGCTTATACTATCAATGGTTTACCAGGTCCCTTGTACCCTTGTTCTACAAAAGGTACGTAAAATTCTCATGTCACATATATATATATATAGGCACAACAATTTATATGATACGGTCTCATATATAAATGGGGTACAATTTAGTACAAATTACACTTACTTCTCCTAAAATATTAAAGTGTCAATGTCCAACTTATATCACGTTTCACCGTGAAACCGTCTTATGCAAGTGTGTCTTATATATATATATATATATATATATATATATATACCCTCTATTCGTTACTCGATTTTCTAATTACTACTTGCACAATATTTAATTTAAGAGTTTTTTTATTAGTAATTGAAGGGATAAAATAAGTTTTAGTTGAGAGTATTATAGATTTTTCTATTTTATTATTAAAAAAAAATTGAGAGGATAAAATAATTTTAAGTGTGTATAAAGTAATGACATGAGATGTAATTTTTAAAATATTAAGATAGTATAATTATAAAAGGGAAAATTACTCAAAAGTATCATTTATAAAGGAGTTTTACTCTAAGATGCATGTACTTTTAAGATTATTCGAAGGTGCAATTTATATCAATTTTACCCTCAATTCAATTTCTTTTTTATTTCAAAACTAAAACCCTCAATTCAATTTTAAAACCTCAAAATTTCAATTTCTTTTTCTTTCAACCTTCCCATCCCCTCCTCGCCCGCGCCGATCTCTGACTTCAAAATCGGTCGGTAAAACCCCTCAAAATTCAATTCCTCAATCCGTCATTTAATTTCTAATTGCGTTTAGTATCGTAAAAGCATCGGTAGAACACTTACCGACATCAAAATCCGCATCTTTGGAATCAGAAATCGATTCCCTGAGAAATACGAAATCCTGCGCTAAAAAGTGTTGGGAAGGAGAGCTTTGAGGTGCGTCAATGGCGCTGCTTATGCCTTCCTCGGCTACTAATCCTTCGAGAGTGTTGTTTTCAGTGGCGAAGAATCTATTAAACGATTTGAATGAGTGTAAAAATGGTGATGGAGAAAATACAGCAGAATTGAACACCCTTTTGTTCATTATACTGCAGCTCTTCCCCTGCCTCCCCCTCTTTTTCGATTTCTGTTCACTCTTTGTTTAGTCCTGCAATGGCGGCAGCGTGCGACGTGTTCGGCCCAAACCCATCCTCAGTCAGTTTCATTAATCTGTGACACATTTTTTTATGTTCCAAATATATCACATTTCCGGATCTTTAACACATGAACCCAGAATTATGGTGAGTCATTGGATAATATTTTAATTTTCACTTGTTAAACATTCACAATATGAAACATGGAGTGGAACACTGAAAATGGAAAGATGATATCATTCGGTCTTCAACATGTCAAAATTCTTTTCCTATTTTTTTTTTTTTAAAGAAATTCTTTACTAATTTCTAAACTACCCTGTTTGTAAAATTGGGAGGTTAATTAGTCTAAGGCCTCCTTCCACGAAATTGGAGACAAATAGAATTGTGGGGTATGTAGTTTTATTTATGGGTGTGCATAATTTTTTACGAGCGTGTAGAATTTTTTATGGGTGTATAAAATTGTGGCGGTGTGTAAAATAGTTAAGAATATACAATTTAATGTATATACGAATATGTAATTTTCTTGGACTAATATTTTATTATTGAAAAAAAATTAAATAAAAAGACAAATGACAAAAAATTTGGGGGTGTGTTGAAATTTTTACAAGTGTGCAGAATACTTTCGAATATGTAATTTTTTTGGGCTGAATTTTTGTTAACTGAAAAAAATAATTAATTAAATAAAAGAACATATAATTAAAAAAATAGATAATTGAAAAAAATATTGGGCTAAAAAATTCAATTAGATAAAAGAATATACAATTAAAAAAAAATAGTAAAATTCAAACTTTAAAATTTTTAAAATACAAAATTATTAAAATTATGGAGTGCAGAAAAATGTCATATTTAAAAAACTGCACATAACTACAAATTGGTAGTTGGAGAAATTAAGGGTATTTAAGTCTTTCCTACTTAATTTTTTGGACCTAGGAGTAAGAGTTAAAAATGAGTGATATTTAAGAGTAAGGGCCCGTTTTGGTAAGCTTATTTTAAACATCTTATAAGCTCTAACATCTTATAAGTTGTTTTGAGAGCTTATAAGATGTAAATTTTAAGTAGCTTATAAGTTGTTAAAGTGTTTGACTAATAAAATTTATAAGTTCTTTAATATTAATTTTTAAAAAACTATTTTTTAATTTTAAAATTAATATAATTTTTTCAAATTTTTTTCCAAAAATAAATATATTTTTCCAAAAAATATTTTTTTTTTCGATTTTTTTAATAATATTTTTTTCCAGAAAATATTTTTTTCGAAATAAATATTTTTTTCAGAAAAAAATCAAAAATATTGAAGAAAAAAAAATTCAGAAAATAATTTTTTTTGAAAATAAATATTTTTTTCAGAAAAAAGAATCGAAAATATATTTTGAAAAAATAAATATATTTTTTCAGAAAATAATTTTTTTTCAAAATTAAATATACTTTCCCAGAAAATAATTTTTATTTTCAGTAAAATAATTTTTTTTTCAAAAAAAAATATTATTTTTTTTTCAGAAAATAATTTTTTTTTCCAAACTTTTTTTTTTCGCGAAAACTTAAAACGGGTCGGGTTGGATTGAATTCGGACCGAGTTTGGGCCGGGATAGGTTGAGATATGATAGAGCTTATTTAATTTTTGTACAATAAGTTGGGAAATCCCAACTAATTTTTTTGGACCTTATAAGCTCTAAAGAGCTTATTTTTAGGTCTTATAAGATGTTAGACATCTTATTTTACCAAATAAAATTAATGAACTTATAAGCTCCTAAACAGCTTATAAGCTGTTTTAAAGAGCTTATAAGTTGTGCCAAACACCCCCCTAAGAAAACTCTATAAATGACATCTCATTGTAATTGTCCCATTATAAAACTGTTGTTTTATTGTTATTTATGAAAGGGAAAAATAAGTATGTGACAGATCAAAATGGAAAATAAAAAATCAATTATGGAACGGAGGGAGTAATTAATATTTATTATATACTATATAATCATAAAAATTTGTGTGAATCCAAGTTCATGATGAACTTTATTTCTTCAAATATCATCGTTATGTATATGCATTATCACGGTTACGCAATCACTATTAAAATAAAGTTATGCATAAATATATTAGTGATAGTATTTATACATAATAGTAAAAGAGTTCATCATAAAATCGGGTTCACATGATATTTATTCTTAATAATTCTATTTAAACTACATGTAGTTACTTTCCATTTTTATTTAAAAGAATTATATTGAGTGAGTCTCATTTGTATCCAAGTGTATCGTACACATATAGTGCATACAACTTCTTATACTAAAAGATGCATTTTATTTATATTGAACTGTGCAACTACTCTTTCATATTAATAGTTATATGGTTTAGTGCAAATAAATTTTATCTTTCAGTATAACAAGTTGCACAATTCTAAAGTGCACCTGAATGCATATTAGACTTATCCAATTATATTTTACTTGCAATTAATTTTATGCTTAATTTAGTTTATTAATCACATGAATGTCATTCATCTGTGTATAGACTATTTGAACTCGAAAATATATATACACCGTAAGGTAATGATAAGCCAAGCGTACAACAAAAGCTATTAGTGATTTGGTACAAATTACTTTAAATTTAATTAACTTTATAAAAAATGTCCAACATTTGGCTTAATTATTATCACTGTCGTGATTTGAGTGTATATATATATTAACACATACATAATTCCCAATTATTACAAGACCTAGCCGGTTAAGAGTTGGTCCCTTGTGCACTAAGTGCATCGTGCATTTTATAGTGTATTTTTAAATCATATATTCCTTGTAGCACTAAAACATATTACAATTTATTTATATTGAAGAGTATAACATGTGTTCGTGAAATAAGTTGCACGTTTTAGTGTAAAAAATTATATATTTCAGTGCAACAATTTTATGTTTAAAAAATACACAATAGAGTGTACGGTGCACCAAGACCTAATCTAGGGTTAAATGGGGAAAAAAATCACTAACTTTTGAGTTTTTATTAATTACAACATACTTTTCTTTTCTATCAATTCGATACATTGCCTTTTCAACTTTTGCAATTTAATATATATGCCCATTTTTCGATAATAATTCAATGATGTGACTGTAAGAAATCATCACGAGATGTCACATAAATGTCCTTGTAGAATATCACGACTAATAAATAAAGTATTTTTTATTTTTTCTTAAGAAAAAGAATATCTAAAAATCATTTTTAAAATTTCAGATGAATTGAATACTTATCCTGTCAAAATAAGTTCTTATCATTTCTCCTAAATCCTAATACACATAATTCAATTTCACAGAATTTTTAATAAGTTTTGGGACTCTATTCCTCTGAACTTTTTAAAATGTTTTCTAGATATTGTTTTTTTTTAAAAAATTTTCAAAATTTTAAAAAAAATATAAAAAAACACATATTATAAAAACTCTACGTGGCATCTCGCGGCGGCTCTGGCAGCCATGTCATTTAATTATTGTAGGAAAATTTGCTGATGCATTGAATTGCAAGTTTTTAAAAAGATTGTGTGTCAAATTGTAAAGAAAAAAAAATATTGTAATATATAAAAAACATTAAACGTGGTGATTTTTATTTTGCTATTGACCCGTATTAATATAATATTTTTTGTGTTTTGTAACAAGTAAATATTTGCAGATACTTTCACCCAAATAGTGGAACCTGGTAAAACCTACTTGCTAAGAATTATCAACGCTGCATTAAACGACGAGCTGTTCTTCGCCATAGCAAACCACAGTTTAACCGTGGTTGAGATCGATGGTGTTTACACGAAGCCCTTGGAAACACGAGCCATAATGATCACCCCTGGACAAACAACAAATGTTGTATTAACCACTAACCAAACTCTCAATTCTAGAGCCACGTTTATCATGGCTGCCAGGCCTTATCTCAACTCAATCTTCCCATTCGATAACTCCACCGCAATCGGATTCCTAAAATACCAAACCAAATTCGAAAAATTGGTCCCTCCAAACCCACCCTACACTCTACCTCATAACCTACCATCTCTCACTGACACTGCATTCGCCACCCAATTCTCTAACAGCCTTAAGAGCCTTGGGTCACAAATCTACCCATGCAACGTGCCTAAAAATATTGATAAACGAGTCGTAACAACGATTAGCCTCAACCTTCAAGATTGCCCTCTTAATCATACATGCAAAGGCGTCCAAAACAAGAGCTTTCACGCATCAATGAATAATCAATCCTTCATACGACCTTCTATCTCCATTCTTGATCTCCATTACCACAATCTTAGCCGTCAATTTTCCTCAGATTTCCCTGAAAATCCACCTAATATTTTCAACTACACCGGCGTCGACCCTTTTACTGAAAACATGAACACAAATTTCGGCACCAAGGTGCTCCAAGTTTCATACGGAACCATACTCGAAATAATACTGCAAGACACCATGTTCTTAAATCCTGAAAATCATCCCATTCATGTGCATGGCTACAATTTCTTCATAGTGGGGAGGGGATTTGGCAACTTTGATGCTACAAAGGATCCGATGAGTTATAATCTGGTGGACCCGCCAGAGAGAAACACAGTGGCGGTTCCAATGGGCGGGTGGGCGGCGATTCGGTTTGTTGCCGATAATCCGGGCGTATGGTTCATACATTGCCACCTTGAGGAACATACGTCATGGGGTTTGGCTTTAGGCTTAATTGTGGAAGGTGGAAAAGAGTCATTTCAACGCCTACTCCCGCCTCCGAATGATCTACCTGCATGCTGAGTTTTCTTTTTTTTTTTATGGATTTAAGATATTCAATGGTTTGTTGTTTTGTTGAGTTAGGTTTTCTCATTTCATTGATTTCTTATTGTTGGTGAGAGTTTTTGTAATCTATATATTTGTAAAACTGAAAGTTATTAAGCATTTGCCGCTACTCGGTTTAAATAATGTAATATTACAAGTGAAAGTAATTTAAATTCTTTTACATAAATCACGGTTGTTAAACAAAATAAAACCAAACTTTAAAGTGGTGTGGTTTGAAAAATATAATATAAAATATTGAACTGAATTGCCAAATCGTATTTTAAATAAAATATAATTATTTTCAATCATCAATTTATTAAAATATTTGTAATGTTAAATGATGTAGCTTGTGTTCAAATTTCTATTTTCTATTTCATGTCTATTTAGAATTGTCAATTGGGTCAGGTTTGGACTCGCTCAACAGTCATTTTACTTTTACGTCCAATGATGTAGTAAAGATTACTATGTTAGGTTCCATTTGACAACTTTTATTACTATTAGGTTACAACTTTTAAAAATATTATTACTAGGTTTCAAAAGTAGATAAATGGACATAAATGTCCTTAAATGAGTCTTTCCTTCTTTCTAACTTGTGTCCAAAATACTACTCTCAATAAAGTATTTTTTTCATATCTTCTTTACATCACCCATCTTCTATTTTACATCACATTTTATTTATGGTAGTTTTCTCCCTTTATTTTTTTTTTTTTATTTCATTTATAAATTACAAAATTTCATATCTATAAGATAAAAATATCAAAATTTACATATTTAAAATGAGTGTTTACATATTTTTGTCTAAAATTAAAAAAAATACATATTTTCGTCGTCTTCGACATGCACATATGCACAAATACATGAACATACATATGAGAAAATCCAAATTAAAACACAAAAAATTTAAAAAATTGAAAAACACAAAAGGTGCACAGATTTGTAAAATCCAAATCTCAAAATTAAAGTATTATCTCAAAACTGGCATACCTCATGCGGCGGCGGCGGCGGGGCCTGGTGTGAATCGTTGTTGGGAGGCGGCCTTTTCATTTTCGGTGTTGGGAGGCCACCTCCCCCGCCGTGGAAACGCTGAGCAAACAAATTCCATTTTCGGTGGTGCTAGTGTGAATCGTTGTTGGGAGGCGGCGGCGGCTGGCGGTTGAGGGGGTGTTGGGTAATGTTGGGGGGGGGGGGGTGTTGGGGAAGATGATGGCTGGAATATTGGGAGGGGGAGGCGACGGCGGCCGAGTGGAGGAGGTGGTAGTGATTTTGAATTTGGGGTGAGGAAATTTGGGTTGGGGAAGAGAGAGAGGAATGAGTGGTTGAAGGGGTTTAATGTTATTAGATAACTGGGGACAAGAATGTCAAAACATTATAAATTGGAACCTCTTAATAATTGAAAAAAGTAATTGGAACCTATTAGCAATATTGTGACCATGTTGGAACCTCATAGTAATTTTCTCTTATAAATAATCAAAATTGATTTGCAATGTTCATAAGACTCTTATTTGTAATAGATAAACTAGGGTTTTAGGCGTAAGCACTAAAAGCCCGACTCACTAACAATTAAATAAAACCTAAGTAAAACTCTAAAACTACATAATATAAATAATAATAAAATAATTATAATGCAATCTTATCTCCATCATTCTCTCCCTCTTTGAAAAGATTTGTCATCGAATCTGCATGAAGCTTTTCTCCAACAGTATAATAGAGTCGACTATGCGCTCATCTCTAGGGAAAATAAAATTATTCAACGCCTCGTGGAGCCTAACTTCAAAAATATTTGCAATATGTATGTGGCCCAAAGTCTTGATGAAGGTGAAAGTCCCAATGAAGTAGGTGAAAACCACAACCATGCTCAAAGTAAAGCAACAAGCAACAAAAAAATAAACAAGGACCAATGTTTCATTAATAAAACCAATTATTTCATAATCGGATCGGACGTGCCGGTTCAACCGAGAACCGGTCCGGAGACCCCCTAAAAATCGCTTTTTTGCGGTTGGACCGATCAAAATTGGAAGAACCGGTCAAAATCGGACCAAAACCGGTCGAATCGGTTTAACCGGTTCTAACCTTAATTAAAAAAAAAATAACTATATGTATCAAGGTCCACCTTCATCCCTTTTATAATACTTCCTCTCACATTTTTCTTCAACACTTTTCAATGTGGGATAAATGTATGAGGTGGGACAAATTTTATAATACTTCCTCTCACATTTTCGATGTGAGATAAATGTATGAAGTGAGAAAATTTTTATAATACTTTCTCTAACATTTTTCTCCAACACTTTCGATATGACACTACAACAAAAAAGGGATTTCCAGACACTGAAAAGTGCCCCGAAATGTACCCTTTTGGGGCACTTATGATTTTTGGGGCACTTATCATATGTGCCTCCAAGTATCGTGTCCCAATAGAGTTAGGGACACTTTTTTAAGTGTCTTCAAATAACTTTACAAGACATTTATATGTGCCCCAAGATTGATATCTAAGATACTTATTTGTGTCTTCAAATGCAATATCGGGACACTTATTTGTGCCTCTAAATGCGATATCATGACACTTATTTGTGCCTCTAAATTAGATTTCGAGACACTTATTTGTGCCTCTAAATTAGATTTCGAGACACTTATTTGTGCCTTAAAATGAGATATTGGGGCAATTATTTGTGCCTTCAAAAGATATATCTAGACACTGTATGTGACTCTAAATGCGATATTGAGACACTTACTTGTGCCTTCAAAAGAGATATCAAGACACTTATATGCGACTCTAAATGCGATATTGGGACACTTATTTATGCCTTAAAACAATGAAACAACAACCTTCCATCTCAATCAATATACGTTGTGTATTGTGATTTTGTTTTTTTTTTCAATTTACAAAACAATTAAATACGGAAAACTATATTACTAAATGAGAAGACAAAACAAGAATCCTTTGTCATATCCTTTATGTCCAAAATACTCAAGGAAACTAAATAGTCATAACAAGGTATATATCTACAAAATACGAAATGTAAAAGTAACATTGTTTAGATTGTGAAGGAATCTTTGTTTGTTCTTGTTCCAATAAATTGTTGCATCAATTTTCGTCTTCCTCCGGTTCAATCTGCATATTGGATAGAGATAAAAAAAACATGATCAAATACAATTGGGAGAAGAAAACTAAGTCAAAGCAAGTGTAAAATGGAATTAAAAGTAGAAAAAATCACACACGAATTATATATTTTAATCTATGTTTTGCTAAATATTATACTATGGGAGAAATATAATAAAAGTGGATGTTTGAAAAATTTTCATAGGAAGGTGCAAATATGCAATATACTATACAATGAAGAGAAAGATCCAATAAAACAACCTGCTCTACGATTGGGTCTAAGTCAAACAAATTTATTTTCATATTTCCTACCATCCTACTATGTCAGTCAGGCCAATTACATCAAAGGCTATGTTCAAATATAATAAAAAAAAATATATTGCAATACTCATTGAATTAAGTTCATTTCAGGTTTCTAGATGAGATCTCAAGCACTTACCTATAGCATTTTCTTTCAACAAATCTTGACCTTCATCTTCACCATCACCTTTCTTTTATAAGTAATAATACAACTACATAAGAAACAAAAACAGAGCAAAATAAAATCTAACCAAATAAAATTCAGTTTCTATTGCATAAGTAATAATACAAATACAGATATCCCACTCATTGGGGAACCTCAGAATTTTCAAAAGTTTCAGTAGATTAACCTGAAAAAGAGGAGGTACACATTACTCAAACATGCATAATATCCACATACAATTTCAGTAGCAAATGAAACTTCATTCTCCATTTTACATGTGATTTGATTAGGTCCAATGATGAACCATGTTAGAGCAGGTATGCTAGACATGTTATTTGTTAGCCAAAAGATTCTTTGGAAGCAATTCCAATGGTGTTGCTTTAAGCAAGAAGAGCCTTGCTGCACATTCTTGCAGAGTACCCACTCACTTCAATCCTTGGGCTCAAACAAATTCTTTACTTAAAGGCTATGTTCATATTTCCTACCATTCTAATTCTACTAAGGCTGATTTCAGTGATGATATTATTTCTGGTCTTATTAATATTGTTATTAAGGCTGATTATGATACTTTCAATAATTCTGATTTATGGATTACCAAAGTTTCTAGTGGTCCAGTTGTAGATCTTATCTCAGTTTCAATAGAATCTCCAACTGATTTCATGAGGATAAATCAACATTTCTTCGCCATTGAGAATAGATTGAACCACTACAAGCTCCCTACCGTTCAGAATAACACCACCTATCGCTCTCAAAATGCCAATAGCAACAGTTTCTTAAGATTAGCAACACTTGTCAATTTCACATAAATGACACAACATGTATAAACATATCTTCATGTAATAACCAATAAGTAATTTCATTTCTTGTGTTTACCCTTATACGAATTGGACGACTAATTCCAGGCCAACTTTGATTATTTGAAGATGAAAACGGAGCTCTTTCTGCTATGCATGAGAGCTGTCAACTCTTCAACTTTTTCTTTCAATGCTCTTATTTCTTCTTTTTCTTCCATCAATTTTCTGTACAGTGTATCTCGACTAGGTTTTCCACCATAGATATCAGCTGGTTTCACTCCCATGCCCTATATGCGCAATCGACCATCTTTATCCTTACCCATTATCTTCGCAAAAGCATCGTCAGGATCATGCATTCTAATACTTTCGATGTGGGAAAAATATATGAATTAAGGTCCACCCTTTTATATTATTTTCTCTCACATTATTCTCTAATACTTTCGATGTGGGACAAAAATATAAGGTCCACCTTTCTCCCTTTTATATTACTTTCTCTCATATTATTGTGTTATTTTTTTACTATGACTATGACTTTTATTGTGTTTTCTTAAATATGAAAATTTATAATATATATGTTTAAATTTTTGTAGGTGTATACTTATTTTAATTTTTTTAACTAAATATAGAAAATATTGACAAAAATTAGAAAGAAATCATTTTGAATGTTGAACTTCCGATTGAACCGGGTCCGACGGCTGAACTCGCTAACCCCAGGTAATGTCCTCCTTGCCTCGATCACCGGGATATTATAAAAAACACTGAATAAAACAACTATAATTTTTTAGTTAATAAATATATCAATTATAAATTAAAGGCCTAGTAGGCCAAAAATGGAGTAATGGGTCGCAACCCCCAAAATTAAGAACTTAACCTCGGCCCAAATAGTGTAGTCTAAAGCTTTGCTATTCAATATATAAGAGTATGTTCGTTTCTTGACTACTATGACTTTGACTTTACAATCCTAAATATCTTTTGTTTCAATATTCAAACAAGATATTGTGAAATTCTACAATTTACCTATAATAATACTATTGCACTCTACATTTTACACCCTATTTTGAAATTATTATTATATATTAATATTCCCTCACTTTTACACAATTTTTAACAAATTATATCTATTCAATCATTACAACAATAATATAATAATATAAATTAATTCACTTTTTTTTATCCTACATAATTATATCCTATAAAATCCTCCAACAAATACATAATCAACTTTTTATTAAGATTTTGAAATTGAAAGACTTTGAAATTCAGAAATTTTCAAGCCTACTATAAATCCGAAACGAACATACCCTAATAGAATGAGCGGCGGCAAACGTTTTGCCGTGTTTGTCAAATAGAAACCATTGGAAAAGCTCCGTCCGGGTCAAAAAGCTCCGTCGGTCCGAATATAAATGCAAATAACCCGACCCGAGATAGCGCAGCGGATCCAAAACCTTGTTTTGGAGGTTTAAACCCTTGGGTTTTTGTTGGCAAAGAGAAGAGAGAAAGATGTTGCGAAGGAACGTGAGGCTAAGGAGAGAGTACCTCTACCGGAAAAGCTTGGAGGGCAAAGAGCGATTGCTCTATGAAAACAAGCGCAAAATCCGCCAAGCCTTACAAGGTGATTACTTGTGCAATTCCGGTGTTCAATCAAATATATCAATTATTTTTCATAATGTTTCTGCTATTCTTGTTTGAATAGAAGGAAAGCCCATTCCTACTGAGCTTCGGAACGAAGAGGCCGCCCTTCGACAAGAAATTGACCTCGAAGATGAACATACTGCTGGTAATTGTTTTTTTTTTTTGTTCTGTTTGATGTTCTTTTGAGATTCTGTTACTGCGATGTTGTAAAATTAATGATAGAGATATTCGTTGAATGGAGTAATTGACTAGTGTGGACTTAAGTATGAGTTAACTTTAATAATTGCTTGTTTGTAGTTCCGCATTCAACCATTGATGATGAATATGCAAATGCGGCAGATAGAGATCCTAAGATTTTGCTTACGACTTCGCGCAATCCAAGTGCTCCCCTCACACAGTTTGTCAAGGTTGTCAAGTTATAAATTTTGATTTCTACTTAAGTACGGGCTAGTGGTGCACCTAATGATGTTGTATTTTTTCTGTAGGAATTGAAGTTCGTGTTTCCAAATGCACAGAGAATGAACCGTGGTGGTCAGGTTGACATACTTTTCCTTTTTCTTTTATTAGTTTCGGTCTTGGTTGACTCTTCTCTTAGATCAGTATTGGTTATTGAATTGGACCTTCAACTAGATGACAGAGATAATAATATGGTAGATTTTTAAATGAGATACTGTATGAATGACTAGCTCCTTTTTTTGTACTCTATATTATTGAATTAAAGATGATACCACTTTGATCAGTTTTACACATATGTTAATGCCATGAGCGAATCATGTTACAGGTTATATCAGAAATAATTGAAACCTGTCGGGCGCATGATTTTACAGATGTTATATTAGTTCATGAACATCGTGGTGTGCCAGATGGTATGATCATAAGCCATCTACCTTTTGGTCCCACTGCATACTTTGGGCTGCTCAATGTGGTGAGTAGACTTGCTATGTTTTTTTTTTTTGGCATATAAATATGTAAGGCTTCATCATCTTGTTTTCGTATTATTCTGATATAAGAATATATGTAGGTTACGAGACACGATATCAAGGACAAAAATGCTATAGGAACGATGCCCGAGGCTTACCCACACCTGATTCTTAACAACTTTTCTACTAAGGTTATACTTCATGGATACTAATCTGTATATTCATTGATCTCGGATTTTGATTTCCAACTATTTTTTTCATAGAAGTAGGAAGTTAACAGGGTGTGTTTTCTGCTATTATACATTCATCAATGAGTTCTATAGTCATTAAGCCAAATGATATTCATTACAAAATTTTCTTGTGGAACAATTCATGAAACAGAGAATAATTCTTCAGTTACAGTGATGGTGTAGGGCACATGTAGCCTTCATTTCTATCTTTCGGAGTAAGCATACTTATGGAGTTCAAAATTTCCACTTTATAATTTAGTGTTACAAAGTTGTTAGTGTTATAGGTACTAGGTTTCAAGTACTCCTTGATTCTTATAGTCTTCAATGTACATTCTAGTTGTTAGTCTAATAGCTACTGCTCTAATTTCAAGAAAATACTTACAAACCCTTACAGTAAACTTTTCTATCAGTGCCCGTAAATTTATCTTCAACTCAAACACCTTACTCCACTATATTTTCACTCAAACATATAAATTAATTGCTTTTTTCAATTACACCTTCCAAATTTATGACCTTTTTGGTTTAAGTCTTTAAGAAGTTAATGATTTTGTTCATCTGATATGTACGTTCATTTGAGTTGTATAGTTTTGTGAGCTGTGCATTTGCTGAAAGACATTCTCTTTATTTTTTTGAAAGTTCGTGGATTTGGATTAGTGAGCTAAACAAGAAAGAAAGTTCTTTTTAATTATTTGATGAACTAAAATATGAGATATACTTTTGAAGTTTACTTTATTTCACTAATTTGTTTTGCTTTTTATATTGGTTCTGACTATCATGGACTGTTATATCTTTGGCAGCTTGGTGTAAGGACTGCAAACATTATTAAGTATCTTTTTCCAGTACCCAAACCAGATACAAAACGCATTCTCACTTTTGCGAATCAGTCAGATTATATATCGTTCAGGTTGGTATCTTTTGTATTAGCTCTTGAAATCGATAATTGTATTGAGATTATTCTTTGTTAATTAATTTCTTTTGTAGTGGGTATTTTTAGGGATGAGGAGGGAATGGTGCTAAATTCAACATCATTCAGTCTCTCCAGTTGTTTCATTATTATTTTCCTGCTCTCTATCTTGACCCACTTATGTAAAATTTTAAATGTATGATGTTACCTCTACTAAATAAGTAAATTAATCTGAATCAGCCTCATGTTATTGTTCATAGCTTATGTATACTACCCAGTTCCAATCTATTTGTAACTCCATTCAACTACTCTCTCATAGACTCATAGTTATACTTATAAACACGGTCATTTTTCTAACCTCTCAGTCTGGACTCACATCAAGCTACTCAAAAGTCAAATCTTCCAACATACTCATATTGTTCTTTACGCTTTCTTGATCTGAATTTACTTTGAACTATCGAAATTTTCTAAATTTGGCTATTTTTGGTGTATAGTATACTTATAAAATATTAAGCTTATGGTCTAGTTCTGTCCACTTGAAAATAATTATAGCTTTAGCATCTGGTATCTGTAAACTCTATGGGTGTGTTGTTCTTTGTTACCATTATTTCCTGCAATGCATGTGTTTCATTGAGATGAACATCAGCAGTGTGGAGGTTTTATTCATGAACATCATTACGTTTCTTTCTAAGTGTGTCATCGAAACTCTTGAGCAGGAAATACAAATGTTATTCATAAAGGTAGTTGCTAACCATTGTTCACGCCAAGCAAATACTGTGGATACATAAGCTTTGAAATGATGGTGTGTTCATGCTTGTCTGTACGCGTCATGCTAGATTTTCTTTCTCGTTTTTGGTTCTAACTTAGTTGATTATGCAGGCACCATGTCTATGAGAAACGTGGAGGTCCTAAATCAATTGAGCTGAAAGAGGTTGGCCCTCGCTTTGAATTGCGGCTTTACCAGGTATACCATTATTGTTTGAGATACTTGACTAATTTATTAGGACACTGTTGCATAGTATTATTTAAAAGATGTTCCTGGAGACTCTTCTAAGCTCATACATATAATAATAATCACTTTAATTAATGATTTTGCATAATTATAGGGCTATTCTTTTTTTTGGCGGTGGGTGAGGGTGGTTGATAAAGAATACAATTGAGCTTGTGTTGTGAAAAATATGAAATTGATAGCGGTATATACTCATTGGACAAAGTTAGATGGATGTCCTAACTATGATTCATCTCTTAAATTGAGATTGTAGTTTTGTGGTCTCAATAGAGTGAAAAAATCACCTTTTGAAATTACTTGGTGAAACACTCTCACTTATCTGTTGAAGTCGCTTATGTGTGTGTTCTTTTCCAACATCTCGATTCTTTTCGAATGGTAACTGTGAATGACTTTGTTGTGGGAATGTTTTGATGTGTCAGATAAAATTGGGAACAGTGGATCAAGATGAAGTTCAAACAGAATGGGTTATCAGGCCTTACATGAACACTACCAAAAAACGCAAGTTTCTTGGGGAATGATGATACAAGAGGAATCTACTCCTCTGTTTTTTGGTTTTGTTTTGTATTATTTTTTATGTTTTAAATTATGGTGTACCAAAGATACTTTGTAGACAATGGACTCAATGATTAGTTCGGTAGCAACCCATAAGAGTGGTTTTTAGTATCGCTCTTGTTAATATATATAGTTCGGCAAGATATGCCACTCTATTCATTGTTAAATAGTAAATACTTCATCCGTCCCATAATAACTTGCATATTTTTTCTTATACGGACGTCTTACAATAATTTGCACACTTTAAAATTAAAAAAAAATTCATAAATTCCATCTTCACAATATCTCCAGTATTACACACAATTCAACTATTTTATTTACTTTACACATAAAAAAAATTATAAAATTGCCCCTCAAAACTAACCCACACTTTCTTATTTTGTGTGTCAACGTGCAAGTTATTTTGGGACGGAGATAGTATAAAAGACCATAGGACCGAAATACAGTGCATGTTACCCCATTTATAATCAATATCAGCATCTAAAAGTCTCAAATAATTGCTCATGATCTGATTGCCTAGCCTATCAGTATATCACACTGTTTTGTACATGCAAGGGAACACTAGCAGCAATCCAAGAAGGTAAACAAAGAATTTCATAATCTACTTATACATATATTTATAACACATGAAATGTCATGGAAATGAAAGCCAGACTCAAGAGCATGCAAGTTATAACTAGTCGTTATCAGTTAAATGTGCAGGAATATCCACCACCCCATGAGTTGCTTTACAATCAGACCTCTGTATCTCCTCAAGAACATCCAAAACCTCTTGCATCCGTGGCCTCATCTCCCTCCCATTTTGCAGGCATCGAAATGCCAACTCCGCCACATCGCCCACCATTCCTCTCACCCTATCATCCGACCCAAACCCAAGACCCGGATCCACCAGATGGCGCAACCCGTCATCCTGAATCCTGTTAACAGCCATAGTTGCAAGATTAATCTCACTCCGATGTCGTCCGATATCCACCGCAGGTTTGGACGATATAAGCTCAATCAACACCACCCCAAAGCTGTACACGTCGCTCTTATCACTAAGCTGATAGTACTCACTATATTCAGGGTCTACGTACCCCGGTGTGCCCTGCGGGCCCGTGGAGACATGGGTGACATCACTCGGGAGGAATCGGGCCAGCCCGAAATCAGCTACTTTGACCACGAAGTTGTCGTCTACTAAAATGTTGCTACTCTTGACGTCTCTGTGGATTACACCTGAGTAGGGATGCACACCAATCAAATAAAAAGTGATTATTTGAGTAATTGATTACATTCATGAATTATATTTAAAATATACGCATTCTCTTTCTCAGTGAAACTTTCATTAACTAATATTATACTCTTCATTCACTAATATCATTACACTTATTAATTAATACCACACACAATGCGGTAATATCATTAAACTTGTTTTTGTGAAATTCGAATATGAATCCCGAATCAAATAAAAAAGAGTAGGTCATCTCAAGTGCTATTTTAAAGCCTGCAACTTATTTACATTGAAACATTCAACTTGTTCACTGTAAAATAAGATAAATGTTTTAGTGTAAACAAGTCGAGTCTTTCAAAAAAACAAATTGCACGTTTCATAAATGCACTTGAGTTGCACGGATGCATACAAAATTTTGTTGTGCATCTAGGTGCATCGTGCACTCATAGAACATTTTAGAAACATGCAACTTGTTATAATGAAAGATGCAACTTATTTACACTGAACCGTGCTACTATTAACAGGTTGCATCTTTCAGTATAACAGTTTACATCACCTAGATACATACAAGACTTAGCCAAAAAAAAGTTACCCGAGGCGTGAAGATAGGCCAAAGCGGACGCAGTTTGAACCGCGATGCTGAGGCGCGTGTCCCACGAGAGTGGCGGTCGCATTCCGTACAGATGATCCGAAACGGTGCCGTTTGGTACGTATTCGTAGACGAGCAAAAGGTCGGGCGAGTGGCAGGACGTGCACCCGTAGAGCGTGACCAAGTTTTTGTGCCTCAAGCGCGCCAATATTTCCACTTCGTTTACGAACTGCTCCACCCGACGCAAGTGCTGGTGGTACAATTTTTTTACTGCCACGATTCGGCCGTCTTTGAGTTTGGCTTTGTAGACGGCGCCATAACCGCCGTCTCCCAGCTCCATTTTGAGGCTGAAATGGTCAGTTGCTTGTTCCAGTGATTGGTACTTGAAGATGTGGACACCGGCCTTTTCGACATCTGTTTGTAGATCGGAATTTTCACGGGGCGATGGTGAAGTGGCGTGCCGTTTTTTGTAACGGTGGTGGTAGATGGAGAAGATTATGCACATTGTGATGCTGCTTAATGTAGCTGCTCCTACACCTGGAATTGGAAATTCGTGTTTGCAGAATTGCGGCTAATTGATTATCAAAAGTGAAGGGGGAAAAATAAAACAAAATCAACTTCAATCTGGGATTCAACTCAAAATAGTCTCCTAACTTTTCATATTTTCTAAAATGGTTTCAGAAAAGTTTGATGTACGAAACTGGTTAATTTTACTTGAATTGTATCATTTTCGTTCCAAATTCGGCGGTATTGACGATATGATGTCGTTTTTTGTCATGTGTCTTATATATGAGCATTCGATTTGGAGATTTTTGGCTGAAATGCATGACCAAAAATGATGATGTTTCATAATTCTAGCAAATTTGGGACAAAAATTGTACAATTCGCAAAAATTTTGGATCAATTTCTACATCAAGCTTTTTTGGGACTATTTTTAAAAAAGATGAAAAATTATGGGATTATTTTGAATTTTATTAAGTTCAATAAGTAGCATATGAGGTAGTACCTATGACAATCTTTAGTCCCAAGTTTAATCTGTAGCCTGTAATGATACAATCAAACAATATTGCATAAACAAACTTATAATAGCTCAAAAAGACTTGTATACATATTAAAGGGGAAATTAATTGCAAATATATTCATCGTCTTTTGATATTTTTGCAACCCTCAATCACAATGTCATACACTATTTCTTTTTAATGCACGAGTAAGTTGATGAAAAATTGCCTCTAGTACATGATAATGAAAAGTTTAGGGAATTATTATTTGGACGCCACTATTTGGCCATATTCACCCCGTGGTGATAAGGGTAGTTCCGTCATTCGAATGGTGTATTGAATGTTTTGCTCTTAACGAAGTCTTTTATAAATCAGTGGAGACAAACCTCATTAAGGGTAAAACAAAAAAAACACACACATGCACCACATTCACCATTACTGTTATTGGACGCTGGGTTTACAAAATGATATTATATTTATGAGTCTCTGTATGTATAAGGATAGTATGTTGAGTTATATGTAAATATAGGCTAAAGTTACCTAAATTTACCCAAATCATGTTAAAATCGCACTTGAGGGCTAGTAATCGGGCTCTGATCTCTGTAATTTAAAGACAACACTTTTATATTTATGTAAATGCAGGTCAAAAATAGACTCGAATTTGCCCAATTTGATCTTTATTTACATAAATAAAAAATTATTATTCTTAATTTACAAGCCCGTAAATTAACATAAAGTCCCTTTACACTTCAAAGTTACATGCCCATTTTTCTTTTCCCCAAAAAATTAAGTAAATTGCAAATGTGCAAAAAGAATGTGAATTTATTTGCAGCTCCCCAAAAAAAGCAAAAAGAGACACTCACCTCTCCTATGATTTCCATCCCATTGCAGAACAAATCCATCGTCCAAAACAGCGCTATAATTCATCTTCAACAGCACATCGATCGGATTTTCCAGCACCGGCGCAGTAACCACCGCGGCGCAGGAACTAACCGAGTAGTTCCAGTGCCGAAGAATCTCAACATGAAAAACCGCAAAAGAGTGAAGAGTGGCGTTGCTGCCACAATCCACGCTGTACGTCTCCTTGTCATAAGGAGCCGTGCAGTCGTACAAAAAGAAAAGATCCGTGGTGGATGGGCCGTATATAAAGGGCGTCCCATCCACGCTGAAATTACGACGTGGTATCTGACACCCGGTCATGTCAGAACCGGGCGTCTGGTACCTCGTCAGCAGAAACGAAGAGTTTCCGTAAAAGATATCTCTAACGACGAAACTGTCGCCGTGGATGTTTATGATTGGCTGGTTGTTGTTGTGGCAGGTGATGTTGAATCCGGGGGCCCCACAGTTTGGTTTCTGTGGAATTGGGATCCAAAAGGGGGGTTTTATTTTCAATTTGTTGCATGTTTGAGGGGTGCAAGATGCATGTGCTGAATTGGTGAAGAGTTGGATAAAGATGATGGTTATGATGAGGGTAGGAAGAGACATTTGTGAAGGAAAAAATGTGATTTGCTTTGAATTCGATCATAGGAAATGGAATTAAATCATGTTTGATTTTGAATGAATTCTTCACTTGTTTTGGTTTTGATTTTTTGATAATAAAATGATTGCAGCTTTTGACTATTATTACTCATGTGTGTGTTCAAACTTGAAGCAAAATCAACCGGTTTTGTAGTAGTGGAGTGTAAAATAGGATTCGTCCGATAAGTTTGACTAATTACGGGTGCCACGCAGCTGGACATAGCAAAAATAATATTTGGGAAAAAGCAAGTGTTACACGAAACTTGTTCATACTTTTTAATATAAAATTTATACTATTACACTTTAAATCAATACTAACAGCAAACTTATCGATTGATACTATTACATTTATAAATTAATATTTTTAAGTCCCACTATAAGTTTCACACTTTTCATTTCTATCCGTTCCACAATAAATTTCTTCTTCCATAAATGAAAAAAGTAACTCTATTGTCATAATTTTTATCCTCACAATATTACAAAAATTATCACTCACTGAACTCAACATACTTTTTTTCCTATTTTTCAATACCCAAAACTACGCTTTATTTTTATTATTATTCCTGAATTAAAACACCCAAAAGAAAGGGAAAAATTATGGAGGGACGAATGGAGTACTATATATAGCATTAAATGTTGTAGGTATAATTAGTTTATAAAAATAATGATATCGATTTATAAGTGTAATAATATCAATTTTATATACTATGAAGTATGAATAAGTTTTACAAGAGAGCTTGTGTTTAAAAATAGAAATTGGTTTTTATAAAAAAATGTATGAATGAATAATTCTATGATAAAAAAATAAGTATTATAATTGTTATTTTATTTCCACGATCTTGTACAAGGTTTTGGTCCAAGAAATTCTTTTAGTTGGATTTTGATGACAGGAGATCTAGGAAGAAAAACAAACATTCCATCTTTTGGCGTCATTATTGCCGATGATGATCATAATTCCAAGTAGATGATTTGCTAATGTTGTTTGATTTTAGATTGTTAGAATTTAGTAAGTTCGTGTATCACATTATTTCATGACTCATATTTTCTGAGATGGAGCCTCAAAAATAGAATATGATAATTCACTATCAAATGAAAATTTATATATAATTCGATGATTTTTATCATTGGTAATCTGATGAGTTTCATCTCGTAATATTATTATTATTATTATTATTATTATTATTATTATTATTTAAAATCAAATGTTATTGCGATGATGGAGTGGAAGTCTTAAAGTTGTGTTGGTTGTACCCAAAAGTCTTCTAAAACTTACAAGTAGAGAAATCTTTCTTTCTTTGTCCCTCTCTAAGAAAAAGACGTGCACTAGAATTTGACTCTCAAGTGTCCCTAAATTGAATATTTAAACCAATTATTATTATTAATTTTTTTAATGTAGGCTCAAAACGCGGACACACATATATAAACAAGATTAGGTCTCTTGTGCGCCCAAGTGCACCATGCACTAATGCAATAGAATGATCTATTTAAAAAAATATTTAATTCATTGAATATATTAGACATGTTTTGTGAATACATTAATAGAGTTGGGCGAGTGCACGGATGTTAAATCTGTGCATCAGTTGCTTATGAGACTTTGTCTATAAGCAAAGTACCGGGGAGTAAATTTCAAACAAGAAATTCATGAAATTATTTAAATGTACGAGTATTACTCGTGATAATTTAATAGTAATAACTTATTATTATAGAAAGGGTGTTATTTGTGATAACTGGAGAGTATAATTTACATTATAAAATAGTATTAGTTGTGATAATTTAAGAGTTAGATCTATAAATATAGAATCAATTTCGCAGTAAACAAGTTTCAACATGATATATATATATATATATATATATATATATATATATATATATATATATGACCTGTCAAAATGGGTCAGTCCAGTTTAACCGGTCTGCCCGCACTTGTATATAGGGCGGGTTGGGTACTTGGGTTGAGTATCTATAGGCCCATCGGGGAGCGGATATGGGCTGGCCAGTGCCGGCTACAACGTGGATCGGCCCACTTGCTTTTTTTTTATTAAAATAAATTTTAATATTATTGCTCAATTTGATTAAAATACAGAAACATTAATATAAAAAATAATTTGCTTCACACTTATAAATGCAACATACGAAATATATTTTGTTTATTACTACTATTTTGTGGATATTATTGCTTAATCTTTAAGTTTATTATAAATTTTGTTTGTTTTTATATTTATCAAGACATTGTTCATATGCTACTTAAAATTTATACAAACTCTCATGTTAAAAATGTTAATATTATAAAATTGAAATTATTACACTTATGAATAATACCACAACTCTTATAAACTAATAATTATAACATTTAATGTTATAATCACAATTTACAAGTGTTATGGTAATAACTTATAAGTGTAGTGGTAAAAATTTAACGATATGAACAAATTTCACCGAAGATTTACCTTAAAACTTATTATAAATAATACACGTAAAAAAATAAAATTTTATAAAAAAAGACCGCGGGTTAACCTGCTGCCCATTATAGGTTGGATTGGGTTGGCCCATCAAAACCCGAAAAAAAAAGTGGGTTGAGGTGGATTATGGACCGACGAGGCTGACATCTCTAATTACTATATGTATATATATATATATAATTAATTAATTAATTTAAAAAATGGCTATGCAAACGGTCACATGACATCATTTACCATGTCATATGATGATTTTATTAAAATGGACATGGGCTAGTGAATGATTAATATAGAAGCAGCAAAATACATGAGCATGGGCCAGTGATTAATATAGAAGCAGCACGATGTGGTTTTTTTACTTAAAAAAATAAATATATTATCAAGAAGATTATTTAGTTCACGTCTTACATCGTTGACAACTAAACAATTACAAATAATCGAAAAAAATCAAGAGTTAAATCATGTTTTAATTGCAAGAACAAAAGTTATTGATCCCACAACTTACCTACTGTTCATTTTTCGTCCCAAAAAAATTAATTATTTAATTTTCATCTCATAACTAAATTCATTGTCCAATTTTAATTGAGTGAGTTCAAGATTTTTTATTCGATCATATATCCCGCTAGAGTTTAATTAATAATGTAATTACATTAAATAAAGATTGATAATGGTATATAAATTAAGAAGAGGCAACCGAAGAAGAGGCATCAGTCCAGAAAATCAGAAGTTTGGTGATACATGTAGATATACCTTTCTTAACCCAATAAATTGCATGTTTCTTTATAATCAAGATTCGAACATATGCTCTCTACTTGCATAAACATTATATATGTTGTTATTTATGTCATTACATTTACATACCCCATTTTAATTACTAATACTAGTATGGTGCCACCTTCAGGGAGGCTGTTTGGGGGACAAAGACCGTTGCATGCTGTTCTAGGAGGAGGAAAAGGTAATTAGCTACTTATTTGGTTTCGGATGAAATCAAACTATTACCTTTCAAAAAAAAAATTAGAAAGTGTATTTATAAATGAGATGAATTTTGTGTGTGCAGTGGCTGATGTGGTGTTGTGGAGGGAGAAAAGAATTCCAGGTGCAATATTAATTGGGATTGCAGCAATTTGGTTTCTATTAGAAATTGTGGAGTACAATTTGGTCACTCTTTTGTGCCACTTTACTATCACCACAATGCTTCTCATCTTCATTTCCTCATCTGCTGCTCAATTTTTCAATTGGTAAGCTACTATATCATTCACTATTTATTTGTAAACTTTTGTGTATTACAGGGGAGTAGGTCTCCTGTAAAATTTATTGTTATTATAATATTTATATTATTATATTTATAAATTAATTAATAACATAATATTTACAAATTAATATCACTATACTTATAATATCATAATATTAAATGCTATGAGTATTAGTTTATAAGAATAATGATATTAATTTATAAGTATAATGATATCAATTTCATGTTAATAAAGTTTCACAAAAAAATTTGTGTAGCCATGGCCTATCAATATTATTCTATCATCGAATCAAATCAAAGTAGACTGAATTTTAATTGAGAATTAATATGGATTTTTTATATACTAGTAATATTTTGAAGAGACAGTATTATGTGTATCATTTTCACCGTACACCATTATTACTATTGTTGGTAAGGATTATCACTTTATAAAGTGATGATCAAGTGATGATCCTTACCAACAATAGTAAAAGTGGTGTAAAATGATAAATTCTTATCAACAATAATAATAATGGTGTGCGGTGAAAATGGTGCACACAATATCTTCTATTTTAGGACATAAGTTTCTTGAACACTATGTATACCGTGCAATTCAAATGCACTTTTTAAAGGTATAAATTATTTTCCTGAAATTTACAAATTATTTTCACTTAAAAGTTAAAAGTTCAATTTATTTTCACTTGTAATTCTTAAAGATGCTTGGATAACTTAGTCTTTATTTATTTAGTTGGCTCAGTGATGGAAGGAAATCTTGATTCCATTTATAGATGATCACGTGAACGTTCGAAAAGAAAAACTGAACAGGAAAATACACATATAATTCCTCTTCATTTAAATCTCGTAAATTTGGAAGAGAAAGATATATAAATAGATACGTAGGTTTTTTTGTGAACTTAGGTTCACCTAGTTCTCTTTTTTAAATATATATCATTATTTAATATATAAAATTTTAATATTTATTATATGAAGTATTACTATTTAAAAATATTCAATTTATATATTATTATTTTTAAATTATTAAATAATAGTAACACTTTATATGCTAAACAAACATTTGGTAGACTAAAAAGTGATATTAAAAAAACAAAAGGCTCGCGTATAGAAATGGTATTGGTTCCATTATTTCTATTTTCTCTCATTTTTTATTATATGTCTTTAAATTTTAGAAAAAATATAAAAAGCCCCCTAAATTGAGAAAATCATTATTGAGCAATTAACTCTAAAAATGTTATTATGACCCATATATGATATATATCGTCTCTCACAAACTCTTACTTATGAATTTCAGGAATCCTCCTGACATACCTCAAATAGATATAGAGGATTCAAATTGGAGAGAAATTGGTTCAATTTTTAATACGAAATTAAACGACCTCTTATTTACCCTTATGCACGTGGGATGTGGATACGATCATAAACTCTTTCTACTGGTAATTAATTTAATGCTACACAAACAAATATTCATACTGTTATTCATCAACTTGTGTGTCCATTAATAATTAATTAAACTAATTTTTTTTTTTTGTTTTAATTTATTCAGACGATAGTTTCTCTTTGGATGATCTCAGCTCAACCACTACCTTGAATCTTCTATTTTTGGGTATGTTAAATTAAAGTAATACTGTATACATAAATGAAATTATGCCCAAAATCGCAAGTATGAAAATCTCTCTCCAAATTAATTTTCTAAGTATTTTATAACGCAAAAGAAAAAAACACAAAGGAAAAAAAAAAAAAAAAAACTTGTGTGGGCCATGGGTAAAGTTGCAAGTGTAGTACAGAATAGTGAATATGCTTTTATTTTCTTTTTCTCTTTTCCCTTTTAAATCTTATTTCACCAAAAAGTCATGAGATTTTCAAATTTCTATTAATGCATAATATGTCCGAGTCAAACTTTTCTTATGATATTTAATTTGATATTTATATAACGTAACTAAAAATGAAATCAAATCTAAACTTTGAAGTTTTTATAGTTCGAAGTATTTTTTATTAAATTCAAATACACAATATAAAAAAAATTGCATAAAATGTTTACAATAAATTTTATGATGCTGAGTTATGTGGAATGGTAGGCGTTGTTTTGGCGGGGACAATTCCATTGGTGTATGAGAAGTACGATGATGAAGTCGATAATCTTTCTTATCAACTATACAAAGGTGTGAAGAAAATGTACAACTTCTTCGAGGCAGAAATTTTAGGGAAAATTCCCAGAAAAAACTGAAATAATTAACCGGGATTATAATTATATTATTGGCTGTGACAACAAAATTTATTAATTTAACGCTTTTTTTTTTCCATAAAAAATTTATCTGAAACAGTCTCATTTTATACCATATTTTCTGTTTTTCCAAAATAATTACATATATATAGATACATTTACACTTTCGCGTACAACTTTGACTATATATACAAATTCCATTTGTACCTATTAGTAATTACATCAAAAATTTGTACTATTAGTAATTTTCCCAATTTAACTAGGTGGCTTAGCCCACCTGACCACTGAGCTCCTCAATTGATTGGGAGACTCAGGTTCGATTCCCTTTGGAAATGAATTGGAGTATGGGAGTTATAAGGTGACTTTCGATTCCCTTTGGGAATGAATTGGAGTATGGGAGTTATAAGGTGGCTTGGTGAATTTGTGGAGTGTTTGGGTGCTTGGTGTACTAACTACTAACAACTAACTTTGTCCGATAAAAAAACAAAAGTAATTTTCCCAAATTTTTTTACTGAGGTATGAGTAAAATTTCACATTATATCTAGTTAAAACCCAGACTTTTGAAACGTAAGGCTTAGACTGATGAAGAGAAAGGCGAAAAAAGAGAAGGTAAGAACTCTATTCCATATCCATGAGAGTAAGAAGCAAATATACTAAACATTAAAGAGATTTTTTCATAATACACTAATGGAACATCGCCTTTGTACAACGGAATTAATAATAGTAGAAACAATAATCATTTTATGATAACAATAAAAATTAAGTGATGGATTACTCCCATCAACTCATAATGATGGAAAGCAATTCCATCTCCTTCCTAATCTATAAATACTAAATAAATATATAGCTGCTGCTACTGCTGCAGAGAGACCTCACAGAACTGTAGTTAAAAACATAATGACACATACCAACGTTGTTAACATCGAGGCAAGTCCTGAATAGCGATCAAGCACGGAGGGCAGCAATTTGCTCCGACAACCCATCGATCTCTTCATTGTGCTCGTCGATTTGTTCTTCCTGTCAAACAATGAAACATAGATTAAGAAAGTCATTTAGTACCTATGATTACTTGTATAGAATCAATAATATAGTCGTTTTAGTGTTTTATGTAGATTCTTGTATCTAAATAAATGAGATGTATCAAAAAAATTAAGAAAAGGGGTAAAGTTGAAAAAGATAGTATTTAATTTCTTTTGGAAAAACAAAAGTGACAGTATTTTGGAACAATTTTTTTTTCCCTCTAAAACAGCAGTTATATTGGAACGGAGGGAGTAATTTATTTTCATTGCAACCTGATGAATTTCTATGTTGCCAACTTTTCTAAATCACAGCAGTCGTTATCGAGCACAAAAAAAAAAAAACTCAGAATTACCTCAGGATCTTTTTTCTGTTTAACAACTACACACTTAGAACCACTGATGCTTGCACTCTTCAAAAGGCTACGAGCACTGTAGTTTCCCTTGCTCGATCCATTTCCATTTGCATTGTGATCCTCTGGGGGGCTGTCAAGGGTCGTAGCAACAGAAGCTGAAGTCCTCGTTTCAAAATCATTATCTTCCCCATCTTCATCTTTCGGTAGAGCGACCCGCTCTCTGAATGCAAATTTGTGTGTCAGATAAGAAACATGAAAATAAATGGTCGATTTGGTCGTTTGTGTGCAACAAATTACATTTCGATGCAAACATGAAAACAAGATCAAATTATGATTTACTTCATTTAGGGCGTGTGTTCAATTTTCAAGCTCTACAAACAGCTTCCAGAATCATTGCTTCATATTGTAGAGTTTGGAAACACCACCTCACTACTGCAACACACAGAATACCTAAAATGCAGTCCAATCAAAACTCTCTAAACAAACTCAGCTTAGAAGTACTGTGAAATCAATTTAACCACTCATTTCAGACTAGATTATTAAGGTTATTAATTTCTCCAGAAGTATATATCGTGAATATCAGCATACATATATGTTTCATAAAAGAGATTTGTCATATGACAGTACGCTTAACGTTAAAGATTCCATGGGCTTGAATATTACACTTGTACGCAAGATTACGAATTGTTAGAATTCTTTCCTATCATTACATTGTTACAATTAGTAATCTTTCCTATAAGCAAGATTACCATGCTTACAAAGACTTATTGTAAATGATAGCAATATTAACTAACAATTAAATTTAAAGTCCTTCAGCATTTGCCGATGTTCTCTGATGGAGGATAACTATGTAAATAATGATACTAAACGTTTCTTATACAGCCTAAGAAAAAGAATCAGGCTATAAGTTATTATTATAAAATATTTCTTTTAGCATACTACTGTTTTGCTCTTTATATAATTGTCTGGAAAAGAAAAGGTGGTGTTTTAAAACCAGAATAGGGTATAGACAGAGATACAGCAGAAATTCTGTTCAACATCAAAAAAAGGAAATGCCTAAAAGTTGAAAATTTTCTGAATGCACAAGCAATAATTTAGGAAAGATGATTTTTTTTTTAAATTAACAAGTTGCCTTCTTGGTCAATGAAAGAGCCAGAATTCGTTTATTTTCTCCGAACACCTAACGAACTCTCTAAGAATTTAAGTACAAAAATAAAAATAAGATTATAAACAGTAGCATGTAATAGTGCAGACTAATAATGTTCACCACCAAAAAAATTTCAAGCAACCAAGTAAAATTTATCCTGTTGATATTTGCAATCGCAGAACCAGTAGTGTACATCTAATAGAGAGAGATATTACTTCATCAATATCAAGTTATTTTACAACATGCAAGCTAGCAATAAATGGAAGGAATAAGAAAACTTAGAATATGCATCAGGTACATTACCTAGGTAACGAAGCATGTTGCCTTTGTAGAGGTGTGCTCCTTTCACCTTTACCATAACCATCTTCCAGATGGGCAAATTGTCGCTTGAATCGATCAACGCCACTTAAATATACAAAATGAGAAAAAAAGTGTTAGAAACCCTTAATAATGTTACTCTACTCAAGACCCCAGAAATAGTAGCATCGATGCCCTAGTCAAAGAGAATGGCTTGTGGTATCAACTAAAAAAAGATTAATTTCTTGAATTTAAATGCACAAAAGGATGCTAGAATGTGATAAATGAAGTTTGAAAATCAGAAGAAAAAACGAATAACTAATAATGGCAAGCAGATTATACGGGTATATTTCCTTTTGTAAGTAGCGTCCTCAAAGGTGTCTTTTACACAATGACACAGGCAACAAGAATAAAGTTTCGAAGAATAGGATCAGAAAATACGGTACATAATTTGTGGCATGGACGAAGATTAGCAAAAGGCATGCCATGTGATCTGTATCACATAGCTAAAATGATAATTAACTTAAAACAAAATTTAACTTCTAAAACGACAATTAATATGAAATGGAGAGAGTGCCAGCTAATAAATGAAAATAATTAATCTACAATATTCAACAGGCCTAACTAACCTTGGGTACATAAAGCCACTAGTCTGATCCCCACCCCGGAGATATTCCTGAAGCATTTGAGGATGATACTCCAGAATCTGCATGCTCATAATACAAGTACCCAGAATAAGGAAGGGATGATAACTCCAGAAAGGGATTATTTTTTAAGGAAAGAAAAAAGAATCATGTGATTGAAGGCCTACCTCTCTGTAAATCAGCTCTCTAACATCATCTTTAGCCAGTTTTCTTCTCTCAAATTCAAACTCAAGCTTCGATATGGGTACAGTTGATGGTTCACGTTCCACACTTGACATGCCATGAAAATAGGGTTCACGCAGAGCCTGAAACATTACCATCAGGGGTTATATTTAACAAACATCATAAATGAATGACCAAATAACCTCAAGGCCCGTATAGATTACTTCTTCAGCAGTTGGTCTGTCTTTAGGATCAAACGCAAGGAGCCGTTCAAGTAAGCGAAGTGCTAAAGGATCAGCATCAGGAAATTTTTGCGTAAATGGAACAGGTTGTTTCTTCCGCATACTGCTGAGATATCTCCTCGCCTTTTCATTTCTGATCTGCCATTGTAATTGGAAAAATAAATATATGTTACAAAGATTTCCACAGGGAATATCAAGTACTCAAATCATTCACTATTGGTCCCAAAACAATTAAAAAGAACAATAACATAGTTTTTCTTTTCGACAAAGTCTTGTTTGAACCATGTGCACCATGCAACTCAAGTGCATTTTTAAACGGTATTAGCCGTTTTCACTGAATACTACCCCTTCCGTTCCTTATTATCTATCTATCCAATTCTATCCATTCACACAAACCAATTTTCGCATTAATTAAGGTATCAAAAGACTTTTATATCCTTATATTTCTGATTAATTATTTTTTTTGGAAAAAAGATAAAATTATATTGGTATTGCCATAGTGACAAATAAAAAGGAACATCATTGTGAATAAAATGGGACAATTAAACAGGAAAGGAGGGAGTATTAGTTTGTCAATATTTGTTGTTTTCACTGAAAGGTATTAGTTGTGTACAGTTACACCCTAAAACTGGTGTATAAGAGATACTCATTCTTTTCTTAAATCACTATGAGGTAAACAAATAGAGAACCTAGAAAGCATTTGTTTAGGAAATGGTTAAGAATCTAATTTCAAGAGTAAATCTGGTTTATAACATACCCTTGCAATAGATTCAGGAGGAGGAGTTCCAAGCAAATCTGTCATTAAATCTAACTGGTGCACCACATTTTTCCCAGGGAAAAGTGGCTTTCCACTAAGCATCTCCGCAAATATGCATCCAATGCTCCAAATATCAATAGCAGGAGTATACTGCAAAGATGAAAATCAAATAAAGTTTAGGAGCAACAGGACTATGCCCCTTGAAATATCATGTCTTTGGACAGCAATTACTTCAAAAAAGAATAAAAGGGGAGTAAAAAACACAAAGGTTCATTGCATAAAAAGTCATGACCTTTTCACGTTTCTTCAATTACAAATTTACAACATATGGTTTTACTTTTGCAATTCGATACACATCCTTTTAAAATTTTACAATCATATCTAATGACTATTTTCCAGCAACTTATCCTGACGTGGCAGCCGGAAAACCTTTGAAAAAATTGCAAATGAATTCACAAACTTTTTATATTGTTTTAATTTAATCACAACCTTTTAATTTTTTTCACAATTCCATACACTGCCACATCAGCAGGACTTGCCGGAGAATAGTCATGTAATAGTATTGCAACAATTTAGAAGGCCGTGTATCGAATAGCAAATTTTGAAAATATATGTTGTAACTGGAAAAATGTGAAATATTCATGATTTGTTTGCAATTAACCCCAAAAAACAATAATAACTGTAAAATTTCTGGCAATTGATATACACTACCAAGATGTGTTTTAAGTTTAACAAGTATTACTGAGCCAGAGGAAAGTTGGATGTTTGGGGGGCATGATGTGTTGACAACTGAAAAGAAGTTGGTCAGCAAGAACAAGAAATTAAATAATGGTATGTACTCTTAATTCCTCAGGGACCAAGCTATGAAACTAATGCTGAGTAACATATATTCTCATCCCTTCAATTAAGAAAAGAGAGAATACAAAGTACAGGAGGCAAAGCAATTAGTATTAACAAAGAAAAAAGAGGCAGGCAAGTCCTAGAGGGCAAATAATGGTGTGCTGTGTGCAACGGGAATTACAAAACCGAACAAATCGAATTTCAACAAAGCACATCTCTATTTGGGTAAAAGGATTAAAAAAATCATAAAAATAATTGATTAAATATAACATAGATTATGGAGTGAAGTTACATTTGATTTCACTCAATAACACTTATCACCATTTTAATTTTAAAAAAATCGATTGGATCGGTTTTTTCGGTTTTCATATTGTAATGACCGAAACCGAACTAAAAGGTTAATTTTATGAAATCAATGAACCAAAATAAAAATAACAAAACCAAACTTTGGTGGTCTGGTCAGCTTGTTCAGCTTTATCCAAATTATGCATGCCCCTAAGTGCAAGTGTCATGCGACATTTTAAAAAGATGAATATTGCATAGAGAATCGAACATTAGCAGAAAGATAGGCTTACTTTGGAGAAAAAAGAACCACATAACTCAGGAGCACGATACCACCGAGTTGCAACATAATCCTACAGCATAAATAAAAATGTTAGGAAGTGGAACACTGAGAGTTAAAAGAGTGATTGCAAGAAAAAACAGATGTGAGTCTTACAGTCCAAAATATTGCTGATGGAGCATCATTAAACGACACTCGTGCCAGACCAAAATCACAAATCTTTAACTTACAGTCAGCATTAGCAAGTATATTCTTTGGCTTTAAATCCCGGTGGAAAACATTTGCTGAAAAGAAAGAAATAAAATGTCAATACTATTCAGTTTAATCTCAAACGAGGAATAGGTTTCTTATGCATCTAAAGAAAATGAAGACCTGTGTGAATATATTTCAAGCCACGAAGGAGCTGGTACAGGAAAAATTGATAATGCTCAGGAGTTAGGTCATCATTTGCCTTAATTACTTGGTGAAGATCAGATTCCATCAACTCAAAGACAACATAGATATCTCGAAATTCTCTCCTAGAGGGAGGAAGCATTATGTGCTTTATCTCAACAATATCAGGATGGTGAAGGAGGCGTAGAAGCTTGATTTCTCTGAGGATTCGTGTGGCATCAGAAACATGCTCAAACACATCGTTGATCTTCTTTATTGCAACTCTTTCTCCAGTATGGGTATCAACTGCAGAACCTACAACACCATAACTACCTTTGCCTACAACTTCCTGAACCTGATACCTAGTTGCCTCCCCATACTCAGTGAAGAACTCTGTTTCCAGATTACCCTGTGAATAGGGGAGAATTAATTATAACTTTCTGGCATTTCTCGAATAATAACATGAACTTGTTGCTAGATATTGTCCCCCTTTTATTGAAGGACAAAAAGGAGAACGAATAAGGGTAAAACTCTTTTTTCTTTGATGATGATCTTTGTATCCCTTGGATGAAATATATTAATGTAAAAAATGCATAAACCCCACAGCCACCAAAATATATGTAGCAACACGGCAAAATAAACTACAAAAGGAAGCCAGTATAAAGTCCCTTCACTTAAACTACCGCAAAATCTCATCATTCACATTTAAAAGTTTTTACTGGTGACAATCGTTCATAAAGAAAGAAGTTTCAAATATTTAGACAATCAGAAATAATCAAGTCTACAACACATTAAATATAATCGGCAATAAACCAAATAAAACCTCCAAAATCGAAATAAATATGAACTTCAGATTTATTGGATCGTAAATTAAAGAAGCAAAAGATCCCAATTCCAGATCATCGCCCAAAATCGAAACAACATTAACAAAATACAAACAGATCTACACAATGCACATACCATAAAGCAAAAGAAACAATAGACAGGCAAACCTTTTTGTGAGAATCCATAGAGGAAGATGAAAAGGGGAAATAAAGCCGCTTGGTCACTTTAATCGACTCAAGTCCAGAAAGATCAAAATCGTCTTCAATAACCGTGACACCCTGTTGTTGTTGATTTTCGTTGAAAACTAAATTGGGATTTTGGGGATTGGCGGTACTACTATTATTGGAAGATGCTAAATTAGTACTAGTAACAGACGTTGGGCGACGTTGAAACCAGCAACGAACACTATCCACGAACGTCCCTCCCCCCATTAACTACTAACTATAAACCCACTTTCTGCTCCTTCTCTTTAGCCTATTCTTTCGATTCGATTCTCGAATCTATTCCACTCTGTTTTTTTGAGGAGGAGAGAGAAATGTGGACTTTTGCTTTTGAGTTTTGGAGGCGCGGTCCAATTACAACCGTAGTTTGGATATAAAAATATATTTGTAGGGAAGGAAAATAATGAATGGAATATTTAAAGAAATGATTTTGACGGTGACAATTATTGCATGTGTTTTATGACATAATTTACGATTTACAAATCTCTCGTCACAGCTCAGCATAAGGGTGGATGATTTTTGTTATTGAAGCCTGAAGGTGTACTAGAATTATGAAATATTGATGGTTTTATTTATGGAAGGCGAGGGCATCATTACAATCTGACCACTCCGTTCCATTATAATTATCTCTTTTTTTTTTATTAATGTTCAATATAACTTTTTCATTCCTTAAGTAATTTTATTATTCATAATTTTTATCCTCATTTTTCATACAATACTACAAAAAAAATCCTTACTTTTCACACAATACTACAAAAAAATGACACTCATTGCTCCACTTATTACTCCACATACCTTTTTCCTCTTTCTCAATACCCAAAATAACCTCCATTTTTATTATTTTATTATTATTTCTTAAACAATTTAACCAAAAGAAGTGAGACAAATACAATGAAAATGATGGAGTATATATATATACTCTTCCTCCGTGCATCAAAACTGTGTTCAATTCTTTAAGCACAAATTTTGAGAAAAAGCAAATAAAGTAAATGATATTATGGGGTTCATATATGGATAAAGTGAATTTTATGGGTAAAATACAATGACAATATGGATAATTAAATGATGGTTCGAGGGTGAAGATAAAGCAAGTGTGTCCATAAAAGAAATGGACACAATTTTGATGGACGGACAAATAAAAAAGTGAACACAGTTTTGGTGGACGGAGGAGGGAGTACAGAACCGACCTACATTTAAAAAGAATTGAATTTTCCCGATAAAATTATTATCTAATTCAAAAACAAAATTTTAGAATAAATATTAATAAATTATAACGCATTGTGAAAAATTTTACGAAAAATATATGTAGTATATTTCCACAAACTCTAATGTTAAATTATTAAAAAAATTAAAAATATTAATAAATTATAATGGATTGAATTTTTTTTAAATAAATATGTATAAAATATTAACAAATTATAACGGATTGAGAAAAATCTTTAGAAAAAATATATAAAATATTTCCACATAAATCGGTCTACATCTAGAAATCATTGATTTTTCCCGTCAAAATTATTGTCAAATTGAGAAACTAATCTTGAGAATAAATATTAACAAATTATAATGTATTGAGAAAAATCTTTGAAAAAAATATGAAGTATATTTCCACAAACTCTAACGTTAAATTGAGAAACTAATATTTGGAATAAATATTAACAAATTATAATGGTTCGGGAATTTTATTTGAAATAAATATGTGTGGGATAAATATTAACAAATTATAAAAGATTGAAAAAACCTTTTAAAAAATATGTAGAATATTTTCACAAACTCTAATTTGAAATTGGAAACAATTCTTTGGAATATGGAATTTTTTTTTTGGAATAGATATATATGAAATAAATATTAACATGATTGGGAAAAATCTTTGGAAAAATATGCAGAATATTTCATCTTAAATTTAATTTCAACCCTACATCTAAATATTAAAAAAAATCTCAACCTTATATGTTAAATTCCAAACAGTGTTATCAGAATCGGACCAGCCGATTCAATCGGTTTAACCATGAACTAGTCCCGGAACCAATGCGATTGCACCTGAAAAACCATTTTATGGTTGGACCGGTCAAAGCCGGTCAGAATCGATCTAAACCGAGCAGAACCGGGGAAGAACCGAATTTCTGTCTTCTTTTCGTTTTTATTGTATTATTCTGCCAACAACTCTCCTTTTGTAATTGTTTCTATTTTTCTTTATATTCGTTCTCTTTCTTTCAATTGATAGAGTATTTGTAATTGTTTCTATTTTTCTTTATATTCGTTCTCTTTCTTACAATTGATAGAGTTGGTGAAAGACAATTTAATTTCTACTTGTAAAAATAATTAACTATAATATATATGTAAATAGAAAAACTCCATGAAAATAAAAAAAAAATACAGAGAAAGAGAGGCGGGGTACAGGAAAAGAGAGACAGGAATGTGTGCGTCGTTTTCATTAATGATGAAAATTGAGGAAACAATATACCTTATGATCTCATCCATAGCCACTATTTTGAGGAAATAGTATACCGGAGATGTTAAGATCTTATTTTACGGCGATTGTGAGATATAAATTTAGGGTAGAAAGTGGCTTTATAAGATTTAGGGTAGAGATTGTTTTATTGGTTGCACCTCCAGTTCAACCGATTGAATAAGTTCGATTATGAAAACACTAATTTTAAGTTCCATAAATTTCAATTTTATAAGCATTATTTCATTTTCTTCTTTTGTCTACTTATTATTTTATATTAGAATTCTCAATTTTTTTGTCCTACCCTTTCTCATGTCTTTCTTCTTCTTATTTACATGATAATTTTTATATTTTTTATGTTCGATTTTTTGTTTTGCAGGATTTTTTATTTTTTTGCTTCTGATATTCGATTTTTCATTTTGCAGGATCTTTATTTTACAATTTTTTTTTTTGCATCTCATTTTTATAGATTAGAGAATTAACTATTGCATTTGATGCAAAATTGACGCGGAATAGGAAATCTCTTTTTAATAAATTTAATAATTATATAAATTTTTGATAATGATAATTATTAAAATTATATTATCAAACATAATACAAAATCAAGAAATATATACATGATACAGTATTTTTTGCATAACTAAAAATCAAGAGAAAGTATTTTAAATTTTAATAGATGATTGCAAATAAAAGCTTGTTATTGATCTTTTAAAAAAAAGATACTTATATATTTTAAGTGTCTCTAGTTATCTACATAAATCTAAGTTATTTAATTATCTACTTAAATCCAAATAATCTTTATGTTATCTCATTAAATATATCTTTTTGACAATTATTCATCCTTAATTGCATCGGAAAAAATTTGAATGTGTAGTATATTTTTAAATTTTAATACAAAAACAGGCTCAACAATCGGTTAGGTCCCACTCCCATCATCTATATATATAAACCTCTCTTCTGCCTTTCTTTCTGCTGTTTTCAGAAGAGCTCCGCTCTCAAGTCTTAACCAAAATCCTCAACTTTCGACCAATCTTTTATTAAGTTTCAACTAGGTATTTATCTTTTTAATTTGTTTATCATCAATCATCTCTTCCCTACCTTTTATTTTCGAGTTCATAATCTAAAATCAAAATAAACATGAAAACCATTAGAGAAAAAAATCAATTATCGGGACAGTGGTGTCGGAGACGATGGTGGTGGAGATGGCGGCACAGCCTCTGACCGCGCTATACGGTGGCGACTTGGATGAGACAGTGACGCTGGAACAGTTAATACTTGTTCAATCAAATAGGGGATGTCGACTTTGTTAAAATATGCGCTGATCAAACCATCGAGCGATCACTTGGATATGGTTATGTCAACTATAGCAATCCTCAACATGGTATTTATTTTCATCTATTAGTGATTTATTGATTTATTTTATTGATGATTTTTAACGTAATTGAAGAGTTTGAGTTCAATTGTTGTCTACTTAGTATGCAATATGGAATTGATAGTTTTGTGAGGAAAACAAAAATGAAATAATAGAGTATTTTGGCGAATAAAAGATAGAGTAATTTTAATGTGTTTTTACCTATGTTTTAAAAGTGGAAGCGGAAGTTGACTCGGACAGCTTCAGCGCTTTCGATCGGACCGGGTCTGATCGTTATTGAAGCGATTGAGCTGGTATGACATCATAATGACATAATATAATAAAATATATAAATTATCATCTATATTTTTTCATTTATAATATTATGTTCTATGAATAAATTATGATAAAGTAATGTAATCTAGATCAAATTATATATTTATATATATTCAAATATATGTGCTTATTTATTAGAATTAATTAAAACTTTAAATTATTAAATTCTAAATTTAAGTAATTAAATTCCAGTCCTGTTTGTGATTTCCAACAATAGGAAAATGCTTAGTCCATCAGTTTTGTATTTTCGAGAAGCCTATTGATTTTAATTAAAAAAATAAAACAATATTAAACTTAATTAGAGATTCACACTCTCTCAAGACCCTAGAATAGATCATTCACCAAACCAAAAAAATGAAATTTCGCCGTCAGAATAGTCATTCTAAGAGAGATGAATATTTAATCTATAAAAAGAAAAAACCTAAAGCCATAAGTCCACTAGTCATACTAAGAGAGAGGGAGACAGAAAATTGCTCATTTTTTGAAGTGAATGAATAAATTGAGTTCTGGTGTTTACGACTTATGAACTGTAATGTTTGCCGTCATCTCCGCCGAAGGTAAGTGTCCACCGGCAAGTTGAAATCATGGTGTTCGCTCTTTTTTTTTAAGTCAAACCGGTGAGCAACCAGTTCAACCGGCCGCCGATTCACACTGCTTTTTACCGTTTTGCGCGGTTCGTGGCCAAGCAGATCGCCTAGCAGTCCAATTCCTCAAAATGGGCCGGTGTCCTGACCGCGTAGTGGTCGGACCGGTCCGATCCGCCTTTTAAAACATAGGATTTTACAGCGGCAAAAGCGCTGGAGGTTCTCAACTTCACAGCTTTGAATGGGAGACATATTAGAATGTCTTATTCAAATTGAGATGGAAGTCAGCGTAAAAGTAGTTTTGGAAATATTTATGTTAAGGTAATTAAATTTGCAAACATTTACTTTTTATGTTCATGAAAACAATTTAATTTGATGTTTTTGTTGTTTGAACTAAATTTGAGGATTCTTGTAGAATTTGAATAAAAAAATTGACAGTAGAAGTCTCTAGGACATGTTTTCAAAATTTGGCATTATACTCTCTTCCAAAGTTGAAACAGATTCTTCTGGTCTATCTAAGGGCTACGATTTTGTTCATTACGGCAATGAAGAAGCTTCACGTAAAGCTATTGAGAGTGTAAACGACACACTTATTTGTGGCAAAAAATTATTTGTCGATCCTTTTCTTAGCAAACAAGAGAGGGAGATGTCTATGGACAAGACAAAATTACGAATGTATTTGTGAAGAGCTTGTCTAGATTGACAACCGAGGAACATTTTAAGATCAATGTTTAGTGAATTTGGACCGACCAACAGTATAGTAGTTATGCACGATGAGACTGAAAACTCAAAGTGTTTCGCGTTTGTAAGCTTTGAGAAATCGGAGGATGATTTTAAGTCTGTTGAAATGCTAAATGGTCGAATATTCAGTGGTAAGAAATGGTATGTAGGAAGAGCTCAAAAGAAATATAAACATGAACAAGAACTAAAGGCGTATGACTAGCAACTTGCGACAGAAGCACATGAAAGAATGATAGTCGGCCAGAACAATCTCTATATTAAAAATATAGACGAAAAAGATTGATAGTGACAAGATCAAGGGTTTGTTCTCTTCATTTGGTACTATAACATCATGCAAGATGAGTGTGAAAATTTTGTATTTTAATTATTAGAAACAACCATTTAATTAACTTGACATCCTTTAATGCATTTCCAGATTATGTCTGATCGAAAGGCATAAGCAAAGGGTAGGCTTTGTTGCATTATCTACTACCCAAGAGGCTTCAAAAGCAGTGAGTTTGATCAATACTTGACATTTTTTCCTTGCAATTTGTAAGAGAACAATCATTATGCTTTTTTTTTTTTTGTATATTCTATAAATGAATGAAAAGATGGTTGACAACAAGCCTCTTTATGTTGCAATTGCTGAGAAAACAGAAGTTAGACATCAGCGGTTGCAGGTACTTTGAACATTTTATCTTTTTATTCATTAATAGAATGTCTTAAGTTTATAATTTGCATAGATTAACGGAATGTATGACGACTTATAGTCTTAACTTGGTCTCATACAACAAAACTTGTGAAATTACTCATAACATAAGAATGACAACCAACCAAAGTTTTTTTTTTTTGTTTGATAATGAATTTATATTTTTAACTATGCGTCCAACCACGATGATTTCTCCGGTCTCCCCTCATATGCCTATTTATGCAAATTCAGGCTTAGGTCAATTGATCTTCTCCACCAATTGTTATCCCTCCCATGGTAATCTATTTTTTTTTTTGTAATTTTTTGTGTTGATATGTGTTAAGTACTATGTAAATATTATTCCAACATCTGCAATTGTGATTAGTTACTGTTTTGAAATATTCGTTTTCAAAATGAAGTGAGACACCAAAGGTCATATACGAGAGATCATTATAGATTATTCACTAACAAGCATTTTTCTCATAATTATTATTTCAGTCTCGATTCAAGTATCAACAACCACCTTTTAGACCTCCACCTCTACTTCCAAATGTGGTGTTTCCCATAATGCAAAGGGGATTGCATGGTCCACGTCCTCCAGTATGTTCGTTGATGCATCAACCTCAGATCAAAGTTTGCATGTTGACTCATACTTGCAACTCTTTTCATATAAATTGTATTTAAACTTAATTTTCTTTTACAATAACAGTTAATTATAAGGGAAAGTCCACATCGTCTTCCATCCCAAAATAGGAAAATGGATCGTGTTATTCCTATTGGAACATTGACATCTACCCTTGCAAACACTTCACCAAGTGAACGGAGGGCAGTAAGTATTATAATTCCTCTTCATTTATCCATCATATGTACAAAAGATATTTTTGCCTTTTTTAAAAAATAATTTCACAACATATATCTATTACTAGTGTGATAATCGATTTGTTGTGTCTCCTACAGATTTTGGGTGGAAAAATTATATCCATTAATTGAAAAGGTGGAGCCTGAAATGACAGCTAAGATAACATGTGTGCTTCTGGAAATGGACCAAACTGAGGTTCAACACTTGCTCGAATCACCTCATTCACTTAGAGCTAAGGTTGGGGAGGCTATGAAAGTCATTAAGAACGAGCCTCAACAATGATAAGTCTCTCTTACTGAAAGTCATTACGTACAGTTATATGAACATATGGAAACTTACTAATTGCATGATTTTGATGGATTTTCTCTTAAGACTTAAAATTGACAGTTTTGTCAACTTTATACTATTTTTTTAATGTGTTATTTAATTTCTAATCTATCTATTCAGAAGATTGGAGCTTCATTTTTCGCTAACATCTATATAAAATAGATTATTATAATTATTTTAGGTACAAAAAATATATATTTAAGTCGATGCTTGATAATTTACATTATTTTTGCTTGATATTAATAAATTATAATGGATTGAATTTTTTTTTATTATGCCCACAAGATTTCCTTCACATCACCCATCACATCACATTCCCCCACATTTCTCTATTCTTCATTTTAAAGATTAAAATATTTTTACTTCATTTTTTTAGATTTATCTATTTTCGGGCCTTCCAGAATGATGTTGGTGATGAGGTTGTTAGTTTTATATTGAAAAATATATTTTTTACTTTGTATAACCAAACTGAATTTCTTATTTATTACTGAAATAAAGTATATATCACTGTTGCATCAAATATGATTGAATGTTATATATATTTGTTGCAAACCTGTTCAATAAATAATACGTTTACATTCTAGTTAATTTGGTGATACCAGATCACGGAAGATCAAATTAACATTTTCACGTAACTAAGTACAAATTCACAACCCAGATGAGAATGAACAATCCATTGTGAAAGGTTGAAGTGTAAGGCTCAGATTGGTTTGTTTTGACCAAGAGATTACACTAGTGCATTATGATGCGCTGAATAGGACCTACATGAGGACAAATTCTTCGGTACTGAATATACAAGAATTAGACCTCAGTGGTTCGTTATTTCTTAATCTCCGTCCCTTAAATAGGATTGTGTGAAATTAATAACTATTGCTTTGACTTATGATGGGAAGAGAATCAACGCGATATCTTGGGCAATATTATTAGTTATACAACGATTGCTAAGATTTAATACGGAGAATAGTGTGCAAGTACGGCTTGCTTGATTTGTCCCTTTGGTGGGCTCAGAAGCTTTATCATACCAAATATTGCAAGTGGAAATTTATTTCCGGTATGGATAATAATGCTGAGTTGTCTTTACTCCAAGGACAAAGATATTAATTAATATAAAGCTTGTTCAGTGGCTTAATTAATTAGTGGACTAGATAATCTTAAAAATGAGAAATAATAACCGGGAGCCTTATTATTGTGAAGTCGTAATATGGGTTAAGATGGATAGTTCAATGTTAATTTTATATTGGAATAAATTATTATTAATATGCTTGAATAATATTTGGCTTAATATTAAAGATTCATAGCCCATTGGAGCAATGTTTTCATAACCGAACCGGTGATCGAACCGGACAGACCACCGGTCAGCGGTTCAACCGGTCAGACCGGTTCAACCGGAGGTTCAACCGTTAAAATGATTTCTTTCTAATTTTTGTCAATATTTCTTATGTTTAGTTAAAAAAATAAAATAAGTATACACCTACAAAAATTTAAACATATATATATTATAAATTTTCATATTTAAGAAAACACAATAAAAGTCATAGTCATAATAAAAAAATAACACAATAATATAAGAGAAAGTAATATAAAAGGGGAAGGTGGACCTTATATTTTTGTCCCACATCTAAAGTATTAGAGAAAAATGTGAGAGGAAATAATATAAAAGGATGGACCTTGATTCATATATTTGTCCCATCTCTCATATATTTATCCCACATTGAAAGTGTTGGAGAAAAATGTGAGAGAAAGTACTATAAATTTTTGCCCCCCTCATACATTGATCCCACATTGAAAGTGTTGGAGAAAAAAGTTGGAGGAAGTATTATAAAATTTGTTTCATCTCATACATTTATCCCACATCGAAAGTGTTGGAGAAAAATGTGAGAGGGAGTATTATAAAAATTTTCACACCTCATACATTTATCCCACATCGAAAGTGTTGGAGAAAAATGTGAGATGAAGTATTATAAAAAATTTCCTATCCCACATCGAAAGTGTTGGAGAAAAATGTGAGAGGAAGTATTATAAAATTTGTCCCATCTCATACATTTATTCCATATCGAAAGTGTTGGAAAAAAAATGTTAGAGGAAGTATTATAAAAATTTTCCCACCTCACACATTTATCCCACATCGAAAATGTTGGAGAAAAATGTGAGAGGAAGTAGTATTAAATTTGTCTCACCTCATACATTTATCCCACATTGAAAAGTGTTGGAGAAAATGTGAGAGGAAGTATTATTAAAATGGATGAAGATGGACCTTGATACATATAGTTAAAAGTTTTTTTTTTTTAATTAGAATCGGGTTGACCGGTTTTGGTCCGGTTTTAACCGGTTCTTCCGGTTTTGACCGGTCCAACCGCAAAAGCGGTTTTTAGGGGGTCTCCGGACCGGTTCTGGGACCGGTTCCCGGTTAAACCAGTTGAATCGGCCGGTCCGGTCCGGTTATAAAATCATTGCATTGGAGGTCCAATCTTAATTCTACTAAATGCCTCAAATAGCCCAATTAAAGTCCAATTAATGAAAAGGAGAAGAAAATATTATTTCCTAATTTTCCAATATTTTCGAAATTATTAAAAAGGAGAAAGAAAATATTTTTTTTTTATTTTCTTGGAAAGATTTTATGGAATTCTTGAGATACAAGTTTATCCCATAAATTCAAGAAAAGTAAAAGATATTTTTCCTTCCCTATTTAATTGGAATTTTCGAATATTATGTGCAAGAAAGGAGGAGAAGATTTTGTTGGGAGATATTTTGGGAAATAGAATATATTGGATATATTCAAGATTGTATCTTGAGGAAGAAGCAAGGAAATTTTCCAAAGACCCAATTAGGTCAAAAGGCCCCTCAAATAGCCCAATTAAAGTCAAATTAATGAAAAGGAGAAAAAATATTATTTCCTAATTTTCCAATATTTTCGAAATTATTAAAAAGGAGAAAGAAAAGAATTTTTTTTTATTTTCTTGGAAAGATTTTATGGAATTCTTGAGATAAAAGTTTATCCCATAAATTCAAGAAAAGTAAAAGATATTTTTCCTTCCCTATTTAATTGGAATTTTCGAATATTATGTGCAAGAAAGGGGGAGAAGATTTTGTTAGGGATATTTTGGGAAATAGAATATATTGGATATATTCAAGATTGTATCTTGAGGAAGAAGCAAGGAAATTTTCCAAAGCCCTAACTAGGTCAAATTTTTGCCCCCCCCCTTGTCCTATAAATAGGGGATGAAGTTTTCATCCCCAATGTAATTCCATGTGTTGGAAAAATTAGAAATCCACAAAGGTGGTGACAAATATTTTATTTTCTCCTTTGTTAAAATCATTCGTGAGAATCCTTCCACCGGATTACGTTTGTGGATGTGGGACATATTTGAGAAGGTACTTTGGGTTGATCCATCGTCTCAACGGTTGTCTCTACAAGACGTATGTAATCTCGTAACTCCTAGATTCCGCATGCTTAGGATTTACGTGGATTACGTGTACGCATGTTGCTAATTGCTTGTTTAATTATTATGTTGAATTAATTTAGGATTAATTCATGTTAGTAATTAATTGAATAATTTAAATATGCATTTAAATACACCTGGAATAGATCCGGACACTCATAATTTCCCAACAACTGGCATCAGAGCTTCAGTTTCGAGCTCTATCTTTTAAATTATTATTTAAATTATGTTGGCCATTAAATTGAAAATTAGATAGTAGAATTGCTAGATTTATTTTGCAGGTATTGTCATGATATTTAATGTGTTTAATAATTTCATGCGTATGAATGGTTTTAATTCGACTCTTTCGAATTTATTTTTCTCGTGAGAAAATCCACGAGTAGATTAGGCTATTTGATTTGTTCAATGTAATAGACTAATTTAGATTTAGGTTTCTTTATTTTGTAAAATAAATTGTAACCTGATCGAAGATGAAGACGGAGACGAGAAATTAAAATGGATTCGGAACTGTACGCGGGCGACGTGCATCGCGCGAAACGTGACAAGGGAGGCATGCGCGTGACGCGGACGTCGCCATGGGCTCACGGGCACGGAGCTAGGCGTTAAGGTGGTCGGCCACGACGCGCATAGGCACGAGGGCGCCAGCGCCGGAGCTACCGGGCGTCTACCGATGGGGCAAGCAGACGAGGCAAAGTGGCTGAGGCGCGGGCACGGGGGCGCGCGCAAGCACGTGCATGGGAGTGTCCCAACCCGATGCCTACCGAGGCTGCCGAGCACCGTAGGGGCGACGCACACTGCGCCTAGGCACCAGGGCGCGATCGCTCGGTCAAGGGGTCGGCTGGATGCGGACGTGCATCCCGGCTGCAAGCTACTTGGCGTGGCGATTCGAGACAGGATTTTTTTCGAGACGAACGAGTGGGAGAAATCGAGATGGAGTTTCTTCAAAATCAAGACAAGAAAAATCAAACCATGACAGTTGGATAATTTGTGCCCAATATGTTTATTTTCTGCTTTGCTTGATTTATTGTTGTATTTTCTTATGCTTTATTTAATTTGTTTAAATATGTTTGCATGAGAACTGTTCAATGTTAAAATCTCAAGTTCAAAAATTACTAAGTATGTTTTAAACGATTAATTTGGTTTTGAATCGAATTAATCTTGACCTCCATGATTTAGTTATTTGTGAATTCTTTTGGAGAAATTCCCCTAAGGGACGGCCAAAAGAAAGCTTTCACATGAATAAATTCTCAAAAGGATGATTGTGAATTATTATTAGTGGCGACGATGACCCTCCCAAGAGGCTCGTTCAAAATGAAGTAATAATTTTGTATTTAATCATGGTTATTACTTAGGTATAAAATTAATATGCATATACTTCGCCGAAGTCCCTGTCAATTTTATATTGGTCAAGTGGGAGCCAACTATTAATCTAGATATTAAAGGTTTGTAACTGTTCTTGTTTGTAACCTGCTTAAATGTGATTTAAATGATGACCCACCCACGTGGCTCATTTAAACTGTTTTGAGATGTTGGCTGATACATGTTCATATTTTTTTTGAGATTTCAATATGATTCATGTGATCGAACTCTGTGATTTTCTTTGTGTTGATCCGGATATCGACACAAGATGTGTGTTTATTTCAGTTCAGCATGTCGCAACCTTTTAATCCACTGTTAATATACTTAAAGTCAATAGAATTGTATAGGAAACTATGTTGATTGGAAATGAAAAGTTATGATTGTCCTAACTTCACAAAAGCAAAAGTGGATTCTTAACACACCAAAAACTAGATGAGCCAACTAACGAGTAAAAAACACAGGGCTTGTCAGATCACCTTGCGAAAGATGTTTTCACTGAAAATAGGTGGAGGACAACCCCGTAAGGGATTACGTCCTCAAAATTGATGGCTCATCTGAACAAACTTGAGGTTCTGGGTGCAGATTAAGATTTGGAGACCCAGATCGATTTGGTACTCCACTCTCTGCCCAAAAGTTTTGAGCATTTTGGCCTCACTAGATGTTTTGTTGCGAAGTTCCAGTAAGCCGAAAAGATTCTTTTAGATACAGGCACAGTATGTGTTGTCGATTCAATGTGGGATAGGCTATTAAGGATAGGCAAAAAGATCCAAGATAGGGTCAATCTATGTATAGGCTGACTGCTAATCTCAAGGCATTGAAAAACAAACTAAAGGAGTGCAGCAGGAAGACTTTCTCTGACCTTATTGACCATTCGCCTTAAAGCACTTTTGGAAGTTACAGCCACTGCGATGGCATCAAGAAAGACTTTTTTTTAGGACATAGACTGCAGCTTCAACATTGTTTTCTCTTCGAAAAAGAAGTGCACTTACTTTGCATGGAAGGAAGGCCTGAAAAGGACTAACAAGTTGCCCAAACCCCGTCTTTTTCATTGAATCCATATCACCGAGATTTTTGATTGAAAAGGTACTAAACCTTTCCATAGAAGTGGGAAGGTCTAAAATAGACGAACAAACAAGTCGCCTAATTCCCATGTTTTTTGATTGAAAAAGGCGCCTTGTTCCGTGTTTGGTTGGTAGTCATAAGACATCTCCTTCCTGACTCCATTCACTCATTCAGCCCTTTTCTTCTTTGCTTCTTGGCCACCAGAATATGATCCGACTATGTCCTGATTGGAGAGATCTAATAAATAGAATAAGAATAATATAACACGAAGGGGACCTACCTACTAGTAGTCTGTAATCCGTAGCACGTAACCCCTATGTCGGTCATGTAGAGCGAGTTCATTTTGTTTGAGTCTGTGAAACTACATGAAGCAATGATGCTTTTCTCTTTTAGCGAGTGTTAAGTTCCTGGCCTTGTTGTGTCACGAAGGCTCGAAAACATTTTATTCTTGCTTTCTTCCGTGGATTTTCTTTCTTGTTTGGCGAATTGCCTTTTTTTAGTAATTTGTGTTGTAATCGAAAGGAATCATTTGGGGCACCAAACTCAAGCTTTGACGTCAAGAGATCCATTTTCATCTTCTAGGTCAAGGGAAGGCAAGAAGAATAAGAGGACCAAAAGCCATAAGCAATCAAACTCAACTGTTGCCAAGGGCAATGGTAAGATGAGGAATACTGGTGGTGTCAAGGAAAATCCAAAGGGGAAGTGCTTCAACTGCGGTGAAAGAGGGCAATGGAGGTTTGCCTGTTCCAACCCCAAAAGAGCCGGAAAGAAAGGTAATTCTCACGCACTAATTGTTGAAACTTGTTTAGAGCGTATACTTCTCATTCGTGGGTAGTTGATACGGGATCCACTAATTATGTTTGCTTCACGGGTTCAAGCTGACCCGACAACTTAGTGGAAGTGAGATCCTCATCACACTGGACAATGCTACGAGAGTGGCAGCTGAAGCAGTGAGAGACGTGCACCTGTCTTTTGAAGACAACAATTTAATTTTAAGAGATGTTCTTTATGTTCCTATTTTTCGAAAAAACCTTATTTCTGTTTCTAAACCATATGCTGATGGATATTTTGTTCGTTTTAAACATGTTACTATTTTTCATAACGATGTGTTTATCTGTCATGGAACTTATAGAACAATCTCTATATTATTAATTGTGCACACCATTCACAAAATGCATCCTATAACACATCTACCATTTCGAGCACTAAAAGAAAACGTTCGACTAACGTGAACGAGACACTTCTTTGGCATCTGAGGTTAGGTCATATAAATCCGAATATGATCCAAAGATTGGTCCAAGATGGTTCATTGGAGTCTCTCCGGATTGAACCATTTCCAACCTGTGAATCATGTTTGGAGGGCAAAATGACCAAGAGGATATTTGGAGCCAAGGGGCTCAGAGCTAAAGAAATATTGGAAATTGTTCACACTGACGTGTGTGGTCCAATGCAAATCAAAGCTAGAGGAGGCTACGAGTATTTCGTTATGTTTATCGATGATTACTCACGCTATGGATACGTTTTCCTAATGAAGCATAAATATGAGACCTTTGACAAATTCAAAGAATTTAAGGCCCAGAGAATCATAAGGAAAAGAGTATCAAGTTTCTACGATCTGGTCGTGGAGGCGAATACCTCAGCGATGAATTCTTGAACTACCTGTTAGATGAAGGGATTGCATCTCAGTTGACTGCACCCGGTACCCCTCAACAAAACGGGGTTGCAGAACGAAGAAACATAACACTTTTAGAAATGGTAAGGTTAATGATGAGTTATGCGGATTTACCAAAATTGTTCTGGGGTTACGCCTTGGAAACAACGGCTTATATTCTAAACCTAGTGCCATCCAAATCGGTTCCCAAAAATCCCTAGAGAACTGTGGACAGGGCGCAAGCCCTGCTTAGGAGACATGAGGATCTGGGGGTGTCAGGCATACGTATTAGATCGCACATTCGGAATTAAGGTTGTTCATAGGATACCCCGAGGGAACAAAGGGATGCATGTTCTATGGTCCCGAAGATCAAAAGGTCATAATCAGTACGCACTTTGGATTTTTGGAAGAAGACTATATGAATGATAGAAAGCCTAGAAGTGAGATTACCTTAGAAGAACTTAGGGGGCCAACTCCATTGCTGACTGTACAAGTCGATATGTCAAGCGTCACACCTACACAACCAGAACCTCGTCGCAGTGGGAGGATTATCAGACAACCCGAGCGATTCTTGGGGATAGGAGAGTCTTCGGACTTGATCTCTAGAGAAGAATCAGACCCATGGTCGTACAGCGAGGCGATCCAAGACAAGGATGCAAATTCTTGGCAAACTGCAATGAAAGCCAAAATGAGTTCAATGGATCACAATAAAGTGTGGGAGCTAGTCGAACCACTTAATGGGGTGAAACTCATTGAATGCAAGTGGGTATACAAGAGAAAGAGGGGACCGAACGGGAATGCTGAAACCTTTAAAGCAAAACTCGTGGCGAAAGGGTACACTTAGAAATAAGGGATCGATTATGAGGAAACCTTTTCGCCCGTAGCCATGCTCAAGTCCATCCGTATTCTCTTGTCAGTTGCTGCATGCCTAGATTTTGAGATCTGGCAAATGGATGTCAAGACGGCTTTCCTCAACGGAAGTCTTGACGAGGAAATCTATATGCAACAACCCGAAGGCTTCATTGAAAAAGGCCAAGAGCATCTGGTTTGCAAGCTAAAGAAGTCCATTTATGGACTGAAGCAAGCATCTCGTGCTTGGAATCAATGTTTTGATCAGGTTATAAAATCTTACAATTTTGATCAAAACAATTTCGAAAGTTGTGTTTATAAAAAGCGTGATGGAACTGCCTTGGTATTCTTAGTAATATATGTAGACGACATTCTGCTCACTGGGAATGATGTAACGGTGCTGTCAGACGTAAGGGCATGACTGTCAAAACAGTTTGATATGAAGGACTTAGGAGAAGCTGGTCACGTTCTAAGGATCAAGATAACTCGAGATCGCAGGAGAAGAATGATTGTCCTCTCACAAGCTTCATACATAGATACCGTTTTGAAGCGATTCAGTATGCAAGATTCCAAGAATGACTTTGTGCCTTTTAGACACGGAATCCATCTATCCAAGGAAATGTGTCCCAAGACACAAAATGAGAAAGTATGTTTTTTACTTTGTATAACCAAACTGAATTTCTTATTTATTTACTGAAATAAATTATTTATCGCTGTTGCATCAAATATGATTGAAAGTTATATATATTTGTTGCAAACCTGTTCAATATATAGTACGTGGTACATTGTAGTTAATTTGGTGATACCAGATCACGGAAGATCAAATTAACAGTTTCTCGTAACTAAGTACAAATTCAAAACCCAGATGGGAATGAACAATCCATCGTGAAAGGTTGAAGTGTAAGGCTCAGATTGGCTTGTCTTGACCAAGAGATTACACTAGTGCATTATGATGCACTGAATAAGACCTACTTGAGGACAAATTCTTCTGTACTGAATATACAAGAATTAGACCTCAGTGGTTCGTTATTTCTTAATCTCTGTCCCTTAAATAGGATCTTGTGACACTAATAATTATTGCTTTGACTTATGATGGGAAGAGAATCAACGCGATTCGATACCTTATATCTTGGGCAATATTATTAGTTACACGACGATTGCTAAGATTTAATACTGAGAATCGTGTGCAAGTACGGCTTGCTTGATTTGTCCCCTTGGTGGGCTCATAAGCTTTATCATACCAAATCTTGCAAGTGGAAATTTATTTCCGGTATGGATAATAATGATGAGCTGTCTTTACTCCAAGGACAAAGATCTTAATTAATAAAAAGCTTGTTCAGTGGATTAATTAATTAGTGGACTAGATAATCTTAAACATGAAAAATAATAACTAGGAGTCATATTATTGTGAAGTCGTAATATGGGTTAAGATGGATAATTCAATATTAATTTTATAGTGGAATAAATTAATATTAATGGGCTTGAATAATATTTGGCTTAATATTAAAGATTCATAGCCCATTGGAGGTCCAATCTTAATTCTCATAAAAGCCCCTCAAATAGCCCAATTAATGAAAAGGAGAAGAAAATATTATTGCTTAATTTTCCAATATTTTTGAAAATATTAAAAAAGAGAAATAAAAGATTTTCTTGATTTTCTTGGAAAGATTTTATGGAATTCTTGAGATACAAATTTATCCCATAAATTCAAGAAAAGTCAAAGATATTTTTCTCCCTATTTAATTGGAATTTTCGAAAATTATGTGCAAGAAAGGATGAGAAGATTTTGTTGGGAGATATTTTGGGAAATAGAATATATTGGATATATTCAAGATTGTATCTTGAGGAAGAAGCAAAGAAATTTCTCAAAGCCCCAACTAGGTCAAATTTTTGCCCCCCCCAATAAATAGGGGATGAAGTTTTCATCCCCAATGCAATTCCATGTGTTGGAAAAATTAGAAATCCACAAAGGTGGTGACAATTATTTTTAGTTCTTTCCTTTATTAAAATCGTTCGTGAGAATATCCTTCCACCGGATTACGTTTATGGACGTGGGACATATTTGAGAAGGCACTTTAGGTTGATCCATCGTCTCAACGGTTGTCTCTACAAGAGGTATGTAATCTCGTAACTCCTAGATTCCGCATGCTTAGGATTTACGTGAATTACATGTATGCATGTTGCTAATTGCTTGTTTAATTATTATGTTGAATTGATTCAGGATTAATTCATGTTAGTAATTAATTGAATAATTTAAATATGTATTTAAATACACCTCGAATAGATCCGGGCACCCCTTATTTCCCAACAGATAGTTCTTAACGAATTCTTCGCTCACCAGAATCGTAAAGCGAGTAAGATAGCCATACAAAATTTGTTCTCGTAGAAAATGGCATTAAGAGGTATCAAGAAGAAGACTGACAAACGAAAATGCTTAATTGCGGTCAGAGAAGACATCGGAGGTCAGAGTTTCCCAAGCCTAAAAAGGTAGGGAAGAAAGGTAATTCTCAAACACTAGTTGTTGAAACTTGTTTAGCGGCGTATGCTCCCCTTCGTGGGTAGTGGATACGAAAATCACTAATCATATTTGTTTCAAGAATTCTAGATAATCCAGCAATTTAGTGGGAGTGAGACCATCATCACCATGGGCAATGTTACGAGAGTAGCGGTTATTGCAATGCTACATGAGTAGTAGTTATTACAATACTGTGTAAGTAACGATTATTAGAATGCTACGTGAGTAGCAGTTATTGCAATTCAACGTGAGTAGCAGTTATTGTAGTGCTACTTAAGTAGTGGATGAAGCAGTGGGAGAAGCTATCTTTTAGTGATATAATTTTAGTTTTGAGAGATGTTCTTTGCGTTTCAAGTTTTAGAAAGAATTTGATTTCGGTTTCTAAACTCTTTAATGATGGATATTCGGTTACTTTTAATAAAGTTGTTATCATTGCTCTAAATAATGAGTTTATCTGTCATGGAACGTTGTCGAACAATCTCTATACTATTAATTGTGCACACCACTCGCAAAATGCATCCTATAACACATCAACTATTTCAAGTAATAAAAGGAAACGTTCAGCAGACGTGAACGAAACACTTCCATGGCATCTAAGACTAAGTCATATTAATACAAAGAGGATACAAAGGTTGGTTCAAGATGGTGCATTGGAATCTCTCCGGGTTGAACCATTTCCAACTTGCAAATCATGTTTGGAGGGTAAAATGATCAAGAGGGCATTTGGAGCCAAGGGGAATAGAGCCAAAGAAGTGTTAGATATCATTCACACTGACGTATGTGGTCCAATATCAATCAAAGCAAGAGAAGGTTATGAGTATTTCGTTACTTTTATCGATGATTACTCAAGATATGGGTACATTTTCCTTTTGAAGCATAAATTTGATACCTTTGATAAATTCAATGAATTTAAGGCTCAAGCAGAAAATCATAGGGAAAAGAGTATCAAGTTTCTACGATCAGATCGTAGAGGCAAATACCTCAGCGATGATTTTTTGAACTACTTGTTAGACGAGGGGATTGTATCACAGTTGACTGCACCCGGAACCCCTCAACAAAATGGGGTTGCAGAATAAAGAAACATAACTCTTTTAGAAATGGTCAGATGAATGATGAGTTATGCAGGTCTACCAAAATTGTTCTGGGTCACGCCTTGGAAACAACGACTTATATTCTAAACTTGGTGTCATCCAAATCGGTTCCCAAAACCCCTAAAGAATTGTAAACATGGCGCAAGTCCAGTTTGAGACACATGGGAATCTGGGGGTGTCCGGCATACGTGTTGGACAAGGAGGCCGGTAAATTGGATCCACGCTCAGAATTAAGGTTGTTTATAGGATATCCTCTGGGAATGAAAGGGTGCTTGTTCTATGGTCCCGAAGATCAAAGAGTGGTAATTAGTACGCACTTTAGATTTTTGGAAGAAGACTATATGAACGAAAGAAAGCCCAAAAGTGAGATTACCTTAGACGAGCTAAGAGGGTCAACTCCAATGCCAACTGTACAAGTTGACATACCAAGCAACATAGTTACACAACCGGAATCTCGTCGTAGTGGAAGGGTTGTTAGACAGCCTGAGCGATTCATGGGGATGAGAGATTCCTCGAACTTGGTCCCCAGTGATAGTGAATCAGACCCCTGTTCATACAACGAGGCGATCTAAGACAAGGATGTAGATTCTTGACAAACAACAATGGAAGCTGAGATGGGTTCTATGGATCATAATAAAGTGTGGGAGATAGTCGAACCACTTAATGGGGTAAAACCCATTGGATGCAAGTGTTGGGTAATTAATTACACGGATCTATTCGGGATGAATATTTAAATACAAATTTAATTCTAACAATTATTACTAGCATGAATTAATCCTATATTAATTCAAATAATAATTCAACAACAAATCATGCATATAAACAGTTCACATAAATCCTACACATGCAGAATTACTACGGGTTTACGTGAACTAACCTCTTGGAGTGGCAATGGTCTCGTCGATAAAAACACACCAAAAAGTCTTCCCAAGTATTCCCTAGTCCTTGCTCGTCAATCCGGTGGAAGGAAGCTCGCGAACAATTAACAAAAGGGAAAATAAAATTTGTTGCACCACCTTTGTGGATTTACTAATTTTTCCAGCACATGGAATTGTACTTGGGGATGAAGAAATCATTCCCTATATATAGAGATGTGGTGGCCGATTTTTCCACATGGAATAGGGAGGAAAAAATCTTTTCATGATCTCCAAGAAATCTTGAATATATCTCCTATATTCTTTTCTCCATTATTAAAATATTCCATAAAAATCCCACCTTCTCTTGTTATGGTTATTTTCGAAAAAAATAAGGATAAAGATTCCAAGATTTTGATCTTCTTGACTTTATGAGATATACCTGTATTGCAAGAATACATATCTTCCATAATATATTTCCAAGAAAATCAAGAAAATCTTTCTTTCCCTTATTGTTTCCAAATTTTCGAAAATTGTCATATGAATAACCAAGTGGGAGATTTCTTGAATTTAATGAGATAATCTTGTATTTCATGAATACATATCTTCATTCCATAACAAAATTCAAAGAAAATCTTTCTCCCCTTTTATTCATATTTTTCGAAAAAATGAGGAAAAATAGCAACAAAATTTATTTTATTTTTAAACACCTTTTTCAGTTATTGGACTTTATGTTGGGCTACTTGAGGGGCCTTTAGGAGAATTAAGATTGGACCTTCCAATGGATCTTGAATTATCAATATTGAGCTACAATATTATTCAATCCCATAAATATTAATTAATCCCACTACATAATTAATATTGCACTATCCATCTTAACCCATATTACAGTCAATATGGCTCCCGGTTATTATTTCCAGTGTTTAAGATTATCTAGCCCATTAATTAATTCAAGCCACTGAAATAGCTTTCCATTAATTAATATCTTTTATCCTTGGTAAATGAACGATTCAACATTATTATCCATACCGGAAACTAGTTCCAGTTGAAAGATTTGGTATGATAAAACTTATGAACCTCCCAAGGGGGCAAATCGAACAAGCGTACCTGCACACGATTCTCCGTATTAAATCTTAGCAATCGCATGTGACCAATAATATTGCCCAAGATATAAAGTATTGAATCTCGTTGATTCTCTACCCATAATAAGTCAAAGCAATAATTACTAACCACACGCGATCCTATTTAAGGGACGAAGATTAAGAAATAACGAACCATTGAGGTCTAATTCTTCCTAGTTCAGTTCTGAAGAATTTGTCCTCCTGTAGGTCCTCTTCAGTGCACTAGACATGCACTAGTGTAAACTCTTGGTCAAGACAAGCCAATCTGAGCGTTACACTTCAACCTTTCACGCTGGATTATTCATTTCCATCTAGGTCGTGAGTGGTGTACTTTTGGTTACAAGGGACTGTTAATTTAATCTTCTGTGATCTGGTATCACTAAATTAACTACAATGTAACACGTATTATTTATTGAACAGTTATGCAGTAAATATATGTAACATTCGATGATATTTAAAGCATCAGTGATAAACAATTTATTTCAGTAAATAAGTCCGAAATTCAGTTTGATTATACAAAGTAAAAGTATACTTTCCAGTATAATCCCAACAATCTCTCACTTATACTCAAAGTTTGCTTTTAAGTATACTACAACATGTCTCGTGTAGTTCCTAATACGTGACATATAGTGTCACCTACACGAACCTAATAATGTCTCCCACTTATACTCAAAGCAGATTGGCAACGGTCTTGACACCCATCCCTTCCACATTTCTCTCGAATGTATTCTGAGGCAGACCCTTTGTGAATGGATCGGCTAAGTTATCTTCTGACGTGATCTTTGCCACCTCTATATCTCCTCTCTTAACGATTTCTCGTATAAGATGGTATTTCCTTTCAATGTGTTTGCTGGCCTTGTGGGCTCTTGGTTCCCTTGAATTTGCAACTGCTCCGACATTGTCACAATAAACAGTGATTGTGCTGGGCAAATTCGGAACTACATCCAAGTCCACTAGGAAGTTCTTGAGCCAAACCGCTTCTTTCGCTGCCTTGCAAGCAGCTACATATTCTGCTTCCATGGTAGAATCTGCGATGCATTTCTGCTTAACGCTTCTCCATGTCATGGCTCCTCCCCCATGCAAAACACACTACTGGAGGTAGATTTTCTGGAATCTAAGTCTGATTGGAAATCCGAGTCCGTGTAGCCGATGGGGATTAGACTATCTGACTGATAAACCAACATTCTATCTCGAGTTCTTTTCAGATACTTCAGAATGTTTTTAACTGCCGTCCAATGTTCTTTCCTCGGGTTACTTTGATATCTTGCCACCATACCAACGGCAAAGCAGATATCCGGTCTCGTGCACAACATTGCATACATAAGTCTTCCGACAGCCGAAGCATAAGGAATTTCTTTCATGTCATCTATCTCCTTTTGTGTCTTAGGGCACATTTCCTTGGATAGATGGATTCCATGCCTAAAAGGTACGAAACCTTTCTTGGAATCCTGCATGCTGAATCGTTTCAAGACAGTGTCTATGCATATATGAAGCTTGCGATAAGCCTATCATCCTTTTCCTGCGATCTCGAGTGATCTTGATCCCAAGGATGTGCCCGGCTTCCCCTAAGTCCTTCATATCAAACTGTTTTGAAAGTCATGCCCTTACGTCTGATAACACCTTTACATCGTTCCCGATGAGCAGAATGTCGTCTACGTATAGTACTAAGAATACCAATGCAGTTCCGACACGCTTTTTGTACACACAACTTTTGAACTCGTTTTGATCAAATTCATAAGACTTTATAACATGATCAAAACATTGGTTCCAAGCTCTGGATGCTTGTTTGAGTCCGTAAATGGACTTCATGAGCTTACAAACTAGGTGTTCTTGGCCCTTTTCAATGAAGCCTTGGGGTTGTTGCATATAGATTTCTTCATCAAGACTTCCGTTAAGGAAAGCTATCTTGACATCCATTTGCCAGATTTCAAAATCGAGATGCGCAGCAATCGACAAGAGAATCCGGATGGACTTGAGCATCGCTACAGGTGAAAAGGTTTCCTCATAGTCGATCCCTTCTTTCTGAGTATAACCTTTCGCCACAAGCCTTGCCTTGAAGGTTTCCACCTTCCCATCCGGTCCCCTTTTTCTCTTGTATACCCACTTGCAACCAATGGGTTTGACCCCATTAAGTGGTTCGACTAGCTCCCACACTCTGTTATGATCCATAGAACCCATTTCGGCTTTCATTGCCTTTTGCCAAGAAACCGCATCCTTATCTTGGATTGCCTCATCATATGTCCATTGGTCTAATTCGTCTTGACCAGGAATCAAGTCCGAGGACTCTCCTATCCCCATGAATCTCTCGGGCTGTCTTGCAACCCTCCCACTACGACGAGGTTCCGGTTGTGAAAGTGTGTCGTTTGATATGTCATCTTGTACAATTGGCAATGAGGTTAGTCCCCTTAGATCATTTAAGGCAATCTCACTTCTTGGTCTTCTTTCGTTCATATAGCCTTCTTCCAAAAATCTAAAGTGGGTGCTTATTACCACCTTTTGATCTTCGGGACCATAGAACATACACCCTTTTGTTCCCTCGGTGTATCCTATGAACAACCTTAATTCTGATCGAGGATTCAATTTTCCGGCTTCCTTGTCCAACACGTAGGCCGGATACCCCCAAATTCTCATGTGTCTCAAACTGGGCTTGCGCCCGGTCCACAATTCTTTGGGAGTTTTGGGAACCGATTTGGATGGCACCAAGTTCAAAATGTAAGCCGTTGTTTCCAAGGCATGACCCCAGAACGACTTGGGAAGATCCGCATAACTCATCATTGATCTAACCATTTCCAAAAGAGTTATGTTTCTTCGCTCTGCAACCCCGTTTTGTTGAGGGGTTCCTGGTGCAGTTAGCTGGGATACAATCCCTTCATCTGACAAGTAGTTCAAAAACTCATCGCTGAGGTACTCGCCTCCACGATTGGATCGTAGAGACTTGATACATTTTTCCCTATGATTCTCTGCTTGAGCCTTAAATTCTTTAAATTTCTCAAAGGTCTCAGATTTATGCTTCATAAGGAAAATATAACCGTACCTTGAGTAGTCATCAATAAAAGTGACGAAATAATTATAACCTCCTCTTGCTTTGGTTGACATTGGACCACATACGTCTGTGTGAACGATTTCTAACACTTCTTTGGCTCTATTCCCCTTGGCTCAGAATGCACTCTTGGTCATTTTACCCTCCAAACATGATTCGCAGGTTGGAATTGGTTCAACTTGGAGAGACTCCAGTGAACCGTCTTCTACCAACCTTTGGATCCTCTTTAGATTAATATGTCCCAATCTTAGATGCCATAGAAGTGTCTCGTTCACGTCTGATGAACGTTTTCTTTTATCGAAATAGTTGATGTGTTATAGGATGCATTTCGTGAGTGGTGTGCACAGTTAATTGTATAGAGATTGTCCATCAATGTCCCATAACAGATACACTCATTATTTCAAGAAATGATGTCATTCTTATTAAAAGAAACTAAGTATCCATTAACAGAATTTTAGAAACTGAAAGTGAATTCTTTCTAAAACTGGGAACATAAAGAACGTCTCTTAAAATTAAAACTCTGTTTTCAAAAAAAAAAAATTGCACTTCTCCCACTTCTTTAGTTGCCACTCTCGTAGCATCGCCCAGTGTGATGAGGATCTCACTCCCACTAAGTTGTCGGGTCAGCTGGGACCCCGTAACGTGAAACATACATGGTCAGCAGATCCCGTATCAACTACCCACGAATGAGAAGTATACGCCGCTAAACAAGTTTCAACAACTAGTGCTTGAGAATTACCTTTCTTTCCGTCCCTTTTGGGGTTGGAACAGGCAAACCTCCATTGTCCTCTTTCACCGCAGCTTAAGCACTTCCTCTTTGGATTTTCCTTGACACCACCAGCATTCGTCATCTTATCATTGCCCTTGGCAACAGTTGAGTCTGATTGCTTATGGCTTTTGGTCACCTTCTTCTTCTTGCCATCCCTTGGCCTAGAAAATGAAGAAGGACCACTTGCCTTCAAAGCTTGAGTTTGGTGCCCCATCAACATCTCTGCCGAGACCAAAGCTTGCAACAAATCAGCTAGCGAGGCCAAAATGCTCAAAAACTTTTGGGCAGAGAGTGAACTACCAAATTCATCTGAGTCTCCAGATTATAATATGCACTCAGAACCTCAAGTTTGTTCAGATGGGCCATCAATTTTGAGGACGTAATCCCTTACGGGTTTGCCCTCCACCATTTTCAGCGACGACATCTCTTGCAAGGTGATTTGACGAGTCCCGCATTTTTGACTCGTCAATTGGCTCATCTGATTTTGGTGTGTTAAGAATCCACTTGTGTTTTTGTGCAGTTAGGACAATTATAATTTTTCGTTTCCAATCAATATAGTTTCCATACTTATTCTATTGACTTTAAGTATAATAGCAGTGGATTAAAAGGTTACGACATGCTGAACTGAAATAAATAATAATATGCATAAGCACAAATATAGCACAAGGTTCGATCACATGTTTCATATTAATATCTAAAAAAAATATGAACATGCATCAGCCAACATCTCAAAATAGTTTAAATAAGCCACGTGGGGTGGGTCATTATTTAAACACATTCAAGCAGGTTACAAACAAGAACAATTATAAACCTTTTAATAACTAGATTAATAGTTGGCTCCCACTTGACCAATATAAAATTGACAGGGACTTCAGGGAAGTATATGCATATCAATTTTATACCTAAGTAATAACCATGATTAAATACATAATTATTATTTCGCTTTGAACGAGCCTCATGGGGAGGGTCATCGTCGCCACTAGTAATAATCCACAATCATCCATTTGGAATTTATTCATGTGAAAGCTATCTTTTGACCTTCCCGTGGGGGAAATTTCTCCAAAAGAATTCACAAATAAATAAATCATGGAGGTCAAAATTAATTCAATTTTATTATTCATAAAATTGTCAATTAATTGTTTAAGCATACTTAGTAATTTTCGAAAGTGAGATTTTTCAAAATATTTTCTCATGCATCGCAAATTTAAACACAATTTAAATAAGCATAAAATAATGCATAAACATCAAGACAAAAAATTAAACATATTGGACACACATATCCAATTGTCACGGTTAATTTTTGTCATGTCTTGATCTTGAGAAATCGTCTTCTTTGCCTTCATCGTTATTCTCGAAGGTTCGCCACGCCTAGTAGACGCCATCGATCACCTTCGCGGATTGAGTGCATCGCCTTGCACTCCCCGACCATGTCGATCGGCGTCCGCGTCATACAGACGCTTAAAAAGCGCCCGGCACAAGACATCCCAGTGGTGCTGGCGCTCGCAGCGGATCTCGGCGAAAGTCGGCGGGCGGCATGGATTCATACACATCCCGTCGTCGCCCACATTGCCCTCGGCAAAGATCGCCCCCTCGCTCGCCCTCGCGGCGATCGCGCCACTTAGCGCCCTCTTTCCACAAGACGAGGCCGTCGCCGGCCTTTGGTCGATCCGTCTTGGCCCGACGGCCTCGCCCCGTGCGTCGACATTCGCCATGCGTCCGCAAGATCGCAGGCGCGTGCCTCCCTTAACGCGTTTTCGCCAGCGATGCACGCCGCTACTCTCCCCGATTCCGGATCCCGTCTTTTAATTCTTAGTCTCCGCTTCCATTTCCGATCCGATTATAATTTATTTACAAAAATAAATAAACCTAGATCTAGACTAGTCTATTACATTGATCAAATCAAATAAATTCTAATCTACTCGTGGATTTTCTCACGAGGCAAAACGAATTCGAACGAATCGAATTAAAAAACCACAATTTATATGCATGCATAAATAAACACATTAAATTCCATGATAATTGGATACCTGCAAAAAAGATCTAGCAATTCTACTATCCAATTTTAAATTTAATGAAAACGAACTAAATTACAATTTAAAATTCAGAGCCCGAAACCGCGGCTCTGATACCAGTTGTTGGGTAATTAATTTCACGGATCTATTAGGGATGAATATTTAAATACAAATTTAATTCTAACAATTATTACTAGCATGAATTAATCCTATATTAATTTAAATAATAATTCAACAACAAATCATGCATATAAACAGTTCACATAAATCCTACGCATGCAGAATTACTACGGATTTACGTGAACTAACCTCTTGGAGTGGCAATGGTCTCATCGATAAAAACACACCAAAAAGCCTTCCCAAGTATTCCCTAGTCCTTGCTCGTCAATCCGGTGGAAGGAAGCTCGCGAACAATTAACAAAAGGGAAAATAAAATTTGTTGCACCACCTTTGTGGATTTACTAATTTTTCCAGCACATGGAATTGTACTTGGGGATGAAGAAATCATCCCCTATATATAGAGATGTGGTGGCCGATTTTTTCACATGGAATAGGGAGGAAAAAATCTTTTCTTGATCTCCAAGAAATCTTGAATATATCTCCTATATTCTTTTCTCCATAATTAAAATATTCCATAAAAATCTAACCTTCTCTTGTTATGGTTATTTTCGAAAAAAATAAGGATAAAGATTCCAAGATTTGGATCTTCTTGAATTTATGAGATATACCTGTATTGCAAGAATACATATCTTCCATAATATCTTTCCAAGAAAATCAAGAAAATCTTTCTTTCCCTTATTGTTTCCAAATTTTCGAAAATTGTCATATGAATAACCAAGTGGGAGATTTATTGAATTTAATGAGATAATCTTGTATTTCAAGAATACATATCTTCATTCCATAATGTCGCGAGTCGTTTTGGTTGATGAATATTATGTGGCTAATTTGATTACAACTCGCAAACAAAACATATACGTGTAAAATAAACAGTAAATAAGATGAATTTGTTGACCCAGTTCGTCAAGAAATGACTACTCTGGGGGCATACCAAGCCAGGATATAGTATTACGAGCTTTACACGTATAGTTCTTGATACATCTTATGAAGATGAATCGATGCAGATTAGCAAATGAGTTCTAGGGTTTCTCGTATATGTGAATAAACACTCTAATTTTTCGGTTCCTCACCTCTCTAGGGATTTTTGTAGGCTACTTTTCTGGGATTATTTTCTGAACCCTCCTCTTCTTCTTTTTTCTTCCTTTTATAGCACTTCGGCAAGCATGAGCTGGATTGGTATAGCATGTGCTGGATTGGTATAGCATGTGCTGGAGTCTTTGGATCATGCAAGAACTCCGGTGGTGTTGCCACGTTTCTGACTTCATCTTCTAGATCGATCTTTGTACTAGCTTCGTCTGTAGGACGCTCTTTTGATCGTCCAAATTAATCTTTTGTTCGGTTGGACTTTTTGTTCGCCCCTTTAATCATGTCAGTTTTATTGTCAGTTTTATATTGAAAAATTGTCCTCCTCGAGCACACTGATTCCTCAGGATATTTGGGTCTTCGGGATATTTGAGCGTCGAGCACTCTGACCCTTTAGGATGTCTGAGTACTTCAGGAGATCTGAGTTCGAACATACTGACCTGGCTCTTTTAACTCCTTCTTTCCGATCTGAGTAGCGGATACGTTTGTTCGGTAGGCTGGCCGAGCAATTCTGATCGGTTGGCGAACAAAAAGTAACTCATCCACCGGGCATGATTATTATATTCGAATATTACACGTGTCGCTCTTTGATGATCGATTAATCCTGATTTATTATATCGAACACAACACATAACAAAATTCAAAAAAAAAACTTTCTCCCCTTTTATTCATATTTTTCGAAAAAAATGAGAAAAAATTTTATTTTATTTTTAAACACATTTTTCAGTTATTGGACTTTATGTTGGGCTACTTGAGGGGCCTTTATGAGAATTAAGATTTGACCTTCCAATGGATCTTGAATTATCAATATTGAGCCACAATATTATTCAAGCCCATAAATATTAATTAATCCCACTACATAATTAATATTGCACTATCCATCTTAACCCATATTACAGTCAATATGGCTCCCGATTATTATTTCCCGTGTTTAAGATTATCTAGCCCATTAATTAATTCAAGCCACTGAAATAGCTTTCCATTAATTAATATCTTTTATCCTTGGTAAAGGAACAGTTCAACATTATTATCCATACCAGAAACTAGTTCCACTTGCAAGATTTGGTATGATAAATCTTATGAACCTCCCAAGGGGGAAAATCGAACAAGCGTACCTGCACACGATTCTCCATTTTAAATCTTAGCAATCGCATGTGACCAATAATATTGCCCAAGATATAAAGTATTGAATCTCGTTGATTCTCTACCCGTAATAAGTCAAAGCAATAATTACTAACCACACACGATCCTATTTAAGGGACGAAGATTAAGAAATAACGAACCATTTAGGTCTAATTCTTCCTAGTTTAGTTCTGAAGAATTTGTCCTCCTGTAGGTCCTCTTCAGTGCACTAGACATGCACTAGTGTAAACTCTTGGTCAAGACTAGCCAATCTGAGTGTTACACTTCAACCTTTCACGATGGATTGTTCATTTCCATCTAGGTCGTGAATGGTGTACTTTTGGTTACAAGGGACTGTTAATTTAATCTTCTGTGATCTGGTATCACTAAATTAACTACAATGTAACACGTACTATTTATTGAACAGTTATGCAGTAAATATATGTAACATTTGATGATATTTAAAGCATCAGTGATAAACAATTTATTTCAGTAAATAAGTCTGAAATTCAGTTTGATTATACAAAGTAAAAGCATACTTTCCAGTATAATCCCAACAGCAAGTGGGTATACAAGATAAAAAGAGGATCAGACGGGAAGGTTGAGACCTTCAAGGCTAAACTTGTGGCAAAAGGATATATTCAGAAAGAAGGGGATTGATTATGATGAAACCTTTTCACCTGTAGCTATGTTTAAGTCTATTCGTATTCTCTTATCGATAGCTGCACATCTAGCTTTTAAGATCTGACAAATGGATGTCAAGGCAGCTTTCCTTAACGGGAGTCTTGAAAAAGAAATATATATGCGTCAACCCGAAGGCTTCATTATGAAAGGTCAAGAGCATCTAGTTTGCAAGCTCAAGAAGTCCATTTATGGACTGAAGCAAGCATCCCGTGCTTGGAACCAATGTTTTGATCAGGTTATAAAGTCTTACGGTTTTGATCAAAACGAGTAAGAGAGTATTATGTATAGAAAGTGTGTTGGAACTGCCTTGGTATTCTTAGTACTATACGTGGATGACATTCTGCTCATTGGGAATGATGTAAAGGTGTTTTCAGACGTAAGGGCATGGCTGTCAAAACAGTTTGATATGAAGGACTTAGGAAAAACCGGTCACATTCTTGGGATCAAGATCACTCGAGATCGTAAGAAAAGGATGATAGGCTTATCACAAGCTTCATACATAAATACTGTCTTGAAACGTTTTAGCATGCAAGATTCCAGGAAAGGTTTTGTACCTTTCAGGCATGGAATCCATCTATCCAAGGAAATGTGTCCTAAGACACAAAAGGAGATAGATGACATGAAAGGCATTCCTTATACTTCAGCTGTCGGAAGCGTTATGTATGCTGTGCACGAGGCCAGATATTTGTTTTATCGTTGGCATGGTAGCAAGTATCAGAGTAACCCAGGGAAAGAGCATTGGACTGCAGTTAAAAACATTTTGAAGTATCTGAAAAGAACTCGGGATAGAATGTTGATTTATTAATCAGACAATCTAATACCCGTCAGTTACACGGACTCGGATTTCCAATTCGACCTAGATTCTAGAAAATCTATCTTGGGTAGTGTGTTTTGCATGGGAGGAGGAGCCATAATATGGAGTAGCGTTAAGCAGTATTGCATCGCAGATTCTACCATGGAAGCTGAATATGTAGTTGCTTGTGAAGCGGCGAAAGAAACGGTTTGGCTCAAGAACTTCTTAGTGGACTGGACGTAGTTCCGAATTTGCCCAGCACCATCACGGTTTACTGTGATAATGCCGGAGGAGTTGCAAATTCAAGGGAACCAAGAGCCCACAAGGCCACCAAACACATTGAAAGAAAGAAATCTTAGACGAGAAATCGTTAAGAGAGGAGATGTAGAGGTGGCGAGGATCACATCGGAGAATAACCTAGTTAATCCTTTTATAAAGTGTCTGCCTCTCAGAATACATTCGAGAGACGTGTGGAAGGAATGGTTATCAAGTGCGTCGCCAATCTGCTTTTAGTATAAGTGAGAGAAATATTATTAGGTTCATGTTGGTGACATTAGATGTCACGCACAACATGAGATATGTTGTAGTATACTTAAAAGCAGACTTTGAGTATAAGTGGGAGATTGTTAGGGTTATACTGGAAAGTATGCTTTTACTTTGTATAAATAAACTGAATTTCTACCTTATTTACTGAAATTAAATTATTTATCACACGTTACTTTAAATATGAATGAATGTTATATATATTTACTGCATACCTATTCAATAAATAGTACGTGTTACATTGTAGTTAATGTGGTAATACCAGATCACAAAAGATCACATTAACAGTTCATTGTAAATAAGTACAAATTCACAACGTAGATGGAAATGAACAATCCATCGTGAAAGGTTGAAGTGTAAGGCTCAGATTGACTTGTCTTGACCAAGAGATTACACTAGTGCATTATGATGCGCTGAATAGGACCTACAACGAGGATAAATTCTCCAGTACTGAATATAGAAGAATTATACCTCAATGGTTTGTTATTTCTTAATCTGAGTTCCTTAAATAGGATCATGTGAAATTAATAATTATTGCTTTGACTTATGTTGAGTAGAGAATTAATATGATTCAATACTTTGTATCTTGGGCAATATTATTAGTTACATGACGATTGCTAACATTTAATACGGAGAATCATGTGCAAGTACGTCTTGCGTGATTTGTCCCCTCGGTGGGCTCAGAAGTTTTATCTCAAATCTTGCAAGTGGAATTAGTTTCCGGTATGGATAATAATGTTGAGTTATTTTTACTCCAAGGAAAAATATATTAATTAATATAAATCTTTTCAGTGGCTTGAATTAATTAATGGACTGAATAATCTTAAACACGAAAAATAATAATCGGGAGCCATATTACAGTAATATGGGTTAAGACTGATAGTGCAATATTAATTATATAGTGAAATTAATTAATATTAATGGGCTTGAATAATATTGTGGCTCAATATTGATAATTCAAAGTCCATTGGAAGATCCAATCTTAATTCTCATAAAGGCCCCTCAAGTAGCCCAAAGATAAAGTCCAATAACTTAAAAATGTGATTAAAATAAAAAGAAATTATTGTTGCTAATTTTTGTATTTTTTCGAAAAATATAGGGAAGAAAGAGAAAAATATTTTCTTGATTTTCTTGGAAATTTTTTATGGATTAAGATAAGTATTTTTGGAATACACGATTATCCCATAAATTCAAGAAAAGTCAAAATCTTGATTCTTTCCTATATGAAATTCTCGAAAATCTCCTATAATAAATAAGGGAATATTTTGTTGGGGTTTATTTATGGGAAATAGAATATATGAGATATATTCAAGATTTTACCTTGGAGAAGATACAAAAAAATTTCCCATTGGCCAATAAACCCTACAAATTTTCGCCCCCCTTGTATATTATAAATAGGGAATGAATTTTTCATCCCCAACATAATTCCATGTGTTGAAAAAATTAGAAATCCACAAAGGTTGTGCAATATAATTTTATTTTTCCCTTTTGTTTATTGTTTGTGAGAATCCCCCCACCGGGTTATCAAGCAAAGGACGTGGGAATACTTTGAGAAGGACTTTAGGTTTATTCGTGGAACGTTACTCATCTTCTTTGCTGTCTTGTTCGTCAATTGGTTAGTTCACGTAAACTCCTAGCAATTCCGCATGCGTAGGATTTATGTGGCTTGTTTATATACATGATTTGTTGTTGGATTATTATTTGAATTAATATAGGATTAATTCATGCTAGTAATAATTGTAAAATTAAATTTGTATTTAAATATTCATCACGAATAGATCCGGGCAATTAATTCCCCAACAATTGTAAATCAATGTACCGCATGTGTCTTATCACTCGAAACAATATCGACGATCTAGAGAGGAATTCGAGAGGCATCCTTTCGACAGTGACGTGAAGTTTAACAATCGAAGGACGAGGTCAAAGCCCGTGGGTGATTCCGTATGGAACTATCTGGGAGCCAGGGGAGGTCAACATGACCCTATCGTGGTCAAGTCCGAAGGAAACTCCCATCATTGTAGGCAAGATGTGGAAATATATCAACCTCGCCACGTGATCGATCCCTAAGGGTTCGCTGAGGGACCGAGGTAGTCTGCACTAAGCCATCTAGGCGCGCGGGTTGCTTTCCGGCCTCACCAACTCAGGGACGACCAAATCGCGAATATCCTCCAGACGGTCAAAGCCCTAAAAGACTGTCTGGACAACCAAGGTCAAGATTATTCTTAAAAAATGAATGGTTAAAATTTAAGTATTAAACTATCATAAATAACTTTTCATAGAATTCTTAGAGTTTGAAATAGAGGTTTTATAGAGATAAGAGGTGATTCACCCTTAGTAGATAAGGGATGCCTATGATAGGGTTGATTGGAGGTTTCTTGACAGTATTATTAGGCGCATGGGGTTTCACAATAAATGGGTGAAATGGATGCAGCTTTATGTCCAATCGGTTACGTATTCGTTTTTAGTGAATGATAAAATCGTAGGGCATATTATTCCTCAGAGAGGGCTTTGGCAAGGTAACCCGTTATCTCCGTACCTCTTTATTTTATGTTCTGAAGGTCTTTCCAGCTTATTGAGGATATCATCGGGGTCAGCTTCACGGGTGCAGGTCAGTCGACGGGCTCCGTCAATTTCCCGTCTCTTTTTTGCTGACGACAACCTTCTACTATGTGAAGGTACTCGTGAAGAATGCCATGTTCTAAAGGATACACTTAATCTTTACGAACGTTCATCTGGACAAGCAATAAACTATGCTAAATCAGGGATTTTTTCAGTTCTAATATCTCTATGGACGTCCGGGATGAACTCAAGTCATTTCTAGGGGTTTCCTCTCCCCTTAACACTGGTCGATACCTTGGTTTGCCTTATTTGATTGAAAGGGAAAAATCTGCTATTTTTAGGTACATTCGTGAGAGACTTTGGATAAAGTTACAAAATTGGCGCAATAAGAAGCTCTCCAAAGCGGGGAAAGAGGTTCTTATTAAAGCAGCTGCTCAAGCAATTCCTGCTTACTGTATGAGCTCGTTCTTATTACCCTCTATGTTGTTAGATGAATTACATAAGATGTTAAACTCCTTTTGGTGGGGTCATGGCTCGGATCCAAGAAAATGAGTTAAGTGGGAGGCATGGGAAGAGTTGTGTACTCATAAAAAAGATGGTGGAATGGGTTTTCAGAACCTCCATATTTTTAATCTAGCAATGTTGGGTAAGCTTGGATGGAGACTTCAAAAATTTCCTAATGCTATCATTAGCCGTATATTGAAGGCAAAATATTTAACAGCCACAGATTTCCTTCACTCTGAACTGGGTCATAATCCGAGTTATACTTGGCATAGTGTTCATGCATCACTCGACTTAGTGAGACGTGGAACTCGCTGAAAAATTGGGGATGGAGAATCAGTTTTCCTATGGCGCGATGCATGGCTTGATGATGACCGATGCTTTAATATTCCTACTCCACCAGTACCATCTTTTGACGATATGCTCGTTCGCGACTTTTACGTCCCAGGCACCAGGAACTGGGATACTGAGTTGATCCAAGAAGTTTTTTTCGGAACAAGATCGTGTCCGGATTTTGAAAACTACCCCAGCTCCATATGATGTGGTTGACACTCAAATATGGCACTTCACTCTGACTTTGTGCTCGAGTGTTTTTGCTTGTTTTGACACGTGTTTTTCCCCAATTGGTGCAAGTGAATTTGTGCTCGGGTGTTTTTTCTTGTGAGACGATTGTCAAAAGATCAATTATGGTGTTTGTCTCTATTTCCGGTTATTCCATAAGGGCGATCACTACACATATACCATTCTCGTACTTGGTAAGCCTAGAGTACGATATCGTTTTAATTCCTAAGATCGAGAGGCGAATCTCCCTTTGCTAACCCGGGTAATTGCACAGATATGGTACTCTAATTAGCTAACTACTCTGTCACCGTGTGTTCCCACTTGTAGACTAAGGTTGATGCTCCTATGTGCTCTTCACTACCCACTCAAGGTTTTAACTCAAGAAGACAATGTAGATTAGGGGGGTTTTCAAGTACCTACCCAACTCTCGTTGCGATAGAACCTAATCGACTCCAATTCGGGTGAATTAAACCAATACCCATATGCCTAAACCCCTCTACCCAACTCTCGTTGAAATAAACAAGCAAAAACACACAAGCTAATAGCAAAACCACCAAAATATATATAACAAGTAAATTCCCCTAATCTAAAGGATCACCATCAATAGAGATAAACAACCATAATCAAAGCAATTAAACAATCATCACCACAATTCCAAACACCCAAACACTAATAACCTTAGCCCATGGTGCACAAGGCAAAACCCATGGCTAAACAACAAGAAATCAAATAACCCATATCAAAATAAGCAACAATAAACCAAAAGAAAGAAAAAGACACCTTATTATTGAAGTTCAAGCACCAATCCATACAAATTCCATCAATACTCCTTGGTTTCTTGCTCAAAACTGAAATAAACACTCTATCTATGCTATTCTAGGATAAACTAAGCTATCTATGGAAGCAAAATGCAAAAATATGAAAAAGTATTAGTTGCAGCTCTCAAAGGTATTACTTGTTTACTATCTTATCTCTTCCCCTAGCTGCTATCTGATGAAAAAAATGAAGTTGGACCTTTTTATATGCTTTAGAATCAGTTGGCACGTGTACTTAGGGCTTTTTTGCAAAGATCTCTATTTTTTTGGGCCACCGACTCGAGCCAAAGTTGCTCGGTCGAAATGGTCATAATCGTCTTTCGCATTTTTGCTATTCCAATAGCTCGACTCGAGCCAGGTTGCTCGGGTCGAGCTGGCCATAATTTTTCCCCAACCTACTATACTCAAAATGCTCAAAATGCCGAGCACATTGGCTTAACTTTTGGCCATAATTTTTCCCCAACCTTATTTTTTGCGTTGCGACCCTCATTTCAAGCTCTTTCACATGGTTTAACTCTCTTCTCCTACATCCTTCTAGATCAGAGCAGTTCATTTAATCAATTCTAGCTCATTTTCTCTCATTTCCTACACAAAAAACAAAACACAACCTTTCTCCACATTTAGGCCAAATAGAGTGAAATTAGTGCAATAAAAACATGTATTCCTATCAAATTAAGCAACAAATCACATAAATACAAGCAATTACGACACCTAATCAACTTCCCCAAACTTAAAGTGTTGCTTGTCCCCAAGCAACAAAAGAAAATAGAACAAGGGGGAGGAATTGTGAAGTATACAATGTATGGACACTAAGACTCATGCAATGGACATCAAGGCTCATGTAAAATGAATAAGGAATCACAAGTGAACTCTCATACCACAATCAAACATGCAATGATCAAGATATCACAAGTTCAAGTGCACTATCCCCACTCTCTTATGGAAGTAATTCACTCAAAGCTCACGTGTTTCAAGGGACGTTTTAACTCTCATTCAATCAATTCACTCCATGCAACATCCATAGGCTTGCCCCTCATCTCAATTCTCCACAAACTCTTTTGGTAGGTAATCAAATCAAGGAGGTCTTTCACAAGGTGGTAATGTAGGCTCTTTGGACAAAGGTGGGGTAAAATTTGGGACAAAAGTGACTCAATTCCTTGTAGAGCAACAAATGTTGGTAAATCAATCAAGAAGTTTAAGGAACACAAACTCACACTCATTTCTCATTTCAATGCTCACAAGTACCCAATTCACCTTCCCTTTCTTTTCTTTTTCTCTTGAAGCCATTTTTATTTTTCAAGCTCCTTTGAAACCTTGTTTTCTTCCATTTTTTTTTCATTTTTCAAGGTTCCTTCTCTCATTTTTTAGAGATCTTTTTCTAGCCTTGGTTCTCTTTTTCACATTTTTTAAGGCTTATTTTCCTTCTTTCCTCATCCTTGCTCAACCTCCTTTTGCATTTTTCTCAACTTTCTCACATTGACAACTCAAAATCCACTCATTTAAATTTTGTTCTTCCATTATTTACCAACCATGAAGCTCTACAAGTTAATAGGGATCAAAATGGGGCTCAAGAAAGAAATGATAAAAATGGCTAAATCAATGTAGCTTGCCAACAAAAATAGGCTTAAAGGCTTAAAGGGGCTTACTACGGATTGACTTCATTAGGTGGGATTTATTTGACCAAGTGACTCATTCAACCAAAAATGGCCTTCAATCATCTTTAACACCTTTCCAAAAATATGATCTCAAACAAGACAAAGGGCAAGTTCTAGCATGCATTTTGTGAATGATCCACTCAAGAAACAAACTTAAATCATGATATGAATGATTCAAATGGCCCAAGTCTCTCAAGATTTGCATTAGGGAATAGTCACACCCTCCCTAGTCTATCAATTTCAAAGCATGTAATCAAGTAGTGCAATCCTCCAATAAGTAACCACCTCATCACATCAAACACTACCAATCATCCAAGCAAAAGTCTCAACATCACATACAAAAGCATCCATCACAATACTCAATATCCAAGGGACAAATATACCACCAAATCATCCAAGAATATAGCACAAGAGCAAACCACCAACAACAACATAAAGCATAAGTGCATTGGTGTCAAGTTTTTGGCGCCGTTGTCGGGGACTAGGTTGTGTTGAGTATAACTAGTTGTTCGTTGAACGTGGTTATTAGTGTCTTTTATTTTTTTTACTAACGTTGCTAATACTTGTCTTGAGCTTTGATGGTTTATCTTTGGTGGAGGCGTGCATTTATTTGAGCAAATGGAAGGATATAACTATTACGAGTGCAATCAAGATTTTGATTATAATCGTATGGTTTATCCTCCACAACATGAAGAGTGTTGGTACGATAATTGGGGGAACTCCTACTACGATTACCAAACACAACAAGTTCCCTCATATTATCAAGATGCTCGTCACAATGAAGTCTCGTCCGCCGTTCAAGATGCACTAGCAAAATTCATAGATGATAGTTAACAAATCAATAAATGTTATGACGAAAAGATGAAAAAATGGGAAGAGTCCAATCAAATGAATGGTGTAATTGGTCAATTTGGCTCATGTGAGAATCGTGAGCTTGAGGAGGAGAAATTTCTCGATACACACATTGAAACGAATGAGCTTGACCATGTCATTGCTTGGTCGATTATTGAAGATAATGAGGATCCATGTGAGGAGGAGAATGAAAAGGACAATTTCATGGTCGATGAAAATGAAGAGAAGGATCCCTCGGAGGACTATGAGTGCAAAACTATGGATATGGTAAGAAGAAGAAGGAAGAAGAAGGAAGAAGAAGGAGAAGAAGGAGAAGAAGGAGAAGGAGAAGAAGAAGAAGAAGAAGAAGAAGAAGAAGAAGAAGAAGAAGAAGAAGAAGAAGAAGAAGAAGAAGAAGAAGAAGAAGAAAGAAGAAGAAGAAGAAGAAGGAGGAGGAGGAGGAGGAGGAGGAGGAGGAGGAGGAGGAGGAGGAGGAGGAGGAGGAGGAGGAGGAGGAGGAGGAGGAGGAGGAGGAGGAGGAGGAGGAGGAGGAGGAGGAGGAGAGGAGGAGGAGGAGGAGGAGGAGGAGGAGGAAGAGGAAGAGGAAGAAGAAGGAGAAGGAGAAGGAGGAGGAGGAGGAGGAGGAGGAGGAGGAGAAGAAGAAGAAGAAGGAGAAGGAGAAGGAGGAGGAGGAGGAGGAGAAGAAGAAGAAGAAGAAGAAGAAAGAGGAAGGAGGAGGAGGAGGAGAAGAAGAAGAAGAGAAGAAGAAGAAGAAGGAGAAGAAGGAGAAGAAGGAGAAGGAGAAGAAGGAGGAGGAGGAGGAGGAGGAGGAGGAGGAGAAGAAGGAGAAGGAGAAGGAGAAGAAGAAGAAGAAGGAGGAGGAGGAGGAGGAGGAGGAAGAAGAGGAAGAGGAAGAAGAAGAAGAAGAAGAAGAAGAAGAGGAAGATGACAAGGATAAAGATGACAATCTTATTGTCGAAAAAGATGAAGAGGAGTGTCCATTGATGGATGTAAGAAACAAGGAACAAGAAAATCAAGAAGCATCCAAAAAGATTATGGAGAGTGAAATGAGTATTTCTAATCCCTTATACTCTTCAATTTTCACTTTATTTGATATGGATGCTTCTATTGATTTTGTCTTGCCTCTTGATACTTACAATCAAAAGAAAGAAATTGAGAAAAGTTTGGGCATTCTTGAGATAAGAGAAAAAGAAAGGCAAGAGATGATGGTGAGAGAAAATGGATACAATTTGGAGAATTCCATCATCCATAAGTTATGCAAGAGAGATGGAGGTTGTTGGTTGATCTTTTATGATACCCTCCTTGATTTTGAAGCCAAAAGATTGAAATACGAGGGAAAGGAGGATCGATATCCATGCCTTTCCGATGAGTTGAACGACTCAAGTTCCGTCCGGCATAGGACGTTAAACCTAGCGCTAAATGGGAGACAACCCATCTTTACTTGCTTTTATGTGTGCGTGTGTTCGTTTGATAGTGTTTTGTATAGTGTTGTTTTTTGTAGGTGATGGGGTCGTGTGTTCAAGGCTTGGTGGATATCGAGCTTTAAAGGGAGATGTGTACTCGAAGGGCACTTTAGGTACAAACACTTTCCCCGAACTTAGATTTGCTTTGCAAAGTCTAAGTTTGGGGGGGTGTGCATTTTCTTATGCATTTTTGTTGCACCGGTACACCCCCGTTTTGAGTTTGGTGATGTTCACCGTGTGACATGTTTTTGAGCTTAAATGGTGAATACTTGCTTTTTGAAGTTGAATGATGATGAACTTAATTGTTAAGATGTGGTTACCTTCGAGCTTAATGGTCATGGTGCTCGGTGCATATTCTTTGTTAAGTAACTTGACACGTGTTTTGCAACACACTAACCTCTCAAGTATAAGAGGGTCGTTGAAGTGCCCGGTTTTAAATATCAATCCACGGGACTAGGTGTGAATATAGTCCAATTGTTATATGTTGTCGCATGATTATAGTGTGACATGTTTTTGAAACTTAAAAACAATGCAATTATCAACAAGCGAAACAAAGATCAAATAATAAACGAGCAAGCTAAGAGAAAACAATTAAATAGCAAACGATTTTGTTTACTAGCGAGAGAAGATGTGCTCGGGTGTTTTTCCTTGTGAAACGATTGTCAAAAGATCAATTATGGTGTTTGCCTCTACTTCCGGTTATTCCATAAGGGCGATCACTAAACATATATCATTCCCGTACTTGGTAAGCCTAGAGTACGATATTGTTTTAATTCCTAAGATCGAGAGGCGAATCTCCCTTTGCTAACCCGGGTAATTGCACGGATATGGTCCTCTAATTAGCTAACTACTCCGTCACCATGTGTTCCCACTTGTAGACTAAGGTTGATGCTCCTATGCGCTCTTCACTACCCACCCAAGGTTTTAACTCAAGAAGATAATGTAGATTAGGGGGGTTCTAAAGTATCTACCAAACTCTCATTGTGATAGAACTTAATCGACTCTAATTCGGGTGAATCAAACCAATACCCATATGCCTAAACCCGTCTACCCAACTCTCGTTGAAATAAACTAGCAAAAACACACAAGCTAATAGCAAAACCACCAAAATAGAACAAGAAAATTCCCTTAATCTAAAGGATAACCATCAATAGAGATAAACATCCATAATCAAGCAATTAAACAATCATCACCACAATTCCAAACACCCAAACACTAATAACCTTAGCCCATAGTGCACAAGGCAAATCCCATGGCTAAACAACAAGAAATTAAAGAACCCATATCAAAATAAACAACAATAATGCAAAAGAAAGAAAGAGACACCTTACTATTAAAGTTCAAGCTCCAAACCATACAAAATCCATCAATACTCCTTGATTTCTTGCTTAAAACTGAAATTGCAACTATATTTATGCTATTCTATGAGGATCTATGCTATCTATGGAAGCAAAATTGAAAAACAGGAAAAAGTATTAGTTGCAGCTCTAAACAGTATTGCTTGCTATCTTCCCCTTCACTCCCTATGCTGCTCAATCATGAAAAAAAATGAAGTTGGAACTTTTTATATGCTTTGGAATCAGTTGGCACGTGTCCCTAGGGCTTTTTGGCAGCATCTCTATTTTTGGGCCAGCTCGACTCGAGCCAGGTTGCTCGGGTGGAGCTGGTCATGATAGTGCTCGCGTTTTTGCTATTCCAGTAGCTCGACTCGAGCCAGGTTGCTCGGGTCGAGCTGGCCATAATTTTTCCCCAACCTACTATACTCAAAATGCTCAAAATGTCGAGCACATTGGCTCGACTCGAGCTACCAGCTCGACTCGAGTAGCACCAACAGCGCAATATTTTTGTTTCGCCCATAACTCGAGTACTCCGATTGACTTGGTTCTTTTTGCGTTGCGACCCTCATTTCAAGCTCTTTCACATGGTTTAACTCTCTTCTCCTACATCCTTCTAGATCAGAGCAGTTCATTTAATCAATTCTAGCTCATTTTCACTCATTTCCTACACAAAAAGCAAAACACAACCTTTCTCCACATTTAGGCCAAATTGAGTGAAATTAGTGCAATAAAAGCATGTATTCCTATCAAATTGAGCAACAAAATCACATAAATACAAGCAATTATGACACCTAATCACTGGTACCTATTCAGTTAATCTGCTTATCACTTGGCGATGAAGATTATACATTACAGGTGGGAGTTTGATGATTCGAATTGGGGGAAACTCTGGAAGCATAAGGTCCCGCCTCGTATTTCTGCATTTTTTTGGCGATTGTGTAGAGGTTTTCTTGCGGTTAAATCGAAAATAGGCAGATGGTATCCTGGTACTGGAACTCTTTGTCCGATTTGCGGCGAGGCTGGTATAATTGAATCTATTCTGCATTTATTTGTGGATTACAAGATTGCTAGGAAATGTTGGCAGCTAGTTGGGTTGTGGAATATGTTGGATAGCTTGTGTTATGAAGTTAATGGTCATGCGGATTTGTTTTTTGCGTATTTTCCATGACTTTGAAGAGGTTGAGTCTGATAGGGTGATGGCAATGACCTGGGCTTTGTGGCGTAATTGAGATCATATTGTTTGGGAAGGTAAATCGCTTTCATCAGCTCAGATTATAAATCTCGCTCGCATTGCTGTGGAAGAATGGAAAGCAATCCGGGTCCCAACCGTCACGACAGCAAGGGCCGTGGTTTGTAGCAAATGGCACCCGCCTCCGGTGAACTTTGCTAAGATAAATGTTGATGCTAGTTTCTTCAAGGATGAGTTACTTAAGGGAATTGATATGGTATTACAAGATGAGTGGGGAGTCTTCGTTGCGGCTCGAACTATGACTTTTGATGATTTTATGAGAGTTGATGATGGTGAAGCATGGGGAGTGTTTGGAGGAAATTAAATGGGTTGTGTCGATGAATCTATAGAAGGTTATTGTGGAGACGGATTCTAAACGTGTTAATGACGCTTATTGTTCTACAGAGTCCAATAATACTTCTTTCGGGGATTACATTTATGCTGGGAAGAATACCATCTATGATTGTGATCATCTTTAGGTTCGGTGGGTTAGTCGGAGTGCCAATACATTGACACATATTTTAGCCAGGGCTTCCCGCTCCTTTGAGAACCCTCATTATATGGATGAGCTTCCAAATTTTGTGGAAGACCCTCCTGATATTTGTGTGTCTTGCATGTAGTTTTGTTCTTGTTTCGAAAAAAAAATATTTTTAATCATCTTCTTCCCTATCAATATATTAAAAACTCTAGATAATTGCAATTGAAATAAACACAATTCTATTTAAGTTTAGATCTACAATTTTTGCCAACATCTTCTTTTTTTTTTTACTTGGCTTAACTGCTAAACGACTCTCTATTTGACCCCAATACTTTCTAGTAGGAGTGGCAACGGGGCGGGTCGGAGCCAAGTTAAGCCTCCCCGGACGGGGAATTATTTTTAGTCCCCATCTCCGCCCTTAACGGTATCAGGTATCTCCGAACCCGATTCGAAAATCGACTAATCTATTTAATTTGTATTTTCTATTATCACAATTATTTTATCTACCTAACAAAATTAATTATGTACCTTACCTCTCATATATTGTCACAATCCTCGTTGTTTTCCCTATCTATTTGTCATACTCCTTCCCAAAGATGTAGTTGTAGAGCAGGTTGTTCCACGATTAGATAGTCCATATCATATCTATAAGAATTATTTTTTAAAAAATAGCTTAAAAAACAAACTATAAGTAATAAAAAATATTTGAATATATATAAATATAAACAATATTTATATAATATATATGGAGAGGGGGATACACTGTCTCCAAATTTAAAGTTTTTTAGTTTCTCAGAAATTGAACCGAAATTGAGAAATAATCAAAATAATTGTCAAACCCAGGGCGGGGGATGGATGGGATGGATTACCGCATGTCCTTGAAATTGTCATCCCTACTTTCTAGCACTCTTTATTCAAAGATTTGTTTTTCACATTTTCCTCCTTCATTTTTATATAAGGAATATTGGTTGTTGCACATTTTTATTCTTCATTTTTAATATAATCAATAAGCGTAATGTTGGATGCACTATTTCGCTGCTTATCACACCAACATACATTTTCTAATCAGTGGTCACTGCTAATTATCCCCCAAACCATTTAGTTAGTTCGTATAAGTTTTCTTCCTTGACGATGACATTAACTTTTTTACAAGTTCTTCTTCTACCTTTGAATGTGTTCTTTGGTTCTTCCTTGTTTTGCTAATTTTATTTTCTAATTTTTTAAAATAAGAATATATTAATTTAAAATTGAGGTGTGGAAAGTAATTTAATAAAAATATATTTTAAATAGGGACTATAGATAGTAAATAAGGCAGATACAATATATTCGATAATTTATCCAGCTGTATCCTACATTTAATTTAGATCTACTTAATAACCCGAGTTACATTAATAACGTCTCAAGTAAGAATTTACCAAGAAAGTCGAAAACCACAGATCTCACAAATAATTTGTTTCTATTACTTACTCTCCTTAGAGGCTTAAACCATCTCCGACGCTAAATGACAAATTTGCCACTAAAACCACAAATTTGTAACTAATAATAAAACTATCTTCAACCATACAACTTAAATTTGAACTAAATTGGAATATTCTCTTATATTATTCTTATTTCATCAGTTTTGTTTTTAATTTTATCAAATATTTGTTTATAATTATAATTAGATATATAATTTCATATTTACACTTAAATAAAATAAATTTAAAAGAATAAAAAAGTGATATATATATAATATTAAATAGAAAATTATAATAAACATAAAATCAAATAATATTACACATAATATTATTGCAACATAATTTTAAATTAAATAACAAAATATTATCTTAAAAATAATAATTATATTTCATCCAATTAAATGTTGAATTAAAAAAAAAACAATTTGCCACTTGAACATTTCATCTATGTCTAGTTTGCCGCTTAATAAGGTAGTGTTTTAGTCTCTATTTAAACATTAGAAGCATTTTTTTTAGAATAATTGTGTCTTGTTAACTTAATGTAGAAGTGATTTTCACTGTTTGAAAATAGACACTAACTTGCGTTGAAAGCACTTTTTTTCTACCAAATTTGCATCTGCCAACAAATTTGGTAGTGCATTCGAGATGGTCTTAATAACCCGAGTTACATTAATAATGTCTCATGTAAGAATTTATCAAAAAAGTAGAAAAGTAAACCACATATCTCACAAATAATTTGTGACAAAGTCTCATGTGCAATTGGTGCACGGATGTATCCAAAAAAAATTTATAATATATTTAATGTATTAAGTATTTTTTAAAATGAATCATTCAATTATATGAGTGCACGGTGCACAAGAAATCCACTCTAATTTGTTTATGTCACTCCTCCTCAATTAAATAACCTATGATATACGCAGAAATAAACACCTCCGCAGACAGAAAAATAAATTTTACTAGTAAACTTATATTTTAGCCAAAAATTTGAATCTTCTTTTTTCAGAAAAATAACAATTGTACTCCAGATATGATTCGGTGTTTTTAGGAAGATAACAAAAAGAAACAACTGATATTTAATATTACGAAATAGTTAACATAATTATTGTTACAATACATCATTTCAAAATTTTGTATAGGGTAGCATAAAGTAATTTGTAAAATAAAAAATTATCGCGAGGAATATAAAAATAAAAAAATGGGCAGAAAAAGACAGCAACAATATTTTTTTTAGCTTTAATGCTCTCACATATAAACACAGCCGCTCCAACGGTACAATCCACCTCACACCTTTTTCATCTCTATCTTCACACACACATACATACGCTCACTTTCTCTCTCTACATTTCAATCCCCCCTTTCTCTCTCTATCTTTCTTCCAGATATTTTAAATTGAATTTCAATGGACCCAGCCTTGGATCCACCACCGCTCTCCGCACAACCAACGGGGGTTTTCCCCGCCGCTGCCGATGCTCCGCTTGCACCTCCGGTGGCCGCGAACCCTTTCCCTGCTCATTCCGTCCCCAGCAACCACCCTCCTTACGCTGAGGTGCGTTATCGTAGTAAACCCCCTTTCTTCCCCCCATTTTTTTGAACGATTCTCGAAATTGTGGTTTCTCGATTTTGAATTTTGTGATTTTGAATTTTGCGCAGATGATTACGGCGGCGATAGGGGCGTTGAACGAGCGGGACGGGTCGAGCAGTAGGGCGATAGGTAAGTATATAGAGACTCACTATCAGGGCTTACCACCGACGCACTCGACTTTGTTGACTAATAACCTGAAACGGCTCAAGGCTAACGGCCAGCTCGTTATGGTGAAGAAATCTTACGCCCTGCCTACTAGATCTGCCGTTCCTGCCGTTAACGGTGACGTTAACGCCGTTCCAGCTGACTCTGCACCTTCCGGGTCAAAGAGACGGCCCGGTCGGCCTCCTAAGCCCAAGCCTGATGCCGGTCAAGCTGCTGTCCCTGTTTTCGCAGCTCCGGCGAACGTCAACACTGAGCCTGCGGCTGCTCCGGTGGCTTCTGGGGCCCACATTGCGGTTGGACCGACGGTTACGCCGGTCAGAGGTCGGGGGCGTCCTCCGAAGCAAGGGCCTGGTCGTCCAGTGCAGAGTGGTGGCTCGGGGAAACCGAGGGGGAGGCCGAGGAAGAGTACTGCGGTGGCTCCTCCGGCGGTGGCGGTGGCAGCGAAGGGTTCGGGGAGGCCGCGTGGGAGGCCGCCTAAGGCGGTTAATGTTGTGGAAGGGGCGGTGGTTGGTGGTGGGGTACCGGCTGTGCCGGTTCCTGTTGTTGGTGGGGTTGCATCTGTAGGGGCGAAGAGGCGGGGACGACCGCCGAAGGCTGGTGGTGTTGCGAAGCAGCCCAGGAAGCTGAGGAAGCTTTCTGGTAAGCCGTTGGGCCGGCCGAGAAAGGTACGAATTTTGTATTATTATGATTTGAATTTTAATAGTTTTTGTTTGGAATTTGCCATGAAATGTTGTTTCATTAATCAAATTGTGGTTAGTAATGTATGTGAATTATGAACTAGATCTGGTAAATTTGAATCCGACTACGGTAGTTTAAAAATGGCTGTATTTGTGAGCATTAACTTTTCTTTTCTTTTTTTTTTTTCTGGGAAGAACTGGATCATTATGAATGGGCTATCTGTTAGGCGAGTTAATGTGTGTTAAATACCTTAACTGCATTTAGTAATTCTTAAGTTATTTTTTTGAAAGGTAGTAATTCTTAACTTGATTAAGAATTAAATTAAGAATATTTTAGGACCCCTAGGTTTATTAGAAGGAATGATAATGAGTATGTTCATGATAAATGTGTTGTTTTGTTGGTAATGAGAATGAATATTATAGTAATTGATCCAAATTCTTAGAATGTATTCAATTATTTTTATGTACGAGAGAAAATATTATTTGGACTACCTTGTGTAAAGAGAAAAAAAGTTGGAATCTTTTTTTTCCTGCTAACATGAAATCTTTTATTTTGAGGAAAAAAAGAAGAAAAATTTGAGGAATCAAAGCATACACCCCAAATATTGATTTTGCTTGGTCTATCCTTTAGGGATGAAACTCAATTCTTTTTACATACATTTTAAGAGAGAAATATTACTTTGACTACCTTGCGGTAAAAAAAATATCAATTTTTTTTTTTTCCTGCTAACATGAAATCTTGAAATTTTGAGGAATCAAAGGCATACACAAAATATTGATTTTGCTTGGTTTATCCAACTTCTTTAGGAGTAGAATCAATTCCTTTTACATACATTTTTTATGAGATAATTATTACTTTGACCTCCTTGTGTATTAGAAAAAAATCAGTATCTTTTTTCCCTGCTGACTTGAAATCATAAAATTTTTAGGGAAAACATGAAGAAATTTCTTTGAGTAGAATCAATTCCTTTTACATACATCTTTTATGAGAGAAATATTACTTTGACTACCTTGTGTATGGAAAAAAATCTGTATTCTTTTTTCCTGCTGACATGAACTCTTAAAATTTTTAGGGATAACATGAAGAAATTTCTTTGAGTAGAATCAATTCCTTTTAGGCTTTTATATACATTTTTTATGAGATAAATATTACTTTGACTACCTTGTGCATAGAAAAATCAGTATCTTTTTTCCCTGCTGACATGAACTCTTGAATTTCGAGGGAAAAAATGAAGAAATTTTCTTTGAGGAATTAAAGGCTATTAATACACACAAAATTATTGGATTTGCTTGGTTTATCCAACTTCTTTAGGCAGTCAATTCCTTTTTACATACATTTTTAAGAGAGAAATATTACTTTGACTACCTTGTGTAAAGAAAAAATATCAGTATCTTTTTTTTCCTGCCAACATGAGATCTTGAAATTTTGAGGAAAAAAAGAGAAATATTGAGGAATAATATCAATTCTTCAGGAGTGAAATCAATTTTTTTTCACATACATTATTAAGAGAGAAATATTACTTTGACTACCTTGTGTAAAGGAAAAAATCAGTATCTTCCATAGTTATTAACGGCGCAAGGCGCCACAAGGCGAGAAGCGCGCCTTAGCGCCTTTAGGCGCCTTAACTTTGGCGCCTTAAACGCCGACTTGCATCCCCGAAAAACAACATAAGACCTTGATAATTTCTTAGTAAACCTAACCATGGCTTCTGTAGCAATACCCCAAGTCAAATTTTCACCTTGGTGAACCAACTCATCTTCATCTTCCATTAGACCAACCACCCACTCATTGCTTTCATCTATATCCCTCAAAGAGATACGCACGATTATACTTGATAAAAAGTGAATCTTGAAACCCTAGATGTGATTCACTTAAATATTAAGACTTAAGAGATAGTATTTTTTATTATTCTGATGTTATTTGACAAATAAAAAAAATGTTTTTTTTTTCAAACCCTAGATGTACGCAAAAGGCACGCCTTTAGGCGCCCTTTTTTTTGCAGAGTCAAAACGGAAAAAGCCAAAGCAGCGCCAGAAAAATCCCAACCGCTTTGGGCCTATGGCAGCACGATGGTTTGGCGCCTGAAAGTGCTGGCGCCTTAAGAAAGGCCTTGAGCGCCTTTTAATAACTATGGTATCTTCTCTTTCCTGCTAACAAGAAATCTTGAAATTTTGAGGGGAAAAAAGTTTTTATTTTTTTATTTATTTTGAGGAATCAAAGGCATACACACAAAAATATTAGTGACTCCTTACTTTTGGGTAATATTTTACTATTGAAGGTTTCGTTCAAATTTTGATTCCCTTTCCATTCCTCACATTTAAAGTTACTAAACAAGCACCCCGTAGTCTTTTTGTCATTCTACTCTGAATCTCCTTGCACATATCTTTTTTTTCCTGCAAACATGAAATCTTGAAATTTTGAGGGAAAAAGAAGAACTTTTTTTTGAGGAGTAAAAGGCATACACTAAAAAATATTGAGGAATGAGTGATTCCTTACTTTTGGGTAATTGTTTTACTATTGAAGTTTTCGTTCAAATTTTGATTTCCCTTTTGATTCCTCAAATCTAATGTTAATAAAAAAGCACCCCTGTAGTGTTTTTGTCATTCTACTCTGAATCTCCTTGCATGTATTATTCTTAACTTAAAATTTAACAATTCATGGCTTGCCAATTTGCATTCCCTAAAAAATAGACTTGAGAATAAAGTGAGGTAAAATAGTTTTATGAGGAAGAACGATTTTTAAGAATTAGTTCATCAAATATGTTCAGATAAGTTTCATATGAGTTATGCTAGATATGTTCACAAATTGGGTTGAGTTACTGGCTTGTAATCATGCTGAGAAGTAATTATTATTAATTGGTCAGACCACCCATATTCGAGAGTGTTTTAAGCCGGAAATCGTTTCACCATTTGAGCTATATGACCTAATTAGATATAATCACCTAGATGTATATTTCTGAAGAACAAAACCGTCAAAATATGCTAATTATTATAACAGCCATCTCTCTTTGTAAATTCTGACAAAAGATGTGTATACATGCATTTTTTTATCTTAAAATTTCAACTCATTTACAAAATCAACTTGAATTTAGTACTTGTGAAAATATAATGCTAGTGAAATTAATTATTTCTTTTCAATTTCTCTTCAACTTTGTTTTTTGAATTGTAATATTATTTTTTCCTAATTTGAATTTCTAATAACATCAAATTATATACAAAATGGAACTATAGATGAATATTACAAAATCAACTTGCATTTAGTACTTGTGAAAATATAGTGCTAGTGAAATTAATTATTTCTTTTCAATTTCTCTTCAACTTTGTTTTTGAATTGTAATATTATGTTTTCCTAATTTGAATTTCTAATAACATCAAATTATATACAAAATGGAACTATAGATGAATATTACAAAATCAACTTGAATTTAGTACTTGTGAAAATATAATGCTAGTGAAATTAATTATTTCTTTTCGATTTCTTCAACTTTGTTTTTTGAATTGTAATATTATTTTTTCCTAATTTGAATTTCTAATAACATCAAATTATATACAAAATGGAACTATAGATGAATATTAATTGTATTGAAATTTTCCAATCTCTTTTAAATTAACTTATATATAAATCAATTGGCTGGTTTTATTCAAATGAATTGATGATAATAGCAAGTACATTTTATAAGTATAACATCTACATTGGAGACACAAGTATCATCATAAATATATACTAATCTGTGGCTACTGTCTTAAGTTGTGATTTGTTTTTGACTAAAATCTAGTGACTTTATTCTTCATATAGCAGAAGCAGTGTCTTTATAATCCTCAAATTTCACAAAGGATTCATACATTCTTTGGTTATTATTTTCCAAGTATTACCTTTAGACTGTTCTACTCTTCTTCTTTTTCTAATGTAACAGTCATGCTGGACTGAGAATTATCAAATTAACATTGTTATTAATGATTTTATTAACAAAGAGATTGTAATATTTTTTTAAATGTTAAGCATATTTGTGTTTTTAATTATTAGAGTACAAATTATGTCCACATATGATGATCAAGTTTCATGATGAAAAGGAGTAGAACACCATGTTCTAAGACAACCTTCAATCTATATGGTCTTAATGCTTAGGAGAACCCTGCCATGATTTATAAATTGAGAAAGAAAAAAAAAATCCTCCTAACTCGTGTTCATTTATAAAAAATCGTGTTCATTTATAAAAAAAATTGAGTCATTTGACACAAAATGCCAAAAGTTTAGTTATAATTCTGGTTCAATCGATACTCTTATATTTTATTACTATTATATTGTATGTTTTTCTGATAGCATTTGATGAAGTAAAAAGAACAAGATTAATGATTCAGTAAGGAAATATAAAATACATACCTTATGAAATTAGTTATTTAACATTTCTATTATATTTAATATAATTACACCGATTTGGTTTTTTGTGAGTAATTGTAAGAGGGATTTATGCACACATGCACTGATATTTTTTTAAAATGAGGTTTAGTGTGAGAAGCTGTGTGGGTTGCAAATGTGCAACATTGAGGTAAACAAAAAAGGAAAGATCTTGTGGAGGATTGTTGTTTCAGCTGTCTTGGTCTATATGGTTAGAGAGGAATAAGAGGATTTTTGAAAATAGTTGTGAATCAATGGATATATTTGTGATATGATTAAATATAGAGTTGCTTTGTGGTCCTTAAGTCATAAAAAATTTAAGGGTTTGTCTTTGTTATATTTAGTCAGGAATTAGGGTGTTGCATTGTAATTGGTTCTTTTGGAGTTATTGTTAGGGATCTCTCATCCCTATTCTTTGCAATAAAATTTCTGTTTATTATTAAAAAACAAAGGTAATAAAGTGCAAAAGATAATGCTATTAGTTCAGATGTTCTTTACCCTATCATTTATATACTATCTAGTATCAACTTTGGGTATAAGCCTTTGCATCGTTTTGGTCTGGTATCCCATAATTTTGACATATTCGAGGAAAAATATGAAAAGTTGAAAAATATTTCTTGTATATATAAATTTGACTAGGTGCTTGGTAAAACTGTAAGGAGTGGTATGAGAACGGCAAATGGAAAGAAGTAATAGTATTTTTGGATATAACTAAATACAGAGTAGCTCTTCGGGTGGACCTGTCACAAGAGGTTTAAAAATCTTTTTGTGACAGATTAGCTAGAGACTGGAGGCCCTGTAATTTACATTTGTACTTTGTGTGAGGAAATTATCATCCCTTACACTTTCTGTTTTAATAAACTTTTAGTTTCTTATCAAAAAAAGGAAAGTGTTTGGAATCATACTCATGTCCTTCATATTTTAGTTTTCTTAACCAATTGGGCATTAATCATTCTATTGTCGTTCCATGTTAACTTTTTTCTTGGATCAAAAGGTTTAAAACATCCATCTGTTTGACACTCTCTCGTCTTTACACAATGAAAGACAAGAGGTACATTTTTTAAATTTTATTCAAGGGTTTTGTGTGAATACGTTTTACATATATAATATTTTGTTAGGAACCTGAGACCTTTAGTAATCCAGAAATTCTATTGTGCCTCCTTTCGTTAAAATATGATTGGTGTGATACTTTTAGCAATAAAATATGTTCAGTTTTATATGTATATACATAAACCCATTGAATTGCCTATACCAGCTACAGCGCATTTTAGTATGATGTGAATATATCTTATCCTCTATAATGAGTTGGCTAATTTAACTCTTTTTGCCAATGGTTTTTCAGATTGGACCAAGATTTCTCAGATTAATTTTAAGTTAGAGATTTCTAAAGGGGCTTTCTTTTATTTATCAGTTGCATTATCATTTGTATTATCTTCACTATGCTGTATCAAACTAGTTTTGATCCTAGTTTCCCATTTTCTTATTACAGTTATAGGGCATTTCAGGATGATGTGAAGATTTAATTCCTCCATATGGAGTCAGCTAACCTAAAATAAACTTGTATGAGATATTTTTAGATGTGAAGTTTGTATTATATTTGTCTATAAGAAGTTGGCTGACCTAAAATGAACTTTTCTTTTGCCCATGATTTCTTAGATTGAACCAAGATTTCTTGGATTTTTGAATAAATTTTTTGAAGGGGATTTCTTTCATTTTTTACTCTAGTTAAAGTATTGTTGCATTATCATTCACATTATATTCATTAGTTTGCTGTTATTCCTACAACCATGACCAACAACCATTTTTCTATTGTTAAAGTAGTTTCAATGAGTACAAATTGAACAATATACATGCTCATATTCAACTGTATACCAACTGTATATAGCAATCCTTACTTGGTTGCACTGCTTGCAGCTTCTTTGTTTTAATGGGTGTTCATATGAATTTATTTTCTCAAATAAGTCCCGTAACTTTTAAAATGATGCAATTTTAGTCCTATATTGACATTTATTTATTTTAGGATGATATTTATTTTGTGATTTTTTTAATTGAAATTAAAATGTTGGGGTTTCATTATGCCATGTAAGCAGTTTAGTTGCTACATGGAATTCCATGCAAAAATCCTGCAACCTTGTGATGTAGGACTAAAGTTGCATCATTTTTAAAATTTATGGGACTTGATCGAAAAAATTCATTCGTATGTGACTAAAATCGCCAATACCCAATAGATACAGGATCAATTTTGCAATTTACTCGTATCGTTTGCTGCTTTAAAATAATAATTTGCTTCTTTCTATCCATCCTAGTCATCAGCCTCACTCAATTAGCTCTCTTTCTTTCTCTTTGGTTGCTAGAATGATGGAGCTGTAGCATTGACAAGTGGAACTCCGGACTCCCAGCTCCTCCCTACCTATCTTAAACTATACACAGATCTTGATGCTTTGGTAAGTCCCTGTTGCACTTTAGTTGTACTCTTAGTTGTATAATGAGTTGTACTCCATGCTCTAATAAACACTGTTGTCTTCACCTTTCTCCCAGAAAAAAAAAGTGAAGGAAACAGCGGACGTGATAAGACCATCGTTGAACAATGACGTTCCTATCAACGCGTTAAATGAGCTAGAAGCGGTGGCAGTTGGTACTGTGGCACCAGCGGATGGTCCGGTCCCACCCCAGCAGCCTCAGCCACAAAGCTAATTTGCAGAGAAGGTACAACACCTTAATGCTGACTGTTGATGAAGTTGGGTGTTTCAGTAGACATTGTTGTTAAGATTTAAGATTAGGTAAGTTAATTGCTATTTATGGTTGAAGAAGATGAGCATGTAATGAAAGGGAGTCTTTTCTGAATTTGTTTTCTTCATTTTTATTAGGGTTGTTTTGTGTAAGAGTTAGGAAGCATTGTTTGTTGTATGGCTCTGAATATGTATGAGGCTGATGAAACAATTCTCTAGGTAAAACTTTTGAGCTCGTATGACTCTTTTTTAGCATGATGATCCCAACTTGTAACTTGACATTCATGTGGATTTGTTGCCCTTCTAATGCTGTTGATTATGAATCCAATTCTTAGGATATTTTTAAAGTTATGCAAATGCTTCTATATGTTGCACTGTGCAATTCAAATGTATTTTTAAAGTAATAATAATTGTTATACTAAAAGGTTTCAGTTGTTCAGCTTTAGCTGTTTTAACTAAACAATATTAGGTGTTTTCACTGAATAATGTTAATTGTAGTTGCATACTCTTTACAGTTTGGCTATTGCATCATTATTATTACTAATAACTGAATTCGTTTGATGTCCGGTTATGATTACACAATTAATTTGTACTCTCTCCATCCTACTATAAGTTTCCCCTTTTTCTTTTTCATCCATCCCATAATTTTTATCCTCATTTTTTTACATAATATTATAAAGAATGTCACTCACTACCCTATTCATTACTCCGAATATCTTTTTCCTCTTTCCCAATACCCAAAACTATCCTTTATTTTTATTACTTTATTATTTTTTCTTAAACAAAATAACAAAAAGAAATAGAAAATTTATATCGGGACGGATGGAGTATTAAATTCTTATAAGTATTCGTGTTAAAATGTTTTCTCATTCTGAAGAGTCGTTTTTTTTTATTGATGCTATATATAATTTAAGTTAATATGAAAATAAATCTTCTGTTGTTGAAAAATTCAAATAATAGTTTAAGAAGATTGTTTGTAAGTGTGATTAACACGGTAAACTAAAGTGAAATCTTCTACGGCCAGGAATGACTTTGTCTTTCCTAACGTCAGGAAACTCTTTGGTTACCGTTGGATCAACAATCAAACGTATAATTTTGATTTTAAATGATTGCACTTTGCACTAGTACGTTTGCGATGTGTATACTGCAATCACACTGCATCGCTTTACTAGTGAATTAAATTAATATTTATAAAAATGACGAAATTATCCCGGATCCAGATCCGGACCACGACCCCGCTAGGGTGAAAAATTCTTGAAAATACACATCTAACTTAGAACTGCTTGTCTGGAGATATCTTTGAATTTATCATAATTTTTGGTATCTTAAATTTTTATGGTATGGTATGGTACCGCATGCGAAATTTTTTATACTGATAATTCAGTATAAATTTTCAAAAGTTACGGTATATCGGTATCTCACAGAATATATCTGGGTATCTTAGATACATTGGATATATACCGTACCATATTTAGAAAAATATATAATATATTTTATTTTTTAAAATTTAATTAATATTTGAGACAGTTAAACAAACCTAGGAGTTATGAAAGAGTATTTACTATTAGTGTTTTTGTACAGATGAGGTTATTAAAGATTCACACTTTAGTGTGTGTATTCTCCATAATTTGAGGGGCATTGCATGTAAATTGTTCCTGGATCTTGACTGTTCTTGAATAGTGAAGTGAAATACCGTTTTTGTGTGGAAATTTATCATTTTATTTTGAATTGTCTCTGTGTGTTTCCTGATTCAAGCTGAAAATTGGAATTCGTAGAATTTAAAAAACTAGTCTTTAAGGGAGATATATGTTGTTAAGAGATTATCATTCATAAAATATAGATTTTTTAAATAAATAATCAAGGTATCAACGATATACCGTTAATTCGGTATGTACCAAAAATTTAGGTACGGTACGGTATACCAAAATTTTGGTACGATATACGGTATGTGATTTTAGCATACCAAAATTACGGTATACCGAACTTCGGTATACCATAATTTTCGGTACGGTACGGTATGAATTTTTACATACCATAAATTACGGTACAGTGTGACTGATACGATACGGTACGGTATGCCACCCCTACGCCCGGCACAGACCTGGACCAGAACTGGATCCACCCTACCCCAGACCCAAACCTAGAACTGGACTCGAACCAAGACCCGGATCAGACCCGGACCGCACCGGACCCAGGGCCGAACCAAACCCGGGCTCGAACCCGAACATGACCCAGATTGGGACTTGGACCAGCACCAGACTCGGACCCTGGCCGGACCCGAAACCAGACCTGGACCCAGATTTGGATCTGGACCCACACCAGACCCGACCTGGAGCCAAACCCTTACTAGGACTCGGACTCGACCCAGGACCCGGATCCGATCCGAACCCAACCTGGATCACTGAGGGGTTGGGGAGGGTTACGCATGGGCCGAGTTCGGGATCGTGGACTAAATTTTTTAAAATTATGAATATTGTATTTTTATATTAAAAAAATATTATAAGAACATTCAGTAATTTTATCATTTTTATTAAAAAAATTAATTATTTAGTCTTATGGCAAAACAATATCGTCCATGACGAAGTTAAATGATGTGGCAACATTTGATTGGACGTCTAACTAAGGTTCGTGTTAAGGAAAAATTTTTTTGCTGATAGGGAAGAGTTTACGTACGAGGTTTTCTTCGAATCACTATAAATATTGTGTGTCTTTACTGCTTTAGTTTATTGACATATCTTTCACTGCATTAAAATAGCATACAATAGTTCATCAGATCAGCCGGACATCAAGTCGACTGATCTTAGTCGAAAACTGAGTTGATTTCATAAAAGGTTTTTTACACGAGTTAGGCTTCCGCATTTCAGCTAGTTTGATAGGTGTCCAACTGGCATACTCTTGAGCAATTAGTAGGTTGAATATCAGATGATTTTACACATGTACTCACTTAGCATTTTTTAAAGTGATTTTTCTAGTTGTTGAAACCACACTAAGTTCACAATAAATTTAAAAGTCAATTCACCCTCCCTCTACACTTTCACCTCACTGCACTCGTTCGGGACATACAGATTAGTTTGCACATTTATTGACACTATTCAATATTAATCAATAATGTACATACAAGTACGAAGTCCTTGTAATTATCAATTATTTATTAATATTTTTCATAAATTATACTACCTTCGTTCCAATTCTTTGTTCACATTTCTGTCTCATATCAGTTTTTACACTTTCCCTTTCTCTATGTTCCATATCAGTTTCTTCACAACCCTTACCCCTAAATATACACTTATTTACCCATATGCCATTATATTTTCTATCTTAATTAACCTATCTAACCTAATAAAATAAATTAGTCCAACCCAATTAAAACTAACCCAGCCCAATTAACACTACTAACTCAACCCACTATTACACTCAATTTAACACCCCCTCCACTGATCCACTCCCATTATCACTTTCTCACAAATTTCTACTCTTTGTTTCTGAGGAACCCTAATCTCTCTGTTGCCTCCACCCCCTCCTACTGATCTCCACGGATCTCTGAGTCCAACTTGTTTTCTTTTTCGATCACCTTCTCCCCCCACTCGAGACCACCGATCGCCTCTCCTCTCACAATCTCTCTTCCGATCGCCACCCCTTTCACAATCTCTACTCCAACCTACATTCTCATGAACTCCACCCCTCACTTATATCGAAACTCTCAAAAGCCTTACCCATATCTCTGATCTACCCCTATTGTCTATGGATTCGGCGGCTTTGGAGTGTGGGTGGATTGCTGATTTGGAAGCTCTAGACGACACACAAGTTAAAACCATCTTTGACGATCTTGTTGTACCCGATTCAGAGGACTTCGAGTCATTTTGTATACCTGGAAGTTAATTTATGGAGACGACGAAGGTGGATTCAGTGCGGCTCCGGTGATTGAGCTTGGGTGTGATTTTGGGATTCCGGTGGAGTGGAGGTGTAGCCCCGAAAAACATGATCAATATATCCAGTCCCTAGGACTATGGTGTCCTGCTGTGCTAAGGTAATAATTGTGATCCCCTACAATTATATTGCCATTGTTGGAAAGTTTGTGTGTGCCTGTTAAAAAAAAACCCCACTGTCATCTCCTATGATTATACTGCCAATGTTGGAAATTTCTTATGTGCCTGAGAAAAACCTCACTATGATCCCCTATGATGATATTTGGCTGAGGAGAAATGATGATTATATTGTGATTTTTTAATTTTTCTCGTGTGCTTGAGAAAAATCCTGTGTGATCCCCTTTGATGACAATGGTTTGAGGGGATTTGATGATTATATTTTGATTGTTGGATTTATGATGAGATTCTGATGGGAAATGATGATTATAAACTGATTGTTAGATTCAATTATGTTTATTTGGGTTGAGTTATGTGTTCCTAACATTAGAGCCACCAATTGAATGTAAAATCTAGTTTAGGAGGCTTAATGTGATCCCTATGATGACATTGTTCTGAGAGAAATTGATTCTTACAATCAATTATCTTTAATGGAGTTAGATCAGTGCTTCTTCTGTACTTCATCATTGAATTCACATTTCTGGTGAACTATCACTTGTAAATGAGACACAATTGTCATAAGGTGAACCTCAATCTTAGCTCACATTATTATGTCTGTGGTTTCATTTGCATATCATTTTGCCTTAATTGTTGGTATGATATGAAATTGAATAAACATAAATGTAGTATTGAGCTGATTATATGTACACATGATATACATAGTAATGGCATCAATAGATAAATGGTTATATTTCCTTGTCTAGAGACTTAATAAGTAAACTAAATGATGACAATGTTCTGATATTTGTCTGTCTAATGACACGGTCCTTGATAATTTTCTTGTTGATGTTGTTTATTGATTTTGTCACCATTGTGTCGCTTATCTTGTTTCCATTGTTCCTTTGAGCTGGCTCTACTCTTGTAAATGGGAAAAATCCAATTTTTTCATCAAATAACAATAACCCACCAATATCAAACCTTGATCTTGCAACTGCTGAAATGAACATTACCTTAGGAATGAACCTCTTGATGTTACAAGCCCTATATGGTGTTGATTCTATCGACAATTGTAGCATCTCTCTGATGCTCTTGTCATGTAGAACCACTTCTCATCAATATCAACCATGTTATGCATGTCTTTGAATTTGATTTTGTTGGAGATGCTTCTAACTCATTCAAGCAAAACTTGAACATTTGAATTTTGCTTGCTGCTGTAAGTGTTGGGTTTATGACATTAGTGTTTGGCTTGATCTCCCATGATTTCACCAACCCACTCACTGTGTTCTTGTTGGTTTGCAATTGTTTAACAAACATTCTTATGATTGATCTATTCTTAAATAGAATACCTTCATTGCATCTGCATCTAAATGCACTTTTCTGGTGAGATTATGCTTCAATCCCAACTTTCCACTTTTAAACATTATTGGACCTCCTTCCAACTGTTGTTGTTTTGCAGCTTGCCAAACATATTGCACTGTTTTTCTATGAACTCCAAATGATGCAATAATTTCATCAAACTTACCTCTATGAACAACATTGTTAGTGTTTTTTGCAAGGAGGATTTTAGTTAAGTCATTCTTCTTTGATAGAGTTAGATCATTGTTTCTCCTGTTTTTTCTCATTTAATGCAATTTATGACTGACTTTGTGTTTGGTAAGTGAATTTATGAGGAGAATTTATGTATTTATGGTAGGGTTTAATGCTTGTAAAAATAGAAGGGACTTATTTTGTTTGTAAATTTGGGATCAATTAGAATTTAATTATGATTAGATATTTGTACTCTATAGATTTTAGAAGATTAAGAGGGAAATGATCTTTGTAAAATTTTGGTGGAAACTTTTACTTTACAGCCTATAAACTGAAATGGTGAACATTTAATTTCTTTAATTTAATGTATTTTTATTCACTTTGAATTTGCCTCCAAAAATCGGCCAGCTAATATAGGGAATTTTTAATCTTTCCATTGGCAAAAAAGTTGAATGGTCAAAACTGTTAGTGTTAGTGTCCTAGAGACAATCCTTTGCAAGGACATAATGTAAAGATAATATTCAACATTGATTTAATATTATTGTTTATTTAATATTAAATGTATGGCGTTACACTTATTAGAATATTGTGTTTGATTGTTTGCATTTGTTTCTATCTGTGTTCCCATGAGTCATTCTGTCATTGAGGTTGTGAGAACTCAGATGACTTAACCATGTTTCTCAAATGACCCCAATCAAGGATCATCAAGAATGGGATATTGATGATGCAATTGAGATTGGTGTGCGATCTGCATCATACTCTTAGAGAGTGTAGTAAGTGTTGGGATATTTTAGTTTTGATGAATTATGCCAAAATATTATCAACTTGTGTTATTGAAGCTAATTTACGGATAACAAGTTGAGGGGGAACGAGAGAACAAATTGAGGGGGAACTCACGAAATCAGAAGTAGATGATCGAGATCAGACGAGGCTGCAGACAAGACTGATCGAGATCAGATGAGTTAGATGAGTTCCGAGTTAAACTGATGAGTTGTGCAAATCAGAAGAGAAGAAAAGCTAAGCCAGCAAATCAGAAGAGAAGGTTGCAAATCAGAAGATGAGCAGATGAGACTGATCAAGATCAGACGTGATCGAGATCAGATATGAAGATGAGCATATGAGACTGATCGAGAATAGACGTGATCGAGATCAGATATGATAACCTGATATGATGTACTTACCTGATGTTGTCCTGATATGTTGATATGAAGATGTGTTGATCTGATCAGTCGAGCTGATCAGATCAGACAAAGAAGAAATCAGATAGCCCGAGTAAAAGTAATATGAGACTCAGTAAGTAAAACTGACCTGAGACTCAGTAAAGAAAACTGATCTGAGACTCAGTAAGTAAAAGTGACCTGAGGGTCAGGATGTCTGAAGTCAGAAGAAATGAACTCAGTCAGCCTGAGGGTCAGTATGCCTGATCAGACAAGGTCCGTTGAAGAGAAGTCTACTGAATCAAGAACCCTGAGTAACCTGAGACTCAGAGAAACCTGAAGACTCAGTATATCTCTGAAGACACTGAGACTCAGAGAACCCTTAAGACACAGTAATTACTGAAGACTAAGTAATTACTGAATACTCAGTATAAACCTGAATGTTACGAGGCAAAGAAACTGAGGAATATTGCCGTTGGAATTCAGCTGACGTGGACCAATGAGAGGAAGACAACCAGCCTGAAGAAGCTGCAGAACTTACAAAGAATAATATGGATTTGAATGTGATTCTCTCCAACGGTAACATTCAAATCCACACTATAAATACAAGATCTTCCCTCAAATTATGTGTGGAGAATGTAGCAAACGATGCTACAAAGCTAAGAAGACAAATATTCAAGCTATCCCACCATAGAACACGAGTCTGTAGATATACACATATATTCAAAGAGTGTTCTAGAACCCAATCTAAGCAACCCACGATGTATCCTAAGCTTAGAGAGATTTTTCCAACCTTAGCATTGAGGCTAAACAAATGTAAGGGAAAATCTCACCATAGTTGGAGACAACACCAAAACCAAACCCCATTTTCGTAAGAGATAACTAGTGGTGAAGTGAGGTAGTTGTTAGGCAATCCCAATAGAGGGTGATAAGTCCCGTGGGAGTGTGAACTCGTTAAATATCTAGAGGCGAGCCCGAAAGAGTGATAAGTCCAGAGGCGAGCCTGAGAGGGTGATAAGTCCAATTGGAGTGAGAGCTCGTTAAATATCTAGAGGCGAGCCCGAGAGGGTGATAAGTCCAGTTTGAAGGAATTTCCCTAGGAACAGGGAGAGTGGATGTAGGAGCTTGAGTCTCTGAACCACTATACTTTGTTGTGTTCTTTATTGCTTTACGTTCTTATCCTTGTCATATGCATTCGATTATAAGCAAAACACAACACATGAGCTAAAAACGCAAAAATCTGGAATCACCATTCCTTCACCCCTGTTTTTATATGCATTTCATGATTATTCCGCATTTCATGGGTTTTTCACCGGGCCTATCAGTAAGATCTCACTTACTGCGAGATACTAGGTATCTCATTATGGATGCACAGATACCTTAGAGGTTATTGGTATACCCATCCGAGAAACCGTTTGAAGTAGTTTCACTATATGTGTCTACGGGTGTCTCGGTTAGTGGGAGCGATGTGATACTCCTTTGACTTGAGGTCAATACGCACGACATGTGTGGAGTGATGAACTTTGACCATGACCGATGCTTACACCCTTCCATGGGTAGATATGGCTTGGATTGGGTTCATCACGAAGTGCATGTGTGTGGTAGTTGAGCCAAGAATATGATTCATTCCTCAAAGTGGATTTAGAGAGAATACTCATCTTCTCATCATAACTGGATCAAAGTCATTGGCTAATGCACGTCAACTTGGACTCTGTGGCCAAGTGTGACATAAGTGATCAATTAGTGATTATAGATAATATGATTAAGTTATTTGAATAGACACTTCATCATGTTCAAGACTAATCGAGTATTCGTGAATGAAAGGAAGATATCGCAATAGCCAATGTTATAGTTACAAGTAGTTGCACGTTCTCGCAACGTGCCTCATACATTGAGAATGTCTGATTTATTGTCTAGGATTCAATTAAGACTGTTAGTTTGACTAATCGCTGGATATATGAGGACCTATGAGTCACACAACAAGTAATTCCCTCGTACAGATTATAGTTGGTTGATTAAGTATTAAATTGAATTTAATATTTAATTTATGGAGAATTAATTAATAATATATTAATTTGGAATTAATTATTGTAACTGGTTAATTAAATTAGATTTAATTAAATAGGAATCCCAAAATAGTATATGGAATACTATTGTAGGAATATATATCTAGGGAAATCATATCTAAGAGATATGATTTGCAAGATTAGGAAATATCTTCCTAATAAAGATTGCTTAATCTTTAAGCTGGACTTCCCCTATATATAAGACATCTTAGGGATTCATTAATTACTACAAGAAAACCTAATTTCTCCATAAAATCTAGAGTAGGGATCTTCCTAGCAAATTCTGTCTCAGATTCAACGCTGACAAATTTGTGCAAGTCCGTACGAGGGGATTACGTGGATACCATAATAGAGAAAACTGCATACGAATTACTGTAAGATTCCTCGTTATGATTATTCCTACTCGATTATGTAATTAACTGTTTGTTGTTGGTGAACTATTAATTTCCGTTGCGCATGTATTACTTGTTTACGTTCTAGTATAATCCAACAAAAACTGCCCCTGCTTTATCAAGACTAAAAGGCAAAAAGTGCATTTTATTGGTTTATGTGCCCAGATCAGTGTGAAAATTGATTTGGGATAGAATAATTATTATTTATTAATATTTATCATAAAAGTTTAAAATTGATCTAGGACAGAGGGAATATTATTTATTAATATTTATCATAAAAGTTTAAGACAAATGTTTCCTAATTTGGCAAGAAAATTTGGAGGGAAAATTCAATGATTTTTAAATTTTGGTCGATCAATGTCATTATATGTGTGCGTATATATATTTCCATATTATTAGAGAGTTTTCATTCTAGACAAATTTCTCCCACACTTGGGATGTGTTTTCAAGTGGTTGTCTGAGGTGACTTGAATTGACTGTATTTATAAGTGAGCAGTATTTGTAAATTGAGTGGGTCTCCGCTGCACCAGGTTATAGATGCTCACGATTCCGAAACCGGCGGTTTCAAAATTTTTGAAGGTGGAACCGAAACCGAACCGCGGTCAAGGCGGTTTTGGTTCCTTCCTTTTTTTTTCCTTTAGTTTTTTAATTTTTGGATCTAAAATTTGATGAAATGTACATGTAGATGACACATTTTTGTTACGAGAATTTAAATTAAAGATTACAATAGTTAAAACATACATAATTTTATAATTAGACAATTATAAATACATGATAATTGTCTAATTGATACATCATCAAACATTAGTACATTAGAACAATATTAAAATGCAAAAATAGTAAATTAGTAAAACTAATATAAGGCTAGTAGTACACTACAAATGATTATAGCCATTAAATTGAGTTGAAGGAGATCTAAACCATTGAAATAAAAAAAAAAAAAAAAAAACGGCGGTTCGAACCGAAACTGGCGGTTTGAACCAGAACCGGTGGTTCGCGGTTTTCAGAAATGATGGAACCGAAATCGAACCGTATATCTTACGTATTTGGTTTGGTTCCGAAACATGAACCGTGGTACCGTGGAACCGGCGTTTCCATTTTTTTTAGCATGTCTACACCAGGTGCACCGTACAATTCATAGTATACTTTTAAAACATATTACTTGTTGCATTAAATACACAACTTATTCACAGTGAAACGTGCAACCTGTGTTCTTGAAATAAGCTGAACGGTTCAGTGTAAACATGTTGTATGCTTCAGTGCAACAAATTGTATGTTTCAAAAATACATTATGGAGTGCACGGTGCACCAGGTGCATACAAGACCTAGTGTGTATTTTAGAACTCTAAAAAACAGCTTCTAGAATCTTTTTTTTTTTTCAATAACTGTGAGATATATCTTTGAAAATAAGTGTTTCTAAAAGTTATTTTTAATGTTTCAAAACACGTAACCAATGTGCAGAAGTCGAAAATCGCTAGGCGAACGGATTCTGGTCGCCTAGCACCTAGACCGCCTAGTCGTTGGCTAGGTTTTTTTTTTTAAATACAAAAATAAATTAATAAATTCTAATAAATAATAAATATTAAGTAGAAACTTCACAGCTTCACAAGTCCAAGAACAAAAAATACGCGACCTAGAAACTACGCAACCCTTCATGCCTTCAAAACCCCAAATCTGCAAATCAGAACTCAAAAATCAAAATCTAATCTCTTTCTCAACCCCCGCAACCCTTCATGCCTTCACCAAATCCCAAATCTGCAAATCAAAACTCAAAAATCAAAATCTAATCTCTTTCTCCATCCACGCACAGTGTGGTAGCAAGCGAGCGCGGGCGGCGGAAGCGCGGGGCCGGACGGCAGGAAGCGTGGTCGGTGGCGGCGGCGGCGGTGAGTTATGAATCTTCTGGTTTGATTTGGGGGCTGTAACTTTGAGTTCCATTTTGATGTAAATAACAGATCTAGAACTGCCGACCTGGTTGTATTTTCTTTTAAGTAGTTGAAATTAATGGCTGAATAATAATAAAAAAACTTGAAATCCGCCATGGCCGACTCGGCGCCTAGGCCGTCTGGGTGTCGCCTAATTCCGAAAATGTGCCGTCTTGTAAATTAAGCGCTTTTAACCGTATTTTAAAAATGCAATTTTTTTAACATTAACTTCTTCTTTTTTAATTTAAGTTGCTTTGTGAATTTTTCCAAAAATTAGTTTAAAAGTGATCGTTAATAATTTAAAATCAACTGTATGTGCTTTCAAAATAAAAATAAAAATAAAAATAAACTATATCGGATTGCACATGGTGTTATAAAAATATTTTACATTGAGCAAAAATTGGGTGTCGACAATCGTGTTATTTATAAAATTTAATGGAATTGTAAAGTTTAATTACATTCTTAAGATTTTTAAACTAATCGTAGAATTTTTAATTAGGTTGAGAGAGAAAATAATAATTTTTAGATTTCAATTAGGTAACTTTATCATGGAGTTATTCTTGTCTGTTCCAAATCAGAATAAAAAAGGAGGGTTATGGTAATTTTGTGACAGTCGACGTAAAATTTTATCACTCCATCATATCATGTCATTAGTCAATTACAATTTATCTTTATTTTAAACTTTTAATTGAGTTCTTTAAGTCATCAACAAGCTGGATTTTCAAATTAAAGTTTTAATTCCTTTCAGCTCATTCCCAAATTTAAGTGAGGTCCTAAACAAAATTGAATTTCTAAGAACTCTTTAAATAATTATATAAAATTTGAAGAAAAGAAGAGCCAAAAAAAGAAAAAATGAAAAGATCTAATACGTGATTGTTCTATGAACCTGTAAATTTTACTTTAGATTGTGACAAAGTCTTATATATAATAGGTGCACACTACAATTCAACTATATAAATGATGGTAATTATTTTTTTAAAAGATATGAATTGATCGGTATTGCTTTTCACTCAAGAGCCCGTTTATTAGTATTATGTTTGGAGGGATTTGTAATCTTGTGATATAATATTTAACTTGGAGATGTGATATTTAACGTGTTCACATGTTTGCTAAGATGCATCATTATATGGGAATTCATGTTGCTTCTTGGTATTATAAATACCATATAGGAAGTTATATGTATAATCTAATCAAAATGAGAAAAGAGAGTACGGGCTTTCGGACCAAAGGAAAATCATATCAATAATATCAAATGCTGGAATTTGAAGAAAATTATTTATTATTCCTTATTATCAATTGAAACAAACATGTTCTAACAATATTAATTATTTTCACTAAAAATATAAGTTGTGTATAACGTATAACTGAAGTACACAATACTTTCTCTTAAATTAGTTGACTAATTTTCATCCTCAAAAGTCATAATGTGATATTGTTTTAGTAAATTTTTTGTGCAAAGATTAGACTGAAGAACATAATCTTTGTGCAAATATATATATCTACTAGCACGTAACCCCGCATATTACACAGGATTCAAAATAATTTTTATATTTTAATTTTAAATTAAATATTTAAAATATCTAATTAGTTTAATTAATTCAATTACAAATATAATTTTTATATTCTCATATTGTATATGTATATTTTTATTTATTTTTTTATTCTAAATTACTTCCTCCTATTAAAATTAGATGTCATACTCATTCCAATTTTATATATTAATACATGTCATTTGACATTTTCACCCCTCATTGTCTCATATATACCATCTGGTCATTAAAATTTTTAATTTTCCTACAAATATGCTAAGTGAATAAATTTTCCAGCCAATAATAAATATTGCCAAAAATATTTAATAATAATAAATTAAGGTTAATGTTGGCATAAAAAATGACCATGAAAATTATTTATCAAGGATATATATAAGATAATCAGGGGAGAAAATATCAGAACGACACTTATTATAATAAAATATTAAAAGATTAAAAAGACATTTAAAAATAATGGATGAGAGTAACGTAGAATAAGAAATTAATGAAAACATACACATACAATATTAGAAGTGAAAATTACGTCTATAATCAATAAGAGGTGATTCACAATTAATAGATTAGAGATAAAAATAAAAAGTAAAGATCAAAATTATATAATAAATGATTAAGATAAAAAAATAAAAACTAATAATAATATAATAAATAACTTCTTACGGAAATTTAGAGATTTGAAATAAAGTCACCATATGAATTGGGGGTGGTTCAACTTTAGTAGATAAGAAATTTACATAATATATGTCATTTTGACATTTTCATCCCTCATTATCTCAAATATACCCCTAATGATTATTTTTCATGGTCATCAAATTTTTTAATTTTTTTATAATTATATTGTGTGAATAATTTTCCCAGCCAATAAAAATTATTAGATATTAAAGACGACAACATGCAATAATTGTCTTATAAACATCTATGAATCTTTCAATAAATGCCACAAAAAAGATGAGATGGAAAAAAATACTTAATACAAATGAAGAAAGTCATTAGAATGTTTATATTAAAAGAGAAGAATTGGAATGTTTATATTAACCCTATTGTATAAAAGATTGAATGGCATACATATTAAATATATTAATATTAGATATTAAAAAATATATTATTAATAATAAAATAAATAACTTTATATAAAAATCTAAGAATTTTAAATAAAATAACCACATGTATAGGGGGTGATTCACAATTAATAGATTAGGGATAAATGAAAAGTAAATATTAAAATTAAATAATGAATTAATGAAACTAAAAAATTAAAAACTAATAATAATACCATAAATAACTTCTCATAGAAATTCAGAGATTTGGATTGTTAATCCAATCGACTAACTCAGAGTAATTGCAATCGAACCACAAGCAAAACGAAGAAGATGAACTACGCAATTGAAAATTGGGCGAACACAAGATTTACGTGGTTCGGCAATAATACCTACATCCACGGGATCATGACACTTCTCCACTATCAAACGAGCCAACAATTACAAGTTACAATCACAAACTCCTTAGAAACGAACCAGATTTTATTGCGCTCTCAAGAACCATTAGAATTGATAATATGAACCGCAACAATCAACAGAGATAACACCAAAGTAATGGAATATGAAAACTATCTAACCAAACCCCGAACTCAATTGAATGAATATAATCGCTGAAAATCAATGTGCAAGCTTCAAAGTTTTTTATTCTGCTATGCATGCCCCCAACAACATTTATGTTATAACCGTCTGAAATCGATTTTCCTGAGAAAATCAACTAAATGCCCGGTTCGACTCTACATGCCGGTCCTTAAGGAATTAAATCCGGTTCTGAGTGTATCACATCATTTCAAATTTGAATTGACACATTTGACCATTCTTCACTTTACATTTGACAATTACATGAAATAAAGTCATTACATAAATTGTGTGTAATTGTGAGTGATTTGCCTTTAATAAATACGACATACGAGGAAACAATAATGCAATGGATACAAGTACCTAAATTAGATTACCTTTATTTTATTATTGAAGTTAATTAATGACTACTTCTAATTGGGAAAATTAAACACATCTTTTAAGACAAAAAACGTATATATACCTGATTCATGATATGAACTTTGTCTTTAATTCATGATATTTGATCCTACTTAGGGTATAATACGGATCAAGTTAAGTAGTTTAGAAAAATATATTGGAAATAAGTAAAATGAGTTAAATAATTCAAGTTCATAGAATAGATCTGGTTCATAAGAGATTACCTTATATTTTAAATGACTAAATCTTGTATACATTCAGGTACACCGTATCTTCATAATACATTTTAGTTTAATATAAAAAATAATTGTACAATTAAATTATATATTTTTTAATATAATAAATTGTAACATTTTAAAATGCACTATAAATACTTAGTGCACCTAAATGGATACAAGATTTATCCTTTCTAAATTATTACATGACTTTAGCTGGAAGCAATATACATCAGTGCTGAAAATCTAGAATCTCTAGATTTTCATTGGATGATCGCAATGATTTCGTACACACTTTAAAGGGCTTATCATATTTGGCGGCGACTTCACTTTGAGCACACTTTTTCTTTAAAGTGTTTCTAAAATATTTGGATTGTTATGCGTTAGTGCTTTTTTCTATTCTACAATTAATTAGTTAAATTTCCCAGATTAATAGAAAATATATAACTGTCAATCAACACAATATACCTTTCGGACATTACCCCGTATCGTGTCGTATATATGAGGGTGAGACTATTTGCACCCAAAATTTGATAAATATGTTATATTTTATCAGCCTCTCTAAAAATTTAGAACCGCTCTTCAACGATTGTACTTCCTTCTCCGTCCTCGAAATCTATTCCTATATTTTTGAACACAACATTTAAGAAAAATATAGATAAAACAGATAAAGTAAAAATAGTATAAGGTATTGTGAAAACCATTTATAAATAAAGTGATTGTTTGTAACTGTTGGAAAAATTGATTTGAAATCAATAAAATATTATTTAATTGTAATTAAGTGGGTGTGAGATACTCGATTTTAATTAAATTAAATAAACGACATAAAGTTTAAATTTTGGGAAATGAAACGTCGTAGTGTCGATCTACTCTCGGAGTAGATGACTGTAGTGTATTTATAATCTCAAAATTAAAATTCGATGAGTAAGAAATTAAATCACGAAGTTGAAACGTCAACACACTTTTTTATGAATTAAATTTGGGAAATGTGGGAGAATTAATTAGGAATTAATACATCCCACTGAATAATTAGAACATTAACAACTCCTTATAAGTAAGTAGAATTCAATTATAGTGGCTAATGAATGGTTCAATGGCCCACACGCGCGCGCCGCCCGAGCTCGTGACCCTTGGCAATTGGACTTTTCGGTGAGACTTTGGTCTTGGGCTTGGAACCTTATTAATTTTTTTGAGCTTGGTCCAACTAAAATAATATGAGCCCAATAAATGAGCCTGATCCGATTGGGTTGTCCCAAGTGAATTTCAGCACACGTCTGTAGAAATTCAAATTTGAATTCAGACGAACCTAGACGCGTCGGTATATCCAGGTTCATGGACGTTTCTCCTGGAAGTTTGTAATGGTTCGGTTACTATCTGGCCATCAATTCCAAAACTCCTGAAATTCAATTCCATAACTCTATTATCTGGCCATCAATTCTATAACTCCTGAAAATTGAATTGAAGGCTCCCTATTGAGTAGACATGCTCCTATAAATAGGATCTGCATGCATGATTTTGTATACAGAGAAACACAAAAGAAAACACTGAAAATTCCTAAAAACTGAGCTCACAAAATCCTGCATTCTGCATACCCGGTTTTTCTGCATCATTTTAGAGTGCAGCCTTCTCCTTGCGCCAATTCGATTCATGGGAGCTTTACATCGTTCTTGGTGTTGCGTAAAGACGAAAAGTCATTTTACCTTTGGAAATAATACATCAAATCAAGAGCATTACTGAGACGTATTTCATTTTGGGGGAAAAGGTTCCACCTTGACTCGACTTTAGTGAGTTTTTCTAATATTTTTTTATTTTCTATTTGCTCGTGCTGCTGTTATTTGGTACGTGCAAGGATCGAAGACTTCCAGAAGTTGTTCGTGCATAATTTTTCCAGATTTAATTCGTGCGTGCGAAGATTGAGCTGTTGAAAAATAATACTTATTTTACTGAAAAGTAATAGTTCACTTGTTGTAAAGTACTTCTTTATTTTGTGCATTTTTATTTTTTTATTATTTCTCCCATATTGTAAGCCATCGTTGGATGCTCTATAAACCCAACAGTGAGTAAAATACAATAGCAAATGAAGTAATTAAGTAATGGTTTGAGTATAAAGATAAAATGTATATTTTCATAAAAGGTATGAGAATAAATTTAGTAGACAAACAAATAAGAAAAGTGAGAATAGATTTAGTGGACGGAGGGAGTATATTCTAAAAAATGCCAAGTTTTGTATGCATCCAAGTGTACCATGCACTCATAGTGGATGTAAATGAGACTCATTCTTTAAAAAATAATGCTCTTTTCATCCTTCAAAAGTATGTCATTTTCCTTATATGTCCGTCCACAAAAAAATTATTCATTTCCTTTATGCATACAATCATTTTATTTCTACCCTCCAACCATCACATAATTATTCAAATGTTATTGTACTTTACTCATAAACTTCATTTTATTTATAAATGGATCCCACAATATCCTACAATGCTCTTTATTTCATCTATTTTTCTTAAAAAATATGTGTCCAAAAGAATGAACATAATTTTTTTTTTTTGAAATATTATATTTTAAAAAATATTATATTTATAATTATTTTAAGTTTAGTTTTCCACAAAATTTTATTCTAAAAATTGAATAAAAAATAGAGAAGGTCTTGTGTGAAATATTGCACACTAGTGTTATGTCTTAATACAACATAAATAAGGTAAAAATGGTCAAAATTCATGGGTCAATGGGCGGGCGGGCCGCGGCCTTGGGCTGGGCAAGGGCAACAAGGCATTAGGCTTCAGGCTGGAGAGATCGAATATGTATTTATAGAAGGATATATTTACCAAATATGTGTTGTAGCCTAGTGGTTCAGGTTCATTGTTAATGAATTTGGTCACGGGTTCGATTCCTACTGAACACATAATATTTTTTTTTTGTCAACATTTTTGTGTATTACTACATCTATGTATAAGTGTTACTACATTGTTATATTGAAAAAAATTCACATCTTACGTAACACGTAATAAAACATATCGTAACACATAAATATTCATAAGGTAACATGGGTCACAAGGTAACACATTATTGTTCATATGGTAACACATGAGTATTCACATAGTATTACGACGATTTATGAACAATGTTACATATTACTAAAAATCATGTGTTACTACATGAACAAAAAGTATTACCCTATGAAGAAAAACGTGTTACCACATGAACAAAACCAGTACAAGTGCGAAAAGAAATCCCCAGTTCAAAATTACAGATTTAAAGAACAACTTGATGTGTTACTACATGAACAAAATGAGTGTTACCATATGAGCAAAAGAGTGTTACTACATGAACAAAAACAGTAAAAATGCGAAAAAAATATCAGTCTAATATTACAGATTTACAGAACAACGTGAAAATAGTGCAGAAGGATCTGAATTTCAGCACACACTTTGTGTTGAGGAGTAATTCAAACACCACACACATATTCTTCTTCTTCTCGCAGAATCCACATCAAAAACTAAATTGAACAATCTGATTTTATTCAGTGATCGGAGCGAATTGAAGAAAATTAAATTGGACAAGAAATTAGGGCACGAATGAAGAAGAAGAACCCGTGAGATCCGCCAACAATCTGAAGAGAAGAGGAGGAAGAAGAAGAAACCTAACAGCGCCCGTGCTGCGCGACGCGAAGAAGATGAAGAAAGTCCATTAGTCCACCAGCAATCTGCCCTAACCCGTCCTCTTGACCCGCGAGAAAAATAAAATAAAATAAAAGCTCAATTACACATATCACTTATATGTAATATTGCATACAAGTTTTTGTCTAAAAAATATTAGAGTTGTTCTTTCATGCACCGATACACCTATTACTCGTAAAATATCACCTTTTATTAAGATATTTAGTACTAATTCTTTTGATAATATAATTAATAATTTTAAAATATATACAAGAGTTACATGGTGCATATTGTATATACAATTTTTAGTATTATGCATTGTCTCTGATCATTTTTAGATCGTAAAATAGAAGAGTAGTAGCTTAAAAAAAATGATATCTTTTAAAAGCAAAAAGTCTTGTGTGAAATATTGCACACTAATGTTATATGCAATACAACATAAATTAGGTAAAAATTGCCTAAATTTTGCGGGTTGGGCGCGGGCAAGGCACGGGCAGTGAGCTTCAGGTTAGCGCGGGCGCACATGTATTTATAGAAGGATATCTTTATCAAATATGTGTTGTAGCCTTGTTGCTAATGAATTTGGTTGCAGGTTTGATTCTTACTGAACACATAATATTTTTTTGGTCAAATTTTTGTGTGTTACTACATCTATATATAAATGTTACTACATCGTTATATATTGAAAAAACTTCGTATCTTATGTAACACTGATAAAACATATCATAACATATAAATATTGATAAAGTAACATGGGTCACAAGGTAACACATTATTGTTCATATGGTAAAACATGAGTATTCACATAGTATTACGACGGTATATGAACAATGTTACATAATACTAAAAAAACATGTGTTACTACATGAACAAAAAGTGTTGCCATATAAAGAAAAATGTGTTTCCACATAAACAAAACCAGAACAAACGCGAAAAGAAATTCTCAGTCCAAAATTACAGATTTACATAACAACTTGATGTGTTACTACATGAACAAAAGAGTGTTACCCTATGAGCAAAAGATTGTTACTATATGAACAAAAATCAGTACAAACGCGAAAAAAATCATCAATATAAAATTACAGATTTACTGAACATCGTGAAAAGAGTGCAGAAGGATTTAAAAGACTACTTCACAAAATCATAGAGAATCACCTGTAAATTTGCAGGGATGAGAAAATTGAAGAAAACAAAAAGAATATGGAAGAGAAAGAGAAAAGGAAGAACAAAAGAAGAAGAGGAAAAATCTAGAGACGCACCACCATCAAAATCAACGACGATCTGGTCGCGTTTGTTGCAACGCGAGAAGAGGAAGAAGAAGAAATCGCCTCTGTATTTGCTGTGAATGAAGATGAAGAAGGAAGCCCATTAACCCGCCAAAGAATCTACCCTACCCTACCGGCTTATATGTGACCATGAAAAAAAAAAAGTTCAATTCCACATATCACTTGTATGCAATATTGAATTTTTATCCTTTTAAAAAGTATAATGACATTTTTAGGATATAATATTATTTTAGGGATGATTTTAACTTTTTTTATAAATGTAATCAGATTTAACCAAATAGTGATTGCATTTAATAATTTGATGTTATTCTTTAATAATTTCACGGCTGGTGTCAGAGTATTAGTGAAAAATATTATTATGGGCTTGTGTAATAATTTATAATATCTTTTTAATATTTGAATAGTTTATTGGCAAAAAATTATGTTAATAATATAAGTTCATATGAACTATTTTCTTTAAAATATCACTATTGTATATACATTATTTATTATTATGCATATGCACTATCACTATGGTGCATATAAAATGTTATTGTTTCAAAGTTAAGTATTTTTTTAATAATAATAGTACATATGCATAACAATGATAATACATATGTATAACATTAGCACTATAAAAATAAAGTTCATGTGAATTCGAGTTCACAAGTTATTTTATAATATTTGCAAATACACCTATTACATTGCTAATGGAATTACATTAAAATATTCATAAATTAATACTTGATAAATTAATAATTTTTCTAAAATAATAATTTTCTTCGACTCCTATAGTTGGGCCCCTTAAGTAAATTAATAATTTTGATAGATTAATAAAATAATATTTTTTTAAAAAACCCTACCGGCTAAAATTTTCAATTTTCCGGCGAAAATGACTACAACTGAAACCAAAAGGACCACAATTAATAAAATAAAAATTTACAGGACTATTTTTGAAATCGGGCAAAATTACAGGATTATTTGTGATTTTTTCTCTATCAAAACACCAAGATTGATTTTCTTATTAATTCAAAAAGTCATCTGTTTATGTGCAATACGTAATAAATGATTATTAGCTGTTTTAGAAAGGGAAAATAGGCGATGCGGCTCAGCTATGTTGGTCAACCCGTACAATTTAATTCCACCAATTGATCTTGGAGTGACCTGCTTTTTTTATTGTTAAATTCTTTTATGGGTACATAATATTTAAATCAACATGAATATTATTTGATTAATTATATAGGAATGGAGTTTTATTATGTATGATTTCTTGGGTAGAATGCATTACGTGTTTTTGTTTTTTGTTTTTTATATCGTAAATCTTAAATTTATAACTCAACATGCATAGTCAAATTGAAATTAAGAAGCCATCCAAAAGTCTTTATTAGATAATCAACAATTAAGATTTGGGATTTCTTGTTTGGATAAGTCTTGTATGTATCCAAGTGCAATGTACACTCATAGTACATTTTAAGATCATGTAACTTGTTATATTGAAAATGAAACTTGTTTAATTGAACAGTAAAACTATTAATATAAAAAAGTAATTGCACGATTAAGTATAAACAAGTTGCATCTTTCAATATAAAAAAATTATATGGTTCTAAAATAGACAATTAATGCATGGTGCACATAGATGTACGTGGGGCCACTCTTTTTATTTTAGGCTCCACTTAAATTAAAATAAAAATTTATTAATTTGACATATTATATGCTTAAAAATAAATTTGAAACATAAAATATTGATATATTGAATCCTTCCCAATTATAAAAGGTTGTTTGAATTTTCACGAAGGAAAATAAGTTTATATAATGGACAAATTGCAAAAACATGACTTATTTTTTGCTCTTTATTGCACTTTAAAGATCTAACTTTAGACTTTTGTAGGGTAGGTACTTAACTCTTAATTTATTGCAAAAAAAGGACTCGGACAATTTTAGACAAAATAATGATTTTTTTTCCCAATTTATATTTAACTTCTTTCGTTTTCAATCCTAAATAAAAAACAAGGTATTGCGGCAATAAAAAAATTTTGTTCTCAACTTTTGTGTTCTTTTCTAAAATTCACTCATTTATATTCACAGTTAAGGGTGGAAAATTAATGAAAATTTCGGTATACTGCGTTTATTAAATTGAAAAATACTAAAAATATCAATTTTTTTAATATATCGCGAACTGCGGTACAATATGGTAATATGCATTCTAAAATTTTGATATTTCAATATACCAAAAAATAATACCTATTTTATTAAAAAAAATTATTTACACTGATATTTCCCTATGACATAGTATATCAAAATTTCGGTGTGTGATAGTATATATCTATACCAATTGAAACTTTTAGATACCGTAAACTTCAGTAAGATAGATAAATAATTTTTATTTATCGAAATTTTCTGTATGCCGAATTTCGGTATACAAAAACGATATGAATTTTTAAATATAAATTTTTTTGGTACGATACATGATATGCGTTACTATTTTCGGTACGGTGCGGTATGCCACTTAATATTAATTAATAGTTCTTCTTTGTAATTCTTCATACTACTTATTCGATATTTTCTATTGTAAGATTTTGTCTATAATTGTTTGAATATTTTTACTCGTTGTATTTAATAGATTTATTTATGTTTTTTAAAAAATATATTAGCAACTATTAACTCATTATTAGCATTTATTGTAATTTTTTTTGGAAATATTATTATTTTTTATAAAGTGGAATATAAAAAAATAAGTGGAAATACACTTTTTTTATCTTAAAATTGCCCGAGTCCTTTTTTTTGCAATAAATTGATAGTTAAGTATCTACCCTGCAAAAATCTAAAGTTGGGTACTTGAAGTACAATAAGGGACAAAAATAAGGCATATTTTTGCAATTTGTCCTTATATAATTGAGACATCTATAAACGAAGTGGAATAGCTCAAGCGGGTTAGAGCACCACTACCTATACCATGAGGTCATGGATTCAAGTAAAAAAAAAAGAGACATCTATAAAAAGAAAACATGCTATATAATGTATGTAAGGAACATAAAAGATGATGTGCCAAGAAATATAATTTAATCACTAATTTATAATCTACATAATGCAAAGAATATAAGACTCAGTCATTTATTTTGTTTTTCATTTTCTATAAATTAGTGATCCCTCATCCTTTTTCCTTCATTATAATTCTAATTTCACCCGTCTACAATTTCTCTTCATTTCATCTCCTTTGTCTTTTTTTATTTCATTTATTGTTGTTCTTATATCATTTTTATATCCTTTTTTTCAGGTAATTGTTTGGGTTCTTAAGTATTTTGTTGTTGTTTTTATTTTATTCATTATTATTCTTATTCATTATGTATTTTATCGTTGTTACTCCCTCCGTCCCTGAATAACGTGCACATTTACTGTTTTCATGTGTTTTTGCAAGCGAGTTTTTTATTAGTATTTGAAATGATAAAGTAACTTTTAAAGATGCATATAATAGATGAGGAGTAGGACTCTTGTAAAATATTGCACCCTATTGATATGTGTAATACACCATAATTAAGACAATTTACTCAAAATTTGCGGGTCAAAAGCGGATCGAGCGGGTCGTCGTTCTTGGCGGGTTGGGGGCGGGTCCAAGGTTGTGGTTGGGCGGGCGAGAGCATATATATTTATAGAAGGATATCTTTATCAAATATGTGTTGTAGTCTAGTGGTTCAGATCTGTTGTTAATGTATTTGGTCGCAGGTTCAATTGTTATTGAGCACACTAGTATTTCACCTGAGCGACGCTCGGTCTCATTTACAATATTATGTAATAAATTATGAATTCTTAGAGCTCCAACTTAATTTGAAAAATACTTCCATGACTCAAATATCAAGTGAAGGTTTGTCTCACGTATGTCACATAAAATTCTCTTTTAATACGGAATCATTTTTTTTATTATTTATGTATATTAATATTAGATTATCAATTCATTATATATAAAATAAGGTTTAATGCGTTAAAACTTTAACTAGATATTACAATTTAAAGAAACTATATGTAATGTTTATCAACATCAATAGTGTTGTTAGATTGTAGTAAGACATTTTATGATATAATAAATTAATATATATATATATATATATAATAAATTAATATACATATATATATGATATATATATATATCTTGTTGCAGGAAAGTGGAGAGAGAGAAAGATTAGAGAAAAGTGAAGTTTAATTTAAAAAAATTATTTGTCTTAAATCTATTTAAACAAAATTCATCTAAATTTTAATTATTTGATGAAATAGATAGCAAAATATCCGTTACATTGGTCAAATAATATTGTGTCATGAGAACAATAATTATGAAACCAATAAAAAAAAGATGCACTACTTTAAACTTATTATCATATCAATTTTGTAAAATTAGAATTTATTTGTTAAATTTTATACAAAATAATTAAATAAGACCACTAAAAAAATTAATTTAACACATTCGAATTAAATAGTGGTTTAGTTAATTAATGTGGTGGGAGGGAAATGAGAGTGAAAAATTATTGAAAGTGAAGAGAGGGAAAGAGAGAGAGTCCTAGAAAAAATGAGTAAAAAGGAGAGAGAGACGGAGATAACGAGCGGGAAAGCGATCCTATTTTTATATATTTATAGATGTACAATTAAATTCGAGTTTGTAATTAGTTTTGAGTTTGTTGCAATTATTTTAACATATGAAATTTGAGCTTGTAAATTAGTTTTGGACTTATTGTTGGTCCCGAATTTTTGGAAACCCATGAGTGCGGAAAATACCATGTGATGTATATAAAACAGGGGTGAGGGCAGAGTGATTCGAATTACTCTTCTTTTTTTTTGCTTTTAAGAACGATGTGTGTTTTGCTTATAATCAAATGCATATGGCAAGTAAGAACATAAAGCAGTAAAGAACACACGATTTTATAGTGGTTCAGAGTCAAACTCCTACATCCACTCCTTCCTTTCAGCAGGGGCACCTACTTAACCAACTGGACTTAGTTTAACGTGTTAGTCCAACACCCAACAGATGTTTACCGAGTTCTCACTCAAACGGGACTTATCTCCCTTACGGGATTGCCTACCCTCTCTTTCGGGATTGCTAGATGTTTACCGAGTTCTCACTCAACCTACAAACTTATCCTACCAAACTGATTTGGGTAAGATTTGTTTGGTTTCCAACTAGGGTGAGATTTTCCCTTACATTTGTTTAGCCTCAATGCTAAGGATGGGAAAATCTCTCTAAGCTTAGGATATTACATTTGTGCTTAGATCTAGGGTAGAAGACTCTTGAATATATGCGTGTATTTCTTGCTCAGTGTTCTATGGTGGAAATGCTGGATGATTTGGCTCTGTAGCTTGATGGATCACGCATTTCTCACACTTAATTTGATGGAAGAACTTGTATTTATAGTGTGGATTTGAATGTTACCGTTGGATGGAGTCTCATTCAAATCCATACTATTCTGTAGCTTCTTGCAGCTTTTCAGGCTTGTTGTCTTCCTCTCATTGGTCCACGTCAACTGAATCTAACGGATATAATCTTCAGGATCTTCTGAGTCTTCAGGTTTCTCTGAGCCTCAGGTTTCTCGATTCAGCAGACTTCTCTTCAGCGGACCTTGTCTGATCAGGTATACTGACACTCAGGCTAACTGAGTTCAGCTCTTCTGACTTCAGACAATCTGACCCTCAGGTAACTAGCACTCAGGCTAACTGATCATCAGTAGCACTCAGGCTAACTGATCATCAGAGTAATTGCAATCGAACCACAAGCAAAACGAAGAAGATGAACTACGCAATTGAAAATTGGGCGAACACAAGATTTACGTGGTTCGGCAATAATACCTACATCCACGGGATCATGACACTTCTCCACTATCAAACGAGCCAACAATTACAAGTTACAATCACAAACTCCTTAGAAACGAACCAGATTTTATTGCGCTCTCAAGAACCATTAGAATTGATAATATGAACCGCAACAATCAACAGAGATAACACCAAAGTAATGGAATATGAAAACTATCTAACCAAACCCCGAACTCAATTGAATGAATATAATCGCTGAAAATCAATGTGCAAGCTTCAAAGTTTTTTATTCTGCTATGCATGCCCCCAACAACATTTATGTTATAACCGTCTGAAATCGATTTTCCTGAGAAAATCAACTAAATGCCCGGTTCGACTCTACATGCCGGTCCTTAAGGAATTAAATCCGGTTCTGAGTGTATCACATCATTTCAAATTTGAATTGACACATTTGACCATTCTTCACTTTACATTTGACAATTACATGAAATAAAGTCATTACATAAATTGTGTGTAATTGTGAGTGATTTGCCTTTAATAAATACGACATACGAGGAAACAATAATGCAATGGATACAAGTACCTAAATTAGATTACCTTTATTTTATTATTGAAGTTAATTAATGACTACTTCTAATTGGGAAAATTAAACACATCTTTTAAGACAAAAACGTATATATACCTGATTCATGATATGAACTTTGTCTTTAATTCATGATATTTGATCCTACTTAGGGTATAATACGGATCAAGTTAAGTAGTTTAGAAAAATATATTGGAAATAAGTAAAATGAGTTAAATAATTCAAGTTCATAGCATAGATCTGATTCATAAGAGATTACCTTATATTTTAAATGACTAAATCTTGTATACATTCAGGTACACCGTATCTTCATAATACATTTTAGTTTAATATAAAAAATAATTGTACAATTAAATTATATATTTTTTAATATAATAAATTGTAACATTTTAAAATGCACTATAAATACTTAGTGCACCTAAATGGATACAAGATTTATCCTTTCTAAATTATTACATGACTTTAGCTGGAAGCAATATACATCAGTGCTGAAAATCTAGAATCTCTAGATTTTCATTGGATGATCGCAATGATTTCGTACACACTTTAAAGGGCTTATCATATTTGGCGGCGACTTTACTTTGAGCACACTTTTTCTTTAAAGTGTTTCTAAAATATTTGGATTGTTATGCGTTAGTGCTTTTTTCTATTCTACAATTAATTAGTTAAATTTCCCAGATTAATAGAAAATATATAACTGTCAATCAACACAATATACCTTTCGGACATTACCCCGTATCGTGTCGTATATATGAGGGTGAGACTATTTGCACCCAAAATTTGATAAATATGTTATATTTTATCAGCCTCTCTAAAAATTTAGAACCGCTCTTCAACGATTGTACTTCCTTCTCCGTCCTCGAAATCTATTCCTATATTTTTGAACACAACATTTAAGAAAAATATAGATAAAACAGATAAAGTAAAAATAGTATAAGGTATTGTGAAAACCATTTATAAATAAAGTGATTGTTTGTAACTGTTGGAAAAATTGATTTGAAATCAATAAAATATTATTTAATTGTAATTAAGTGGGTGTGAGATACTCGATTTTAATTAAATTAAATAAACGACATAAAGTTTAAATTTTGGGAAATGAAACGTCGTAGTGTCGATCTACTCTCGGAGTAGATGACTGTAGTGTATTTATAATCTCAAAATTAAAATTCGATGAGTAAGAAATTAAATCACGAAGTTGAAACGTCAACACACTTTTTTATGAATTAAATTTGGGAAATGTGGGAGAATTAATTAGGAATTAATACATCCCACTGAATAATTAGAACATTAACAACTCCTTATAAGTAAGTAGAATTCAATTATAGTGGCTAATGAATGGTTCAATGGCCCACACGCGCGCGCCGCCCGAGCTCGTGACCCTTGGCAATTGGACTTTCGGTAGACTTTGGTCTTGGGCTTGGAACCTTATTAATTTTTTGGAGCTTGGTCCAACTAAAATAATATGAGCCCAATAAACAGAGCCCAGTCCGGGATTGGGTTGTCCCAAGTGAATTTCAGCACACGTCTGTAGAAATTCAAATTTGAATTCAGACGAACCTAGACGTCGGTATATCCAGGTTCATGGACGTTTCTCCTGGAAGTTTGTAATGGTTCGGTTACTATCTGGCCATCAATTCCAAAACTCCTGAAATTCAATTCCATAACTCTATTATCTGGCCATCAATTCCATAACTCCTGAAAATTGAATTGAAGGCTCCCTATTGAGTAGACATGCTCCTATAAATAGGATCTGCATGCATGATTTTGTATACAGAGAAACACAAAAGAAAACACTGAAAATTCCTAAAAACTGAGCTCACAAAATCCTGCATTCTGCATACCCGGTTTTTCTGCATCATTTTAGAGTGCAGCCTTCTCCTTGCGCCAATTCAGTTCGCCGGAGCTTTACACGTTGCGGTGTTGCACGTGTAAAGACGAAAGTCATTTTACCTTTGGAAATAATACGTCAAATCAAGAGCATTACTGAGACGTATTTCATTTTGGGGGAAAAGGTTCCACCTTGACTCGACTTTAGTGAGTTTTTCTAATATTTTTTTATTTTCTATTTGCTCGTGCTGCTGTTATTTGGTACGTGCAAGGATCGAAGACTTCCAGAAGTTGTTCGTGCATAATTTTTCCAGATTTAATTCGTGCGTGCGAAGATTGAGCTGTTGAAAAATAATACTTATTTTACTGAAAAGTAATAGTTCACTTGTTGTAAAGTACTTCTTTATTTTGTGCATTTTTATTTTTTTATTATTTCTCCCATATTGTAAGCCATCGTTGGATGCTCTATAAACCCAACAGTGAGTAAAATACAATAGCAAATGAAGTAATTAAGTAATGGTTTGAGTATAAAGATAAAATGTATATTTTCATAAAAGGTATGAGAATAAATTTAGTAGACAAACAAATAAGAAAAGTGAGAATAGATTTAGTGGACGGAGGGAGTATATTCTAAAAAATGCCAAGTTTTGTATGCATCCAAGTGTACCATGCACTCATAGTGGATGTAAATGAGACTCATTCTTTAAAAAATAATGCTCTTTTCATCCTTCAAAAGTATGTCATTTTCCTTATATGTCCGTCCACAAAAAAATTATTCATTTCCTTTATGCATACAATCATTTTATTTCTACCCTCCAACCATCACATAATTATTCAAATGTTATTGTACTTTACTCATAAACTTCATTTTATTTATAAATGGATCCCACAATATCCTACAATGCTCTTTATTTCATCTATTTTTTCTTAAAAATATGTGTCCAAAAGAATGAACGCAATTTTTTTTGTGGACAGATGAAATATTATATTTTAAAAATATTATATTTATAATTATTTTAAGTTTAGTTTTCCACAAAATTTTATTCTAAAAATTGAATAAAAAATAGAGAAGGTCTTGTGTGAAATATTGCACACTAGTGTTATGTGCAATACAACATAAATAAGGTAAAAATGGTCAAAATTCGCGGGTCAACAGGGGCGGGCCGGGCCGGGCCGGGCGCAGGCTGGGCGGGCAGCGCGCGGGCATTAGGCTTCAGGCTGGAGAGATCGAATATGTATTTATAGAAGGATATATTTACCAAATATGTGTTGTAGCCTAGTGGTTCAGGTTCATTGTTAATGAATTTGGTCACGGGTTCGATTCCTACTGAACACATAATATTTTTTTTTTGTCAACATTTTTGTGTATTACTACATCTATGTATAAGTGTTACTACATTGTTATATTGAAAAAAATTCACATCTTACGTAACACGTAATAAAACATATCGTAACACATAAATATTCATAAGGTAACATGGGTCACAAGGTAACACATTATTGTTCATATGGTAACACATGAGTATTCACATAGTATTACGACGATTTATGAACAATGTTACATATTACTAAAAAACATGTGTTACTACATGAACAAAAAGTATTACCCTATGAAGAAAAACGTGTTACCACATGAACAAAACCAGTACAAGTGCGAAAAGAAATCCCCAGTTCAAAATTACAGATTTAAAGAACAACTTGATGTGTTACTACATGAACAAAATGAGTGTTACCATATGTTGTGTTCGATATAATAAATCAGGATTAATCGAACATCAAAGAGCGACACGTGTAATATTCGAACAAAATAATCATGCCTGGTGGATAAGTTACTTTTTGTTCGCCAACCGATCAGAATTGCTCGACCAGCCTACCGAACAAACGTATCCGCTACTCAGGTCAGGAAAGAAGGAATCAGATAAGCTAAATCGAGAAGGCCATAAGCAAAACTGAGGATTCAGGCGGCCAAAATACTCGGAAATCCTGAAGGGTCAGAGTGCTCGACACTCAAATATCCCGAAGACCCAAATATCCTGAGGGCTCAGTGTGCTCGAGGAGGACAATCTTCCAGCATAAAACTGGACATGATTAAAGAGGCGAACAAAACATCCAACCGAACAAGAGATTAATTTGGACGATCAAAAGAGCATCCTACAGACAAAGCTAGCACGAAGATCAATCTAGAAGACGAAGCTGGAAACATGGCAACACCACCGGGGTTCTTGCATGATCTAAAGACTCCAGCTCATGCTATACCAACCCAGCTCATGCTTACCAGAGTGCTATAAAGGGAAGAAAAAAGAAGAAGATAAGGGTTCAGAAAAATAGCCTACAAAAATCCCCAGAGAGGAGAGGAACTAAAAAATTCGAGTGATCATCCACATATACAAAAACCCTAGCACTCATTTTGCTAACAGAAAAAATTATCTTTATCTGCATCGATTCATCTTCATAAGATGTATCAAGAACTGTACGTGTGAAGCTCATAATACAATATCCTGGCTTGGTATGCCCCCAGAGTAGTCATTTCTTGACGAACTGGGTCAACAAATTCATCTTATTTACCGTTTATTTTACACGTATATGTTTTGTTTGCGAGTTGTTACCAAATTAGCCACATAATATTCATCAACTAAAACGACTCGCGACAATTGGCGCTAGAAGGAGGGTATATATAAAAAAAAAACCAATCCATACACGAACCCCTAGTTAGCCGAGGCAGAAAAAAGAAATAAAATGCCTCAATCTAGGAACACACAAACGGAGAGGTCGGAACAAAGCCGACCATATGACCGTAAAGAGGCCCAAATACGACCTCATAAAGATCAGGCAGTGGAGACTATCAATCTTGAGGATATAGCCAATGATCCGGCGGCCACTACAAAAGCCATCACTTTCTTGTTGCGAGCACAGAAAGAGAGGGCCGAAAAAGAATTGGCAAAGTTAGAAGCTCAAAAGCATGAAGAGCAACACTCGCATACACCCGACAGCGAGCAAGTTAAAAAGAAAACTGCAAAGCGGGCCAGTAAAAAAGCCGATGATACGTCGGATGACGAACAGCCTCAAGGGTCTAGACCATCAGCGTTTGGACGTTTGAGGCTCTCCGCCAAAGACCGAATCGGCAATAATAGGCGACATGATCCAGGAAAAGGACATCCAATAGAGATGCCCCCACATTCGGATCTTCATAAGCATCCGTGATGCCGAACAAAAATCGGCGGAACAAAGTTTTCTATCCATCACCGATTGGGTAGTCAAGACAAACTTGAGAGGGGATCGCCCCCATTACGAGCATGATCCACGGGATCCTCATGATGGGAAACAACCCCAATCTAAGTCTATCAATCCCACAAAATTTGCGGAAATGCAAAAAGCCATCGAGGGAATACAGGCCGACTGCCGCGACTAAGAGCCACCCTCGAGCGAGCACCATACCCCGCTCGCCATTATCACCAGCGATCATGGCGGCCGAAGTACAAGAGAAAGTCGCAAAGACCCGACCGCCAATTCCCATTTTCGATCTTTGAAGTCGGATCCTCATGTCCATCTCAGCAAATATTCAGACTTTATGATCGCGATGGGGGCTACAGATGCGACGCAGTGCCGATCATTCCCCATGACTTTGGGTGATCGGGCACATAGGTGGTTTACTACTTTACCCGCTGCGTCCATCACATCTTTCGCACAAATGGGGCGGCAATTTTTGTCCCACTTTTCATCCATGTGTGCTCGCCCTGCGCCGAAACAAAGGTTGGCGCACTTTTCCCAACTAAAAGGTGAGTCTGATCGAGCATACATAGAAAGATTTGATAAATGTTTGTATGATGGAGCCCCAGTTGAAGAGGATGCTAAGATCCTCGCGGTGGTCGGAGGCCTGACTTTAAATACAGACATGTGGAAGGCCATGCATCAAGATTGGCCGAACTCATACTCAGAGTTTCGAGAGCGAGCAGCTAAAATCATAGCCATGCAAGATTTGCTCGCACAATCACAATTGAGACAGGAGCCTATCGCTAGGAAAGTTTTCGGAAAGAAAACGACGAATGAAGAAGTCTGAGACCCCGTGCTCTTTCAAACCTTTTGAAGAAAGAATAGAAGAAAAACGCCTCACGAAGTCTCTTGGGCGTTTAAAAAACTATCTTTAACCAAATTAAAGATCGGGACATGTTGATATAGGCAAGAAGAATTGTAATGGATAAGCGTCGACTTAACGCTTCCAAATCTTCAGAATTATCACGAGTACATCGGGCACAATACAGAAAATTGCCGCGATTTACTCCGCCAACTTTGGAAGCTATATGAAGAAAATCGCCTTTCCCAGTTCTTAAAAAGCTCGCGAATGGGGATTCGCAAATGTAAAAAACTAAGATCGAAGGGGAAGCGAAAGGCCGAACAAACATCCGACGGTGATCCCGAAGAATCACGTAAGAGATCTGAACGCCCAAAAGAGGGCCTCCTACTATGGGAAGAGGTCGAAAAGCCAAGAAATCCACATGATACGCCCCGAATATGGTCCCGTGGGTGGATGTTACCAGCACCAACGTTATCTAACAGACGCAAAAAAGATGGAGATGCGTGCCATGCAGACATCCATCGTGAAAGGTGGCGAGCATCATCTAGTTCCCCACCTACACACCAAATCATTTTTTCGGAGAGGACGATCTCGAATTATAATTATAACTCCCCACAACGACTCCTTAACCATCGAGCGTGCTCGTCTCCTTGGGGTTGAAGGTACATCGCCTCTTAGTTGATATTGGAGCTTATCGCGAACATTTTGTTCGTCAATACCCTTCCCGCCGGATGGAAAAACAAGTTGGGGATTTGAGCAGTTATATTGAACCATGTAATCATACTATAATGGGTTTTGGGGAATCTGTAACGACCCTATGGCATGATTAGGTTAGGAGTCGAGCTAGAATCAACTTTGAATTCGGACATTCGACGAACTAGGATGTTAGATTTTGTAATCGTCGATGTTCAGTCTACTTATAACGGGTTTCTAGGTCGCCCGTTTATTCAGGAATTCAAAGCGGCCTGTTCTCACGACACTATTGTGTTAAATTTCCGACCTGAGATGGAACAGGAAGTGTAAAAGGAGATCAAAAGAAAGCTCGAGATTGTTTGCTATCATGTGTACCAGAAAAACAAAATATTGTTAACATGATGGAACAAACAGGGGAGATTGGTGAGTCAAGCCAGCGAGCAAAAACCCCGCCTAAACATTTTCCGACGAACATAAGTTCGACGGGCATAGCTTCTCGCCCGAGCGCAGAATACGCGAACACAGATTCCGGGTTGGCAACTAGTTCCCCAGATCTCCTAGATCAAATGAATATCGATCCGCCGAACGAAAGCAACGGACCTAGAGCCTCGCGATAGGTTTTTACCCATGGAGGTCGATGGCGACCACCGGGGTCCATCCAAGATCCTCGGTGGAAGCAAAAAGAAAGCAGCAACCCCCGTTGAGCAACCGGAGCCAATCAAGATCGACCGACGCATTCGGACCGAGTTAGAAGTGTTCGTTGGCTCAGAAATACCCGAACCAATCCGAACAGAAATGATTGCTTACCTTCAAGCAAACTTAGATGTGTTCGCATGGTCACACGAGGACATGGTTGGAATAGATCCAGAGCATGCCTGCCACTCCCTCAACCTTGATCCAATACAAGCTCCAGTTGTCCAAAAACGCAGAAAGTTTAGTCCAGAAAAATATGCGGCGATGAATAATGAAATCAAAAAGCTGCTTGACAACAAACTGATCCGAGAGGTAAAATGCCCAAGATGGCTTATAACCCGTGCTCGCGCTTCGCAAATCCAATGGATCTTGGAGACTGTGTATTGATTTCACTGATTTGAATAAGGCATGTCCAAAAGATAATTTTCCGATGCCGCACATTGATTATTTGGTTGATAATACAGCGGGCCATGAACTCATGACTTTCATGGATGCATTTGCTGGTTATCACCAAATACCCATGCATCCTGACGATCAAAAGGATACGGCATTCTGCAGTGAAAAGAATATGTACTGCTGGCAACGCATGCCTTTCGGACTAAAGAATGCCGGAGCAACATATCAACGTTTGGTGAACAAGATGTTCGACGAATACATCGGCCGGACAATTGAAGTATACATTGATGATATTGTGGTAAAGAGCGAACAAAAGGAAGACCACATCATCCACCTCACACAAACGTTCGATATACTCAGGAAATACAATATGAAGTTAAATCCCAAGAAATGTAGCTTTGGGGTTCACTCAGGGAAATTCCTCGGACATATGGTTAGTCAACGGGGGATTGAAGCGAACCCGTCAAAGATTCAAGCCATGCTCGATATGCAAGCCCCCAGAAATTTGAAAGAGGTCCAAAAGTTAACCGGACGGTTAGCCTCCGTGAGCCGATTTATATCACGAACTGGGGACAAATGTAAACCTTTCTTTGATACATTAAAGAAGGGGAAATTTCAGTGGACCGAGCATTGCCAAAATGCATTTGAATCATTGAAGCGAGACCTTGCGGATACTCGAACCTTTGTCTAAGCCTATCCCAAAGAACAACTCTATCTCAGATCTTCTTTGCGTCCAACATGCAATCGGTCTTGTGCTCAGACGCAGGCGAAGGGACCACACATTTGCCGCTTACTATGTTAGCCAAGTCTTTAAAAAGGCCGAGCTCCGGTATCCTCCATCGAAAAAATTAGCATACGCCAGTAATGAGTGTCGCGAAAATTGCGACCATATTTTTTCGACCACTCGATTGAGGTATTGACCACATTTCCATTGCGCCAAGTCCTCCACCGACCGGATACTTTGACGGGTTGCTCAAATGGGCGGTGGAGTTAGGACAATTCGGCATTACGTTAAGCTCCAACAACGGTGAAGAAGGCCAAGCTATGGCGATTTCATGGTTGAATTGACATATCCACAAATTCCTGAAAAAATTGTCGATCAACCATGGCACATGTATGTTGATGGTTCATCAACAAGTTCAAGAGCCAGAGCAGGCGTAGTTCTCATCGGATGACCAAACAAACATTTACAACAACCATCCGATTTGATTTCCCGGCTACAAATAATGAAGTCAATATGAAGCATTGATCATTTGGACTACGATGGCAATGACAATGGGAATCAAGAGGTCGATGATCTATAGCGATTCCGGATAATTGTTTATCAAGTAACAAAGTAGTCTGGCTTAGGCGTAACGGATGGCACAATATCAACAGCTTGCAAAAGAATTGCTCGAGCATTTTGAACAAGTTTTTATCGAACGATTACCACGATTGGGTAATTCTTTTCACGACGCTTTTACACGCGCGGCAATAGCGAAGGAGTGACGAAACACAATGACATTATGGTCGCCACGGCAGACGCCATCGGTTCGCAATTATGATCGCCCAAATAACAAGCGGACAAGAAACTTGGATGACTCCAATAATGAGTTACTTACAAAAGGGACTTCTCCCTGAAAATAGGGCACAAGTTCGCCTCGAGGTTCTGATCCGCTTTCGATATACTATTATAGACGAGCATTTGTACAAAAGAAGCTTCTCACTTCCACTTCTGAAGTGTATTACTCCTGACGAAGGACATGTACTTCTGCAACAAATCCATGATGGAGTATGCGGAAATCATACAGGTGGGCTCGTCCTGGCACATAAAATAATCAGGCAAGGTTATTATTGGCCAACCCTTAAAAAGGATTCGCTCGCATATGCTCGCGTGTGTCATCAGTGCCAGGTACATGCTCCGCTTATTCATAGCCCACCTGAAGAATTGGTGTCAGTTTATAGCCCATGGCCTTTTGCCAAATGGGGGATCGATTTGATCGGCCCATTTCCTACTGGCACATCGAGAGTTAGATATGATGTGGTGGCCGTTGATTATTATACTAAATGGGCGTGGTTTTGAGGCCATTGTCAAGATCACCGAACAAAGGATGTGGAACTTTGTTTGGAAAAGTATCATCTGTCGATTTGGGCTTCCCCAATCATTGGTCACTGATAACGGCAAACAATTCGATGGAAGTGAATTCAGACAAAATTGTGCTCGCTGGGGCATAAAAAAACACTACTCAACTCCATATTATCCCCAGTCAAACGGTCAAGTTGAAGCCGTTAATAAAATTATCAAGCATACCCTCAAGGCTAGACTTGATAATTCCAAGGGGAGGATAAATTTCAAGAGTTGCTGAAATATTATGGGCTTATCGAACAACTTTCGAACATCAACTCTGCGGAGACCCCGTTTGCTTTAGCATTTGGTCGCGGAAAATTATACCCAAGCAAATCAAGATTCCAAGTCATCGAACAATGACTTTTCGGAGAGCATATTAATGACCGGTAGCTCGCTCGAATTGAGACTGTTGGAAGAAAGAAGGACGGAGGTGATTTCAAAGAATGCTATGTATAAAAAGAGATCGAAAAAGTTTTATAATTCCAAAGTCCGAACGCTTGAGTTCAATGTGGGCGAAATTGGTTTTAAAAAAAATCAATGGGGGGTACCAAGTGGTGTGTTCGGTCGAGCATGGGAAGGTCCTTTCGAGTCACGAACGTTTGCTAAACGGGGCATATGACTTGGAGGACTGAATGGAGTCCCATTGTCTTACTCGTGGAACACATCAAATTTGAAAAAATACTATCAATAAAAAAGCGAGCATAGTATCGGCCGAACAAAGTTAAAAACAAATAAAAGCGAGCATATTGTTGGCGAACACAATGTTACAGATAAATTTAAATGAATACAAAGGGCGAATATAATCAACCATTCACCAAAACGAGTAGGACGACCATAAAAAAAGAGTATATCATTTTTTTCGATGCATATCTTCAAGATCTGGACAACACTATCGTTAGACAGAAGATACGTGTCAAAATGGGTTGTCAGCAGAAGATACATATCGAACGAGTTGACAAGTGGTGGCGACCATGCGAGGATGAGTTAATTTTTTGAGCAAGAGCCGCCAAAAAGCCGAACAGGATGTCAAAAGGGGAACAAAAATAAGAGAGCTAACACCGGTACTGTACCAAAGACCACTTGGGATAGTTCTATAAATAGGGGCATACTTGATAAATTTGAAAAAAGCAGAAAAAAACATATGAAGAAGAAAAAAGGAAAAATACTGCGATTCTCAGAAGGAAGTCGGTTTAGTATGCCCCCAGGCGTAGAAGAATTCGGTTCTCGATTCAAAGAATCATTCAATTTGAATCAAGCGTCTTCCTGATCTGAGTCTTTTACCCGTATGACTTTTGCGAAACCACAGGTTGAAGCTCGTTCGCGGACTCAAGATGCTCGGCGAGTCATGGTTGCCACTCCGCGTTACTCATCGCTTCGCGATGACAAGCCCGTGAGTCCCCTATGCATCCCCAAAATCTCCTCCGAAGGGGAGGGATGTCATAGTGTCCGCTCAAAACAAGATGCGGATGCTGATGCTCAGGCATCTACTGGAGGGGACAGAATGGTGCGAGCTGAAAGTTTTGCTCGCACCTATTTTAGGCGAGCAGGAATGCGCGCCACATGCTCATGCCCGCAGCCGCCCGCATAACCACAACTTGTCCAGGAGGGACAAAAGTTTATGCTGCTGCTGCCTGAGCATGTTACAAAAGAAAGAAGGGTAGACAGGATGATGTGCCACATACTTGTCAACATCAATTCTGCGGACAAGGTGAGGCCAGTTCGTGTCTACTCAAGACAAGGTTTAAATTCAAAACCCTAGTCTGATGACAATAAGTTGTGTAATAGATAGTCTTCTTCAGATATGAAGGATGTAATAGAATACAAAGTGTTGCAAAAAGAAAAAGAAAGATATATGTACTTTTGTTCGCTAAGATTTTCTAGTTAAGCCTATTTTGAGGTCGCACCTAAGCCGAACGACCCGAACAAAGACGAACGAGCCCAGGTCTATGTTCACCTGACGAACGAGTTCGTACTCTGATTCCCGCAGCAAAAAGCGAGTAATGGGTACGCAGTCGCATAAGACGACTAGTACTTACAGATACCCGTAGCACAAGCGGGTGACGAGTGCGGGGTCGCAGCTAAATAAGACGGCCCTAGTACGAAGTGATCGCACCTAAATAAGACGATCGCGCACCAAGAAAGGGGGGGTTCATAAAGTAACCCATCTGGTCGCATCTAAATAAGACGATCAACCGATTGCAACGTCAATAAGACAATCAAAAACGAAAGAAGTCAGGAGCGGGCATAGGCAAACCCAATGTTCGAATTCATTCAGAAAAAAAGGGGCAAAAACTGGAAAACAATAAAGCGAACGCAAAGCAACAAAGCAAACATCAAGCAACACAAGTATCAACATTCATCCTCAACAAACAGGTTAGAGGAAACGGTTCGGTATGTAATCCATTCGTCCAATTGTAAATATGTTCGAACAAAAGATAAGAAATCAAAAGTGTTAAAGGTGTTGTTCGAACAAAAGAGTGAAGAAGACCAAAAATTTACATAACGCATGTTCGACAAAGAAAAAAATAAACATCAAGGAACAAAGTCAAAATTGGGAGTAAACGGGAGAGAAACATCGAACGAATTGTGCTCAGCCCCCTCAACAACAACTCCTTCGGTATGGTCAGTTACCAAACGCTCGTCAGCTGGTGCATTCTGCTCAGGAGGTCCCCTTTGCTCGTCCCCCCTTTTGTCGGTCCCGTGCTCGATCAAAGATTTTGGCCAACAACCTCAACAATATTCATGTCTGAGCCCTCTTCCTCATCTAGAATCGGATCATCAACTTTGATCCCTTCCGGGAAGAAACGGAGAAATCGCCTGATCATTTAAATCGACATTGGAAGGTTGCGATCCGGAGGGTTATCAATCGTGCATCTTTGAAAGCTTGGATATGAGAGGAGAAATTTGTTATTTGTTGAGTATCCGGTGAAACGGATCGAATCCAAGATCGGCGAAGGTGCGCAAATATCTGAAAGTTCGACATAGAGTCGACATACTCATCATCGTGCAGTTTTGAGTTTTCGAGACCTAAACGAGTATTAGTCTCCTCAGCAATGATGAGCTGTTGGCCGAGTGCGTCCCTCTCACTTTCCATTTTTTCAACACCATTTCGGAGTTCTGGCTCAACATTCATTTCTTCCCGAGCTCTTCAGATATTGATCACCTCCTCCCGAGGCCCGATTCGATTACCTCTTTGTTTTACGAGCATCTTCTTGAGCCAGGCGAGCATTCTCTTGAAATCGGCGGGCATCCTCCTGAGCCCCGTTGGGCGCCGGTCTTGTGCCGAAAGCAGTTGCTCTGAGCCAATCTCGGTTCATCTGGACTCTGTTCAGCTCGACCACCTTATCTTCAAAGTTCCTAATCAAAGCCAAATAATTGGCTTGGAGGTTAGCGGATTGAGCATAAACTTTCTCAAGAGCGACCATAGATTGGCCCCTGAAGCACCGGCCCAGACGATATTTTCCAAGGGGTGGGACCGTAGTGGACTCCTCCAGGATCGATGAGTCCACGCTCGAGCGAGTCCGGCAAGCTTTACGAACATGCTCGAACGCTGAACTTTAAGCGAACACTCGGCGAGCAAAAGTAATTCTTCAGGTTGGGCATTAAGGGCGACAACCTGCTCAACCTACAATATATATATTCGACCAAGTGAATATAGAGATATCGACCAGAAACCAAAGCAGCAACAGAGCGAGCAAAATGTACCTGCCCACGCGAGCTGGATCCCATCCCAAGAATGATTTATCTTCAGGAGACCGGAGCTCAGGATCTAACGGAGTCCATGATCGGGGTCCAGCTGGAGGTGGAGAAGATGTGCCAAGTTCCATTTCAACAATCTGCGAAATGGGACCGACAACAAGGCGGCCGCCTCGATCGCCTCGGCGATGGGGGTCCGAGTCGACTGGCGACAATGCATCAATTTGCTCGTTTGGCCCCGAGCTTGTTTTGCTCGGGCCCTATTTGCTCGGCCCGCGTTACGATCTCCACCCTTGGTCTTTTCGGTGGTGGAGCTTGTTCGCCAACCCCATGTTCAGCCGAACGGGAGCCCCTTTGTGCTTGACTTGATTCTCCAGGACCGGATGAGGGTCGTTTAGCCCTGCTCGCCTCCCCCCTACCTGTTCACTGAGCCTCTCGCTCAGCCTGAATCCGAGCAAGCTCCTGTGGCCTTTTTCTCCGAGCCATCTCAGTGTGTTCAGATGTACTCACAAAGAATGGTCACAATGAAAGTCAGAAATAAAATGATTCAATGAGAACCAAAGGATAACAAATAACAAAAAGGCACAAGACATACAAAAACAAAAGACAATCCTTACGGTGGGATTAATAAAGAACAAGATGATGAGGAGGCACGAACAAACCTCCTTTTTTTCTCGATCGATCAGCATTCGAGTTATCACAGATCGCTCGAACGAGATTCCAGATCAATTTCCCAAACGCTGCTGAAATAGCCGTCGTTTGTCTCCTTGTCCGTTCGCAATTTAGAATCCGTGAAATAAAAATTGAGTTAAAATCGGTTCAAATTGAAGAATGAAAGATACAAAATCACTTACTTGGTACACTCCGAAGTCGATTGATGTCTAAACGAGCATTTGGTTCGCTTCGAGGCCGGCTTTTCCAATCGCCCCCTCACGAACCCGAAATTTTTCCTTCCAATCACTAATTTTGTTCGCACACATCTTCGATGATTTTGCACTTAGCATTGGCTTGCATAAACAACCATCCGTGTTCACCCCTGACGAGTCAAGTGCACCAATCGAGCAAGTTCAAAAAGGATAATATCTTGGTTTCATTTTACCAACAAAGTCAAGAAACTCATAATCATATGCCATCCATTCGGTTTGAGGTAATGGTAATGTTCCATTCAACAAGCAAGCGGGTGATAGCCGGGATGAAGAGGAAATCGGAGGCCCGGCTTCCATGGTGTCCAAATTCATCAACACAACCTTCGAGGTTGATCGGCCCGCCTCGGGACCCGGTGCCCAGAAAAAAACATCCTTGGGGGTTTCATAAATTTTATGCAGCTGAGCGAGCATATCTTCATCAATTATGCTCGCTATTTTGCTCGCTGGGTACTCGTTCTCTACCCTATTCCTATGAGGTTGCTCGGGCAAATCGAAACTATAACGAGCATTATAATCGCTATATGTTGGACTATGAGGGACACCAATAGGTATATCAAGTTCAAAGCTTTGCTCACCATCTACTACTCCTATGTTCGATCCGGTTAAATTCTGAACGCCAAAATTTCCCCCCTCACAACATTGTCATTTCTATCTACATTAACATTATCAACAGCCCTAGACCTAATCTGAATTTGGGGCGAAGAATCATAATCAGAATCGTCCGACGGATCATTACGGGCCAAGTCCCTATCCGACTCCGTTAGGGCTTCATTGGAATCGGAGGAAAGAACGGCAAATGGTTGCCGAAATTGCCAACGAAATCCCGAATTCGAGACATTTGTCTCCGACGTATTTACATTACTACGGGGATTCTAAAATCGGAGAAGAGGAACTAGGATGGTCGATTGAACAGGAGGAGTTCGAGCAAGAGGCCATAATTACAAAATAGAAGAAGAATGCAGCGGTTACCTGAATGAATTTCTTCGCCGGAACGATGAGGCCCTCACCGGAAACTTTCGAACGCAGAGACAATTAAAAAACAGAGGAGAAAAGGGAGAAAGGGATTAAGGCGGAGAAATATGATTTATATAAACATCAGATACGAATTCGAAAATACAGCGCGGAATACGAAGCGATACCAAATATGGCCCAATCAGAGTTTAACAGCCGGGCCCCATGTAGAAAACGAAGCGACCCAGCTGGGGGGTATTGTTGTGTTCGATATAATAAATTAGGATTAATCGAACATCAAAGAGCGACACGTGTAATATTCGAACAAAATAATCATGCCTGAGGGCTCAGTGTGCTCGAGGAGGACAATCTTCCAGCATAAAACTGACATGATTAAAGAGGCGAACAAAACATCCAACCGAACAAGAGATTAATTTGGACGATCAAAAGAGCATCCTACAGACAAAGCTAGCACGAAGATCAATCTAGAAGACGAAGCTGGAAACATGGCAACACCACCGGGGTTCTTGCATGATCTAAAGACTCCAAATTCATGCTATACCAACCCAAATTTCTTACCGAGTGCTATAAAGGGAAGAAAAAAGAAGAAGATAAGGGTTCAGAAAAATAGCCTACAAAAATCCCCAGAGAGGAGAGGAACTAAAAAATTCGAGTGATCATCCACATATACAAAAACCCTAGCACTCATTTTGCTAACAGAAAAAATTATCTTTATCTGCATCGATTCATCTTCATAAGATGTATCAAGAACTGTACGTGTGAAGCTCATAATACAATATTCTGGCTTGGTATGCCCCCAGAGTAGTCATTTCTTGACGAACTGGGTCAACAAATTCATCTTATTTACCGTTTATTTTACACGTATATGTTTTGTTTGCGAGTTGTTACCAAATTAGCCACATAATATTCATCAACTAAAACGACTCGCGACACCATATGAGCAAAAGAGTGTTACCACATGAACTAAACAAGTACAAGCGCGAAAAGAAATCCCCAATCCAAAATTACAGATTTAAAGAACAACTTGATGTGTTACTACATGAACAAAATGAGTGTTACCATATGAGCAAAAGAGTGTTACTACATGAACAAAAACAGTAAAAATGCGAAAAAAATATCAGTCTAATATTACAGATTTACAGAACAACGTGAAAATAGTGCAGAAGGATCTGAATTTCAGCACACACTTTGTGTTGAGGAGTAATTCAAACACCACACACATATTCTTCTTCTTCTCGCAGAATCCACATCAAAAACTAAATTGAACAATCTGATTTTATTCAGTGATCGGAGCGAATTGAAGAAAATTAAATTGGACAAGAAATTAGGGCACGAATGAAGATGAAGAACCCGTGAGATCCGCCAACAATCTGAAGAGAAGAGGAGGAAGAAGAAGAAACCTAACAGCGCCCGTGCTGCGCGACGCGAAGAAGATGAAGAAAGTCCATTAGTCCACCAGCAATCTGCCCTAACCCGTCCTCTTGACCCGCGAGAAAAATAAAATAAAATAAAAGCTCAATTACACATATCACTTATATGTAATATTGCATACAAGTTTTTGTCTAAAAAATATTAGAGTTGTTCTTTCATGCACCGATACACCTATTACTCGTAAAATATCACCTTTTATTAAGATATTTAGTACTAATTCTTTTGATAATATAATTAATAATTTTAAAATATATACAAGAGTTACATGGTGCATATTGTATATACAATTTTTAGTATTATGCATTGTCTCTGATCATTTTTAGATCGTAAAATAGAAGAGTAGTAGCTTAAAAAAAATGATATCTTTTAAAAGCAAAAAGTCTTGTGTGAAATATTGCACACTAATGTTATATGCAATACAACATAAATTAGGTAAAAATTGCCTAAATTTTGCGGGTTGGGCGCGGGCAAGGCACGGGCAGTGAGCTTCAGGTTAGCGCGGGCGCACATGTATTTATAGAAGGATATCTTTATCAAATATGTGTTGTAGCCTTGTTGCTAATGAATTTGGTTGCAGGTTTGATTCTTACTGAACACATAATATTTTTTTGGTCAAATTTTTGTGTGTTACTACATCTATATATAAATGTTACTACATCGTTATATATTGAAAAAACTTCGTATCTTACGTAACACTGATAAAACATATCATAACATATAAATATTGATAAAGTAACATGGGTCACAAGGTAACATATTATTGTTCATATGGTAACACATGAGTATTCACATAGTATTACGACGGTATATGAACAATGTTACATAATACTAAAAAAACATGTGTTACTACATGAACAAAAAGTGTTGCCATATAAAGAAAAATGTGTTTCCACATAAACAAAACCAGAACAAACGCGAAAAGAAATTCTCAGTCCAAAATTACAGATTTACATAACAACTTGATGTGTTACTACATGAACAAAAGAGTGTTACCCTATGAGCAAAAGATTGTTACTATATGAACAAAAATCAGTACAAACGCGAAAAAAATCATCAATATAAAATTACAGATTTACTGAACATCGTGAAAAGAGTGCAGAAGGATTTAAAAGACTACTTCACAAAATCATAGAGAATCACCTGTAAATTTGCAGGGATGAGAAAATTGAAGAAAACAAAAAGAATATGGAAGAGAAAGAGAAAGGAAGAACAAAAGAAGAAGAGGAAAAATCTAGAGACGCACCACCATCAAAATCAACGACGATCTGGTCGCGTTTGTTGCAACGCGAGAAGAGGAAGAAGAAGAAATCTGCCCTGTGACTGCGCGAGCGTGAAGATGAAGAAGGAAGCCCATTAACCCGCCAGCAATCTACCCTACCCGGCCTGTTATGTGACCCGCGGAAAAAAAAGTTCAATTGCACATATCACTTGTATGCAATATTGAATTTTTATCCTTTTAAAAAGTATAATGACATTTTTAGGATATAATATTATTTTAGGGATGATTTTAACTTTTTTTATAAATGTAATCAGATTTAACCAAATAGTGATTGCATTTAATAATTTGATGTTATTCTTTAATAATTTCACGGCTGGTGTCAGGGTATTAGTGAAAAATATTATTATGGGCTTGTGTAATAATTTATAATATCTTTTTAATATTTGAATAGTTTATTGGCAAAAAATTATGTTAATAATATAAGTTCATATGAACTATTTTCTTTAAAATATCACTATTGTATATACATTATTTATTATTATGCATATGCACTATCACTATGGTGCATATAAAATGTTATTGTTTCAAAGTTAAGTATTTTTTTAATAATAATAGTACATATGCATAACAATGATAATACATATGTATAACATTAGCACTATAAAAATAAAGTTCATGTGAATTCGAGTTCACAAGTTATTTTATAATATTTGCAAATACACCTATTACATTGCTAATGGAATTACATTAAAATATTCATAAATTAATACTTGATAAATTAATAATTTTTCTAAAATAATAATTTTCTTCGACTCCTATAGTTGGGCCCCTTAAGTAAATTAATAATTTTGATAGATTAATAAAATAATATTTTTTTAAAAAACCCTACCGGCTAAAATTTTCAATTTTCCTAAAAAAATGATTACAACCCCAAACCAAAAAGGACCACAATTAATAAAATAAAAATTTACAGGACTATTTTTGAAATCGGGCAAAATTACAGGATTATTTGTGATTTTTTCTCTATCAAAACACCAAGATTGATTTTCTTATTAATTCAAAAAGTCATCTGTTTATGTGCAATACGTAATAAATGATTATTAGCTGTTTTAGAAAGGGAAAATAGGCGATGCGGCTCAGCTATGTTGGTCAACCCGTACAATTTAATTCCACCAATTGATCTTGGAGTGACCTGCTTTTTTTATTGTTAAATTCTTTTATGGGTACATAATATTTAAATCAACATGAATATTATTTGATTAATTATATAGGAATGGAGTTTTATTATGTATGATTTCTTGGGTAGAATGCATTACGTGTTTTTGTTTTTTGTTTTTTATATCGTAAATCTTAAATTTATAACTCAACATGCATAGTCAAATTGAAATTAAGAAGCCATCCAAAAGTCTTTATTAGATAATCAACAATTAAGATTTGAGATTTCTTGTTTGGATAAGTCTTGTATGTATCCAAGTGCAATGTACACTCATAGTACATTTTAAGATCATGTAACTTGTTATATTGAAAATGAAACTTGTTTAATTGAACAGTAAAACTATTAATATAAAAAAGTAATTGCACGATTAAGTATAAACAAGTTGCATCTTTCAATATAAAAAAATTATATGGTTCTAAAATAGACAATGAATGCATGGTGCACATAGATGTACGTGGGGCCACTCTTTTTATTTTAGGCTCCACTTAAATTAAAATAAAAATTTATTAATTTGACATATTATATGCTTAAAAATAAATTTGAAACATAAAATATTGATATATTGAATCCTTCCCAATTATAAAAGGTTGTTTGAATTTTCACGAAGGAAAATAAGTTTATATAATGGACAAATTGCAAAAACATGACTTATTTTTTGCTCTTTATTGCACTTTAAGGATCTAACTTTAGACTTTTGTAGGGTAGGTACTTAACTCTTAATTTATTGCAAAAAAAGGACTCGGACAATTTTAGACAAAATAATGATTTTTTTTCCCAATTTATATTTAACTTCTTTCGTTTTCAATCCTAAATAAAAAACAAGGTATTGCGGCAATAAAAAAATTTTGTTCTCAACTTTTGTGTTCTTTTCTAAAATTCACTCATTTATATTCACAGTTAAGGGTGGAAAATTAATGAAAATTTCGGTATACTGCGTTTATTAAATTGAAAAATACTAAAAATATCAATTTTTTTAATATATCGCGAACTGCGGTACAATATGGTAATATGCATTCTAAAATTTTGATATTTCAATATACCAAAAAATAATACCTATTTTATTAAAAAAAATTATTTACACTGATATTTCCCTATGACATAGTATATCAAAATTTCGGTGTGTGATAGTATATATCTATACCAATTGAAACTTTTAGATACCGTAAACTTCAGTAAGATAGATAAATAATTTTTATTTATCGAAATTTTCTGTATGCCGAATTTCGGTATACAAAAACGATATGAATTTTTAAATATAAATTTTTTTGGTACGATACATGATATGCGTTACTATTTTCGGTACGGTGCGGTATGCCACTTAATATTAATTAATAGTTCTTCTTTGTAATTCTTCATACTACTTATTCGATATTTTCTATTGTAAGATTTTGTCTATAATTGTTTGAATATTTTTACTCGTTGTATTTAATAGATTTATTTATGTTTTTTAAAAAATATATTAGCAACTATTAACTCATTATTAGCATTTATTGTAATTTTTTTTGGAAATATTATTATTTTTTATAAAGTGGAATATAAAAAAATAAGTGGAAATACACTTTTTTTATCTTAAAATTGCCCGAGTCCTTTTTTTTGCAATAAATTGATAGTTAAGTATCTACCCTGCAAAAATCTAAAGTTGGGTACTTGAAGTACAATAAGGGACAAAAATAAGTCATATTTTTGCAATTTGTCCTTATATAATTGAGACATCTATAAACGAAGTGGAATAGCTCAAGCGGGTTAGAGCACCACTACCTATACCATGAGGTCATGGATTCAAGTAAAAAAAAAAAGAGACATCTATAAAAAGAAAACATGCTATATAATGTATGTAAGGAACATAAAAGATGATGTGCCAAGAAATATAATTTAATCACTAATTTATAATCTACATAATGCAAAGAATATAAAAGACTCAGTCATTTATTTTGTTTTTCATTTTCTATAAATTAGTGATCCCTCATCCTTTTTCCTTCATTATAATTCTAATTTCACCCGTCTACAATTTCTCTTCATTTCATCTCCTTTGTCTTTTTTTATTTCATTTATTGTTGTTCTTATATCATTTTTATATCCTTTTTTTCAGGTAATTGTTTGGGTTCTTAAGTATTTTGTTGTTGTTTTTATTTTATTCATTATTATTCTTATTCATTATGTATTTTATCGTTGTTACTCCCTCCGTCCCTGAATAACGTGCACATTTACTGTTTTCATGTGTTTTTGCAAGCGAGTTTTTTATTAGTATTTGAAATGATAAAGTAACTTTTAAAGATGCATATAATAGATGAGGAGTAGGACTCTTGTAAAATATTGCACCCTATTGATATGTGTAATACACCATAATTAAGACAATTTACTCAAAATTTGCGGGTCAAAAGCGGATCGAGCGGGTCAGGTCGTTGCGCGGGTGGGCGGGGCGGTCCAAGGTTGTGGTTGGGCGGGCAGAGAGCATATATATTTATAGAAGGATATCTTTATCAAATATGTGTTGTAGTCTAGTGGTTCAGATCTGTTGTTAATGTATTTGGTCGCAGGTTCAATTGTTATTGAGCACACTAGTATTTCACCTGAGCGACGCTCGGTCTCATTTACAATATTATGTAATAAATTATGAATTCTTAGAGCTCCAACTTAATTTGAAAAATACTTCCATGACTCAAATATCAAGTGAAGGTTTGTCTCACGTATGTCACATAAAATTCTCTTTTAATACGGAATCATTTTTTTTATTATTTATGTATATTAATATTAGATTATCAATTCATTATATATAAAATAAGGTTTAATGCGTTAAAACTTTAACTAGATATTACAATTTAAAGAAACTATATGTAATGTTTATCAACATCAATAGTGTTGTTAGATTGTAGTAAGACATTTTATGATATAATAAATTAATATATATATATATATATATATATAAATATATATATATATATATATATATATATATATATCTTGTTGCAGGAAAGTGGAGAGAGAGAAAGATTAGAGAAAAGTGAAGTTTAATTTAAAAAAATTATTTGTCTTAAATCTATTTAAACAAAATTCATCTAAATTTTAATTATTTGATGAAATAGATAGCAAAATATCCGTTACATTGGTCAAATAATATTGTGTCATGAGAACAATAATTATGAAACCAATAAAAAAAAGATGCACTACTTTAAACTTATTATCATATCAATTTTGTAAAATTAGAATTTATTTGTTAAATTTTATACAAAATAATTAAATAAGACCACTAAAAAAATTAATTTAACACATTCGAATTAAATAGTGGTTTAGTTAATTAATGTGGTGGGAGGGAAATGAGAGTGAAAAATTATTGAAAGTGAAGAGAGGGAAAGAGAGAGAGTCCTAGAAAAAATGAGTAAAAAGGAGAGAGAGACGGAGATAACGAGCGGGAAAGCGATCCTATTTTTATATATTTATAGATGTACAATTAAATTCGAGTTTGTAATTAGTTTTGAGTTTGTTGCAATTATTTTAACATATGAAATTTGAGCTTGTAAATTAGTTTTGGACTTATTGTTGGTCCCGAATTTTTGGAAACCCATGAGTGCGGAAAATACCATGTGATGTATATAAAACAGGGGTGAGGGCAGAGTGATTCCAATTACTCTTCTTTTTTTTTGCTTTTAAGAACGATGTGTGTTTTGCTTATAATCAAATGCATATGGCAAGTAAGAACATAAAGCAGTAAAGAACACACGATTTTATAGTGGTTCAGAGTCAAACTCCTACATCCACTCCTTCCTTTCAGCAGGGGCACCTACTTAACCAACTGGACTTAGTTTAACGTGTTAGTCCAACACCCAACAGATGTTTACCGAGTTCTCACTCAAACGGGACTTATCTCCCTTACGGGATTGCCTACCCTCTCTTTCGGGATTGCTAGATGTTTACCGAGTTCTCACTCAACCTACAAACTTATCCTACCAAACTGATTTGGGTAAGATTTGTTTGGTTTCCAACTAGGGTGAGATTTTCCCTTACATTTGTTTAGCCTCAATGCTAAGGATGGGAAAATCTCTCTAAGCTTAGGATATTACATTTGTGCTTAGATCTAGGGTAGAACACTCTTGAATATATGCGTGTATTTCTTGCTCAGTGTTCTATGGTGGAAATGCTGGATGATTTGGCTCTGTAGCTTGATGGATCACACATTTCTCACACTTAATTTGATGGAAGAACTTGTATTTATAGTGTGGATTTGAATGTTACCGTTGGATGGAGTCTCATTCAAATCCATACTATTCTGTAGCTTCTTGCAGCTTTTCAGGCTTGTTGTCTTCCTCTCATTGGTCCACGTCAACTGAATCTAACGGATATAATCTTCAGGATCTTCTGAGTCTTCAGGTTTCTCTGAGCCTCAGGTTTCTTGATTCAAATAGACTTCTCTTGGCCGGACCTTATCTCGATCGGGTATCTTGACACTTTCGAGTTAATCGAGTTCAAACTCTCGACTTCGCACAATCGACCCTCGTAACTAGCTTTTCGAGGCTAACCGATCATCGATGGCGTTCGATTCTCGATGAACATGACTTCGATGACTTCTCGCTTTGATCCGTATCACAGATTTTTGGTTTCGATATCGATTTCTTCTCGCGATCGATCGACTCACATGATCGGATCGAGATAGCATCAGTCGGCGTATCAATTTATCTGCATCAGATTAGTACATCAGGTTAGCATATTAGGTTAGCATATCAGGTTAGCTTATGTGATCTCGATCACGTCAGATCTCGATCAGTCTCATCTGGTCCTCTTCTGATCTGCAACCTCCTCTTCGATCCGGTCTTGGATCGTTTTATTCTGGTCATCCGATCATCCGATCACCGGCTTATCTTTTCTTCTCTTCGATTTTGCCTGACTCATCGGGCTTAACTCCTAACTCATCTTACTCATCTGATCTCGATCAGTCTCATCTGCAGCCTCGTCTGATCTCGATCATCTTCTTCTGATTTCGTGAGTTCCCCCTCAACTTGTTCTCTCGTTCCTCCTCAACTTGTTATCTGTAGACTAGCTTCAATAATACAAGTTGATAATGTTTTTGCATAATTCATCAAAACTAAAATATCCCAACACTTATGTATTAAATTTGGGCTTGTTGCAGGAAAGTGGAGAGGGAGAAAGTGGCGAGAACAATTTTTTTAAGACAATTCTCTTTATATATATATATATATATTGTCAGGTTTTTGTGTGTTACTGCATGAAAAACATGTGATAAATGTATTACTACGTGAAATAAAAATTACATTATCATTTAAAAAAATACATTATCAGTCTCCATGTTTTACTGAATGGATAAGTAGGTGTTACTCCATTGTTATATTGAAAAAACGTAACACGTAAATGTTCAAAAGGTAACATGGGTCACAAGGTAACACAATGTTGTTCAAGGGGGCATGGGTTTCAGGGACCTTGTCAATTTCAATAAAGCTCTGCTTGTTAAACAAGCTTGGAGAATTATCACCAATCCGAACTCTCTGGTAGGAAAAATCTTCAAGGTAAGGTACTTCAAACATACTGACATCATGGAAGCCTCGATCGGGTCAAACCCTTATTTCATATGGAGATCTATTTGTTGGGGTACAGTGCTTCTCACCAACGGCCTCTTTTGGAAGGTGGGCACCGGGAAAAACATAAAAGCCCGCAAGGACGTATGGATCCCGGGCCTTGCAAGCGGGTGCATCTCCTCATCCGTGTCCTATGATAGCAATACACAAGTTGGCAAGCTCATTCTTCCTTCCAAACAATGGGACGTTCAAAAGATTCGGGATATCTTCCTCCCATATGAAGCTGATGCCATCATCCGTATCCCTATCCCCCACGTGAATTTCGAGGACTCCAGGTACTGGAAATTCAAGAAGAAAGGCCACTACACGGTCAAATCAGGTTACAAGTTCGGAAAACCTGCAAAGCCCGGCGGGAACTCCAATGAAACCGACACCTCATCGTCCCACAAATCTCAATGGTGGAATAAGATTAGGAAGCTTAATATCCCTCCAAAGATTAAAATCTTTTTGTGGAAAGCCACTCATGATATTATTGCCTCTGAAGCCAACCTTTTTGCTCACCACGTCCCGTGCGATCCCAGGTGCGTTCTTTGTGGTTTCAATTGGTCGGATACTAAACATTCTCTATTCTTTTGCTAGGTGGCTAAACAGGTCTGGAAAAATTCTTGTTGGTGGGGATCTCTGATGAAGGCTCGCCACATTCCCATCTTTGATATCATGTGCTGCATTTCCAATGAATCCAGCCAAGCCGATCTTGAAGAATTCTGCATGCTCTTGTGGGGGATATGGAAAGACCGGTGCAATCTCCTTCATAACAAAATGCTTTTGAAAAACTTTAAAGATTCCAATCATCACACCAATCTCTCGTGGACCAATGCTCTTCTCGACAACTTTCGAGCTACCAAGATTCTACTGTCCAACAAACAGGTTATTGCTACTCCCTCAGAACCAGTTCGACCCGCCTTTCCCTGTCACTCCCATGTCATTGCAGTGGACACAACTTTTAATAGATGATAGATTTGAATATGGCGTCGGTTTTGTCGCCTTTGACCCATATGGCAAGATACTGGCAGCAGGCTACCACCGCATCAACCCCCCTGGAACGGTCCTCGCCGCAGAGCTCAAGGCTTTGGAAGCGGGGGTGAACCTGGACTACAGTCTTAATATTCCCGATTTCATCATCCTCTCGGACTCCCTGGATGCTATTCATGAGGTCAAAGAAGGAACGAATTTCAGGGGCCCTGAAGAAGACTCAATTATCCATCTCAGACATTTGCTCAAAGACCCTCAAGTGAAAGGGTCTTTCCATATCTCTCGCCGTTTCAATACGATTCCTCATAAACTGGCAAAGTTAGGTTCTAAATCTACACACCCTCAAGATTGGGTTGGAGAAGATATCCCTCCTTGGATTACTAAAAACTCCCACTCTCCCTGATCCCCTTTTGGGTTGTTGTTTTCCCCTCAAAAAAAAAAAAAAAATTCATATGGTGACACATGAGTATTCAAATTTATATGTTACTACATGAACAAAAAGTGTTACCCTATGAAGAAAAATGTGTTACCACATGAACAAAATCAGTACAAGCGCGAAAAGAAATTTTCAGTCCAAAAATATAGATTTAAAGAACAACTTGATGTGTTACTACATGAACAAAAATCAGTATAAACACGAAAAAAAATCATCGGTCCAAAATTACAGATTTAAAGAACAGCGTGAGAAGAGTGCAGAATGATCTAAAAAGACTGTGTTAAAAAATCAAGAGGAGCAAGAATGGAAGGATCTGTAAATTTGCAAGGATGAAAAAACTGTAAAAAGGGGGAATAATATGGACGTATTTGCATAAGGAAGAGAAAGAAAGCAAAAGAAGAACAAGATAAGAGAAACCTAAGAACGCGCCGCTGTGAAAACCAGATCTGTGATCCCGGCATCTGTTGTGTTGTGAGGAAGAAGAAGAACAGGCCCGTGAAATTAAATACCTAGGATTTGGGCCAAATTGCACAAAAATCATAATATTCAATATTGCATACAAGTTTTTATCATAAATGAGAGATAGATTTATAATACCCCTCCTTAAAAATCACTTTATCATTTGAAATACTAATAAACAACTCGTTCACTAAAACTCGATAATAAATGTGGGGTGCATATTATTTTGAGACGGAAGTAGTATGACATATTTATTCTCATAATATTTCTTGATCTACAGATTTCTTATCATAATATTTCTTGATCTACATATTTCTTCTCATAATATTGTTTTGATTTCTTATTCAACTTAGATTATTGTTCTTATTTCATTCTTATAATATATATATATATATATATATATATATATATATATATATATATATATATATATATATATTACTTTTTGCAGGTTGGATAAAGATGGAGAATATTGCATATAAATAAGGATGAGATTACGTGGAAATAAATATGTAAAGACTATATTTTTCTACTATGAAGATGAGAACAAGATTATATTTATATTGATATGATGCAAAGATCATTATAAAAGTTTCATAAATTTTTGTTTCGTCTAATGTTAAATTGTAATTTTTCTATTATAAGAGATGTTGATCCCTTCAACCATTGTATATTCGAAATTATTTAATCAAATATTTGCAAATCATTTTAATTATTTTGCTATGATTTTTTTAATGAAATTCATTATTCTATTTAGTGATTTTTAAAATCTAATATTTTTGTACAGTGCATACTAATATTATTTTCATTAATCGTCTAATGAAATCAACTTATTACATATTATTAGTCAGCTTTGGATTTAAAGTTTGTTAGATAATCAATTACATTTTTTTTAATTATTTTGATAAACTCCATAAATTATTCAATCAAATATATTTAATCTAAAATCCGGTAAACTGTTGATTTTAAAATTTATTTAAAAATATTTTAACTATTATTTTAATTTCAACGTGTATATTTTTAAAAATATGTATATATATTAATTTGATCAATTATCAATTAATGATAAGTCAAATTTAAAATTAAAATTGATTTAATAATTAATAACATCTTTTCTGATTATTTGGAAAATTCCATAATTATGAAATTAAATCCGGTAAACTATTGATTTAAATTAGTGATTAGTGAATTTTGAGTTTAAAATTTATTGATAATTAATTATATTTTTCTAATTATTTGATAAATTTTATGAATTGTACAATCAAATATATTTTTATCTAAAAATTCTGTCAATTATTATTTTTAAATTGACTTAATTTTTTTTAATTATAAATTTTTGATACAAACTCGGATATAAAATTTTGACGATTTTGATTCAAATTAAATTAATAATAAATTATAATTAGTTTAATTATAGATGGAGTCAAACATAAATATAATCACAATTATATTATACTCAATGTACATATATTCTAATTGCATGATTTTTTTTGAAAAATTTTGTAAATTTTTTAATATTATACTTTGAATAATGTAAATGCGGGTGCCTTAAAAATAGTGAACTTATCAATTTATGGCCTAAATTATATTTTTTCTATCTTTGAGGACCTAGAAATATTTGGGACCTGAAAAATACTATCAATCCAGAATTGAGAAATACTAACGCCATATTTGACATCTTATAGGTTATATCCATATTTTTATATAAATTATTATTCTTTTCATCATTGTTTTTTTAATTTTATTCACTCGCGTGAAATTAATATATATTTTTTCTTTTGGAATTGTGATTTATAAAAATATTATTGAAAAACTAGATATTATAAAATGTCATATATGGTCTTAAAATGTGTGGACTTTAAATTAATAGTTTTTATCTTTTATGTCTCGGAATAATAGTTTTATATCTTTTAGGTTTATTATAGTTTAGACTCTGAATTGATAAAATACCTATATTAAATTAATTTTTTAGCTAAAATTTTCACTGAGCTATATATATTTCCATATCACGGTAATATTTTTTTTTTCAAAATTCTAGGAGGGTGCTCCCTTTGACCCCCATGTAACACATGTGCTAATAAAATTAAATAGGAACAAAAACTATGATTAATTCAAATTAACATGTAAATCAGTACACATCTCTACCTTTCATTTAACAGAACATTATTTTGGTGACCAAAAAAGTTGTTTAAAGAATTGGTAGCCATAACATTAAACCCAAAAGGAAACATAAGAATATTGAAGGGACAACTTAGATTGTAAATTTTCTTTTGTTGACAATTTTGTTTTGTTTTATGCTGCATATATTTGGTATGGGTTTCTTTTTGTCCTATATTATTGGTAGAAAAAGGATCAACTTTTTGCAATATAAACCCATATGTGTCTAATCATAATTCGCAGGTGTTTTTTTTATAACTCAATGAATGTAGACCGTAGGATTGAATAATTAGAAGAGTATTTCCTAAAATGGCATTTTTCAGTTCCTTTATGGATCCTCTTTCCCTAATCCAGAAGAGCTCCACCCTCCACTTGTTAATTTACCAAATTCTCTTCTTAGTCACATGAAGCTAGTTCATGTAAAAGTGTAAATAATACATATAAATATCGAGGAAGAATAAAACATGAAATTTTTGTACATTTTTCTGATATTTTTGAGTATTGATAATCTGCGGGCTGATTTTGGCATTCAAAACAATTCGACAACACATAGAAGACATAAATATATGAGGAATTATTGCATAATATTATATAAGAAGCGATATCTTTACATATTTTATTTAATATTTTTAGATTAAGTCTCTTTTGTAAATTTGCACCATACAAATCATGCTAAAGTAACTAAATTGTAAATCTGTGTGGCTACCAGTGCTCAATTGGATCTACATAGGTTGAGTTGCATGCGTTGAATGTTGATTGTTTTGCACGGAATATCCATACAAAAATTGATACAAAAGTATTTGGGTATTTTTTAAATGTAAGTGTTATAAAAACATATAAGAATATTAAAATAATTTCGTCTTATCTTAAAGTCCAAACTTATAAAAAGATGTGAAATTAATTCATTTATATAGTTTCATATTACCCTCAATTGTTGTCTGAGTTGTCATCTGAGCTTGTCAATTTCATCATGATGAGGACTGAGAAAACCCAATCAATATATATTTTGACAATTAGTTCGCACAATTTGCAAAATTGAAATGTGAAATACAATATATATATATATATATATATATATATATATATATATATATATATATATAGTTACGATATTAGGCTCAATATTAGAACTTTTTTATAGCCTAATAAACATGTGTGACATTTACAAACTAAGCCCTAAATCATAAACCGTAAACCCTAAACCATCAACCGTTCGGGCCGGGTGAACCATAAACCACTTGGGCCGATTTTGAGTCGGGTTGAGTTGGATTCGGACCGGGTAAAAAATCTATTAGGCTCCATAAGAAGCCCAATATTAGGCTCCATATCAAAATCGTGTATATATATATATATATATATATATATATATATATATATATATATATAAAAACGGCTAGTTAAAAAGATATACTAGTTAAAAGGGAAAAAGTTGAAAAGGGACAAACATCTAGTTTAACTAGAAAAAAAATCACTTTAACAAAATAAAAATTAACAAAAAGAAAAAGGATATAATATGCCAAGTAGGAAAGTTACTTTTTCAATTGGGTGAGTCTCCCGTGAATCAGGTGCATCGTGCACTGCATAGTTTATTTTAAAAATACATAATTTATTGCATTGAAACATGCAACCTGCATTCATGAAACAAGTAACACGTTTTAGTATAAACAAGTTTCATATTTCAGTGCAACAAGTTGTATGTTTCTAAAATATACTATACAGTGCACGGTACACCTGGTGCATACAAGACTTAGCCTTTTCAATTTGATGCACCTCAAATATTTTCTCCTCCATTTTCTCTCTCATTTGTTGTGCCTACTTTCTTAATGATATACCTCTTATTGTGATACGTACAAATATTGCCACATGGGATTGGTACTCATGGTTGGTGATGCTCTTATCTCAAAGCTCATTACTTCCTAGATGTAGATCATGGGCTTCAAGATGACCAGAGTTATGACTTAATCTTCATTTTTTTGGTACAATCTCGAAGCCCATGACCTTCAAGATGAGGATCATGAGCTTTGATACGAGTGTCTTGAGCTTAAAACATGAGTCTTTTTTTTACAAGCATAAAATTCATAAAAATGGTCATTTCGAACGAGTCAAACACACGTGTATGAGAAAGGAAATACATGTATAAAGAAATTCTTTCTAAATTTTGTATCTCAACTGATTTACTTCGTTGTTAGAAGTGGGTTGACACAAATCAACTACAAATTTTGTTGATACGATTGCATGTTATAGAACTTGAGACAAATAAATAACCTACTGTAAACTGACAAGCATAATAGTTGGAAATTTATTTAACTTAACTCTTGCAGAAGTTGTAAGCTCTAAATTATACTTGTTTAGTGTTGGGATTATACTGGAAAGTATGCTTTTACTTTGTATAATCGAAACTGAATTTCCAGACTTATTTACTGAAATAAATTGTTTATCACTGATGCTTTAAATATGATTGAATGTTACATATATTTACTGCATAACTGTTCAATAATTCGTACATGTTACATTGTAGTTAATTTAGTGATACCAGATCACAGAAGATTAAATTAACAGTCCCTTGTAACTAAAAGTACGCCATTCACGACCTAGATGGAAATGAACAACCCATCACGAAAGGTTGAGGTGTAAGGCTCAGATTGGTTTGTCTTGACCAAGAGATTACACTAGTGCATGACTGATGCGCTGAATAGGACCTACAGGAGGATAAATTCTTCAGAACTGAACAAGGAAGAATTAGACCTCAGTGGTTCGTTGTTTCTTAACCTTCGTCCCTTAAATAGGATCACGTGGGATTGGTAACTATTGCTTTGACTTATCATGGGTAGCGAATCAGAGAGAGATTCAATACTTTTTATCTTGGGCAATATTATTGGTCACATGTGATTACTAAGATTTAATACGAAGAATCATGTGCAAGTATGCTTGTTTGATTTTCCCCCTTGGGAGGTTCATAAGCTTTATCATACCAAATCTTGCAAGTGGAATTAGTTTCCGGTATGGATAATAATGTTGAACCGTTCCTCGACCAAGGACAAAAGATGTTAATTAATGGAAATCTATTTCAGTGGCTTGAATGAATTAATGGGCTAGATAATCTTAAACACGGGAAATAATGACCGGGAGCCATATTGACTGTAATATGGGTTAAGATGGATAGTGCAATATTAATTATGTAGTGGGATTAATTAATATTTATGGGCTTGAATTATATTGTGGCTCAATATTAGATATTCAAGATCCATTAGAAGGTCCAATCTTAATTCTCCTAAAGGCCCCCTGAGTAGCCCAACAAATAGTCCAATAACTGAAAAAAGTGATTAAAATAAAATAAATACTGTTGCTTATTTTTCCTCTATTTTTTCGAAATTTATGGATAAAAGAGGGAGAAAGATTTTCTTTGAATTTTGTTATGGAATGAAGATACGTACTCTTGGAATACAAGATTATCTTATTAAATTCAAGAAATCTCCCACTTGATTATTCATGAAAGAAATTTTGAAATTTTGGAAATATAGTGGGCAAGAAAGATTTTCTTGAAAAGATATTATGGAAGATATGTATTTCTTGAAATACAAGAATATCTCATAAATTCAAGAAGATCCAAATCTTGGAATTTGCACTCTAAAATTTTCGAAAATATCCATAATTGAGGAGGTGGGATTTTTGTGGAATATTTTAATTATGGGAAAAAGAATATAGGAGATATATTCAAGATTTCTTGGTGACCAAGAAAAGTCTTTTCCCACATTGATTTTCTACTAAAATTTTCGACCACCCCTCTCCTATAAATAGGGGATGATTAGTTCATTCCCAAGTACAATTCCATGTGCTGGAAAAATTAGCAAATCCACGAAAGTGGTGCAACAAAGTTTAATTTTTTCCTTTTGTTAATTGTTCGCGAGTATCCTTCCACCGGATTGTCGAGCAAGGGCTAAGGGAATACTTGGGAAGTCCTTTTGGTTAGTCCGTCCAACCGAATTCACTGCCATCCCGAGAGGTACATTCACGTAAACCCGTAGATTCTGCATGCGTAGGTTTTACGTGGCTTTTTATATGCATGATATGTTGTTGCAATTATTATTTGAATTAATATAGGATTAATTCATGCTAGTAATAATTAATGAATTAAATTTGTATTTAAATATTCACCCCGAATAGATCTGTGCAACTCATTCCCCAACATTTAGTTCACTGGAAAGTTTTTTTGACACTTAGCTATTAAAATTCTTCTTTAAGGTCGTGAGTCCGTTAAGATAGTCAATCTAGTTGGTCTCAGCTTATTAAATCAATTTCATATGCTTTCCAGCATAACCTACTACAACGGTTTTTCACAACCTACTATAATAGTTTTTTTTTTTTTGGAAAGACGATGGTTTTTCATCGTTTTCTTTAAGATTTTTCTTGTAGTATTGATACTCGTATGCACACTCTTCCCAATTAACTGAGGAATTCAACTTGGGAATTTTTTGGTTTAGAGTGTTAAGATACATTGATCTTCTGGTGTTGCTCAATCTTCTACTGAAGCTGAATATCGAGCTTTAGCTTCTATTGCTGCTGAGGTATATTAGCTCAAACACCTATTTCGTGATCTTGGCATTTAGTCTCGGCTATCACCTAAGTTACTATGTGATACTATCAATGCAACACGTCTTGCCTTGCATCATGTATTGCACTCCTGAATAAAGCATATCATTATTGACATTCATTTTGTTTGTGATTTGACGCATGTCAGGACCATTTATCAGCTTGGTGACGTTCTTAACAAGTCTCTTCCTCGCCCATATGATTTGAACTATTGGGTTCAAAAATCTCTATTTTTTATGGAACATCGATTTTGCGGGGCGTATTAAGGAATATCCTAAATAATATTCTACGAGAAGTCTCTAGAATAATCTTGATTGATTATGTAATTAATTGTAATTGATTTAATCTTATACTAACTTTGGTAAATAGCATAGACTAGGTCTTGTTATAATCTATATATATACTTATAATCTGTATATATACACTTATGGCGATAGCATAGAGAAATCAATACATTGAAAATATTCTCCCATATTTTACGTATTCAAATCTTTATAATCTTCTCCATGTATTCCACTTCACTAGAAGGCCAAGGGCAATGCTCCCATGTCAAGTGAATTCCATGTATGAAAGGTGTTAGGCTTTTCTGTTAGTGTTAGTGTCCTAGAGACAATCTATTGTAAGGACATAATACTCGTTGATATACAGTTTGATTTAATATTATAGTTCATTTAATATTAATGTATGGCAATACACTTGTTTGAATATTATGTTTGATTGTTTACATTTATTCATGTAAGTGTTCCCATGAGTCATTGCTGTCATTGAGGTTGTGAGAACTCAGATGACTTAATCATGATTATCAAATGGCCCCGATCAATGATCATCAAGAATGGGATATTGATGATGCAATTGAGATTGGTGTGCGATCTGCATCATACTCTTAGAGAGTGTAGTAAGATCTCACTTACTACGAGATACTAGGTATCTCATGATGGATGCACAGATACCTTGGAGGGTATTGTTGGGGTTATACGTGAAAGTATGCTTTTACTTTGTATAACCTATGTATTAAACACTTATTTACTGAAATAAATTATTTATCACTATTGCTTTAAATATGATTGAATGTTATATATATATTTATTGCAAACCGTTCATATAATAGCACATGTTACATTGTAGTTAACGTGGTGATACCAGATCACAGAAGATCACGTTAACAGTCCCTTGTAAACTAGTGCGTGTTTCACAACTTAGATAGACCCGAACAGTCTATTGGTAGAAGTTGATGTGTAAAGCTCAGATTGACTTGTCTTGACCAAGAGATTACACTAGTGCATTCGATGCACTAAAGCGGACCTGCAGAGAGGATAAACTCATTCACACTGACTTAAGGGATGAAGAGTTAGACCTCATTGGTTGTTGATTTCTTAATCTCTATCACCTAATAAGGACCGTGTGCGATTAGTAGTTATTGCTTTGACTAATAAATGGGAAGAGAATCATTGCGACTTCGATACCCTATATATTGGGAAATAATATTAATTGTATGACAGTTGCTAAATTAATACAGAGAATCGTGTGCTTGCAATGTCTTGCGTGATTGGTCCCCTTGGTGGGCTCGGAACCTTTATCATACCAAATCTTGCAAGTGAAATTAATTTTCTGGTATGGATAATAAAGCTGAGCTGTCCTTACTCCAAGGATAAAGATATTAATTAATATAAAGCTTTTCAGTGGTTTAATTAATTAATGTACTAAATAATTTTAAACACGAGAAATAATAACCGGGAGCCATATTACCGTAATATGAGTTAAGTTGGATAGTGTCATATTAATTATATAGTGACATTAATTAATATTAATGGGCTTAATTATATTGTGGCTCAATATTGGAATTCAGTAGCCCATTGGTCCATCTTAATTCTCCTAAAGGCCCCCCAAGTAGCCCAATTAAAGCCCATTAAACAAAAAGCGCTTAAAATAAATTAAATTATTGTTGCTTATTTTTTCCTTTTTTTTTCCGAAAATATTGAAGAAAAAGAGGGAGAAAGATTTTCTTGAAAAGATCTTTATGGAAAGGAGATAAGTATTCTTGGAATACAAGATTATCCCATAAATTCAAGAAATCTCCCACTTGGTTTCTTTAATAGTAATTTTCGAAAAATATAGAGAAATAATATGAAGAAGGATTTTCTTGATTTTCTTGAAAAGATTTTATGGAAAAAGATATGTATTCTAGGAATACAAGAATATCTCATAAATTCAAGAAAAATCCAATCTTGAAAGGTCCCCTATTATTTTTTAAACATTAGGCTAAATAATGGTGTGAGATTTTTGTGAAAAAATACACATGGAAAGAAGAATATATGAGATATATTCAAGATTTCTTGGAGATCAAGAAAAGATCATTCCTAACCTTATTTTGAGCCTAATTTTCGTCCCCCTCTCTATTATAAATAGACCCAAGACACAGGAATTGATCTTTTTTCAGAAAAATATCAGCGTCGATAAAATATCAAATATTTTGAAACGTCGACAATTTGTGTTTTTTCGAAAAATTTCAATTGCGTGCATTACAATTCCATGTGCTGGAAATATTAAAATCCACAAAGGTGGTGCAACAATTATTTATTTTTCCTTTGTTTTATAAATTGTTCATTGGAGAACCTTCCACCGGGGTTATTGAACGAGGACTTGGGAATACTTGAGAAGGACTTTTGGTGGGTATCCAGATACTTGATCCTGTCTGTCTCAGACCGTCTCTCCAACGGGTATATTTACGTAAACTCCTAGAAATTTCGCATGCTAGGATCTTTTACGTGAAATATTATTTGCATGTTGTTGTTGGATTAATTATTATTTGAATTCACTTAGGTAAATTCATGCTAGTAATAATTATTAATTTAAATTTGTGTTTATAAGGTCACCCCGATAGATCCTGGCAAATGTTATCCCAACAACTGGTATCAGAGCCCTGGTTCGGGCTCTGATCTTTTAAATTGTAATTTAAATTGTTGTTCATTAAAATAGAAATTGGATAGTAGAACTGTTAGATTTGTTTTGCAGGTATCCAATTGTCATGATATTTTAATATGCTTATTTACATGCAAATAAATTGTGGTTTTTAATTCGATTCGTTCGGATTCATTTTACCTCGTGAGAAAATCCACGAGTAGATTAGTATTTGTTTAATTTGTTCAATGTAATATACTGGTCTAGATCTAGGTTTATTGATTTTGTAAATAAATTGTAACCGGATCGAGAACGACGACAGAGAAGGAGAATTCAAGACGGACGTCCAAGTGCCCGGACGTACGCGCATCAAGGCAGAGCACGCGGGCTAGGCCGAAGGCCTAGCGACCGCACTCATGCTCGACGGGATGCGGACGGGGTAGGGCAGACGCGCGCTAGGTGTTGGGATTATACTGGAAAGTATGCGTTTACTTTGTATAATCAAACTGAATTTCGGTCTTATTTACTGAAATAAATTGTTTATCATTGATGCTTTAAATATCATCGAATGTTACACATATTTACTGCATAACTGTTCAATAAATAGTACGTGTTACATTGTAGTTAATTTAGTGATACCAGATCACAGAAGATTAAATTAACAGTCCCTTGTAACCAAAAGTACACCATTCACGATCTAGATGGAAATGAACAATCCATCGTGAAAGGTTGAAGTGTAAGACTCAGATTGCCTTGTCTTGACCAAGAGATTACACTAGTGCATGTTTAGTGCACTGAATAGGACCTACAGGATGATAAATTCTTCAGAACTGAACTAAGAAGAATTAGACCTCAGTGGTTCGTTATTTCTTAATCTTCATCCCTTAAATAGGATCGCGTGTGGTTAGTAATTATTGATTTGACTTATTACGGGTAGAGAATCAACGAGATTCAATACTTTATATCTTGGGCAATATTATTGGTCACATGCGATTGCTAAGATTTAATACGGAGAATCGTGTGCAAGTACGCTTGTTCGATTTGCCCCCTTGGGAGGTTCATAAGTTTTATCATACCAAATCTTGCAAGTGGAACTAGTTTCCGGTATGGATAATAATGTTGAACCATTCCTTTACCAAGGATAAAAGATATTAATTAATGGAAAGCTATTTCAGTGGATTGAATTAATTAATGTGCTAGATAATCTTAAACACGGGAAATAATAACTGGGAGCCATATTGACTGTAATATGGGTTAAGATGGATAGTGCAATATTAATTATGTAGTGGGATTAATTAATATTTATGGGCTTGAATAATATTGTGGCTCAATATTGATAATTCAAGATCCATTGGAAGGTCCAATCTTAATTCTCCTAAAGGCCCCTCAAGTAGCACAACATAAAGTCCAATAACTGAAAAAAGTGTTTAAAAATAAAATAAATTTTGTTGCTTTTTTTTCTCATTAATTTCAAAAAATATATGTTGGGATATTTTAGTTTTGATGAATTATGCCAAAACATTATCAACTTGTGTTATTTAAGTTAATCTACAGATAACAAGTTGAGGGGGAACGAGAGAACAAGTTAAGGGGGAACTCATGAAATCAGACAAAGATGATCGAGATCAGACGAGGCTGATCGAGGTCAGATGAGTAGGATGAGTTCCGAGTAAACGGATAAGCTGAACAAGAAGAAACATGCTGATTTTTGAAGAAGAAGTTTGCTGATGCAGCAGCTGATGCAGTTTGTTGATGCAGTGCTGATGCAGCTGCTGATGTAGTGCTGATGCAGTTTGCTGATGCAGCTGATCAGATCAGGCAGACCAGATCAGCTGACCAGATCAGGCAGACCAGATCAGGCAGACCAGATCAGGCAGACCAGATCAGCAGACCAGACTAGACCAGAAATCTGCAGACCAGAAATCAGGTGAGCTGATCAGATCCGTTAGACACACAAAAAAATGTCCAATGAGAAGATGACAACACACATATTGATGTGACATAAAGCTGCAAGAAACAGTGCAAAAGGACAAAGAAAAGCTGGAAGACTATTAGTATGGATTTGAATTTACTCTCCAACGGTAATATTCAAATTCACACTATAAATACAATGCACTATCTTCAAAAGAAGATAATGGAGAATCTGCAAAGTGAAGATTAAAGCCAAATATTCAAGCAACTCCATTCAAGAACACAGAGCATTAAATATCCAAATTTACCCAAGAGTGTTCTACCCTAGATCTAAGCACAAATGCTATATCCTAAGCTTAGAGAGATTTTCCCATCCTTAGCATCGAAACTAAACAAATGTAAGGGAAAATCTCAACCTAGTTGGAAACCAAACAAACCTTACCCAAATCAGTTTGATAGGATAAGTTTGTAGGTGAGTGTGAACTCGGTAAACATCTAGCAATCCCGAAAGGGAGGGTAGGCAATCCCGTGAGGGAGATAAGTCCCGTTTGAGTGTGAACTCGGTAAACATCTATAGGCGATCCCGTGAGGGTGATATGTCCCGTTTGAGTGTGAACTCGGTAAACATCTGTTGGGTGTTGGACTAACACTTTAAACTAAGTCCAGTTGGTTAAGTAGGTGCCCCTGATGATAGGGAAGAGTGGATGTAGGAGTTGGACTCCGAACCACTATAAAATCGTGTGTTCTTTACTGCTTTATGTTCTTACTTGCCATATGCATTTGATTATAAGCAAAACACAACACTTGAGCTTAAAACGCAAAAATCTGGAATCACTCTGCCCTCACCCCTGTTTTATATGCATTACACGATTTTTCCGCATTTCATGGATTTTTCACTGGGACCAACAATATAAATAAAAGGGGAGAAATATTTTCTTTGAATTTTGTTATGGAATGAAGATATGTATTTTTGAAATACAAGATTATCTCATTAAATTCAAGAAATCTCCCACTTGGTTATTTATATATTATTTTCGAAAATTTTGAAAGAATAAGGGAAAGAAAGATTTTCTTGATTTTCTTGAAAAGATATTACGGAAGATATGTATTCTTGCAATACATGTATATCTCATAAATTCAAAAAGATCCAAATCTTGGAATCTTTATCCTTATTTTTTCGAAAATAACCATAACAAGAGAAGGTGGGATTTTATGGAATATTTTAATTATGGAGAAAAGAATATAGGAGATATATTCAAGATTTCTTGGAGATCAAGAAAAGATTTTTTCCTCCCTATTCCATGACAAAAAATTGGCCACCACCTATCTATAAATAGGGGATGATTTCTTCATCCCTAAGTACAATTCCATGTGCTGGAAAAATTAGTATATCTACAAAGGTGGTGCAACAAATTTTTATTTTCCCTTTTGTTAATTGTTCGCGAGCTTCCTTCCACCGGATTGACGAGCAAGGACTAGGGAATACTTGGGAAGGCTTTTTGGTGTGTTTTTATCGATGAGACCATTCTACTCCAAGAGGTTAGTTCACGTAAACCCGTAGCAATTCCGCATGCGTAGGATTTATGTGAACTGTTTATATGCATGATTTGTTGTTGAACTATTATTTGAATTAATATAGGATTAATTCATGCTAGTAATAATTGTTAGAATTAAATTTGTATTTAAATATTCATCCCGAATAGATCCGTGCAATTAATTCTCCAACAACTGGTATCAGAGCCTCGGTTTCGGGCTCTGAATTTTAAATTGTAATTTAGTTCGTTTTCATTAAATTTGAAATTGGACAGTAGAATTGCTAGATCCTTTTTGCAGGTATCCAATTGTCATGGAATTTAATGTGTTTATTTGTGCATGCATATAAATTGTGGCTTTTTAATTCGATTCGTTCTAATTCGTTTTGCCTCGTGAGAAAATCCACGAGTAGATTAGAATTTGTTTGATTTGATCAATGTAATAGACTAGTCTAGATCTAGGTTTATTTATTTTTGTAAATAAATTGTAACCGGATCTAAACGGATGCGAGACGAAGAATTAAAAAAGACGGATCCAAAACCCAAAGCGAGGCAAATAAGGCGTCAGGCGAACGTGCCAAAGGAGGCACGCAAAAGCCGGGCGATGCCAAGACGGGCATGGGGTAAAGCCGCGGGCCGAAATACAAGCAGATCACCGAGGCGCGTCGCTTACTATGGCGGGGCGACATGGCGACGATGCGAGGTAGTGCGGGTGTAAACGACACGCGCTTGTAGATCCACGCGCCTGCCGACCCTACCGAAATTTCGGCCGAAAAGGCCGAGCACCACGACGCGACGGCGCCGGGCTTAGCGTCTGTGCAAGACGGCACCGACGACACGCCGGGGAGTAAGAAGACCAATTCGCCGAAAGCTGGTCGATGACGCTACTAGACAAGGCTAACCTTTCGAGACGAACGATGAAGGCAAAGAAGACGATTTCTCGAGATCAAGACATGACAAGAATTAACCGTGACAATTGGATATGTGTGCCCAATATGTTTAATTTTTAGTCTTGATGTTTATGCAATATTTTATGCTTATTTAAATTGTGTTTAAATTTGCGATGCATGAGAAAACGTTTTGAAAAATCTCACTTTCGAAAATTACTAAGTATGCTTAAACAATTAATTGACAATTTTATGGATAATAAAATTGAATTAATTTTGACCTCCATGATTTATTTATTTTTGAATTCTTTTGGAGAAATCCCCCCCACGGGACGGTCAAAAGATAGCTTTCACATGAATAAATTCCAAATTGATGATTGTGGATTATTACTAGTGGCGACGATGACCCTAACCACGAGGCTCATTCAAAGCAAAATAATAATTCTGAATTTAATCATGGTTATTACTTAGGTATAAAATTGATATGCATATACTTCCCCAAAGTCCCTGTCAATTTTATATTGGTCAAGTGGGAGCCAACTATTAATCTAGTTATTAAAGGTTTGTAACTGTTCTTGTTTGTAACCTGCTTGAATGTGTTTAAATAATGACCCACCCCACGTGGCTTCTTTAAACTGTTTTGAGATGTTGGCTGATGCATGTTCATATTTTTTTGAGATTTTAATATGAAACATGTGATCGAATTTTGTGATATATTTGTGCTTATGCATATTATTATTTATTTCAGCTCATCATGTCGCAACCTTTTAATCCACTGTTCAATATACTTAAAGACAATTTGCTTACTGGTGAAAACTTTTTTGATTGGATATACAAACTAAAACCTGTCCTAGCCGCATCACCTTCCAAATGGGTACTTGATACACCAAAACCCGAAAAACCAGCTAAGGACGCCGGAATATGGGACGAGATGTTATATGGTGAATGGGAGCTGGCAAATGAATTGATGAAGGATACAATTCTGGCACATCTGTCAGATTTGTTGAAACGCCTTCACCAAGGATATGAGTCAGCTGCAGACATCTTACAGAATCTCGAAGCGATGTTCGCACATCCGACCCATATGGCAATCCAAAGCGTGAAGCAAGAAATGGCTGAATGAAAAATGGAAAAAGGGACGACTGTAGCGCAGCACGTTCTTAGGGTTATGGTGCTATTTGAGGAGCTTGAGATCCTCGGCGAAAAATGTAATTTCAAGACTAAGATTGATTTCATTCTCCAATCCTTACCAAAGAGCTATAATCACCACTATCTTGAGTATCTATTGGAAGATCTAGATTTTACAGTGGATGATCTTGTAAATGCTCTCACTTTGGTTGAAAGGGAGAGGGAGCGCGAGGAAAAGAACTTGGGAAAACATAAATCTTCTTTTCATCCTAGGTCAAGTGGTGATAAGGATGATGAAAAGAGAAGAAATGTTAAACCAAGCAGACTCAACACCAAATAAGAGCATGGAATCAAGCATGAGGAAAGTTTTGGAAAGCGGCGGAGTAGGACACTCGAGGAAAGCCTGTTCCGATTCTTCTGGGAATGGAAAGAAAGGTAATTCTCACGCACTAGTTGTTGAAACTTGCTTAGCGGTGTATGCCTCCCATTTATGGGTGGTGGATACGAGATCCACTGATCATGTTTGTTTCACTTTACAGGGGTTCAAGCGGACCTGACAACTTAGTGGGAGTGAGATCCTCATCACACTGGGCGATACTACGAGAGTGGCAGCTGAAGCAGTGGGAGAAGTGCACCTATCTTTTGAAGACAGAGTTTTAATTTTAAGAGATGTTCTTTACGTTCCGAATTTTAGAAAGAATTTAATTTCGGTTTCTAAACTTTACCTTGATGGATATTCGGTTACTTTTGATAAAGTTGTTACCATTTATCTTTATGATAAATTTATCTGTCATGGAACGTTGTCGAATAGTCTCTATACAATTAACTGTGCACACCACTCACGAAATGCATCCTATAACACATCAATTGTTTCCGATAAAAGAAAACGTTCATCAGACATGACCGAGACACTTCTATGGCATCTAAGATTGGGACATATTAATCCAAAGAGGATCCAAAGGTTGGTGAAAGACGGTTCACTGGAGTTTCTCCAAGTTGAACCAATTCCAACCTGCGAATCATGTTTGGAGGGTAAAATGACCAAGAGGGCATTCGGAGCCAAGGGGGATAGAGCCAAAGAAGTGTTAGAAATCGTTCACACAGACGTATGTGGTCCAATGTCAACCAAAGCAAGAGGAGGTTATGAGTATTTCGTCACTTTTATTGATGACTACTCAAGGTACTGTTATATTTTCCTTATGAAGCATAAATATGAGACCTTTGACAAATTCAAAGAATTTAAGGCTCAAGCAGAGAATCATAGGGAAAAATGTATCAAGTCTCTACGATCCGATCGTGGAGGCGAGTACCTCAGCGATGAGTTTTTGAACTACTTGTCAGATGAAGGGATTGTATCCCAGCTAACTGCACCCAGAACCCCTCAACAAAACGGGGTTGCAGAGCGAAGAAACAAAACTCTTTTAGAAATGGTTAGATCAATGATGAGTTGTGCGGATCTACCCAAGTCGTTCTGGGGTCATGCCTTGGAAACATCGGCTTACATTCTAAACTTGGTGCCATCCAAATTGGTTCCCGAAACTCCCAAAGAATTGTGGACCGGGCTCAAGCCCAGTTTGAGACACATGAGAATTTGGGGGTGTCCGGCCTACGTGTTGGACAAGGAAGCCGGAAAATTGGATCCTAGATCAGAATTAAGGTTGTTTATAGGATACCCCGAGGGAACAAAAGGGTGTATGTTCTATGGTCCCGAAGATCAAAAGGTGGTAATAAGGACTCACTTTAGATTTTTGGAAGAAAACTATATGAACGAAAGAAGACCCAGAAGTGAGATTGCCTTAAATGAGCTAAGGGGGCTAACCTCATTGCCAACTGTACAAGATGACATACCAAACGACACACTTTCACAATCGGAACCTCGTCGTAGTGGGAGGGTTGTGAGACAGCCCGAGAGATTCATGGGGTAGGAGAGTCCTCGGACTTGATTCCCTGACAAGACGAATCAGACCCATGGACATATGATGAGGCAATCCAAGACAAGGATGCAATTTCTTGGCAAAAAGCAATGAAAGCCGAAATGGGTTCTATGGATCATAACAGAGTGTGGGAGCTAGTCGAACCACTTAATGGGGTCAAACCCATTGGTTGCAAGTGGGTATAAAAGAGAAAAAGAGGACCGAACGTGAAGGTGGAAACCTTCAAGGCAAGGCTTGTGGCGAAAGGTTATACTCAGAAAGAAGGGATCGACTATGAGGAAACTTTTTCACCTGTAGTAATGCTCATGTCCATTCGAATTCTCTTGTCGATTGCTGCGCATCTCGATTTTGAAATCTGGCAAATGGATGTCAAGACAGCTTTCCTTAACAGAAGTCTTGATGAAGAAATCTATATTCAACAACCCCAAGGCTTCATTGAAAAGGGCCAAGAACACCTAGTTTGTAAGCTCATGAAGTCCATTTATGGACTCAAACAAGCATCCAGAGCTTGGAACCAATTTTTTGATCATGTTATAAAGTCTTATGGGTTTGATCAAAAGCGAGTTCGAAAGTTGTGTGTACAAAAAGTGTGTCGAATCGCATTGGTATTCTTAGTACTATCGTAGATTTACATTACGCTCATCGGGAACGATGTAAAGGTGTTATCAGACGTAAGGGCATGACTTTCAAAATTGTTTGATATGAAGGACTTAGGGGAAGCCGGGCACATCATTGGGATCAAGATCACTCGAGATCGCAAGAAAAAGATGATAGGCTTATCGCAAGCTTCATACATAGACAATTTGTCTTGAAAACGATTCAAAGATGCGGCAGATTCCAAGAAAGGCTTCGTACCTTTTAGGCATGGAGTCCATCTATCCAAGGAAATGTGCCCTAAGACACAAAAGGAGATAGATGACATGAAAGACATTCCTTATGCTTCGGCTGTCGGAAGCCTTATGTATGCAATGTTGTGCACGAGACCGGATATCTGCTTTGTCATTGGCATGGTGGCAAGATATCAAAGTAACCCAGGGAAAGAACATTGGACGGCAGTTAAAAACATTCTGAAGTATTTGAAAAGAACTCGAGATAGAATGTTGGTTTATCAGTCAGATAGTCTAATCCCCATCGGCTACACGAACTCGGATTTCCAATCAGACTTAGATTTCAGAAAATCTACCTCCGGTAGTGTGTTTTGCATGGGGGGAGGTGCCATGATATGGAGAAGCATTAAGCAGAAATGCATCGCAGATTCTACCATGGAAGCTGAATATGTAGCTGCTTGCGAGGCAGCGAAAGAAGTGGTTTGGCTCAAGAACTTCCTAGTGGACTTGGATGTAGTTCTGAATTTGCCCAGCACAATCACTGTTTATTGTGACAATGCCGGAGTAGTTGCAAATTCAAGGGAACTAAGAGCCCACAAGGCCAGCAAACACATTGAAAGGAAATACCATCTTATACGAGAAATCGTTAAGAGAGGAGATATAGAGGTGGCAAAGATCGCGTCGGGAAGACAACCCAGCGTATCCATTCACAAAGGGTCCGCCTCGAAATACATTCGAGAGACATGTGGAAGGAATGGGTGTCAAGACCGTTGTCAATCTGCTTTGAGTATAAGTGGGAGACATTATTAGGTTCGTGTAGGTGACATTATATGTCACGACAGAACTACACGAGATGTTGTTGTAGTATACTTAAAAGCGCACTTTGAGTATAAGTGGGAGATTGTTGGGATTATAATTGGAAAGTATGCTTTTACTTTGTATAATCAAACCTAATTTCGGTCTTATTCTTGAAATAAATTGTTTATCATCGATGCTTTAAATATCATCGAATGTTACATATATTTATTTGATAACTGTTCAATAAATAAGTCGTGTTACATTGTAGTTAATTTAGTGATACCGGATCACGTAAGATTAAATTAACAATCCCTTGTAACCAAAAAAAGTACACCATTCACGACCTAGATGGAAATGAATAATCCATCGTGAAAGGTTGAAGTGTAAGGCTCGATTGGCTTGTCTTGACCAAGAGATTACACTAGTGCATGTTTAGTGCAATTGAATATGACCTCTGGGAGGATAAATTCTTGAGAACCAACTAGGAAGAATTAGACCTCGGTGGTTCGTTATTTCTTAATCTTCGCCCCCTTAAATAGGATCGCGTGTGGTTAGTAATTATTGCTTTGACTTATTACGGGTAGAGAATCAATGAGATTCAATACTTTATATCTTGGGCAATATTATTAGTCAAATCGATTGCTAAGATTTAATCTGGAGAATCGTGTGTAAGCACGCTTTGTTCGATTTGTTCCCCTGGGAGGTTCATAAGGTTTATCATACCAAATCTTGCAAGTGGAACTAGTTTTCGGTATGGATAATAATGTTGAACCGTTCCTTTACCAAGGATAAAAGATATTAATTAATGGAAAGTTATTTCAGTGGCTTAAATTAATTAATGGGCTATATAATCTTAAACACGGGAAATAATAACCGGGAGCCATATTGACTGTAATATGGGTTAAGATGGATAGTGCAATATTAATTATGTAGTGGGATTAATTAATATTTATGGGCTTGAATAATATTGTGGCTCAATATTGATAATTCAAGATCCATTGGAAGGTCCAATCTTAATTCTCCTAAACGCCCCTCAAGTAGCCCAACATAAAGTCAAATAACTGAAAAAGGTGTTTAAAAATAAAATAAATTTTGTTGCTATTTTTCCTCATTAATTTCGAAAAATATAAATAAAAGGGGAGAAAGATTTTCTTTGAATTTTGTTATGGAATGAAGATATGTATTCTTGAAATACAAGATTATCTCATTAAATTCAAGAAATCTCCCACTTGGTTATTTATATGTTATTTTCGAAAATTTTGAAAGAATAAGGGAAATAAATATTTTCTTGATTTTCTTGAAAAGATATTATGGAAGATATGTATTCTTGCAATACAGGTATATCTCATAAATTCAAGAAGATTCAAATCTTGGAATCTTTATCCTTATTTTTTCGAAAATAACCATAACAAGAGAAGGTGGGATTTTATGGAATATTTTAATTATGGAGAAAAGAATATAGGAGATATATTCAAGATTTCTTGGAGATCAAGAAAAGATTTTTTCCTCCCTATTCCATGACAAAAAATCGGCCACCACCTATCTATAAATAGGGGATGATTTCTTCATCCCCAAGTACAATTCCATGTGCTGGAAAAATTAGTAAATCCACAAAGGTGGTGCAACAAATTTTTATTTTCCCTTTTGTTAATTGTTCGCGAGCTTCCTTCCACTGGATTGACGAGCAAGGACTATAGAATACTTGGGAAGGCTTTTTGGTGTGTTTTATCGACTAGACCATTGCCACTCCAAGAGGTTAGTTCACGTAAATTCGTAGCAATTCCGCATGCGTAGGATTTATGTGAATTGTTTATATGCATGATTTGTTGTTGAATTATTATTTGAATTAATATAGGATTAATTCATGCTAGTAATAATTGTTAGAATTAAATTTGTATTTAAATATTCACCCGAATAGGTCCGTGCAATTAATTCCCCAACACTAGGCGCGCGAGGCCAACTTGGGGTCGGGGGGGCAGCAGTGCACGGCATGCGCAAGGCACGCGCAAAAGGACACGCATGCCGGGCTATTTTGGACGCGGGGCAAGGGACCCCAGACGCGCACGCGTTCGGGCAATGCTCCACACGCATGTGCAGTGGGCGACGGGCGAGATGGCCGAGCCGAACCGAGGCGTGCGCCTAGGCGCACGCGGACTCGCGATTCCGGGTCCTGAGCTACTCGTTTTCCGGACGTCGTCCTAACCCAAAACGGAGGAACTCATTAAAGAATTGTTGCAGATTCAGTGGGAGCTTTTCGAGACGAACAATGAAGGCAAAAGAAGAGACGATTTCTCAAGATCAAGATTTGGAATTTAAACCATGACAGTTGGATATATGTGCCCAAATTGATTTATTTTATCTTGATGCTTGTTTTAAATTCGTGCAATTTTATTTGTTAAATGTGTTTGCATGATTTAAAATTGTCTAAAGAAAATCTCACTTTCATAAATTACTAAGTATGTTTCTAATTGACAAATTTTATTCCGGATAATAAAATTAGGTCAATATTAACCTCCATGAATTATTTATTTGTGAATTCTTTTGGAGAAATTTCCCCAATGGAACGGCCAAAAGATGGTTTTCACATGAATAAATTCCCAAAAGGATGATTGTGAATTATTATTAGCGGCGACGATGACCCTCCCAACGAGGCTCGTTCAAAGTGAAGTAATAATTCTGTATTTAATCATGGTTATTACTTAGGTATAAAATTGATATGTATATACTTCCCCGAAGTCCCTGTCAATTTTATATTGGTCAAGTGGGAGCTGACTATTAATTTTGAATTAAAGGTTTGTAACTGTTCCTGTTTGTAACCTACTTGAATGTGCTTAAATAGACAGTTCACCCGACCTATTTAAACTGTTTTGAGATGTCGGTTGATGCATGTTCATATTGTTTTGAGATTTTGATATGAATAATGTGATCAAATTATGTGATAATTTTGTGCTTATACAAATTGTTGTTTATTTCAGTTCAGCATGTCACAACCTTTTAATCTACTGTTAATATACTTAAAGTCAATAGAATTGTATAGGAAACTATGTTGATTGAAAACGAAAAGTTGTGATTGTCCTAACTGCACAAAAGCACAAGTGGATTCTTGACACTCCAAAAACCAGATGAGCCAACTGACGAGTCAAAAATGCGGGGATCGTCAGATCACCTTGCGAGAGATGTTGTCGCTGAAAATGGTGGATGGCAACCCCGTAAGGGATTACATCCTCAAAATTGATGGCCCATCTGAACAAACTTGAGGTTCTGGGTGCAGATCATGATCTGGAGACCCAGATCGATTTGGTACTCCACTCTGTGCCTAGAAGTTTTGAGCATTTTGGCCTCGCTAGCTGATTTGTTGTAAGCTTTGGTCTCACCAGAGACGTTGATGGGGAACCAAACTCAAGTTTTGACGGCAAGTGCTCCGTCTTCATCTTCTAGGCCAAGGGAGGACAAGAAGAAGAAGAGGACCAAAAGCCATAAGCAATCAAACTCAACTATTTCCAAGGGCAATGGTAAGATGAGGGATGCTGGTGGTGTCAAGGAAAATCCAAAGGGAAAGTGATTCAACTGCGGTGAAGAAGGACAATGGAGGTTTGCCTGTTCCAACCCCAAAAGGGTCGAAAAGAAAGGTAATTCTCATGCACTAGTTGTTGAAACTTGTTTATCGGCGTATACTTCTCATTCGTGGGTAGTTGATACGGGATCCACTGATCATGTTTGCTTCACGGGTTCAAGCTGACCCAACAACTTAGTGGAAGTGAGATCGTCATCACACTGGGCAATGCTACGAGAGTGGCAACTGAAGCAATGGGAGACGTGCACCTGTCTTTTAAAGATAAGATTTTAGGTTTGAGAGATGTTCTTTACATTCTAGTTTTTCGAAAAAACCTTATTTCAGTTTCTAAACTATTTAATGATGGATATTCTGTTCGTTTTTCTAAGCAAGTTACTGTTTACCATAACGATGTGTTTATCTATCATAGAACTTTACGGAACAATCTTTATACTATTAATAGTGCACACCACTCACAAAATACATCTTTTAACACATCGACTGTTTCAAGTAATAAGAGAAAATGTTCAGAAAACGTGAACGAGACACTTCTTTGGCATCTAAGATTGGGTCATATTAATCTAAATAGGATCCAAAGGTTGGTGAAAGATGGATCACTGTCGGATCTACAGATGGAATCATTTCCAACCCGCGAATCATGTTTGGAGGGTAAAATGACCAAGAGGTCATTTGGAGCCAAGGGGACTAGAGCCACAGAAGTGTTGCAAATCATTCACACTGACGTGTGTGGTCCAATGTCAACCAAAGCTAGAGGTGGTTATGAGTATTTCATGACCTTTATCGATGATTACTCAAGGTTCGGGTACATTTTTCTCATGAAATACAAATCAAAAACCTTTGATAAATTCAAAGAGTTCAAAGCCGAAGTGGAGAATCATATGGAAAAGAGTATCAAGTTTCTACAATCTGATTGTGGAGGCGAATACCTCAGCGATGAGTTTTTGAACTACCTATCAAACGAGGGCATTGTTTCACAGTTGACTGCACCCGGAACCCCTCAACAAAACGGGGTTGCAGAACGAAGAAATAGAACACTCTTAGAAATGGTCAGATCCATGATGAGTTATTCAGATCTACCCAAGTCGTTTTGGGGTCATGCCTTAGAAACATCGGCTTATGTTCTAAATTTGGTGTCATTCAAATCGGTTCCCAAAACCCCTAAAGAGTTGTGGACTGGGCGCAAGCCCAGTCTGAGACATCTTAGAATTTAGGGGTGTCCGGCATACGTGCTAGACAAGGAAGCCGATAAGTTGAATGCACGTTCGGAACTAAGGTTGTTTATAGGATATCCCATGGGAAAGAAAGGGTGTATGTTCTATGGTCCCGAAGATCAAAAGGTGGTAATAAGTACGCACTTTAGATTTTTGGAAGAAGAATTTATGAACAATAGAAAGCCTAAAAGTGAGATTACCTTAGACGAAATAAGAGGGCAAACTCCTATACCAACTGTACAAGTTGATACACCAAGCGTCACACCGACACAACCGAAACCTCATCGTAGTGGGAGGATTGTTCAATAACCTGAGAGATTCATTGGGATAAGAGAGTCTTCAGATTTGGTCCCCGGGGATAATGAATCAGACCCTTGGTCCTACAAGGAGGCGGTCCAAGATAAGGATTCTGAATCCTGGCAAACTGCGATGGAAGCCGAGATGGGCTCAATGGATCATAATCAAGTGTGGGAGCTAGTGGAACCACCCAGTGGGATAAAACCCATTGGATGCAAGTGGGTCTACAAGAGAAAAAGAGGAGCAGACGGGAAGGTCTAAACCTTTAAAGCTAGGCTTGTGGCAAAGGGATACACTCAGAAAGAGGGTATCGATTATGAAGAAACATTTTCGCCTGTAGCCATGCTTAAGTCCATCCGTATTCTCTTGGCAATAGCTGCACATCTAGATTTTGAGATCTGGCAAATGGATGTCAAGACACCTTTCGTTAACGGGAGTCTTGACGAGGAAATCTATACGCAATAACCCGAAGGTTTCATTGCGAAAGGCCAAGAACACCTTGTTTACAAGCTAAGGAAGTCCATTTATGGACTAAAGCAAGCATCTCGGGCTTGGAACCAATGTTTTGGTCATGTAATCAAGTCTTATGGGTTCGATCAAAATGAGTTTGAAAGTTGTGTGTATAAGAAGTGTGACGAAACTGCTTTGGTATTCTTAGTACTGTACGTAGACGATATTCTGCTCATCGGAAACGATGTAAAGGTTTTATCAAACATAAGTGTATGGCTGTCAAAATAGTTTGATATGAAGGACTTAGGGGAAGCCGGTCATATTCTTGGGATCAAGATCACTCGAGATCGAAAGAAAAGAATGATTGGCTTATCGCAAGCTTCATACATAGACACTGTTTTGAAGCGATTCAGCATGCAAGATTCCAAGAAAGGTTTTGTACCTTTCAGGCACGGAATCCATCTATCGAAAGACATGTGTCCCAAGACACAATGGGAGATAGATAACATGAAGGGCACTCCTTATGCGTCGGTAGTAGGAAGCCTCATGTATGCAATGTTGTGCACGAGACCGGATATTTGCTACGCCGTAGGCATGGTGGCAAGATATCAAAGTAATTCTGGAAATCAACACTGGACTGCCGTTAAGAACATTCTAAAGTATCTAAAAAGAACTCGGGATAGAATGCTGGTTTATCAGTCGGACAATTTATTTCCAGTGGGATACACGGACTCAAATTTCTAATCGGACATAGATTCCAGAAAATCTACCTCGGGTAGTGTGTTTTGTCAGGGGGAGGAGCCGTAACATGGAGAAGCGTTAAGCAGAAATGCATCGCCGATTCTACCATGGAAGCCGAATATGTACTACTTGTGAAGCAGCGAAAGAAGCGGTGTGACTCAAGAACTTCCTAGTGGACTTGGACGTTATTCCAAATTTGCCCAGCACCATCACGGTTTTCTGTGATAAAGCCAGAGCAGTTGCAAATTCAAGGGAACCGAGAGCCCACAAGGCCAAAAAACACATTGAAAGGAACACCATCTTATACGAGAAATCGCTAAGAGAGGAGATATAGAGGTAACAAAGATCGCGTCAAAAGACAACCTAGCAGATCTATTCACAAAGGGTCTGCCTCTGTTAACATTCGAGAGACATGTGAAAGGAATGGGTGTCAAGAGCGTTGCCAATCTGCTTTGAGTATAAGTGGGAGATATATTATTAGGTTGATGTAGGTGACATTAGATGTCACTGTATAATACATTAGACGTGCTGTGGTATACTTAAAAACATACTTTGAGTATAAGTGGGAGATTGTTGGGGTTATACGTGAAATTTTGCTTTTACTTTGTATAACCTATGTATTAAACACTTATTTACTGAAATAAATTATTTATCACTGTTGCTTTAAATATGATTGAATGTTATATATATTTGTTGCAAATCGTTCATATAATAGCACATGTTACATTGTAGTTAACGTGGTGATACCAGATCACAGAAGATCATGTTAACAGTCCCTTGTAAACTAGTGCGTGTTTCACAACTTAGATAGACCCGATTAGTCTATTGGTAGAAGTTGATGTGTAAGGCTCAGATTGGCTTATCTTGACCAAGAGATTACACTAGTGCATTCGATGCACTGAAGCGGACCTGCAGAGAGGATAAACTCATTCACACTGACTTAAGAGATTAAGAGTTAGACCTCAGTGGTTGTTGATTTCTTAATCTCTGTCACTTAATAAGGACCGTGTGCGATTAGTAGTTATTGCTTTGACTTATAAATGGGAAGAGAATCATTGCGACTTCGATACTCTATATCTTGGGCAATAATATTAATTATACGACAGTTGCTAAATTAATACAGAGAATCGTGTGCTTGCAATGTCTTGCGTGATTGGTCCCCTTGGTGGGCTCAGAACCTTTATCATACCAAATCTTGCAAGTGAAATTAATTTTCCGGTATGGATAATAAAGCTGAGCCGTCCTTACTCCAAGGATAAAGATATTAATTAATATAAATATTTTCAGTGGCTTAATTAATTAATGGAGTAAATAATATTAAACACGGGAAATAATAATTGGGACCCATATTACCGTAATATGGGTTAAGTTGGATAATGCAATATTAATTATATAGTGGCATTAATTAATATTAATGGGCTGAATTATATTGTGGCTCAATATTGGAATTCAGTAGCCCATTGGAAGATCCATCTTAATTCTCCTAAAGGCCCCTCAAGTAGTCCAATTAAAGTCTATTAAACAAAAGGTGCTTAAAATAAATTAAATTATTGTTGCTTATTTTTTCCTTGTTTTTTTTCGAAAAATATTGAAGAAAAAGAGGGAGAAAAATTTTCTTGAAAAGATCTTTATGGAAAGGAGATAAGTATTCTTGGAATACAAGATTATCCCATAAATTCAAGAAATCTCCCACTTGGTTTCTTTAATAGTAACTTTCGAAAAATATAGAGAAATAATAGGAAGAAGGATTTTCTTGATTTTCTTGAAAAGATTTTATGGAAAAAGATATGTATTCTAGGAGTAAAAGAATATCTCATAAATTCAAGAAAGATCTAATCTTGAAAGGTCCCCTATTATTTTTGAAACATTAGGCTAAATAAGGGTGTGAGTTTTTTGTGGAAAAATACACATGGAAAGAAGAATATATGAGATATATTCAAGATTTCTTGGAGATCAAGAAAAGATCTTTCCTAACCCTATTTTGAGCCTAATTTTCGTCCCCACTCTCTATTATAAATAGGAGACGAATGTTTCATCCCCAAGACACAGGACTTGATCTTTTTCGGAAAAATATCAGCGATAAAATATCAAATATTTTAAAACGTTGACAATTTGTGTTTTTTTCGAAAAATTTCAATTGCGTGCAATACAATTCCATGCGCTGGAAATATTAGAAATCCACAAAGGTGGTGCAACAATTGTTTATTTTTCCTTTATTTTATAAATTGTTCATTGGAGAACCTTCCACCGGAGTTATTAAACGAGGACTTGGGAATACTTGAGAAGGACTTTTGGTGGGTATCGAGATACTTGATCCTATCTGTCTCAGATCGTCTCTCCAATGGGTATGTTTACGTAAACTCCTAGAAATTCCACATGCTAGGATCTTTTACGTGAAATATTATTTGCATGTTGTTGTTGGATTAATTATTGTTTGAATTCACTTAGGTAAATTCATGTTAGTAATAACTGTTAATTTAAATTTGTGTTTATGAGGTCACCCCTGTAGATCCTGGCAAATGTTATCCCAACAGGTATTGATATACCCATCCGAGAAACCGTTTGATATAATTTCACAATATGTGTCTACGGGTGTCTCGGTTAGTAGGAGCGATGCGATACTCCTTTGACTTGATATCAATACGCACGACATGTGTAGAGTGATGAACTTTGACCATGACCGACTCTTGCACCCTTCCATGAGTAGATATGGCTTGGATTGGATTAATCACGAAGTGCATATGCGTGGTAGTTGAGCCAAGAATAGGATTCATTCCTCAATGTGGATTTAGATAGAATACTCATCTTGTCATCATAATTGGGTCAAAGTCATCGGCCGATGCACGTCATTTTAGACTTTATGGCTAAGTGTGACATACATGATCAATTAGTGATTAGAGATAATATGATTAAGTTATTTGAATAAACACTTCATCATGTTCAAGACTTAATCGAGTATTCACAAATGAAATGAGAAAATCGTAATAGCCCATGTTTCAGTTACATGTAGTTGCACGTTTCTCGCAACGTACCTCATATATTGAGAATGTCTGATTTATTGTCTAGGGTTCAATTAAGACCGTTAGTTTGACTAATCGCTCGATATATGAGGGTCTACGGGTCACACAACAAGTAGTTCCCTTTTACGGATTAGAGTTGGTTGATTAAATGTTAAATTAGATTTAATATTTAATTTATGAAGAATTAATTAATAATAGATTAATTTGAAATTAATTATTATTAATATTTAATTAAATTGAATTTAATTAAATAGGATTCCCAATAATAATATATGGAATATTATTGTAGGATTTAATATATATGGAATCAAATCCGTAGAGATTTTATATACAGGGGAATTAAATCCGTAGAGATTTTATATATGGGAAATAAATCTAAGAGATTTATTTTATAGATTAGGAATTTTATTTCCTAATCAGGTTAGCTTAAGATTTAAGCTGGTTCTCCCCTATATATATGAGCTCTTAGGAATTCATAAAACAAGGTTTCATATTTTCTCTATAAAATCTAGAATATAAATTTTCCTAGCAAATTCCGTCTCAGATTTAACGCTGGCAAATCTGAACAAGTTTGGAACTGGGATTACATGGATACCATAGTAGAGAAATATGCATACGATTTACTTTAAGGTTTCTCTTTATATTTACACGTATTCAATTATGCAATTACGTGTTCGTTGTTGGTGAACTATTTATTTCTGCTGCCCATGTATTACGTGTTTACGTGTCTTTATACTCCAACAGTGGTATCAGAGCTCCAGGCTCTTGATTTAATTTCTAATTGAATTGGATTTAATTTTTTTAAATCTTGGGGTGTGACCGATGAACGACCACACCAATTGAATTAATTTGGTGCGTGTGTGCACTTATTTGCTATTTTGTTTTGGATATTATATGAGTGATATGTGTATTGTGCCTAATTCTTCTTTTGGGTCATTTTGCTCACGTGACCCGTGTTAATTGTTTGGGTAGACGACGCCATATAAATGTTAGTCCGTATAAAAACGTGTTTGGGTAGGCGACGCCCCAATAATTGCTCAAATGTGACGTAGTTATCATGTTGGATCTCGATTAAGCAATTAATATCTCGCCTTTAAAACGTTCCTCACTAAAATATAGTTTTCTCATCAATTTGATAAGATGTCTCCCATCAAAGTTAAAAGTAAACCGGGAATTTCGTTCCAATGGGTATTTAAGACCAAAGTCTTTTGCTCGGATCTACATTCAACAGGACTTTTATAGGGACACGTAGTGTCGCCGATTGATGGTTGTAAACCAACTTAACTTTGTTTCACCAGCCAAAGCAGGGAAACGAAAGTTAGGGGACATCCGATTGAACTGGGTTCAATCAACTAGGAGTTACAAATTTGCAATTGGTTTGGAGACCTACCAATTTTATTATTGAAGTAATCAGTCAAAGCAGATATTGTAATAATAAGAATGTGGATCCTAGTCCATTACAATTTATATTTGATATAAATTCGTACTCTTCCAATGAGGTCGTTGAGTATGTGAAAATAATGGAGACAAAATAAACACAAAAGAAAGGCCATGTTTATTTTGATTGCGGAATATTGATCATAGGAATTATATGTTTAATTTCCATTTTATTTTATTTCTCTTGGTTAGTTGAAATGTATAACTGTTATTGAGATGTGTTTTGGAAACAAACAAATTAGCAAGGCCAAATTTTCTGGATTGTCACCAAAACATGTATTTGGTGCTAAGGCAAGAAAAGATTGAGTACGTGTTGGACACGTCTATCCCGATTACCCTTGCAGCTGGTACTCTGAGGCAGACACGTTTGACGTAGCAACTCAGAAGAAGCATCAAAAGGATGCTTCTCAGGCTCAGTGTGTGATGTTGCTCGGCATAACTCCCGATATACATAGGCAACGTGCGAAAATGGGTCCCTTCTAGATGCTCAAGCATCTGAAGGATCTCTTTGATTCTGAATCTCATTCTGAGATTTATGAAGTGATGAGAGATCTGTTCAGATGCCGGTTAGCTAAAGAAGGGAAGATTTCATCTCATGTGCTAATGATGATAGGCCTAATTGAGAAACTTGGTAATTTAGTCACTGAGCTAAAAGACCAACATTTTCATCTATGTTATCCTCAGTCGCTCCCGAATTCATATTTCAGCTTCATTGTGAACTACAATATGAATAAGACGGATGCGACCATGCTAGAAATTCACAACATGCTCAAGACTTTTGAGTTCACTATCACTAAGATAGTATTCAAAAGGAAATGAGCGGGTAAATAAGGATGTGGCCTCTACTGTAAGCATTAGAGGACACTGGAAGAATGACTGTAAGGTTCTGGTTGCTGAAAAGAAGGCACTGGGTGCTTCTAGCACTAGAACATGTATGTTTGTCATTAAGATAAACATGTCCACTAATAGCGCTAACTGCTTGGAATTAGATACCGGATGTGGCTCTCACATTTGTACGAATGTGAATGGGCTCATATGTCTTAGGGAAGGTGAAGCGTCATACACGTGGAAATGGAGTAAGAGTTGCTACTGAACATGTGAGGACTTATGTGTTAGACTTACCCTTTGGTTTTAGATTAGAACTTAATGATTGTCATCTAGTTCTTTCTATTGCTCACAACATATATCTGTTGCATTGTGAATATGATGTTCTTAATATACAAAGTAAAGGACTCAAACTTAGTAATCATGAAAACCTGACTTACTTGTGGCATTGTAGACTTGGTCATGCAAATGAGAATAGAATTGGAAGGTTAAGAATGTTAGACTACTTAACCCCATTCGACTTAGAGTCTTATGGTAATTGTGAATCTTGTCTCAAGTGCAAAATGATCAACAAACCATTTTCTGGGAAAGGGGTTCGTGCCAAAGAAGTTCTAGAGTTGATCCACAGTGATGTATGTGGACCATTGCCGACTCTAGCTAGAGGTCACTTCGGCTACTTCATCACTTTTACTGATGATTTCTCAAGATACGGACACGTGTATCTTATGAAACACAAATCCGAATCTTTTGAGAAATTCAAAGAGTACAAAGCTGAAGTAGAGAAGTAACTTGGTAAGAGTATTAAGACTCTTCGATCGGATCGAGGTGATGAATACCTTAGCCATGAATTCACTGATTACTTGAAGTTACATGGAATCCAGTCATAATAGACTCCTCCCGGAACACCTCATATGAACGGTGTGTTCGAGAGGAGAAACTGAACCTTGTTAGATATGGTGAGGTCCATGATGAGCTTCTCTTCTCTTCCGACATTCTTATGGGGATGTGCGTTACAAACCTCAATCTACATTCTGAATAGGATTCCATCTAAATCGGTTGAGCATACATCATATAAATTATGGTGTGGCAAGAAGCCAACTTTTACACATATCAAAACATGGGGTTGCCCCGTGATTGTGAAAAAGATGCTTACTGATAAGTTGGAATCCAAAGGTAAAAAGGGTTACTTTGTGGGATATCCTAAGGAAACTAAAGGATATTAATTCTATCTACCTGAGAAACAAACAATAATTGTTTCTAGGCAGCCCAACTTTCTTGAAGACAATTATGTCTTTAAGGAACAAGGTCATAAGATGAGAGAACTTGAAGAAATTCAAGAACCACAAATTAACAAAGAGACTGGTATCTTGTTAAAGCAACATGACAAGGAATCAGTGGGAGCATTCAATGACTTTCACGGTGGGAGTCTTTCACTAGGTGATCGTCTTTCAGCCAGTGGGAGCATAATTGGAGTATGCTTGCCAGTGCAAGAACCTCCAAGTGGGCTGAATGAGAACAACATAGTTCAAACTCCCGCCCAAGAGGCATCTGAAAGTGTAGCTCTTGAGGACTCTCCGGACATTGATGAAATCGATGCACCACAAAATTTTCACGATTAGAATGTACAGCCTACACAACCACAGGTCCGTAAGTCAATTAGGAATTGTAATCCGCCCATTAGATACGGTTACCTCTTGGAGGAACTCAATAATGTGGATATACCGGATAAGGATGATCCTAATACTTACTCTGAAGCAATATTAGATATTGATTCGGGGAAGTGGCATGAAGCCATGAAATCCGAGATGGACTCGATGTAAACCTATTAAGTCTGGGACTTGGTTGTGATGCCTAATGGGGTTAAACCCATGGGTTGCAAATGGGTCTTTAAGCGTAGACTAATGCAAATGATAAAGTACAAACCTACAAAGGTAGGTTGGTGGCGAAGGGTTATAGTCAACGCGAAGGCATTGACTATGACGAGCTCATCAGTTGTAAAGATCAAGTCCATTCGAAATTTACTTGCGATAGCAGCACACTATGATTATGAGATTTGGCAGATGAACATCAAAACAGCTTTCCACAATGGAAATATTGATGAGGAAGTGTATATGACTCAACCGGAAGGGTTCATATCTAAGCCAAATTCTAATCTAGTATGCAAGCTAAAGAGATCCATATATGGATTGAAGCAAGCTTCTAGGAGTTAGAATATCTGATTTGATGAAGCTATCAAGTCTTTTAACTTCATCAGAAACTCGGAAGATCCTTGCGTTTTATCGTAAACGCAGCGGAAATAATATTATTTTCATAATCGTATATGTCGATGACATATTGATTTTGGAAAATAATATCCCGTTAATGCAGTGTGTTAAAGATTAGTTGTTAAAGACCTTCTTGATGAAGGGTCTTGGTGAAGCCTGCTACATCCTAGGGATCATGATCCACGGAGATAGATCCAAGAGGATGTTGACACAGTCCACCTATGTAGATAAGGCGTTGAAGCGTTTTGCGATGGAGAACTCTAAGAGAGGGTATCTACCGACAAATCATGGGATAAGGCTATCAAAGAAAGATTGTCCTTCTGTTGAAGTTGATATCAAGCACATGAAAGATGTCCCATATGCATATGCAATTGGGTCGATCATGTACACCATGACTTGCATTAGGCCAAACGTGGCCTACGCTTTCAGCACCACTGGTAGATACCAACAGAATCCGAGTGAGTCTCACTGGATTGCTGTCAAGACCATTCTAAAGTATCTTAGACAAACTAAAGAATGTGTCATTGTCTATGGTGGACAGTCAGAACTAGTGGTGACTGGTTATGCTGACACGAGTTTCCAATCTAACTGTGATGATTACAAATCATAATCAGGTTAAGTTTCACTCTCAATGATGAGGCGGTCAGTTGGAATAGTTCCAAGCAATTCGACCGCAGATTCAACAACTGAAGCTGAGTACATTGCTGTATCAGAAGCATCAAGGAGGTTGTCTGAATTTTATAGTTCTTAAGAGAACTAGGGGTAGTTCCGAGTGCTAGTTGTCTAATAAAGTTGTATTGAGACAATGCTGGTACGATTGCGCAAGCAAAGGAACCGAGATAGACAAATAGAAGCAAGAATGTACCTAGGCTTATGATTTGATCCGAAAGGTCATAACGATAGGATATAATTACAACGTACTCCCACATATTTAATATGACAGATCCTTTCACCAAAACACTGTGTGTTCATGTACACACTAGACATTTGATGGTCTAGGGTTAGACATGTAGGTGATTGACTCTAGTCCAAGTGGGAAATTGTTAGTGTTAGTGTCCTAGAGACAATCTATTGTAAGGACATAATACTCGATGATATTCAGTTTGATTTAATATTATAGTTCATTTAATATTAATGTATGGAAATACACTTGTTTGAATATTATTTTGATTGTTTGCATTTATTCATGCAAGTGTTCCCATGAATCATTGTTGTCATTGAGGTTGTGACAACTCAGATGACTTAAGCATGATTCTCAAATGGCCCCGATCAAGGATCATCAAGAATGGGATATTGATGATGCAATTGAGATTGGTGTGCGATCTGCATCATACTCTTAGAGAATGTAGTAAGATCTCACTTGCTACGAGATACTGGGTATATCATGATGGATGCACAGATACCTTGGAGGTTATTGGTATACCCATCCAAGAAACCGTTTGATGTAATTCCACAATATGTGTCTACGGGTGTCTCGGTTAGTGGGAGCGATGCGATACTCCTTTGACTTGAGATCAATACTCACGACATGTGTGGAGTGATGAACTTTGACAATGACCGACGCTTGCACCCTTCCATGGTAGATATGGCTTAGATTGGGTTCATAACGAAGTGCATATGCGTGGTAGTTGAGCCAAGAATAGGATTCATTCCTCAATGTGGATTTAGAGAGAATACTCATCTTCTCATCATATTTAGATCAAAGTCATCGGCCGATGCACGTCAACTTAGACTTTGTGTCTAAGTGTGACATACATGATCAATTAGTGATTATAGATAATATGATTAAGTTATTTGAATAGACACTTCATCATGTTCAAGACTAATCGAGTTTTCGTGAATGAAAGGAGGAAATCGTAATAACCTATGTTTCAGTTACAGGTAGTCGCACGTTTCTCGCAACGTACCTCATATATTGAGAATGTCTGATTTATTGTCTAGGGTTCAATTAAGATCGTTAGTTTGACTTATCGCTCGATATCTGAGGGCCTATGGGTCACACAACAAGTAGTTCCCTTTTATGGATTACAGTTGGTTGAGTAAATGTTAAATTGGATTTAATAACTAATTTATGGAGAATTAATTAATAATAGATTAATTTAGAATTAATTATTATTAATATTTAATTAAATTTGATTTAATTAAATAGGATTCCTAATAATAATATATGGAATATTATTATAGGATTTAATATATATGGAATCAAATCCGTAGAGATTTAATATACATGAGAATTAAATCCGTAGAAATTTTATATATGGGAAATAAATCTAAGAGATTTATTTTATAAGATTATGGATTTTATTTTCTAATCAGGTTAGCTTAAGAGTTAAGTTGGGTCTCCATATATATATGAGCTCTTAGGAATTCATAAAACAAGGATTCATATTTTCTCCATAAAATCTAGAATAGGAATTTTCCTAGCAAATTCCGTCTCAGATTCAACGTTGGCAAATCTGTGCAAGTCCGTGAACGGGGATTACGTGGATACCATAGTAGAGAAATATGCGTACGGTTTACTATAAGGTTTCTCTTTATGTTTACACGTATTCAATTATGCAATTACATGTTCGTTGTTGGTGAACTGTTTATTTCCGCTGCGCATGTATTACATGTTTACATGCCTCTATATTCCAACACTTTCATTGAATTTTGCATAGAATACCTTATACACTAGCTCATTAATGTATGAAACTTGGAACAAAGCAATCATGATTATTCTTCCTATCCCGAAAGATCTGGATTCCTAGAACATAACTTGGTTAGCTCAAGTTCTTCATATCAAATTGTTCTGCTAACCAATTCTTTGTTGATGTCAATATAACTACATCATTCACAATAAGCAAAATGTTATTCACATACAACATGAGAGAAAAATTATCTTGTTGTCTATAGTCTCCTGTAGGCACAAGACTTATCAGGAATTGACCAAACACCTAAGCTCTTTATGACTTCAAAAAACCTAATATTTCAAGATCTAGATGCTTATTTAGTCTGTAAATAAACCTATTCAGTTTACATAACACTCATTCAAAGGTCGTGTCTACATCCTACATAGCTTCTTTGAACGGAGTAGAACCTCCACTTGCTCTCTAGAGACCTCCTCAAAAGATTCTCTATAGAGATAGTATCTAGAGGATGGTCTAATGACCCTCCAACTATGTCTAAGTTGTGAAGGCTCTTGAACAACTAGAACTTATTCTTGTTCTCCATGTTTTTGTTATTTAATTCAATATTTGCAAGATATTGATCAATAGAGACATGATCTTCTACAACCTCATGTATTGGTACATCAGTTGACACAATATGCAAAATCTCATTGTGCCTCCTAATGAGTCTAACGATAATAGGTGATAGATGTAAATCCAAACTGAATAGTTTTAATGCGGATCTCTGGATTAGATAAACCGAGAATATATTTCATGATTTCTTCCAGAAGAAATCTATTCTTGGATTCACTTTGTTCTATTTTTTTTTTAAATCAAGCAAATAGTGACTCGAACCCATGACCTCACGACATAGGTAATGGTTCTCTAACCACATGGGCGCACTTTGTTCTATGTACTTGTCCTCTGAGAAGATTATCCTATGGGAAATGATTGAAAAATAGACAAGAAATGATGACATATGATATTTTTATATAGATAGGTAATACGTTATTGTTTTCAATAAAAAAAATCATATTTGCATTATTAGGTCAGTGAAAGAGTGTAATGGAGAAAAGTAAAATCTATAAGGTTTATATGAATTTACAGGTTAAGGTTTATTGAGGTTTTAAATTCGAATTCTAGAATTCCAATGTAATTTTGGAATACTAAATTCGATTTTGTAATTCAAAATAGCACGAATCTCCCTCATGGTTAGAAAAAGTTGTGTTAAATCCCCTCATGGTTTGCAAATTGCTTGAATTCTCTTTCTCTCTCCCATTACTCTTTGTTGGAAAATATGTTCATTTGGGTGAATGTGAAACTAATTTTTAAAAAAGTTGTTTTCAACAATAAATGGAAAAGGGAAAAGCAAGGAGTTTTTGTCCCACATTGAAAATTCAAATGAGGAAGTAGGTTTATCTTGTTTTATTTTCTGTTTAACAGTTGACACGAAACAACTGAATACAAATTATTAAGCAAACACGTTACACACAGTTTGATTTAAACTAAATTAATTGGTCATTATTTAGGTGGTTATAAAACATAATTTGAAAGTTTAAAACCTGAAATAATAGTGCATTATTCAAGATTTCAGTTATGATTTGAGGCCATTAGTGGTATTAAGCATGATACTCTAGAATCTTCTAAGAAAGGATAATCACAAAGGTTACATAATTGATTTTCTAGTCAAAGATATTATATTCCTTTATAATCCTTGTACCTTTATAAATCTCTATACATATCTCTATGTATTGTAAATGCACAGTGTATCAATCATCTCATTAAATATAGAAATTCTTTTCTCTATATGGTAGCATGAGGGGTTACGATCTGAGAATTAGAAATCCTAATTCCTTCTCAATCGTCTGCTTCCGCCTCTCCCAATTTTTTTTTTTGATCTTTATGATATGTCAATAGACATTGTATCATTCGGCAGTCGGCATCAATGCTACTATCGTTGTACCAACCCTGCCAACGATCATCCCAATCACGGCGCACCACCATCTTCCCATCAAACTCTCACACACCAATTACTCATCCTTGCCTACACACGTGTTTGCTCTTCTCCGTGGACACAACTTATTTGGCTACTTCTAGTCGTTGATGGCTCCAACACAACGACAGTTACTACGTTGATTCGCCAAGATCAATTACTCTTGGCTGCTATTTTTTGGTCTCTCACACCCAATGTTTTACCCCATTGTTTCTTCTGCCTCCACATCTGTCGATGCCTGGGGGATTCTCAATTGTCTATTTACGAGTTGTTCACAATCTCGTGTTAATCAACTGAAGAGTGAGTTGTGCTGCATCAATATCAGTATATGATCAATTACTGAATACTTACACTACGTGAAAGCCAAAGCGGACGAAATTGCTTTAATTAATGAACCAGTCACTGCAGATGATTTAACGATATTTGTCATCAATCTTCTGGGGCCCAAGTATGCAAATATTTTTAGGTCTATTCGCACTCGGGAGACACCTCTCCGCTTTGAAGATCTTCATAATTTACTATTAACATGAACTTTCATTAAAATCTCATGAGGCTACACAAAAATAACTAATTGTCACTGGAAACGCTGCTCGCTTTGAAAATAGTCATGGACATCAGAATTTTGATCGTCAATCTCATGGGGTGGTGGTCATGGTGGACACTCCGGTGGTCAACAGAATCAATACAACCATGGCAATTTTAGCGGTAACAAAAATGGTGGTGGGAATCAATCTGGACGTGGTCATCCCTCCAACCGTGGTGGCGGCTCGACTTCTAGTGGCTCCGTCTTTAGTGATTGTCCCACTATAGTATGTCAGTTATGTGGGGGCATCGGACACACCGCTATCACATGCAGGCGTCCTCAGTACTTGGCCAATTTTGTTGCTTCACCCACAAATACTAGACAACAACCATGGCCTGTAGATTCGGGGACTCCACACAATCTCACGTCTCATTTGAGCAATCTCTTCATTCACTTGGAGTACTATGGCACTGAAGATGTCCATATCGGTGACGGTACCAGGTTACCTATCACCCACACCGATAACTCTATTTTATGGTTTCCATCGCACTCTTTTATACTTTCTAATGTTCTATGTGTGCCATCTGCAAAACAAAATTTATTATCTCTTAGTAAATTCACTACTGCAAATAATGTTTCTATCCGTCTCATTTCATTATTAAGGATCGGTGCACTGGAGCACCTCTAGCTAAAGGTTCTTGCTGTGATGGGGTGTTGGGATATTTTAGTTTTGATGAATTATGCCAAAATATTATCAACTTGTGTTATTTAAGTTAATCTACAGATAACAAGTTGAGGGGGAAGTGAACAAGTTGAGGGGGAACTAATCTGAAGTTTCCTGAGGAAAAGTGGCCTGAATGGAAGAAGGCTGAAGTCTGAAACCGCTGAATGTCAGAATGGCCTGAACGAGGAATCTGAAATGTTTGAAATCTTGAACTCAGCGTCTTTGAATCTTTGAATTCAGCGTCTTTTAATCTTGAACTCAAAGTCTTTGAAATCTTTGAACTCAAAGTCTTTGAATCTTTTGATTCAATCTTTGAAAATGTTGAACTCAAAGCGTCTTTGAATCTTTGAACTCAAAATCTTTGAATCTTGAACTTCAAGGCGTCTTTGAAATGTTGAACTTCGAAAGTCTTTGAATCTTGAACTCAAAGCGTCTTTGAAATCTTGAACTCGAATGTTGAATTCTTTGAATTGGAAGGCTGAATCTTGACTTGGACCAATCAGAGGTGGTCAAAAAGCATGACAAAAAGCTGCAGAAATTATAGAATAGTATGGATTTGAATGTGACTTTCTCCAACGGTAACATTCAAATTCACACTATAAATACAAGCTCTTCCATCAAATTAAGCGTGGAAAAATGTTATAGAGCCTAGAGCCATATACTCAAGCATTCCCACCATAGAACACAAATCTGTAGATATTCAAAATATATTCAAAGAGTGTTCTACCCTAGATCTAAGCACAAATGTAATATCCTAAGCTTAGAGAGATTTTTCCATCCTTAGCATTGAGGTTAAACAAATGTAAGGGAAAATCTCAACCTAGTTGGAAACCAAACAAACCTTACCCAAATGAGTTTGATAGGTTAAGTTTGTAGGTGAGTGAGAACTCGGTAAACATCTATAGGCGATCCCGTGAGGGAGATAAGTCCCGTTTGAGTGAGAACTCGGTAAACATCTATAGGCGATCCCGTGAGGGAGATAAGTCCCAGTCCCGTTTGAGTGAGAACTCGGTAAACATCTGTTGGGTGTTGGACTAACACGTTAAACTAAGTCCAATTGGTTAAGTTGGTGCCCCTTGTGATAGGGAAGAGTGGATGTAGGACAAGTTAGTCCGAACCACTATAAAATCGTGTGTTCTTTACTGCTTTATGTTCTTACTTGCCATATGCATTTGATTATAAGAAAAACACAACACTTGAGCTTAAAACGCAAAAATCTGGAATCACTCTGCCCTCACCCCTGTTTATATGCATTACACGATTTTTTCGCATTTCATGGGTTTTTCACCGGGACCAACAATTGGTATCAGAGCAGGAGTTCAAAAGATCACTTTTAATGTGATCACCTGAACTGAACTTTTTAAACGAAAACCCGTTTTCTTTAAAAATGCATATATTTTAATGTTTTGGCGTCATTATCAAAAAGGGGAAAACTGTTGGGATATTTTAGTTTTGATGAATTATGCTAAAATATTATCAACTTGTGTTATTTAAGTTAATCTACAGATAACAAGTTGAGGGGGGAAGTGAACAAGTTGAGGGGAACTAATCAAGTTTCACGAGGAAAAGTGGCTTTGAATGGAAGAAGGTCAAGTCCGAAACCCATGAATGTCGAATGGCACGAACGAGGAATCTGAAATCTTGAAATCTTGAACTTCGAGCGTCTTTGAATCTTTGAATTCAGCGTCTTTGAATGTTGAACTTCGAGCGTCTTGAAATCTTTGAACTTCGAGCGTCTTTGAATGTTGTAACTCGAGCGTCTTTGAATCTTGAACTTCAGCGTCTTTGAAATCTTGAACTTCGAGCGTCTTTGAATCTTGAACTCAGCGCGTCTTTGAAATGGTGAACTTCAGCGTCTTTGAATCTTGAACTCGGCGTCTTTGAAATGGTGAACTTCGAGCGTCGTCTTTGAACTCTCTTTGAATCTTGAACTTCGAGCGTCTTTGAAATCTTGAACTTCGAAGCGTCTTGAATCTTTGAACTCAGGCGTCTTTGAATCTTTGAACTTCGAGCGTCTTTGAAATGTCAACTTCGGGAATGTTGAATTGCTGAATTCAGAAGGCCTAAATGCTGACGTGGACCAATCAGAGGTGGTCAAAAAGCATGACAAAAAGCTGCAAAAATTGCAGAATAATATGGATTTGAATGTGACTTTCTCCAACGGTAACATTCAAATTCACACTATAAATACAAGCTCTTCCATCAAATTAAGCGTGGAAAAGTGTTATAGAGCCTAGAGCCATATACTCAAGCATTCCCACCATAGAACATAAATCTGTAGATATCCAAAATATATTCAAAGAGTGTTCTACCCTAGATCTAAGCACAAATGTAATATCCTAAGCTTAGAGAGATTTTTCCATCCTTAGCATTGAGGCTAAACAAATGTAAGGGAAAATCTCAACCTAGTTTGAAACCAAACAAACCTTACCCAAATCAGTTTGATAGGTTAAGTTTGTAGGTGAGTGAGAACTTCAGAAACATCTATAAAGCGATCCCGTGAGGAGATAAGTCCCGTTTGAGTGAGAACTTCAAAACATCTATAAAGCGATCCCGTGAGGGTGATAAGTCCCGTTTAAGTGAGAACTTCGAAACATCATCATCATTGGGTGTTGGACTAACACGTTAAACTAAGTCCATTGGTTAAGTTGGTGCCCCTTGTGATAGGGAAGAGTGGATGTAGGACAAGTTAGTCCGAACTACTATAAAATCGTGTGTTCTTTACTGCTTTATGTTCTTACTTGTCATATGCATTTGATTATAAGAAAAACACAACACTTGAGCTTAAAACGCAAAAATCTGGAATCACTCTGCCCTCACCCCTGTTTTATATGCATTACAAGATTTTTCCGCATTTCATGGGTTTTTCACCGGGACCAACAATTGGTATCAGAGCAGGAGTTCAAAAGATCACTTTTAATGTCATCACCGAATCGATCTTTTTAAACGAAAAATCCGTTTTTTTTTAAAAATGCATATATTTTAATGTTTTTTGGCGTCCATTATCAAAAAAGGGAAAATTGTTGGGATATTTTAGTTTTGATGAATTATGCCAAAATATATTATCAACTTGTGTTATTTAAGTTAATCTCTGATATAACAAGTTGAGGGAAGTGAACAAGTTGAGGGGAACTAATATGAAGTTTCTGAGGAAAAGTGGTTTGAATGGAAGAAAAATTTGAAGTCCGAAAACCGTTGAATGTCGAAATGGCTTTGAGCGAGGAATCTGAAATCTTTGAAATCTTTGAACTCGAGCGTCTTTGAATCTTGAACTTCGGCATCTTTGAAATGTTGAAATGTCTTTGAATTCAGCTTTGAATGTCAATTTAGGCGTCTTTGAATCTTTTGAACTTCGAGCGTCTTTGAATCTTTGAACTTCGGGCGTCTTTGAATGAACTTCGCTTAACTTAACTCGAGGCGTCTTTGAAATGCTTGAACTTCAGGAGCGTCTTGAATCTTGAACTTCGAGCGTCTTGAAATCTTGAACTCGGTATGGCGAATCTTTGAACTTAGACGCTGAATCTTGAACTTCAGGTGTCTTTGAAATGTTGAACTCGGGAATCTTTGAATTCTTTGAAGTCAAGGCTGAATCTTGACGTGGACCAATCAGAGGTGGTCAAAAAGCCTGACAAAAAGCTGCAGAAATTACAGAATAGTATGAATTTGAATGTGACTTTCTCCAACAGTAACATTCAAATCCACACTATAAATACAAGATCTTCCATCAAATTAAGCGTGGAAAAATTCTATAGAGCCTAGAGCCATATACTCAAGCATTCCCACCATAGAACACAAATCTGTAGATATCCAAAATATATTCAAATAGTGTTCTACCCTATATCTAAGCACAAATGTAATATCCTAAGCTTAGAGAGATTTTCTCATCCTTAGCATTGAGGCTAAACAAATGTAAGGGAAAATCTAAACCTAGTTGGAAACCAAACAAACCTTACCCAAATGAGTTTGATAGGTTAAGTTTGTAGGTGAGTGAGAACTCGGTAAACATCTATAGGCGATCCCGTGAGGGAGATAAGTCCCGTTTGAGTGAGAACTCGATAAACATCTATAGGCGATCCTGTGAGGGAGATAAGTCCCGTTTGAGTGAGAACTCGGTAAACATCTATAGGCGATCTCGTGAGGGTGATAAGTCCCGTTTGAGTGAGAACTCGGTAAACATCTGTTGGGTGTTGGACTAACACGTTAAACTAAGTCCAGTTGGTTAAGTTGGTGCCCCTTGTGATAGGGAAGAGTGGATGTAGGACAAGTTAGTCCGAACCATTATAAAATCGTGTGTTCTTTACTGCTTTATGTTCTTACTTGCCATATGCATTTGATTATAATCAAAACACAAAACTTGAGCTTAAAACGCAAAAATCTGGAATCGCTCTGCCCTCACCCCTATTTTATATGCATTACACGATTTTTTTGCATTTCATGGGTTTTTCACCGGGACCAACATGGGGTCTATCATATCGGTTTGCCGTCATCCTTGTAGTTTCCTGATTCAAAGTCTGTTTCTGTGGGTGTTAGTGCTTCATCTTCACACTAGCATCCTCGCCTTGGGCATCCGTCAGTTGATACGAGCACTTTTATTATTCATAAACACAAGTTACCTTTGTTGAATAAGTCCTAGGTTTTGGGCACATATTGCATTTCTTGTCAGCTGAGCAAATCACATAGACTGACTTTTTTTACTTCTTCATTTAATGCATTACACCGTCTTTATTATTTATTTGTTGATGTATGGATCCCTTCTTCGTTTTTGTCACTGGATGGTTCTAAGTATTTTGTGTTTTTTGTGGATCAATTCACTTGTTACTTTGATTATTTCCCATATATGCTAAGTGTTGATGTTGCCACCGATGTTACAACATTGGTTACAACATCAGTATTCGTCATTTCTTCTTAACCACTAACACTTCTATGTTCAATCTTGTCTTTGATGTTGTTGACTGCAGGTTGACGATCTAGGTTGTTCTGCAAGATTCCAGAAGGTTCCACAAGCTTCAAGAATCTAGTAGAATGGACTAGATCATGCGGTTGTTTTTCAGAGATCAAAGAAGACCCACTAAGTGGCAGTTACAAAGATCATGGAAGAGTGGATTGAAGGGTTTCTAGATCCTTCAAGGAGGCTCTAGTAAGGCATACACGAAGTCTAGAAATAGAAGATATTGGTGTTCACATCAATTGTCAAATATCGCCAAATATAACTATATATCGTGTGCCATCTTTAAGAAACAACCGAGCATCAATTGTAGAGTGCGTGAGTGCATCCAGAGTGATAGGGCCGTTGTTGTGAATTTTGTTTTACCATTAGAGTGTAATTGTAGGGTTTACAATACCTCGAGTTGGTGCTAGATTTGTTCTTAGAATAGATCATTTGGTAGTGTAGAAATACACCTAGCCTTTTAGATCATATGCTTGATCTTGTTTCAAGAGGGTCGATTTGTGAACCTCTTTGTACTCATTATTTTTAATAAATAGTGATTTTGGCCATAGGGCTTCACAATCTATATTGATATAGATTGTGTAAAGTCTTATTAAAATTTGGTGTTGTGTTTCTGAGTCTTCTGCTGTTTTCTGTCTTTTGAATGTTACTTTGAGTGTCACAACATTCAGTGTAACATTACTCTGATTTTACTAAACACAACCTCCCACATCACACTTTTAGTTGGCACCAGAGCCGAAACTTGATTTTACTAAGTTAGATCATGTGTCAAGTGTGTTGTTTTTGTTATGACAATGGAATATCCACTTACTCCACAAAGTTTGAGACCACCAATTCTTGATGGTACAAACTATGCGTATTGGAAACCAAAGATGAGAATGTACATCAAGTCAATTGATGAACGTGCTTGGAGAAGTATACTTTCAAGATGGACACCTCCTAAGAATGTTGCAGATGAAGAAGGAGAAGTTACAGTCAAAACGCGAACTGAATTGGACTAATGATGAAAGTACAACTGCTAGCTACAATTCTAAAGCTTTAAATGCAATATTCGCATCAGTTGATATGACCATGTTCAAGATCATATCAACATGTGTTTTTGCAAAAGAAGCTTGGGATAGATTGCAAGAGCACAATGAAGGTTCAGATAGTGTTCAAAGGTCCAAACTTCGAATGCTTGGGACAAAGTTCGAGAACTTGAAGATGAAGGAGGATGAAACAATTTCTTCTTACAATGAACGGGTCACTGAAATTGCAAATGAAGCTCAATCTCTTGAAAATCCCATCTCCAATGTGAGATTAGTTCATAAGATTTTGCGTACTGTACCTAAGCGCTTCGATGCAAAGATTTGTGCAATTGAAGAGGCAAGGGATACAGATACACTAAGTAAAAATGAACTGATCAGCATCCTACGTGCTTATGAGATGAATACAACTGAGAAGGATGACAAAGTTGATGCAAAGAAAGTGGTGGTGTTCAAAGGTGAAACATCTTCAAATCTTGAAAGAAAGTGCTATTGTGATCGGTTTATTCTGAGGATGATGTTGCTGACATATGTTCCAACCCCGAGGAGTATATTGCTTTTATGACAAGGCAATTCAAAGCTCTTATGAAAAAGAGGAATAACAAGTTCAAAGGCAACATTCAACAAAATATTCAGATCAACAACTCTCCACAAACCTTTGAAAAGAAAGGTAATGCGTTCCAACCAAGGCAAATTGGTAATGGAATCAAAGACAGGTATGACAAAGTTGACCCTGAGTATAAAAAAGTCTGTTCAATGTAATGCATGTCATGGGTATGGTCATTATGCGAATGAATGTGCTAATACCTTGCTTAAACTGAAATTGAACTTCAATGCTACTTTAAGTGATGAATCTGATGAAGAGTATGTAGAACAAAATGAAGAACGTGCATTCTATGCTAGAATAGATTATGATGGTTCCTTAGATGATGATCTGGACTATTCTGATTCTGATGTTGAAACAGATGTTACCACATCTGAAGTAACATTAGATGAAGATTGTTCTGATAAAACTGTTAACTGTTTTAATGGTTTAATTGATGATAAAGGAACGTCTGTTGTGAATAGTGAATCATGTGGATCAGGTTGTAAAGATTTGTTTGATAAATGGGAATCTCAAAAGCAGATTCTAAAGTTTATGACTAAGGGAAATGATGACTTGTACGACTCACTAACCAAACTTGAAGTTGTCTTAACAAGAAAGGATTTGGAAATTTCTAAACTTAAGGAAGAATTGAAAAGTTCAACCTTGTGTTTCAAGAAATATGCCAAAAGTACTGAAGTTTTAAAAGATGCTTTGATGGTTGGTAAATCTGATACTTCTGGTCTTGGTTTTAAAACTACTTCTAAAAGCTTTAAACCTGTGAAATTTGTTAAAGCTGGAGAAAAGACTAATGTTGAAGCTCCAGTGGAAACAAAAGTTCATATTAAAAAGAAAAAAAAAAGAAGTATGTGTGTCACTATTATTTTGGTCATGGTCATATTCGTCCATTTTGTGATAAATTGAAAGAGGACAATAAGGTGTTACAAGCTGAAGTTTCTGAGTCACAATATGCTAAAACTGAATGTGTCAGTAAATTAAACGTGACTTGTAATCTCTGAAAACATGTGTGCCTGGTTTATGGTACTTTGATAGTGATTGTTCTAGGCACATGACTGGTCAAGTGAATTTCCTGTCTGATTATGAGAAATTTGATGGAGGAAATGTCACTTATGGTGGTGGTTCCAAAGGGAAAATTGTTGGGAAAGGTACTCTCAATGTTGAAGGATTTCCTAAACTGTCTAATGTCTTACATGTTGAAGGTTTGCTTGCTAATTTGATTAGTATAAGTCAACTATGTGATGACAATTTGCATGTCAAGTTTGATAAGAATTCTTGTTATGTCCTGAATAATGAAAATGAGTGTATTATGACTGGTAATAGGTCAATTGATAATTGTTATCTTATTGGAACTAATAATGTTTGCAATCTTGCCAATAATGCTGAAGAAGTTTTATGGCATCAAAAACTTGGACATGTTAACTACAGGAATATCCAGAAACTTATGAAGGTTGGTGCTGTAAGATGTTTACCAAAGCTGAATATTGGAGAAACCATGATTTGTGGTTCTTGTCAGAAAGGTAAACAGATCCGAGTGTCACACAAGATGTTGTCACATTGTTCAACAACACGATGTTTTGAGCTGCTACATATGGATCTTATGGTCCTATGGAAACAGAAAGTCTTGGAGGTAAAAGGTATTCATTGGTTGGGTAGATGATTTCTCTAGATATACCTGGATTGAGTTTTTGAAAGAAAAATCTGAAACTTTTGCTGCTTTTAAGGTTTTGTATAAAAGGTTTAAAACTGTATACAACTTAAAAGTGAGTAAGATTAGGTCAGATCATGGTAGGGAATTTGAAAATAGCTTATTTTCTGATTTTTTGAAAAGAAGGGTATAATGCATGAGTTTTCTTCTCCTAAAACTCCACAACAAAATGGAATAGCTGAAAGGAAGAATAAAACTCTTCAAGAAATGGCTAGGGTAATGTTGCAAGCTAAACATCTTTCTAAAAGGTTTTGGGCTGAAGCATTAAACACTGCATGCCATATTATTAACAGAGTTTTAATGAGGCCACAAAGTTCAAAAATAGCTTATGAGATTCTGAACAACAAGAAACCAAATCTGAAATACTTTCATGTGTTTGGTTGTGTGTGTTATATTCTTAATGATAGAGATCAACTTCGAAAGTTTGACTCTAAAAGTGACAAAGGTTTTTTCTTAGGCTATTCTAGAAATAGTAAAACCTATATAATTTTCAACCTTGGGTTATGTAGGTCCCGAACGGGTTTCGTGAGGGCAGAAGTCTAGAGGGGAGGGGTGAATAGACTTCTGAAAACTTTTTCGTCTTGGTCGGTGTGATTGCGGTTTGCTTGATCGAGTGCAAGTGAATCGGTTTGGGTGATGTTCAATCTTCTTGAGTGCTCGAGGCGGTCATCGTTTGATATCTGTCGGTTTAACCGATAGTCGCGGAAGTTAGTTAATACCCGTGTGAAAAACCGGTTTATCAAATCGATTCTCAAGTCAGGTTTTCAATCGGTGACTAAGTCATCAACTTTGATCGATCGGTTGCTTGGTGCAAACTGATATTAACTCAGAATATGTATGCAATTTTAAGCTCAGTTGTGTGTAATAGTGCAAAGCAATAAAGAACAAGTAAATGCACACAAGATTTTTATAGTGGTTTAGACAATCGGTCCTACATCCACTCTTCCCTATCACAAGGGGCACCAACTTAACCAACTTAACCGACTGAACTTAGTTTAATGTGTTAGTCCAACACCCAACAGATGTTTATCGAGTTCACACTCAACCGATCCCAGAAATCAGAAACTAGAATCCCTAGTCTGAAATCTTGCAAAAACAAACTTAACCTAACTTTGAGTTTGGGTAAAGATTTGTTGTGGTTCCAACTGGAAATCTATCCTAGTGTTTATGTAGCCAAATGCTAGAGGATGAGATTTCTATGCTAAGAACAATGGGATGATCACTTAAGAATAATCTTCAAAATCGGTGTTCTTCGAGCGGAAATTCTGCTATAGTTTTTGCTTCTTTTCCAGTCTGCCCGATCCGGTGTTTTTCCGCTGTGTTCTTCAATTTTGAAGAGCAATCCCATTTTATAGACCACGAAATCAAAGAGCCGTTGGAGAGCAATTTGAATTTCGGTCTATATTAGGTAGGTTTGTAGGATTTGATGTGACGTGCTTCGAATATCGGCGTGACCGAAGGCATTATTAGCGTCGTTTGTGTCTGCAGCGTCGAATCCCGCATTGTCAGCTCTTTTTGTGCACGTGTCGCTTTCTCTTTGGTTTTACGAGACGGCACTTCAGTATTTGTCCACTTGACGTTTGATATTCCTTTTGTAGAATATTCGTCTTGTCTGGTGTACCATTTTGGTTGACGCCAGGTGTGAGCTGACCTGATCTGATAACTGATCAGTCTACTTGATAGAGTCTTCTGATGCAGATTGTCTTAGCACAATTTGCAGACTCGGCTGATGTAGGTCTTCTGGTCTTTTGGTAGTCTTCTGATCTTCAGGTTACTCTGAGCCTCAGTGTCTTCAGTTATACTGAGTCTTCAGGTTTATTTGAGTCTCAGTGTCTTCTGTCTTCACCTGATCATCTGACTTCTTCTTGTCTTCTGACTTGTCTTAGTCTTCTGATCATCTGACCTTATCTGGTCATCTGATAATTTGACCTGACCTATACATATTGAGTTCCCCCTCAATATGTGACATATCTTTTACATCGGCTATCTATACATTTTAGCTAGTCATCTTAATATGATTCTAAGTCATCAGTTAGCTAACAGATCTGACTGGTCCTATTACAACCTGTTTTGGAACTTCCATCAAAACTAAATACAAATTTCCCAACAGGTTAAACACTGTTCAAGAATCTGTGAATGTTGTTTTTGATGATACAGCTAACATAGCAGGAAAAAGTACTGAAGAAGATGTGTCTGAGCATATTGAGATTTCTGCTGGAATTGGAAATTCTGGAAATTTAAAGGATGTTACACCTAATGCCACGACATCTGGGACAACATTATCTGAAAATCCAAAAACAGAAAGTTTAGAAAGCAATACTCAATACACTCATGACAAGGTACCTGCTTCCAGAATCATGAAAAGTCATCCTTCAAACCAAATCATTGGTGATTCTTCTGTTGGAGTACAAACCAGAAGAAGGGTAAGCTCAAAAGATGTGGTGAGATCTGTTTGTATGTCTTCTATTTGCAACATGGTTAATTCTGAATGCTATCATTCTGTAATTGAGCCTAAAAATGTCAAAGAAGCCTTAAATGATGAAAGTTGGATAAATGCTATGCATGAAGAACTTAATCAGTTTGAGAGAAATGATGTTTGGACACTAGTTCCAAGACCTGGTAACACTAATGTCATTGGAACCAAGTGGATTTTTAAGAACAAAACTGATGAGTATGGAAACATAGTAAGAAATAAGGCTAGATTGGTTGCCCAAGGATACACTCAAGTTGAGGGTATTGATTTTGATGAAACATTTGCACTTGTAGCTAGGATTGAATCTATTAGATTGTTGTTAGCTATTGCATGTTTTATCAATATCAAATTGCATCAAATGGACATAAAGACTGCATTTTTTAATGGTATCTTGAATGAAGAAGCTTATGTTGAACAACCCTTAGGATTTGAAGATCCTCACTATCCTGATCATGTTTATAAGCTTAAGAAAGCATTGTATGGCTTGAAACAAGCTCCTAGAGCTTGGTATGACAGATTGACTGACTTTCTTTTGCAGTTTGGTTTTGTTAGAGGAGAAGCAGACATGACTTTGTTTATTAAACAGATTGATGAAGGGTTGATGATTGCACAAATATATGTTGATGACATAGTATTTGGAGCAACATCAGACAAGATGCTGAATGAATTTGTTGAGGTAATGTCGTCTACATTTGAGATGAGCATGGTTGGAGACTTGAATTATTTTTTAGGTCTGCAGATCAAGCAAAAAGATGATGGAATCTTCATTTGTCAAAGCAAATATGCTAAGAACCTGGTTAAGAGATTTGGTCTTGAGAATTCGAAGCATATGAAAACACCTATGGGATCAACTCAGAAGTTGAACAAAGACAGTGCTGGTCAAGATGTTGATCACACACTGTACAGATCCATGATATGTAGTCTTCTATATCTCACCTCTAGTAGACCTGGCATTATGTATAGTGTTTGTGTTTGTACTAGGTACCAAGCTAATCCAAAGGAATCTCACATGAATGTTGTGAAGATGATTATCAGATATGTTGCTGGAACAACAGATCTTGGTATATGGTATACAAATGACACAAGCAGTGTACTGACTGGATATAGTGATGCTGATTGGGCTGGAGACATTGATGATAGGAAAAGCACAAGTGGTGGATGCTTTTACATGGGTAACAGCTTGATTTCCTGGCATAGTAAAAAATAAAATTGTGTTTCACAATCTACTGCAGAGTCTGAGGACATTGCTGCTGGTAGTTGTTGTACACAACTTTTATGGTTGAAAAAGATGTTTGATGACTATGGACCTGAGAATGATATTCTGACTGTGTTTTGTGATAATACTAGTGCTATTAACATTTCTAAAAACTCAGTACAACATTCTCTTACCAAGCACATAAGTATAAGACATCATTTCATAAGAGACCTTGTAGAAAAGGAAATTGTGAAGTTAGAGTATGTTCCCACTGATAATCAACTTGCTGATACTTTTACTAAAGCCCTTGATCATGAGAGGTTTTCCTTTCTGAGGAAATCTCTTGGTTTGTGTACTATCTGAGTTCTGTAGGGTGGATGTTGCAACAAATGTTACAACATTAGAAGCAACATCTGGTTTGATTTTTGTAGCACTTGGTTGATTTTATTGATTCTCATGGTTTGGATATGATTTTTGAGTTGAATTCTTATTGAGTCAAGTCATTGTGATTTTCTGGACACACACTTCTTAAATGCACAAAAAGAAAAAAAAATACACACTTTGGATGTAATCTCTCACTGAGTAACTATGGAGCACGGAGTTCGCTACTACGATGTCTTCTTTTCAAAAGGTGATTGATATAACATCAATTTGCTCATAATCCACTGAGTAACTATGGGGCACGGAGTTCACTACTACGATGTTCTCTTTTCAAAAGGTGGATCAATATGAGTTAAGTGTATAAAAAGAAAAGATAAGATAAAAGTGCAACATTGGCTGTGTAAAACATGCAAAATGAATATTAAAGTGCGTGTGTGTCGTTCTTGATTGCAACATTGACTTGATTTGACTGGATTTTACTTGAATGATTATTTAAATTGTGACTTTTTGATTAAATTGATTATTTAATACAAAAATTGGCCACACTTTATTTAATTTCAGTTTGTACATTGTTTTATTCTTTTTCGGGCATATTTTTTTTGAAAATGAGCAGGGATCGTGTGTTTGTTGGATGATGGAAATAGTGGGAGTGATGGTTTCATCACATTGCACCCCATGATCTCCATTTCTAGAAACATTCACTTTGTGGGATCATGACTTATAACATACTGATTTCTAATTCTATTTAAGAATCGAATGGGTGTTGGTTTTCATACTAAAAACTTGTTTTTGAGTTTTGCATACTGAAGTTTTGAAGAAGTTGAGGTATTACTGGTTTTGTCATAGAGTATTAGTTGGAATTGAATTTTTAATTCTATTTTGTCACTAACACTTTTGATATATATAGAGCAAATGGCTGGAAATCAAAACACATCACCAAACACGCCTTCAAACCCTTCCTCTGAAAACCCTGAAATCGCGAACCCGCTTCACCTTCTTGCATCAATGGCGTCTTCGATCGATTCACCAAATGCCACACCTACTACTGAATCATCTAACCCAACACTCCAGAATCCGTTGAACCCAGAAACAATTTCGGTTGCATTCCCTGAACCGAACATCCGCTGAACGTGAGCGAGGCGATCATTTCGCTTCAACGTTCTGAAACTCCTGAGACGATTATGTTTGGAGAATTTCCGGTTAATATCCTACCTTTCTCTAACTACTCATCCTTGAACCCTCCTCGTGGTATTTTCCCAGATGATTTCATTGTTGGGGCTGAAAATCCGAAACCAAGTACTGAAAATATCGAGCCCGCGCAACCCGATACTCAAGCAGATGTTGAGATGAAAGATATTTCCATGGGGGAGCCCGTTGAGAAGGCTGCTGCTGCTGGTACTTCCTCTAAGAAGCCGAAGAGGAAGAGAAGCCCTGTGAAACCAAGGAGAAGGTCGAAGCGCTACAAGCCCAAGGTTGACTACTCTGAGACAAAGAGGGGTAAGACTTCTGATTTGGGTCAAGCCTCTAGGCCAATTGCTGTGTCTGATTCCTCTGAATCAGAAAAGAGTTTGGAGAAGGCTGAGGAGAGTGAGAAGTCTGCTGAGGAAGTTGAGCACTCTGTTGAGAAGAGTGTTGCTGAGGAAAGTGAACAAAGTGAAGCATCTGAACCTGCGGCTGATGCTGCTGCTGATGATGATGATGGGATTGCTAATGCCCCTACTGATTCAGAGAGTTCTGATGAAATCATTCCTCTTGTTGAATTGTTGACTAGGAATGAAAGAAGGACAAAGTTCAGAAATGACTCGGTTTAGTTATATAAAGTAAAAGCATATTTTCCAGTGTAACCCCAACAAGTTCCCTCTCCATTACGGTTTACTCTGATTCTGATTTTGGTGGGGAACTCACCGATGGGAAATCCACTTCGTCTTATATTGTCTTCATTGGCGAAAACCCTCTCACTTGGCGCTCTCTAAAATAGACTGGAGAAGCTCGATCGACTACAGAGACTGGAGATGCTCGATCGACTACAGCTGCATCTGAGGTTTGTTGGCTACGAGACCTGTTCAACGACCTCGGTATTCCTTTCCCCTCAATTCCGAAACTTTTATGTGATAACTTGGGGGCGACTCGGTTGGCCCTAAATCCACTGCAACACTCTCGCATGAAGCGTATTGGCATCGACCTTCACTTTGTTCGGGACCTTGCTTCTAAAGGTTGCCCTGTTGTTTTTTTATGTTAACACTTAAAGTAAATTGACTGATGTGCTCACCAAGCCACTAGCTCGTCTGCATTTTCAAGATCTATGTTCCAAGATTTTTGTTGCTGATGGAATGTCAGTTTTGCGGGGACGTATTAAGTACGAATCTCTAGAATCTTCTAAGAAAGGATAATCACGAAAGTTATAGAATTTGTTTTCTATTCAAAGATATTATATACCTTTGTAATCCTTTTGTATCTTTGTAAATCTCTGTACACACCTCTATATATTGTAAATACATGGTGTATCAATCATCTCATTCAATACATAAATCTTTTTCTCTAAAAGTGGTCCATAATGACGAAGCTCAAACATCAATTTGTGGATGCTAAAAGTAACATTATAGACGAAGTAGAAAGATAACGAAGCAATAACGAATTAAAAATTCTTACTGATATTATTCTAGAAATTGTTAATATCTTTCTGCATTCGCTTTTCTCATAAATTCGTTCATGTTTCGGTGATATTTTTCCGGCAACATCTCAATCTGCATCGAAAAAGATATAATGTTAATATAGTCGTTGTTAAGTTGTTGTATCGTGGGAAACAAGTATCATACAATTTACTAGCACTGAGAGTAAAGTGCATAATTTATTTTAAGGAAATCGTGTGTAACATGAGACTCAATTCCTTGTTTTTTTAATATATTGAGTTATCTACGGTATTCCCCTACTAACACTCTCTTCCTAACAATTTTCTATACCCATGGCTGTTTCCACTATTTTCGAATCTCTTTTTGTTTTTTTCATTCTCTTCACGTTCTTCTGTTCTCTTCCTTGTTTTTCAAATCCTTACATTCTTCCCATGTTCTTGCATTTTCAAATCCTTACATTCTTTCAATGCTCTTCCATTCTCTCGTTCTCACAGTTTTCCACATTCTTCTATTCTCTTACTTGTTGTTGAGACGACAGTTTTCCACTGCTAAAACTTAGGCATTTTTTCGTGCGTTCTAGTGGCGTGTTTGTAGTTCTTTTGTTCATGTAGTAATACATTTTTATTCATAATTTTTTTTTTTTCATGTCATAATGTTATGAACCTTCATGTGTAACCTTATATTTGTTCATACTATGTAGTAACAAATACTCTTTGTGTCCCAACTCTTTTTTCACACTATCTTGTATTTGAAATGATAAAGTGACTTTTAAGGAGGGGTATGATAGATCTACCTCTCCTCTATTATATGTCTCCTTAAAAATTATTTTATCATTTCAAATACTAATAAAAAAATTGCTCGTTAAAACACGAGCACACGAGTAAACGTGAAAAAAGAGTTGGTAGCACACTACATTAATTTTTTTTTCAGGTCTAGGTCTTGTATGCATTCATGTGCACCATCCATTCATAGTGCAATTTCGAACCGTGCAACTTGTAATACTGAAAATTGCAACTTATTTATACTGAAACGTGCAATTATTTTTTCATAATAATAGTTGCACGGTTTCAGTGTAAATAAGTTGTACGATTCTAAAATGCACTATAAATGCATGGTGCACCTTAATGCACATAAGACCCACTCTTTTTTTTTTAAAGTGCTACTATGTGCATATGTTACCTTATGAAACATTGTTTGTTACCATATGTTTAAATAATATTGTATGTCTTTTTTTTCTAGTATGAATAATTTAATAAAACATCAATAAAATAAGGGATGTATGGTTCAATATACTGTCACAATTTGTATAGAAAGGATTGCCGAATTTGACCTTCTCGTCACGATTCACTCTGAAAGTGCTCATATGCTGAATTTGACCTCCTCCTCATTGTATCTTTACTGTTTTCACATTTTTTTGCTATAATTTCTGGTTTTGCGTATTTCTATTATACGAGAAAAGTGACCCATATTTTAAAATTTTGACAGGAAAATCCAAACGTTTTAAAACTACCTAAACTTGACATGTATTGCATTTGCAATATTTTCCAACAGACCTTCTCCCATAAAATAAAGCAACTCACAACACAAGAAATATTTGTTCTATTTTGTATATGAGTCTCCCCTGTGCTAATTCCTGCAATATAGTCTAATTAGATTCTCTAATTTATTCCATATGAATTTCTTCTATAAAAACAATCCAAAGCACAAAAGAAATATTTCTTCAAAAAGAACAAAAAGGGATTTTCTTTGAATTTATGACCACCAACTTTCAGTCTTTCACATCTCATCTTTCTTGCAACAAAGCCATATTGGATGTCTTGACGGGACATACTAAGAACAATGTTTTTATTATTCCTTCTCTGCTACGCACTTATCCACAACAACCTCTCTTTTTTTATTCTTTTATTCTTATATAGATTTTGAATTTTGATCCTCTAATTTTGTCCGACTATATTAAAAAAGAAAAAAGAAAAAAAAAGAGCGGCCATTTCTTTATAACTTAATGGAATAATACCCGATCGTATATATACTTACAAGAAAACCTCTCTAAATTAATATTATTAGCACCGTGAAATTTTATTAATCTAAAGAGGTAGTAATTAATTGATAAATTAATAATATATTAATCAAAAGAGATTTTTATAATTAAAAGAGGTTTTTATTTAGCAAGCTTAAACTATATTACATAAGTAAATACATGAATATTAAATATTTTTTTGAACAAACATGAATTTTAAATGCTAGGAACGTAAATCTAGTTATTAAATATAATAGAACTAAGTATTAGAAACATGAAAGTTAAATATGAAATTCTTGTTCACTTAAATTTCAATGAAAGCAAATCACAATAGATTCACGTTGTACTAAATTATCCTAGTTATTTTTGTAATTTTATAAGATTATTAATATATGATGTTGATGCCGAAAATATGATGTAGCACACAAAATAATGGAAAAAAAATATTGAAATGACGGGTTCAATGAAAGGAAGATAATAATATAAGTTTTAAACCTCGCCTCAACGTAAATCACTCGAAATTAGTCACGATAATGAATGTAATTCGTGATTTTGAAGTTGCGATTCACGGGGGAGGTGTAATCAAAATATGAAATTGATTGAGGATTTGTCTTCCTTGATGAAAGACAGTTCAAATTAGAGTGGTGACGGCCGTCAATGTGATCAGAATAAAATTTTCCGATTAAATTTTAAATTATTCAGCGAAAAGGACTACAATTAAAATTAAAATGACCACAATTGATAAAATAAAAATTTACAAGATTATTTTTAAAATCGGACAAAATTATGGGGCCATTTGTGATATTTTCTCTGTTTTGATAGGGAGGTGCACAAGTTGGAGTTTGGTTTTGGTTCTTAGAAAGAGAAAAAAGTTAAAGAAAAAGGAAAAAAGGGGCATATAATAATATTGTGGAAGTGGGTCGTTTTTGTTGAAGGTCCTACTCTTCTCCCCCACTTGTTTAATCTTTGCTGTCTCTGCACCTGCATATGCCTCCTTTTCCAAACTCACCAATTACACTATTTTCCATTATATTTTTGGGGTGTTTTGAATCACTCTTTCAACAGTGAGAAGCACTTTTTTTTTTAAATTGGTGTGACCCAATTTTTTTTTAAAAAGTGCTTCTCCAGTGTTAGAAGAGATCCAAAACACCCCTTTAGTGTTTTTTGTATCTATATTCCCCCCTATAGTTTCTCTATCTTCACACAATTCAAGAACCGCAATTCTTCGTTGACCCCCCCACCCATCTAGCCCCCTTTTGCTAGGTTTATTGTAATCTTAATCTGGAAATTAGAAAGGGGTATTATTAATTTAGTTGTAGTTCAGCTTCTAATGTGCATATTTTGCTGCTTGAAAGGGTTGGAGTGATTTTTGGTATAGAGTATAGTGTTCATTGATTTGGGCTTTTAGAATTGCTGCTTTTCTTTAGCAAAAAAAGTAAGACATTAAATTGTGTGGATGGGTTCAGCTTGAAATTCTTGGAGTTTGAGCAAAAGGGTTTATTGAGGGGTTTTTTTGATTTACTTTTGTGATTGTCATTTTGGTGATTGGGGTTTATGCTTGGATTGAGACAATGGAAAGATTTATGTACAGATTCTTGTTTCTTTAGCATTGACTATTGTACCTTAGGGGTTAAGAAATGAAAAATTTCCTAAAGAAACTTCATATAGGATCCAATCAATCTGAAGATTCCGAAACTTCATCTACATCATCAAAAGGAAACAAGTCGGGGTTCAATGGTAGTGAGAGGCTGTCGCACTCTAGGTCAGAACATAAACCATTTTCCGCGATTTCAGGGTGGTTAAATTCTGTTACAAATAGGCATAATAGTCCTAGTCCCCAATCATCCTCTAATTTGGCAAGAGGGGAGAGAATGGATCCTTCTGATTCTGTGGGGAGTAGTAGCTTAGATGCTGCACTCGATGCAGCAAGGCATGATTCTGGGTCTACGAACTCGAGGGAGAATGATATAGAGGAGGAGTATCAAATTCAGTTGGCTTTGGAATTGAGTGCAAAGGAGGACCCAGAAGCTGTTCAAATTGAAGCTGTTAAGCAGATTAGTTTAGGCTCTTGTCAACCTGAGAATACTCCAGCTGAGGTTATTGCGTTTCGATACTGGGTATGTTTTCTGCTCCGGTTTTGAAACGTTGTCTTTAGTTAACGTTTTGCATTTGGCACTTGTGATTATTGATGTTTTGTTATTGAGTGAGTATTATCCAATTCCCGTATGGTTTGATTGCTTACATTGTTGTAATCTTGGCAAATACTTCTATTATCGCATTTTTAAATGGTATTAGTTGTTTTACTAAAAGGTATTAGCTGCTCAGGATTACTTGTTTTCACCAAACAGTATTAGTTGTTTTACTAAAAGGTATTAGTTGGTCGGTATTAGCTGTTTTCACCGAACAATATTAGTTGTGCATCTGCTGGTGCACCAAAGTGATAGTCAAATAATCTTAAGTTCTCGTGTTCTTTGGCCATTTTTTCACCTACTTGATCAGTGTTATGAACTTTAAGCTTTTTTAAACTTGTTAACCATGATGGGAAATGGTGAGGTATTAGGAAGCTGAAACTATAGACTAGGGGTAAACAGTGTGGATAACTGATATTTAGGGTGCCACAGATAATGCTGTTACATGTCAATAGAATATTGGTTTCTTATGAGATTATAAGCAACTAAGCGTTGACTTTAATGGAAGTGCTGAACAACTTGGTAAACATAAAATGGTTAACAAACACTTTGGCAGTGTGTGTATATATATATGTGTGTGTATTTGATTTTTGGTATCTCAGTTGTCTGAGAATGGAAAAATTCCTTGTGAACTCTTGTGGCCTATTGCAAGATTTAATTACAACAAAAAGATTGCTCAAGAAAGGTAATTAAGGTGGTAAATGATAATGAAAGATGATCAATTCATATTCTTTTTACTTGGTACGGAGTAATTAGAATCAAAATAAGTTAACCATTACTCCATTTTTTTATTAATTACATTACACTCTATAATCATTATCCCTCAATCATTCCACTACTCCTCAATTAACAATAATTTGTTGTCATTACTAACAACGCATTCATCATTTCATTATAATTGACCATTCACTGGTTCCCATTACCAATGTCATTGAATTATTTGAACCAAAGGCCTCTGTAGATTTTGTAAGTGTTTTATTTTGCTGATGTAAGTTTTTTAATAAATTAATCGATCAGACAAAAGATAATCACTCTATGTCCTTATCATTTTCATGAAGCTTAACAACTTAATTTGCTTTAGTTTTCTTAGCTAAAAATGCATTTGTAGTTTAGGCGATGGAAAAGAAAACTTCACGATAAGTTAAGAGCAGATATTAAAAGATATAATTTTATTGAAGGCCGATCTCAAATTCCACATTTGTTCCATAACATCAGCTCCTAATTAATGTGCTAAAATTGTGCAAACCAACAATTAAATTGAGTATCCTTCACTTTCCTTCTTCGAGTTAAACCAAATGAAGGCGCTTGGTTGCCTGCCTCTTTCACTTTATCTCGAGCTCAAATAGATGTGTCAATTGAATTAGTAATTTATTGACATATTATGAATTGAATATGACTTCTGATTAAAGCGTACTAATATTATTATAAATGTGAGTAACCCTGGCCTACATCAATCATGGGGACACCTTTATAACAAGCCACTGCCTATGGACTAAAGAGTCATGAAAACTAGCTGAAAACTCTGACTATTAATGAATGTGAACAATCAAAATTTGCATTCAGTTAAGAATATGCCAATTAAAAGTTGCATAAAGCAAATATTATTCACTCTTAATGAATCTAAGAAAACACCAAATTATGTGAAAAACATTTTAAGACCCCGTGAAACCACCAAATTTTGCATGGATATGCCAATTAAAAGTTGCATAAAGCAAATATTATTCACTCTTAATGAATCTAAGATAACACCAAATTATGTGAAAAACACTTTAAGACCCCTTGGAACCACCAAAATTTGCATGTCCTATGTCTTTTGCGAAACCAATTCGCACACTACAATCTTTTAACACATGATTATATTCTCCACTATTATTGCTTCTCAATCTCGTAGTCCATTGCAATTTTAGACTTATGTATTAACACAAGCTTGATATTTCAAAAAAAGAAAAAAGGTTACCAGAGAATAAGAAGAGAACTTAATGGTAAGGTGGACAAGAAATTGTTCTCACTCTATTGCCAGTTATTCTTTGCTGCCAACTCCCTCCCCCAGTGATGAAATCTGCTTATAATAAACTCCTATTTGTAGCTTTTTTGCTTATTTATTTTATAGCTTTGGTTGTTTGCTTCACAAACAAGTATCCAACTTCTCTTTTCCTATAAAAAGCCACGTGCAGTATAATCTGGATTGCCGACCTAATGGGCCCTGATTTAAGCCATGTAATTTCTTTGGTTCTTTCTTGACATAGATGCTATCAAAGTAAGGAATTAGGATTATTTAGAATTATTATATAAGCACCCTGCACATATTTCCTTTCTTTCTTTCTGCCCCCAGCCTTCTTGGATAGTTTAACTATTTAACTATGGTGGAAAAAACTTGAGAATCTGTTTCATGTGACAATGTTTTCAAAGGGTGTATTTCATTAAATGCATAAAACTCCCTATGTTTAATAAAATATGCATGAAACCCCCCCACACATACACACAAAACCCTGTGTGTTTTGATTAAATGCATAAAACTCCCTATGTTTCATTAAATGCATAAAACACCATGTGGTTGAAAAATTTTATGCCCCCTACTATCTATTTCATTTTGATATGCACAAATTTTGCCTCATGTGTTTGATCTGAAAATACAAATGACATTTATGCTTCAATCATTATAAAACCCCTCATATTTCATTATATGCATAAAATCCTCATGTGTTTGATAAAATTGTGCACGAAACCCCTTATGTTTCATTAAATGCATAAAACACCATGTGGTTGATAAAATTTATGCACGTAATCCCTACTATCTATTTCTTGACACTTTTTATATGTACATGTTTTGCTTCTATGTGTTTCCATCTGAGTGTTGTGTGCATGTTTTTTGTTCATACAAATGACATTTATGCTTCAATCATACGTTGTTAATGTTCTTTGAACTGAAGTGGTCGGTGGAGATTTTGTGCATACTCTTATCAAACATAGAGGAGTTTTATTCAATTAATGAAACACAAGGGGTTTTATGTTTTTTACCTTCTCTGTGTATTAAGACTATTCATCACGCCATTGTTTCTCTATTCCCCATTAGTTTTTTACTTGAAAGAAGATGATAATGCTGTTTCATATTCATGATCATTTCTACATATGCAAAAATCCTTTACACTTTCCTTTCTAACATATCTCATATTCTAGATTTATCCATGCTTCACAGAATTACAATGCTCTTAGCTACGACGACAAGATTCTGGACGGTTTCTACGATCTTTATGGCATCTTAACCAATTCCACTTCATCAAGAATGCCCGCCCTTGTTGATTTGCAAGGAATGCCCGCCCTTGTTGATTTGCAAGGAATGCCCGTATCTGAAGACACTAGTTGGGAAGCCATTCTTGTAAATAGAGAAGCTGACACCAATTTGTTGAAACTTGAGCGAAAAGCCTTAGAAACGGGCTTCAAACTAAGGTCACAAAATGCTGATTCTGTTACCCACAAAATAGTGCAGAAGCTTGCTGCTTTAGTTTCTGACCACATGGGGGGCCCAGTTGGTGATCCTGATAGCATCTTGATTCAATGGAGAAGTATCAGTCATACTTTGAAGTTAAACCATGGGAGCATGGTTTTGCCTATTGGTTCTCTGACAATTGGATTGGCTCGTCATCGGGCTTTGCTGTTCAAGGTATCGAATGCTTTTGCAGTTGGGAGCTTTGTTTGCAAAGAATTATATTTTAGAAGAAGTTATTAAAATTAGTGATTATGGAGAAATTAATTAATAGTAGAAGTTGATAGTGTTTTCAAAAAAAGTTGATGGCATCTAAATAAAACTCATAAGCTGTAAAAAGCATCCCGTTTTAGCTTTTGACAGATCATTTGATCTGATAAAAGAAATACCAAACATTCCAAAATGATTCTGAAAAGTTAAAAAAATGATTAAAAGTGTAGATTTTTTGCAAAACATTCCCTTCTCTCCCTGTTTTTTATGGTTATTGGGCATTCCCATTTCTGGTTGACCTAATTTATGCTGCGCAGGATTTGCATACATGTATGGATATTGATATTGAATTTGTTATTAATCACAAGTGTATAATAAAATTTTGGATTTTAATTCTACTTGATTATTCTGTCCATTATTGAGTTCTTGGGGATGCTGTCAAATATTGACCATCATACGTTCCATTGGTGCAAAGAAAATATCCTTTGAAAAATCTTTATGAGAAATGTTTGTGCGACTTTTTACCCCTCTTGTATATTTGGCTTGATTGTGCAGGTTTTGGCTGATAGTTTGGGCATCCCTTGTCGCTTGGTCAAAGGACGGCAGTTTACGGGTTCTGATGATGTGGCGATGAGCTTTGTGAAAATCGATAGTGGAAGGTGTCTTCTATTTAGTTGCTATATCCTCAGCCATCATTCCAACTGCAAAGTTGGCCTGAACTTCATTTTGATTCCTCTCAAAAGGCGTTAGAAAATTTCCAATATGGACTTCTGTTACAAAACTTTGCAATTTTTAAATGCAATGCATAACACGTGGGTGCACCAGTTGGACCGTGCAACTAGTTCACAACTAATATTGTTCAACGAAAACAACTAATATCATTTAAAAATGCACTTGAGTTGTACGGTGCAACTGGTGCATAAAAGTATTTGGCTTTTGTATGTGATACTTTACTATTGAAAATTAGATATTTATGGATATCTTATGCTCAATAAATGGTCCTTAAGGATATACTCCCTCCATCCCATACTCGATTTTCCATTTTGGTCCGTCTCATACTTGTTTTCACCTTCCATATATTCTTACAACTATATCCTCCCAACATCTCAAAAATTACATCTCATGCCATTACTTTATACACACTAAAAACCACTTTATCCTCTCATCCACTTTAATAATAAAGTAGGTCTACAATAACCTCAACTAAAAACAACTTTATGTCTTTTTCCCCTCAAATACTAACAACTCTTACTTAAATACCATGCAAACAGTAAATGAGAAATTGAGTGCTGGACGGAGGGAGTAGTTTTTTCTCATTTCTTTCCCCCTTTGTTAAAAAATTGGAAATATGGTACAGGGAATACATTGTTGATTTGATGGCCGATCCTGGTACACTCATCCCATCTGATGTAGCAGGCTCCCATATGGACTACGATGAATCCTTTCTTTCCAGCTGTCCCGTTTCTACTGGTCCTTCGCATTTAGCTTCATCGAGTGGTGGAACAACGAGTTCATCTGAAGACACATCTGAGTTTACAACAGTCGAACAAAGTTCCAAATTGAGGGAAAGTATTCCTATAAAAAAGGAGGAAGAACATCTATTACCAATGAAAGCTCAGGGAGCACCCGAAGTCTCCAGTAGGCCCAATCATGCAAGGTCTCCTTCATGGACCGAAGGTGTTAGCAACCCAGCTGTTCGAAAAATGAAAGTGAAGGATGTTTCAAAATACATGATGAAAGCTGCCAAAGAAAACCCACAGTTAGCTCAGAAACTCCACGATGTTCTTTTGGAAAGCGGGGTTGTTGCACCCCCGAACCTGTTCACCGAAATGTATCCCGAACAGTTAGAGATGCCACTGTCAGATGTCAAGCCCCCATTGGATGAAAAAGAAAAGAGAGGATCTGATGACAAATTAAAGAAAAAGGGTATTAATAACCTTGATCGATCTTTCCTTCCTCCATTGCCACATCCCGTTTTTCATCCTAGAGGCAATGTGGATGAGCATCTTTCCTCAGATTCTGAAGCTAGTCCCATAAAATACAAACAAAATGTTCCCGTTGCTGCTGCTGCCGCCGCCGCAGCGGCTGTTGTGGCCTCTTCGATGGTGGTTGCTGTTGCGAAAACGAGCAGTGGGCCGACACTTCAACTTCCAGTGGCAGCTGCCGCCACTGCGACGGCGGCAGCTGTGGTGGCAACGACTGCAGCTGTTATGAAGCAGTACGAGGTCTTGGATTCTGCCGCTCATTCACCAGATAGCCTTTTAAGTGAGAATGCTGTGGTCTATGAACGAGGAAGTGGGGAACACCGAGAAAACGAGGGTATGGGAGCAAGTTCTGAAGGTGAGAGGATATCTGATAGGTCGACGGAGAACGAAAGTGCAAGATCTGATTCGACGCTTGATGATGTGGCGGATTGTGAAATCCCGTGGGAGGATATCACCCTGGGTGAGCGTATCGGACTTGGTACTAATCTCGCATTATAATCTGCTAATGATTATTATTCTGACATGTGGTTGATTGATATTATTCTTCTATTCATGAATTTCATTTGTTGCAGGGTCTTATGGCGAGGTATATCGTGGTGAATGGCATGGAACAGTAAGTTTCTGATATCTTTTGGTTACAATAAATGTATTTAATTTTTGATATGTATCTCACAGGTCAAGTGTACATTGGTTGACATCAGTTAGCTGTAGGATATATAACAGGGAAAATAGCTTTTTCAGTCCAGTAAATTACCCATATTTTGATTTCTCTCCTGTCAACTTTCAAGAATTGAAAATAGACTTTCTTCTTAATTTGATCTCACAATATTAAAATAGGCCATTCTTGATTGTTTCTTGTAACTTGGCTTTGTTTGGCTCCACGAGTTAAATCTTGCATAGTGTTGGATGAATTTTGAACTATCGGGTTTTTTCTAAGTGTCAGCAAGATGGAGTTTCTGGGAATATTGTATAAGGAATAATTTTTTTTTGTGTTCAATATTTACTTTTTTCATGGTCTTAAGTATGTTTTGTTGTCGTCTTGTTTTATGTCCTGCATGTGTGTGAAATTTTGCATTTATAAGTGTTTGTTTTAGTGGTCTGATCTTAATAGAAGGGAATTTACACATTGATTTCGAATTTTAGGAAGTTGCTGTCAAGAAGTTTTTGGATCAAGATATAAATGGTGAATCTCTTGAGGAATTCAGAAGTGAGGTAATCATCCCTGTTAACTTAATATTTATCGGATACTCCCTCCATTCCAATTTAACTTTTGTTTTTATATGTTTTAACATGATTAAGAAAGTTATTTAATACCCATAATTATTCGTATAAGATGACTAATATACCCTTTGGGTGTTTTACATAGATTCTTGTACCTCAATACAAGACATATCATAAAACTTAAGAGAATGGTAAATTTGGAAAAAAAATATTTGATTTCTCTTGGAAAACCAGCGACAAATATTTTGGAACATTTTTTTCCCTGTAAAACTACGATTAAATTGGAACGGAGGAGTAACCTTTCTAGGAACTTGAGTAGCATTCTGATTTTGTTTCAACAATTGACCTATTATCAGAACTAACTATGTTCCAACTTCTTGTTTCTTCATTTTTTTTGTTGAGATTTATATGTTAATTGTCTGACACGCTTAAGGTTATTTTTGTTACTTGCAAGGTCCGGATCATGAGAAGAGTCAGACATCCAAATGTAGTCCTATTTATGGGAGCCGTCACACGTCCTCCGAATCTTTCTATTATTACAGAGTTCCTCCCTAGGTATGCTGCAATCCTTTGAATTTCCACACTTTGAAGATACTTTGTAATTTGCATGTAGTTGGATTTAATAATCTACCTCTATTTGAGTGTAATTTGCATGTAGTTGCCTAATATTTGAGTGAGGGTGACAAGGTAATATTATAAAGGGTTAGTTGCATAAACATCACGACCTTTCACGTTTTTACAATTACGACATATGTTTCTAAAATTCACAATTCAATGCACAGGCTTATTGAAAAAATTGCAATTTATATCATACGACAATTTTCTGGCATCTTATGTTGACGTGTTAGCCAGAAAATCTTTGAAGAAATTACAAAAAAATTTATGGCCTTTTTTTGTTTACTTTAAACACAACCTTTTTATCTGTCAACATGACTTGCAAGAAAATAGTCACGTGATAGAATTGCAACAATTTGAATGGCCATGTACCGAATTGCAAATTTTATAAATATATGTCGTAATTGAACAAACATGTAACAGTCGTGATTTATTTAGTAACTACCCTATTATAAAAGAGCTAAAAATATCATTAATACTTTCAGTTATTTGTAATTGCTGCAGGGTATCCTTTTTTCAGTATTCAAATAATCAAGCAAGGCAAATTTTTTTAAAAGAAGCAAGTGTTTAAAATATGTCTGAATAAACTCAAAATTGGTCGCCTTAAACTGATTTAGGAGTCTCTGTATCTAATTGTAATCTCTCTCAGAATTATTTGCTATGTTATCAAGTTTCATGGATAGATAACTCTCAGGGATCATATTTCTATTTTCAGATAGGTGAATTGGTTTCTCTCTGTTATTTTATTTAACAAACAATTTGCAGCATGAATATTTATAATTTCAGTTTATATATGACAAATTCTTTGGGTGTCCAGAGGCAGCTTGTACAGATTAATTCATCGTGCAAACAATCAACTAGATGATCGTAAACGGTTGAGGATGGCTCTTGATGCAGTATGATACTTCAATTTTGTTTATGTATCTGTCTGAATTAGGGTAAATGTGCTGGTCCTAATGAAATATTACGTAACACCACAGGCTCGCGGAATGAATTATTTGCATAATTGTAATCCCTTGATAGTTCACCGAGACTTGAAGACCCCGAACCTCCTTGTTGATAAAAATTGGGTTGTCAAGGTGATTCTTATGATTAAAAAATGTCGATCTTAATCATATTATGGTTAATTATTTAATCATATTACATTGTGTTCTATTTTCTGCATCAGGTGTGTGATTTTGGATTATCAAGAATGAAGCACAGCACATTTCTTTCTTCTAGGTCTACTGCAGGGACGGTAAGCTGGTTTCGTTTTTTATAGTGGTCATTAATTGAATTGTTTTACTATTTTTCTCTCTTGTATAAATCTTTAATACTCCCTCCGTCCCAGAAGACTTAGCACACTTTCGTTTTTGGTCTGTCCCATAAGACTTTGCACACCCAAAAATGGACACACTCTTTTCCACTTATTACCTTACTACACACACTTATTACCCCCCATACACACTTACTACCCCCCATAAAGCAACTTTTCTTAATCTCTGCGCCGAAAAGTTGGCGCAGAGTCTTCCGGGACTGAGGGAGTATCTGTTATAGGTGTTCCTTTATCCACTATTTTGTGGTGCACAACTATACTATTCAATGAAAATAAGTAACACTATTCAGTGAAGCTAATACTGACCAACTAATACCATTTAAAAATATACTTGAATTGCACGGTACACCGGTTCATAGAAGTATTTGACTACCCCCCATAAAATAACTTGTTGCTGTCAGTCCAATTTCTTGTTTTCAATGTTACTATAGTGATATGGTGTAGTACCAGTTCTGTGTAGTACCTTGGTCCACTTTTCATCCCTGATCGCGTTGGGTGTATTTATTTTGATGCCCTTGCCTAGATAGAAAAGCATGAAAATCCAATCATGCAACAAGATAATTTTTGTAGAAGATAGTTTAATTGCTGTTGGTCCTCTATTACTCTCAGCCCTTTGGAGTTGTTTAATTGCAGGTTGGAAATTCATATTAAATAACTTGTAGATAATGATTTGCTTTGATGTTTCAGTTGTTATGGGAATCCATCACCGCGATTTGGGATTTCAACATCTCAATTTTTCGGTTGTTTGAGGGCTAAAAAAATGAATTTAAACTACAACCCGACCCATCCCTCTTCCTACCCCTACAATCTTCCAGTCCTTATCCACAATTCCCAACACAACACATTATTTTTTCTAAATATAACTGTTACAGTATTATTTGAATACACTTGCACCAACTTTTCCAGCATTAAGGTGGCACCAACAATCTTACACTTTTACTATTCATTAAGCTTTTCAAATCTCACGATTCCAAAGTCTGGAATTCCCCAATCATACTCCATCCCTTACCAAACATTAAAGCATTATGAAATATTTTGTCCTCTAGCATAGTGTTGCTGTTTTATTTGTTTGGTCGAGTTTTCCATATACCTGTCTATGATGCCATGTCAAACATTTAATTTCTATCTTTCTGGAGGAATCATATGCAATAGATGTGGCATAGTGAATTGAACTATTGGCATTTGGTGCTTAGAGCAATATGAACCATCATAGCATGTAGGTGATGTTTGTTTCGTGTTTTTAAAAACCGTAGAGGATTTTGAAATCCTGATAAATAGTAAACTGTGTGTTTTGAGATTTTGAGTAGGTTGAGATTTAACTTGATGTCAAATCAATGTGTAAGAGTGAATGAATTTGTATTATTATATTATTGTTGGGTGTGATTGCAATGATTGGATGATGTGGGTTATGATTTAAATATATAGAAGTGTAGGGAGAGAGAATTGATTGTATTGGAAAGTGTGATAGTAGGTAGTTTTATAGGTGTTGCAGTGGTGATTTATTTCAAAATCCCAAAGTAGAAACGGATTTAGATTTGTTAATCCAAAAAACCTGGTTTTTAAAAGCCAAAACAAATGTGTAGTGTTTCATTTTTACAATAATCTGTTGGTACTTCACTGCTTTGACTAACAGCTCACTCAGCATAATTCTGCAACATAATTTGAAATTCAGTTATTGCAAAGCTTCATTAATTTTGCAAGGCTGTGTTTGTTTGTTTAGTTTCATTATATCTGTGGTTTTACCGTTGCTTAGGCGGAATGGATGGCACCAGAAGTTTTGAGAAACGAGCCATCTAACGAGAAGTACGCACCATTCTTGATTTGACTATAATTATTTGCTAAAACTACGTGAAAAAAGGCATGTGACATGTTAATTTGTTTTTCATTATAATCTACTGATCGTTGATTAAAATCCAGATGCGATGTTTATAGCTACGGTGTGATACTGTGGGAGCTTTGTACAATGAGACAACCTTGGGGAGGGATGAACCCGATGCAAGTTGTTGGTGCTGTTGGTTTTCAACATCGTCGTCTTGACATACCCGATGGCATGGATCCAGTCATTGCAGATATAATCATGAAATGCTGGGAGACGTAAGTCTAAACTTAATTTCGACATTTGTTTTGTAGAGCAACACTTGGGTGCACCAGTTGCACAACTAATTATGTTCATAAAACAACAAAAACTGACCAACTAATGCCTTTTAGTAGAACGACTAATACTATTAAAAGATGCAGTTGAGTTGCATGGTGAAACTGGTGCATAGAAGTATTTGCCTTTTATTAAATACCCTTCTCAACACCTCAAGAGGTGAAGTTTGTGGAGAAAAAGTAATGCCACTAGTTCGAGTTAAAAAGTGTTTTGGTCCCATTATTTGTCTATTGTCCAATTTTGGTCCAACTTTTTTTTATTTAGTTTCTGAGAAATTGTCCGATTTTGTCCAAAAATCGCTGGAAAAATTCAAAACGACATTGTTTTGGATCCCATGTCAGTCCACTGCCCAATTTTGATCCCAAATTTATGTGTCACGTGAGCAAAAAATGACCTCGTTTTGAAAATTTCAGCGATTTTAGGACCAAAATCTGACAATTTCTCGGATTTTCGGATCAAACAAAAAAAACATTTTGGACTAAACTTGGACAATAGACGAATTATCAGACCAAAATTGCATTTGGGTGCACCATGCAACTTGTGCACAACTAATATTGCGGATCAACTGGTGCAAAACTAGTATTATTCAATGAAAACACCTAATATTGTTCAGTGAATACAACTAATACTAACCAACTAAATACCTTTTATAAAAAAAACTAATACCATTTAAAAATGCACATGCGTTGCATGGTGCATAGAAGTATTTACCTTCTTTTTTTTAATCTATTTCAATGATTCTTCAGTCCACTTTTCGTATTCACTATATCTTGTGATTGTTTTAATCCGGTATCCAAGATAATGTCAGTCTCATTTGTGTTGCAGAGATCCAAATCTAAGGCCAACATTCGCCGAAATTATGGCTGCCTTGAAGCCGCTTCAGAAGCCTAGTACGAGTTCACAAGCGCCTAGACCAGCAACGAGGAGAGTCGAAAAAGGTCAGTCTTCTGTGAACCAGATGGAAGATCGAAGAAGCTAATGAGAGAAAGCAAGCAAGCAGCATTTTTCCATGATTGAATGCCTCGACAATTAGGCATTTTGCATAGCATTGCTTTGAACCATTGTTGGAAGAGTTCAGAAAGATCGTCGGACGAGCTCATAAGAACGTGTTTGAGTAGCCCAGATTTTTCTCTTTTAAAGAAAATGTAATTCTCTTTTATTATCCTCTTTGTATTTTTGGCTGTTTGATGCCACCTTGCACCAAATTGTGCAGTTTGTACATTCACGTGAATTTGTAAATTATTGTTTGATATCTATGTTTCAATTGAGAAGAAAACAATCACTAGGTGGTCTTTGGGTCATGGGACTTTTTTTTTATATATATTCTTAGGTCAAATAAGAACAGGCTTTTCTATTTTAATTGAAGGAGAGCGGGAAAAAATATTTTTTTTAATCAAAGAATACTCCCCTATACAAAATGGGGTGTTATTTTAGATCCATGCACATATACTGATTTCCCACTATATGGTTAGTTAATACTAGCTTTAATATTATACGTATCTAAGTAATTTTTAATGAGTTTAATGGTAAAATGAGAAAATTCGTAATTAATTAATATTGAAAATTGCAAAATGGTATTTAAATTGCAAATAAAAATAACAGTCAAAATGACATTTAAATTAAGTAGGAGAGAGGATTTATTATAATCTAAAGGAATGAAAAGAAAGTTGCTTGATTTATCTGTGTGTGTTGTAATTTGAGTTCAATCTTTGAGTTCATGTTAAAGGTTTCATACTTGTGTGGAAGAATTTTGCCCCTTGAAAAGTCATTGCTCATGCTTGGAGGTTTTTTGTGGGATCGTCATCCGACAAAGTCTCACCTTAGAAGACAAAATTTTGAATGTAAACAATAATCTAAGTTGTACCTTATGTGGAGAATTTGAAGAAACTGGAGAACACTTGTTCTTTGAGTGCTCAACATTGTATGCCATCTAAATGAAATGCTTATGATGTTTAGTAGCATTTTAAGAGGGAAAAAATGGCAACAGAGACATGGTTTACATTTGGCTCGGAGTGGTATGACTCATGTGAAAATGGAAGAATGATGTTATCTTTAAAAATGAGACTTTAACAATGACAAAGTTTATGGATGAACTCAAATTGAGACTTTGGAGTTGGTTCACTATCAAGGAGAATTCTTGTAGAGATGTACCTTTTAATTTATGTACTCTTTGGGCGTATGTATTCTTTATGAATTCGAAGGATTTGATCCTCCTTATGAATAGTAGTGTCTGATGTTATCAATGAATAATTATTTTTTTTTAACTTAATATTCATATAGTATTAACTCGTGAAATTATACTATTGAACAAATTGAGATTGGAGCAAAATTTGGGAAAGTGTTCAATGAAATGACATTCATATGATGGTTTCACATAAACTTTGATGAAGAATTTGAATTACGCTCGTAACTTGGTCATAATGATGTTGAGTTATGGAGCCTGATCGACTGCTTTACGTCTCAGCTTCTCGGTGATCTAACTGTTTTAGCAGACTCGACCGGGATGGGCTTTTAGGGTTTTGGCCCAGTTGCGCCTATTAATTCCAATCAGATTCGTTGTAATTGTTATTACCGAAAATTAGTAAATCTCCTGGCTTGGTAGTGCCCCCAGACGTCATTCCCGACGAACTGGGTAACCAAATCTGTGTTATTTAATTTCGTGTTCTCTTAATTTCTCCATATTTGCAGTTTGAATCCTAACAACTGGTATCTAGAGCATCAGGTTCAGCGGATCTGGTGGGAGCAATTATGATGGCAGAAGGGAAATCGCCTGTTGAGAAATTTGATGGAACGGATTTTGGATTCTGGAAATTGCAGATCGAGGATTACCTGTACGGTAAAGATCTGTATCAACCTTTGGGTGCGAAACTAGAAGATATGAAGGACGACGAGTGAAAGTTGCTGGACAGGAAGACGATGAGTGTGGTTCGTCTGTCGTTGTCCAGGAACGTCGCCCTCCACACGGTAAAAGCAAAAACCAAGAAGGAGATATTTGAGATTCTGACTGAGATGTACGAAAAGTCGTCTACAGCGAACAAGGTTCATCTGATGGGGAGGCTATTCAACCTAAGGATGACAGAGGATACTGTGGTAGTCAATCATCTCAACGAGTTCAATATGACCATAGCCCAATTGAGCTCGGTTGAGATTAATTTTGATGATGAGGTTCAAGCCCTAATTTTGTTGTCTTCTTTACCAGAAAGTTGGAGTGGGACGGTGACGGCCATTAGTGCTTCAGCAGGAAAGGTGAAACTTAAGTTTGATGAGGTTAGAGATCTGATCATGAGCGAAGAAATTCGCAGGAAAGAATTGGGTGTGGCCACAGGATCAGCCTTGAGTGCAGAAAACAGAGGCAGATCAGAATCTAAAGGGAAATCGAATCGATGTAGATCGAAGTCGAGGGGAAAAGATAAGCCCAAGAAGGACAAGAGTCAGATTGAGTGCTACAACTGTCATGAACTTGGTCATTACAAAAACCAAGATAAGGCACCAAATAATACCAAATGAATACACCAAAAGAATGATGACAATTCAGCAAACACTGCCACTGATGAGGTTTCAAATGCATTAATTTTGAGCATAAGCAGTCCACTGGAATCTTGGGTGTTAGAATCTGGAGCATCGTTTCATTCGTTCAGCAGGGCTGACGTAATGGAACGCTACACTTCTAAAAATTTTGGGAAGGTTTATCTTGCTGATGATGAGCCTATGGAAATCATAAGGAAGGGGGATGTTCGGATCAAGGCACCGAATGGGACTGTTTTGCAGTTACGAGATGTGAGATATATTCCTGGACTAAAGAGGAATTTACTTTCAGTAGAGGGCAGCTTGATGATGAGGGTTAAACTGTGATCTTTGGATGCAATACGTGGAAAATATCTAAAGGTGCAATGGTAGTGGCTCGAGGAAATAAGGAGGGAACTTTGTACATGACAGGCAACACCCGAGATAGCATTGCTCTTGCAGGTGCAAAAGGGAATGCAGATTTGTGGCATTGTCGTCTTGGCCACATGAGTGAGAAAGGGATGAAAGTGATGTGTTCGAAGGGTAAACTGCCAGACCTCAAGACAACTGACATCGGGTTATGTGAGGATTGTGTATTCGGAAAACAGAAAAAGGGTGAGTTTTTTGAAAGGAGATAGAACCTTGAAGAAGCAGAAGCTGGAGTTAGTCCACAATGACTTGTGGGGTCCAGCACCAGTGATATCTCTTGGTGGAGCATCATATTACATGATTTTCATTGACGACTCCACGAGAAAGGTATGAGTTTATTTTCTGAAAAATAAGCCTGATGCCTTTAATGCTTTCAGGAAGTGAAAGACCCTTGTAGAAACTGAGACAGGTCTCAAAGTGAAGTGTTTGAGATCTGATAATGGTGGAGAGTACGAGCTCCGTGAGTTCAAAGAATTCTGTGAAGCAAATGGAATTCGAATGGAGAAAACTGTGAGAGGAACCCCCAGCAGAACGGTGTGGCAGAACGTATAAACAAACCTTATGTGAACGTGCTAGAAGCATGAGATTGAAGTGTGGGCTGCAGAAGATGTTTTGGGCAGAAGCAATTAACACTGCAACTTACTTAATAAACAGAGGACCCTCAACTCCCTTGAAAAATGGCATACCAGAGGTTCAAGACTGGAAGGAGAAGTGGTGGTTGGTAGGGGGAACTTGGCAAAGCCCTGTCTTTGCTCTCGGTGTGCTCGGGTATCGCGAGGATTACATGACCTTTAAACGTGAGTTTTTTGAATTTGCTTTCTTCTATTATACTGATTTAACTCTCTTTTCCTCATTGCAGCCCCCAAAAATTCCAAGACTTCTGAGCTCTCGCTTCCTTTCCTTGTTCGGCTGATCTAGTTCTGTCTGATCGATCCCGACGAGCAATCTCTGGCCATTATTCAAAGGTTGAAGTGTTTGGAGTTCGCTGGTTTGACTGTCCCTCCCCGCTCTTCGCTGGACGGCAATATTCCTGGTGAGAAATCTGGAAGTTTATTTGGCTTATCCTGATTATTTATTTTTTCCTCTAATGGTCTGATTTTCCTCGTCTCCAGTTTATTTCATAGAGCCCATTCATTTCACTTCTGCCAAAGTTCTTGATGATATGCAGAACTTAAATGCCGAGGATATGCGCGAGAAGGTTGCTCGGGCTCTGGCCCTGTCGAGGCAACAGTCTGAACAGAAAAAGAAAACCGCTCAGAGTGGGGCCACTGAGACTCTACCTCCGAAAGTTAATGATGTCGCTCCGGGGCGAGGTCAGAAGAGGTTGGCCACCGAGGCGCGGGCATCTGGGGGTAGTTCCCCGAAGCAGATCCGGGCATCCGTGGACATGGATGTTCTTCGGAATTCCCCGAGTGGGAAGGTGGTGTTGTCGGGTTCCGTAGGGAACCCGAATACGATTGTCGAGATCACCCAACGCCGGGATCGCGAAGCCGAGGACCGTAGCTTCCTAGGCTGGAACCCAGATTTCCATTGTCGGTGAATCTTTTCTCCGTTACTTTATTGCTTTCTCTTTAATAAATCGAAAAAGGGGTGCTTATTCATGGTTACTTCGCAGGTATAAGTTGGACGACAGGATCTTTCGAGGGGAGGCAACTCGCAACTTTCTGTGGTCGCGGGATCCTGCCACCAGTGATGCCTAACCTTCCTATCTTCGCCAGATCGCTATCGATGCCCCGAAGTCCTGGACTTTAGATCTTCATGAAGAGGCCCATACCCAGCACTTCTCGAGAATCTGACCTCGGGGATCGCCCACATGTGTCGCTCTTTGGCCTTTTATGAGAGGAGCCGGGAGCAATATGGCAGGGCGAAGATCCAGGCACAGAAAGCCGAGACGGCATGTACGACGATGAAGAAGGATCTGGTGAGGTTGTCGAAAGAGCGGGAGGCTGCCATTACTGCTAAACTTGCGGCCGAGGAGAAGTTGAAAGAGGTGGTCCAGGAGCGAGACAGATGAAGAAAGGACTCGATCTCCGAGATAAGAAGATGAAGGGGTGCATGGACAAGATTGCCGAGTTGGAGGATCGGTGTTGCCGGCTAGAAGCTGAGGTCCATGATCATCCCGTCACTGTTAAGCTGGAATGCCACCATGCCTCGAATATGGCGTATATTCACTCCTTTTTCAATGTTGTTTGAGACTGTCATCGAGCTTTTGGTTCCTGTCATCGAGCCCTTCAAGGTGTTGTAAGCTTTTGGTGCCTTCCGGCGATGTATTTTATTGTCTTTGGGCATTTGTTAATGGGACCGATGTTACTTCTCTTTTTTACTTTTCTTACTTCTTCTTTGAATGTTTGTTTCATCTTTCACTAACATCTTTGAGGTTGACGAGTTCGTGTATCTTTGTCTTCTTGAGATCTTGGATAAGAATAAATAATGACGAATGATCTGTTAATCGATAATTGTTATTTTTGATTGTCCACTTAGATAGAGTATGCGACCGAGGTCGACTTAGATATGGTATGAAACGTGATCGCCTTTATATATTCTTGGCTTTGTCGACTTAGATAGGGTTTGCGACCGAGGTCGACTTAGATAGGGTATGCGACGTGATTGCCTTTAAATATTCTTGGCTTTGTCGACTTAGATAGGGTATGCGACCGAGGTCAACTTAGATAGGGTATGCGACGTGATTGCCTTTAAATATTCTTGGCTTTGTCGACTTAGATAGGGTATTCAAACGAGGTCAACTTAGATAGGGTATGCGACCGAGGTCGACTTAGATAGGGTATGCGACGTGATTGCCTTTAAATATTCTTGGCTTTGTCGACTTAGATAGGGTATGCGACCGAGGTCGACTTAGATAGGGTATGAGACCGAGATCGACTTAGATAGGGTATGCGACGTGATTTCCTTTAAATATTCTTGGCTTTGTCGACTTAGATAGGGTATTCGACCGAGGTCGACTTAGATAGGGTATGCGACCGAGGTCGACTCAGATAGGGTATGCGAAGTGATTGCCTTTAAATATTCTTGGCGTTGTTGACTTAGATTCTAATTTCCTTATTTCCATTTGAGAATATTTTCCTTGATCGAGCTGGCGAGAAGTCGGGGACCAGTCCCCCAAGTTCGTAAATGTGAAAGATTGAAAAAAGTTATGAAGAAATTGAGATGATCTGTTTTTGGTTTAAAATTTGTTCCATGTGCTTTTTCATTTGCGGATCTACTTATGACCGAACTCGTGAGAGGTCAGGGACCAGTCCCCCAAGTCCGGGAATGTAAAAAGGTTGTATAGAATAATGACAAATTTCCAAACTCAAAAAGGCTCAAATAAATGTGATTTCATTTATGAACTTGATAAAATTTAATGAAAACATGATGCATGAAGATAAATGGTTACTGGTAGAACTTTTTCAGGTAGGTCGCGTTCCAAAGGTACATCGCGGGAGTGCCATCCATATCCTCGAGTTGATAAGCCCCATTCGGTAAACATTTTGAAATTTTCATTGGGCCCTCCCAGGTCGGGCCAAACACTCCTTTTTGGACTCCGAGGATTTTTCTTAAGACAAGGTCGCCGACTCTAAATCTTCGGACTTTGGCTTTTGAGTTGTAGTATTTTTCCGACTTCTGTTTGTAACTTGCATTTTTCAAGTTAGCTTCTATTCTTCTTTCTTCGAGGAGGTCGAGGCTAAGAGATATGGCCAGATCGTTATCTTCCATGATGGTTTGCGAACGTCCGATGACTCTTGACGATGACCTCGGCTGGTATGACTGCTTCTGTCCTAAACGCCAAAGCAAAAGGCGTTTCACTCGTTGAGTTTCGAAATGTGGTTCTGTATGACCATAAGATGCTCAGAAGTTTGAAAGTCCATAATCCTTTTGACTCAATGAGCTGAGTCCTCAGGGTATGTTTGATTATCAAGTTCAAGGCTTCAACCTGTCCGTTGGACTGAGGATGATAGGGAGTGGAGAACAATTTTATGATTTTCCATTTTGCAAAGAAAGCGTCGATCTCAAATCCGTCGAATTGCTTTACGTTGTCCGTGACGATTGCTTGTGGGAGGCCGAAATGACAAATAATGTTTTTTCAGATGAATCGGATGATTATCTCCTGAGTCGCTAATGGTTCTGCTTCAGCCTATTTGGTGAAATAGTCTACCGCGACCACGGTGAACTTCGAACTGCCTGGGCCTTTGGGAAAGGGTCGATCGGGTCTATTCCCCACTTTGCGAAAGGCCATGGGCTATAGATCGAAGTGAGCTCTTTCGGAGCTCGCTTGATCGTCGGGGTGTAAAACTAGCATTGCTGGCACTTCTTTGCATACGTGATTGCATCTTTCCTTAGAGTCAGCCAATAATAACCTTGCTGATTGTTTTGTGGACAAGAGATTGTCCCACAGTATGGTTCCCGCAATCTCCCTTGTGGATTTCCTTCAGAATTATTTGGCCCTCTTCTGGTGTGACACACTTCAATAGGGGTAACGAGAAACTCTGTTTGTAGAGCTGTTCGTCGAATATGGTGTACCTTGCTGCTCTCAGTTGTAAACGGCGAGCTGCTACCTTATCCTCTGACATTGTTCCTTTTTTCGATGTAGTTTCTGATCTCGGTCATCCAACTTTCTTCTGGGGCTGCGATCTGAAAGACTTCTATTCGGGAGTTTGATGGGCTTACTTGGTTCGTCCAAATAATTTCCTTTATGTCGATGGTAACGCGACCTGCAAAGGGGGTGTTGAGTCTTGTAACAGGCGATGTTGTCCATGTCGGTAGTGCCTTCCGAGGTAGCCAGGCGAGCCAAGGAGTCTGCCTGTGTGTTGTTCGCTCGTGGTATTAGCTCTATTTGTACTTCTTCGAATTTTTCCACAAGGCTTTTTTCTATTTGTTGGTACTACATCATTTGCTCACCTCACGTTTCGTATTCCCCCGACATTTGGCATACAACCAGTTGAGAGTCACTGTAAACTTTCAACCTTCGCACTCCGATGGCCATTGTCATTTCTAGGTCATTTATCAAGGCTTCATATTCGGCTTCGTTGTTGGTGGCGTGAAAAAAAAGCTTACGGCCGTCGTGAACGATTGTTGCTCGGGACTGATTTGGACCACTCCAGCCCCAGCTCGGGTGCTTGTCGAGGAACCGTCGACGTGTAGAGTCCAAGGTATGTCATCCGCCTCCGATTTCTTTTCTAGGAAGGTGAGCTCGGTGAGGAAATCGACGAGGACCTGAGCTTTGATCGCAGTTCGGGGTGCGAAAGTGATGCCGAACTGTCCTAACTCAATGGATCATTTCAACAATTGTCCGACGCTGTCAGGTCGGTGCAGGACTTGTCTTAGTGGCATGGTGGTCAGGACCTCTATTTGGTGGTCAAAAAAATATTATTGTTGCGTCCGAACACTCATGACTAGGGCGTATGCGAGCTTCTCGAGGGGTGGGTATTTGAGCTCGGCATCATTCAGAGTCTGGCTGACGAAGTATATTGGTAGATGGTGCTGGTCCTCTGCTCGGACCAGTACCGCGCTGAGAGCGGATTCCGAGGCCGCTAGGTATAAGTAAAGCTTTTCACCCGGGATGGGCTTCGCCAAGATTTGAGGGTTAGAGAGGTACACTTTGAGTTTCAAAAATGCGGCTTGGCACTGCGGGGTCCACGAGAACTTCCCCTTCTTCGTGGCTTCGAAAAAAGGTTTGCACTTGTCTCCCATTCTGGAAACGAATCTGTTGAGAGCTGCAAGACAGCTGGTTAGTCTTTGGACTTCCTTTATATTACGAGGTGGTTTCATATCCCTGATGCTTTGATCTTTATGGGATTGGCTTCGATGCCTAGCTGACTGATGATATGGCCTAGGAACTTCCCCGAACCAACCCCGAAGCTGTATTTCTTGGGGTTCAGACGCATGTTGTACTTCTTCAAAATGTCAAAAGTTCGGGCGAGGTGGCCTAGATGATCTTCTTTCTTCTCGCTTTTTACCACGATGTCGTCGATGTACACCTCCATGGTTTTTCCTATCTCATCTGAGAACATTCGATTCACCAAGTGTTGGTAAGTCGCCCCTGCATTCTTCAATCCGAATGGCATTCTTTTCCAACAGTAAACGTTCTTCTCGGTTAGGAAAGATGTGTATTGTTGATCATCCCTGTTCATGGCGATCTGATGGTATCCGGCGAAGGCATCCATGAAGGTCATCATTTCATGCCCGGTAGTGTTGTCCACGAAGTGATCGATGTGGGGCATAGGAAAGTAATCTTTTGGGCATGCTTCGTTGAGGTCGGTGAAATCGATACAAAGTCTCCAAGAGTTGTTCGCCTTTTTTACTAACAATGTGTTGGCCACCCACTGCGGCTGATCTGCCTGCTCAATTAACTTGTTATCCAATAACTTCTTTACTTCTTCGGCCAAGGCCGCATACTTCTTTGGGTCGAACTTTCTTCGTTTCTGGGATATCGGCCATTTTGAAGGGTCGATGTTTAGCTTGTGGCACGCAACCTCGGGATCGATGCAGACCATATCTTCATGTGACCACGCAAACACATCTAGATTCTTTTTGAGGAATTTGATCAGTTGATCCTGCAGATCGCCGAGTATTTTGGTTCTGATGGTTATACTTAATTCGGGTCGATCGATGTCGATGGGAATTGTTTCGAGCTCTTCGATGGGGGTTGCTTGCCGATCACTCTTTCCCGTCCTTGGATCGAGGCTAGATTCTCGTTGTTCGACGTCGACCTCCATTGGTTTGAAACCGAGGCAGGGTTCTAGATCTGGTGATTCTTGTCTTAAATTTTCTTTGGCTATGGTGTCGACTTCCATGGGTATGGCGTATGTTCCTATTACATTGTCTATTCCCATTTCTTCGTATTCTTTCTCTGCCTGGGTGGAGTTTGGCTTGTACAACCTTGCCCCACCTAGGGTTTCCTACCGTAGTAAAAAGTATAATTTAAATTGACACAAGAGTAAGTCAAACACTTTCTTGTTGCGATCTAGTTACCCTTAATGGTGCCAATCTTCCCGTCAAATCCGGGAAATTTGATACAATAGTAGTAAGATGAGGCGGCAGCCCCGAACTCATGTTCGAAAGGCTGCCGAAGAAAGCATTGAAATTGGAGGGAATGTTGATGATCACAAAATCCAGCTGTCTTGTTGCCTTCACCTCGGCGTCCAGAGTTATGGTGATTTCCATTGATAGGCGAATCATTCCATAGGCCTCGACGGGTTGACTTCCAAACCCTCGGATCCCTACCGTGCAAGGTTCGATGTGGGAGTGGAAATCGCAGAGCTGGTCAAGGGTCTTCTTGAAAAGGATGTTGCAGAAAGCCCCGTTGTTGATCATGATGCGATGGACCAAAGCCCCCATTATTCTTGCTGAGATTAAGAGTGGGTCCCAATTTGGGAAAACCACTCCATCCTTATCTTCCTCGGTGAAGGTGATCTGTTTCTGGTTTGGGGCGATGGTGTTAACTGGGAGGCAGCATAATATGGCATTATCTAGAGCTTGCATCTCGGCCTTCTGGCGAGTGTTAGACAGAGAGGCCACTGGGAGAAAACCCCCAATGGTTCCCCCCTTGGGCAGATCATGTGGATGACTCTATTCCCTGCCCCCTCCGAGATCTGTGGACCTCGCCTTCCTTGGTAGGGCTGATTTCCTGACGGAGGTCCATGTCGCTGATTCTGTTGTTGTCTTGGCCTAACAAACCTTTCCAACTTTCCTTCTTCGTACAACTTCCAAAGTTCCCTCTGCAGGTCGAGACAATGCTCGGTGTTGTGCCCAATAGAATTGTGGTAGTCGCAAAACTTATTCGGGTTGAGTTTAAACATATCCTGGAGCATCTCCCGAGCTGGTGGGATTTGTTGTCTGCCTCTGATGGCCTGAAAAACCAGGGCCACGTTCATGGTTAGCGTTTCGAGTAGCTTGACTTTTAGGGTGTTATCGATGGGTTTGAATGCCCCCGGAGCTCGGTAGTTGGAGGGTCCTGGCCTCCTGAAATGTTTCTCGGTTTTCGTTTCGGTCTTCTTGACTTCGACCTTGATTTCACTAGGTCGTTGCTCGCCCAAGCTAGATGCCAGTATCTCTGCATTGGTGATCATAACACCTGTCGGTATCTGAAATCAACATAACTCGTCGGATAGTCTTTGTTCATCATCTTCCAAAGCTTGGTTCCTTTCTTCAATCCATGCACTATCCTCAAAACCTTGGCTTCGTCTCCTAGCGGTTCACCTTCCATAATGAGTTGGTCGATGCGATCGATATATGCCCGGTCTGATTCCTCCTCGAGCTGGTGGATGTTCACAAGGCGTTGCTTGGTTCCCTTGTGCGGGGTCAGGGATGCGAAGTGAGTGAGGAACAGTTGGGTCATCTGGTGGAAAGACTCTATGGATATTGGTAGTAGGGTGTTGAACCAACGGTAGGCCTGGTCGCCTAGGGTGAGTGGGAAAAAGTCGGCACTGGATGGCATCGGTCGCTCCCATGGAGTTCATGTATGATGTGTATTTGCTGATGTGGTTGATCGAATCGGTGTTGCCGTTGTACTACATGATTGAACTCACATTGATCTTAATCTGTACAGGGGCGAGCAGGACTGTGGGTGACAGTGGTGAAATTGGGATTTTTGTACAGAGAGGCGACCCCTCTTTGTTCGCTATCTGTTCTTGGAGATCCTTAATGTTCTGAAGAATGACAGCCATCTGAGGGCTTTCGTTCCGCTCAGCGACCTCAGCACGATGAGGTTGGGCTGGAGAGTTTCTATCTTGTCGGAGAAGAGATGGATCTCCGTCTGGTGAGGTGATGGGCTCCTCTCCAGTCGATCCGTTGCTGATACCCGTTGTCGGGATCCGCCTTGGGCCACTGATCCCGAATAAGTCCCTTCAGGTTCAGCCTGGTCACGCCGATTCGGTCTAGGCTGATCTCGCTGGGGTCCGCGAGGTGGACGCCTGCCGCAACTGAAACTTTCTGAGAACAGACGTCTGTGGATGGGATTTGGCCCTTCGTTCGGGTTGCGTCGGTAGATCGGGGTGTACCGAGGCCCGTGAGAGTTGGCTTCTTGACTCCACCCGCGGTGAGTCCCCTCGTATCGAGGTCCGTCGTAGTGAGGCCCATCCTTGCGGGGACCCTTGGGCATCTGGCCTTTGCCCTTGCTCTGAGCTTTCTGATTCAGGTTATGTCACACGTCGTCGTCTGGTATCTTCATTTCGGCTTGCTTTTTGCTTAATTCAACAATGGCCTCATCGATGTCTCTCGGGGTACGGATTTGCTTGAGCTTTTGAGCTATCCCGATGGTGGGTCCCCCAGCCTTGCGGTTGCTAGCAGCCGGGCTGCTAGCCCCCGCCCCGCCGGAGTGATATGAAACCGAGATAGCTTTCCTCTTGGAGATGAAAGTTGCTTGGGACATGGTTAGGTTTTTGAGTGGTTTGAATGATCGTGATGGGTTTATGTGGAAGATTCTAGAGGAATACTCCAATGAGAAAACGCTAAAAACTTAGCTTGATATTTCTTAAAGAGTACCCTTCTTCTAGCGCCAATTGTTGTGCACTAAAATATATGGATTAAAGTTTAATGATGTGGCTTGATGATTTTATTTACACAAACAATAAATGTGAAAAGTGGGTTGCATTTATGTTGTGAGGTGAATTGAGTGAATAAGAGCTTGAGTAATAAATTTGCAAGAGTTTTTGTGTGTTCTTGAATTCTCTAGTGTTCTTGGATATAAATGACTCATATATATAGGGTTTGGGAGAGTGGAGCTCACTCTCCCCGGTTACAAGTACAAGGAGCCGAAAGTGACTCTACAAAACATTAAATGCTACAAGATTGATGTGACTCAGGTCGGAGGTCGCCCAAGGCAGATCCGGATAATCAGGGATTTAGCCTTTTAAGTACTCCTAGCCATCCATCATTACAGTCCTTTGCTGACAAGTCTCTGGTTAAGGCCATACTTAGGTAAGCTCTTCGACTATGCTCGCCTGTTACGGGTTCAATCACAGTTAATGTTCCGTACTTTTGTCAGCCCGCGACCTGCAGGTGCATCTAACTTCCATATTCGCACTGGATGGGTTGTTGTTCGGCCCTCCTTAGCGAGGTGGTACACTTGTGTAAAATTCGGTCTGGCTCTCTGGTCTCTTTCCAGGTTGGGCCCGACCTCGCTCTCCAGACACACAACAATAACCAATTCATATTAACTCTCACAATGAAGGGGTAGATATAATTTATTTTTAAGGGACCCACCACCAATATTATATATTTCATTGAATTATAACATTTTTTTATAATATATGAATGCAATAAAATCTCATAATGCAATATTTATTTACATATGCTTTACAAAGAAATTATTATTAATTCGACATGGAGTATATACTACAAGAAAAAAGGGTTTTAGCATCGGAATTTTTTTGATACTAAAGGTCAAATATTTGATACCATAGAGTTTTAGTATCAAATATTTTTTCGATACACATCTGATACTTATAGTCCCGATTCTAAAGACTTCGTATCAGAAAAAAAAGTTCTGATACTAATGGATTGACTCTTCTGTATCAGAAAGATATTTAGTATCGGATAATAGTATCAATTTTTTTTATACAATATAATATTTATAGTATCTAAAATTTATTACCGATACTAAACATATGATATCAATAAATATTTTATGATACTAAAGGTCCGATTTTTTTGTATCAGAAAAGTATTTAGTATTAAATAATTGTATCATTTTTTTTAATACAAAATTATATTAATAGTATCTGAAATATATACAGATACTAAACATATTGTATCAACACAATTTTCTGATATTAAAAGGTCTATATCAACCTTAATTTCCAAGCCACAAAAGCATATACACAGAGAATAAAATTTAGATCAACAAATACCTCCATAAAAATTTAAAATTTTAAAACATGAAATAGAACTTAAATATGCAAGCTTTGGGCCAAACAAAATCAATAATAAAATGAAGCAACTATACTGATATTCTATTTTATGAAAAGCAAATTTGAAGTTTATAAATATCTTAACAATAAACAACCCGTTCTGACCAAAGCTTACATAATACCACTTACTTTATCGAATGAATTGCTCATATGCTTACATAACTAAGTTTAACCAGATTTCTTAAGTATCTATGAACTTTGATCCTAGGCCAACCTACAGACTAAAACTAGATAAAAGTACTACAACCATAAGAAAGAATAGCAGTGAAAAAAATATCTACACTTTGTCCAGCAATGTAGGTAGCATACAAAGTAACAATCTTGCAAAATAAAAAATAAAAAGAAGAAATTCAACTTTATTCAAAGTCATCTTCATCACTTTCGATATCTTCACTATTTTCCTCATCATAATCTTCAAAGTCGTATTCGTCACTTTCCAGATCTTCACTAGCGTCACTTTCATCATTCATGTTATCATTATTAGCATTCTCACCCACATAGATTTTATCAACGTCAATGATAACATTTTCCAAAACACCAGGATCGTGCAACTGAGAATCAAAATAAGTACTTGTCTCTAGAGGAAGATCTTCATTGCGCATATCATAAGCATCTCTAGGTTTTATTCTTGTCACAACACTCCAATCTTTCTCTACAGGATCTGGTGTATAAAAAACTTGGAAAGCTTGAGATGCCATGAAATATGGTTCGGTCGTCTTCCATAAATGCTTGAAATTAACAAGTGTGAAACCCAATGAATCCTCTTTAATGCCTCTTGCCATATCCACTCAATCACACTTAAGAGAACAACATTCCTTCTTTCTTAATAGTCCAACACAAGAATATCTCTAAGGATACCATAGTATATTACACCCACTTCTGAATCAATAGCTACACCACTATTCTAGGTTGGAGAATGCAATTCAACATCTTTTGTTCGAAATTTGAATCCACTATAACATAACTTTTTTACCGTTTTCGCCAAGCTACTAGGACCTTTACTTAGCCAATAAAGATCCTCTCTAATTTGTTGGTCATCTTCTTGTTTGAGTTCTTCACTCTAATATAGGTAAAAAAAAACATTATTAATGTAATAAAATAAATACATATAAAACTTGGAAATTAGGAAAGTAAGCTTTTTATTTAAAACTTTTCACTTACATTAATCTGCCACCATTTCAAGAACAATAATTTATGAAGTCTTTCCAGTTCTACATTGTGAATATGTGGATGTTTTAGCAAAAGCAGCCTCTTATGTTCTCTAAATTAACCCCAAAAAAAGGTAAGCTAATTATTTTAACTAATAATTCACTAAAATCTGATGCTTACTCTATATATTTTGCCACCTGGTCATAATTGAATAGGACGTACTCGTGTGCTTGTATCCATTGATGGTGATCCAAATATATAAAGTCTTCACTCCCTAAAACACAACCAACCCTTGAGAAAATAGATAATCCTATGTGAATCTCATCTTCACCACCATCATAGCTTTTAATTGATCTATCTTCCTCGACTCAACTCTTTCCAAATATCTTGCACAAAAGTTCATGCACTCATCAGCAATGTAAGCCTCAGCTATTGAGCCCTCTGGTCGTGCTTTATTTCTCACAAAACTTTCCAGCCTTGACAAATACCTAAATGGTTAAAACTTGAAAGTTAGATACTTTTAAATGTAATAGTTTGTACTAAAATCCAAATAAATTTACAAAATAATTTTAATTATAACATATGTATAACCTGTTGGGATTATACTGGAAAGTATGCTTTTACTTTGTATAATCAAACTGAATTTCTGTCTTATTTACTAAAATAAACTATTTATCACTGATGCTTTAAATATCATTGAATGTTACATATATTTATTGCATAACTGTTCAGTAAACAGTACGCGTTACATTGTAGTTAATTTAGTGATACCAGATCACAGAAGATTAAATTAACAGTTCCTTGTAACCAAAAGTACACCATTCACGACCTAGATGGAAACGAACAATCCATCATGAAAGGTTGAAGTGTAAGGCTCAGATTGACTTGTCTTGATCAAGAGATTACACTAGTGCATGACTGATGCACTGAATAGGACCTACAGGAGGACAAATTCTTCAGAACTGGATTAGGAAGAATTAGACCTCAGTGGTTCGTTATTTCTTAATCTTCGTCCCTTAAATAGGATCGTGTATGGTTAGTAATTATTGCTTTGACTTATTACGGGTAGAGAATCAATGAGATTCAATACTTTATGTCTTGGGCAATACTATTGATCACATGCGATTGCTAAAATTTAATACGGAGAATCGTGTGCAAGTACGCTTGTTCGATTTGCCCCTTGGGAGGTTCATAAGATTTATCATACCAAATCTTGCAAGTGGAATTTATTTCCGGTATGGATAATAATGTTGAATCGTTCCTTAACCAAGGATAAAAGATATTAATTAATGGAAAGCTATTTCAGTGGCTTGAATTAATTAATGGGCTAGATAATCTTAAACACGGGATATAATAACCGGGAGTCATATTAACAGTAATATGGGTTATGATGGATAGTGAAATATTAATTATGTAGTGAGATTAATTAATATTTATGGGCTTGAATAATATTGTGGCTCAATAATGATAATTCAAGATCCATTGAAAGGTTCAATCTTAATTCTCCTAAAGGCCCCTCAAGTAGCCCATACATAAAATCCAATAACTGGAAAAGGTGTTTAAAAATAAAATAAATTTTTGTTGCTATTTTTCCTCTTTTTTTTGAAAAATATGAATAAAAGGGGAGAAAGATTTTCTTTGAATTTTGTTATGGAATGAAGATATGTATTCTTGGAATACAAGATTATCTCATAAAATTCAAGAAATCTCTCACTTGGTTATTTATATGAAGATTTCGAAAAATATAGAAAAAGAAGGAAAAGGAAGATTTTCTTGATTTTCTTGAAAATATATTATGGAAGATATGTATTCTTGGAATACAAGAATATCTCATAAATTCAAGAAGATCCAAATCTTGGAATCTTTATCCTTAAATTTTCGAAAATACCATAAAAAAGGAAGTTGGGATTTTTTTGAAATATTTTAATATGGAGAAAAAAAAAAATATTGGATATATTCAAGATTTCTTGAAGATCAAGAAAAAGATTTTCCCATCTTATTCATGCACAAAATTTCGATCAACACCCCTCTATAAATAGGGGATGAATGTTTCATTCCTAAGTACAATTCCATGGGCTGGAAAAATTAGTAAATCCATAAAGGTGGTGCAACAAATAATTTATTTTCCCTTTTGTTAATTGTTCGCGAGCTTCCTTCCACCGGATTGACGAGCAAGGACTAGGGAATACTTGAAAAGGCTTTTTGTTGTGTTTTTATCGACGAGACCATTGCCACTCCAAGAGGTTAGTTCATGTAAACCCGTAGCAATTCCGCATGTGTAGGATTTATGTGAACTGTTTATATGCATGATTTGTTGTTGAATTATTATTTGAATTAATATAGGATTAATTCATGCTAGTAATAATTGTTAGAATTAAATTTGTATTTAAATATTCATCCCGAATAGATCCGGGCAAATAATTCCCCAACAACTGGTATCAGAGCCTCTATTTCGGGCTCTGAAATTTAAATTGTAATTTAATTAATTTTCATTAAATTTGAAATTGGATAGTAGAATTGCTAGATCTTTTTTGCAGGTATCCAATTGTCATGGAATTTAATGTGTTTATTTATGCATGCATATAAATTGTGGTTTTTAATTCGATTCGGTTCGAATTCGTTTTGGCCTCGTGAGAAAATTCACGAGTAGATTAGATTTGTTTGATTTGATCAATGTAATAAACTAGTTCTAGATATAGGTTTATTTATTTTTGTAAATAAATTGAAACCGATCGCGAGCCAAGACGAAGACGATGAATTAAAAGACGAAAAGGATCCTTAACCGGGGGGGGGCGCTGGCCGCGAGGCGAGGGGCGGAAGGTGCGCCATCGTGACGGTGGCAGCGGAACGCGAGTATCGGCCGGGTAAGATCGGCATGGGCAGAAGCGCCCGAAGCCAGCTGAATCTTGGGCGCTTTGCCGAGATCCGCAGAGGGTCAGCTGAAAACATGACACGCCTCGGGCAACATCTTGTAGGCGCTTAAAACATCTGCCGCTTGGACGCCGCTCGACTGCACTGACGAGCGGAGTGCTAAGCGAGCACTCCGACGCTGAGTGATGACATTATTTGATGTGGCGAACCTTTCTAAACCAAGCGATGAAGGCGAAGAAGGCGATTTCTCGAGATCAAGACGTGACAAAATTAACCGTGACAATTGGATATATGTGCCCATGTGTTTAATTTTGTCTTGATATTTATGCATTATTTTATGCTTATTTAAATTGTGTTTAAATTTGCGATGCATGAAAAACGTTTTGAAAAATCTCACTTCGAAAATTACTAAGTATGCTTAAACAATTAATTGATAATTTTATTCCGGATAATAAAATTGAATTAATTTTGACCTCCATGATTTATTTATTTGTGAATTCTTTTGGAGAAATTCCCCCGCGAAGACGGTCCAAAGATAGCTTTCACATGAATAAATTCCAAATGGATGATTGTGGATTATTACTTAGTGGCGGCGATGACCCTCCCCGCGAGGCTCGTTCAAAGCAAAATAATAATTACAGTTTAATCATGGTTATTACTTAGGTATAAAATTGATATGCATATATCTTCCCCGAAGTCCCCGGCGATTTTATATTGGTCGTTCAAGCCACAACTATTAATCTCGGATATTAAAGTTTATTTGTTTTCTTGTTTTCTTGTTTTAAATAACTTTGCTTGAATGTGTTTAAATAAAGAAGAAGCGATTTCTCGAGATCAAGACATGACAAAAATTAACCGTGACAATTGGATATATGTGCCCAATGTGTTTAATTTTTGTCTTGATATTTATGCATTATTTTATGCTTATTTAAATTGTGTTTAAATTTGAGATGCATGAGAAAACGCGTTTTGAAAAATCTCACTTTTCTAACGAAAATTACTAAGTATGCTTAAACAATTAATTGATAATTTTATTCCTAAAAGATAATAAAATTGAATTAATTTTGACCTCCATGATTTATTTATTTGTGAATTCTTTTGGAGAAATTCCCCAATCGAGAGACCCAAATCGGTCCAAAGATAGCTTTCACATGAATAAATTCCAAATGGATGATTGTGGATTATTACTAGTGGCGATTTATGACCCTCCCACCAGGCTCGCTCAAAGCAAAATAATAATTTGCAGATTTAATCATAGTTATTACTTAGGTATAAAATTGATATGCATATACTTTCCCAAGTCCCTGGTCAATTTTATATTGGTCATGGATTGTTTTGAGCCAACTATTAATGATATTAAAGGTTTGTAATACTTGTTTTTTTGTTTGTAACTTTACTGGGTTGAATGTGTTTAAATAATGACCCACCCCACATGGATTATTTAAACTTTTTTTGAGATGTTGGGCTGATGCATGTTCATATTTTTTTGAGATTTTAATATTGAGCTTATGCATATTATTATTTATTCATGGGAACGTTCATCATGTCACAACCTTTTAATCCAAATTCTGCTCAAGATACTTAAAGACAATTTGCTTCTTGGTGAAAACTAATCGTTGATTGAGTTGGTAAACTTACTATTGTCCTCACCGAACCAAATTCCAACCTCTTGAATAATTTTGGGTTCTCACTACACCTAAAACCGTAAAAAGCCAAATGATGAGTCAACTAAACGGTTAAGAAAAAGTATGCTTATATTTTCCTTATGAGCGTTCTAACGAAAATGGCAAAGTGTACCATCTTGGCTTCAACGCCGATGTGTTGCAACACCAACACCGAACGTTGAGACCGCTGCAAATGGTTAGATCAATCATGACTAGTCTTTAAAAGCGATGTTTCACATCGAACCGAATCTTGTGGCTCGTCGGATCACCATGAGGACTTACTTTCTATGAAAATGGTGGAGGAACAAAAGTAAGGAAAATTGGATCTCCGTCGATGATGGTTCACCTTAACAAACTTGAGGTACTTTTATGGTCAATCGACATCGAGACCCATGGACATATGAGCGAGGCAATCCAAGACAAGGATCCTCGATTTCTTGTACAAAATGAAAGAATGAAAGCGAAATGGGTTCTATGGATCATAACATGGGGATAGTGGGGCTAATCTACATATAATGAACCACTTAATTGGGGTCAAACCCATTGGTTGGATCAAGTGGGTATACAAGAGAAAAAAAGGGGCCGGACGAAGGTGGAAACCTTCAAGGCAAGGCTTGTGGCGAAAAGGTTATACTCGGAAAGATGGGATCGTTATGAGGAAACTTTTTCACCAGTAACAATGCTCAAATCCATCTGAATTCTCTTGTCGATTCTTTGCGCAAGATCTCGATTTTTGAAATCGGCAAATGGATGTCAAGACAGCGACTTTCCTTAACTAAGTCTTGATGAAGAGATCTATATGCAACAACCCCAAGGCTTCATTGAAAAGGGCCAAGAACACCTAGTTTGTAAGCTCATGAAGTCCATTTACGGACTCAAACAAGCATCCAGAGCTTGGAACCAATTTTTGATCATGTTATAAAGTCTTATGGGTTTGATCAAAACGAGTTCGAAAGTTGTGTGTACAAAAAGCGTGTCGGAACTGCATTGGTATTCTTAGTACTATACGTAGATGATATTCTGCTCATCGGGAACGATGTAAAGGTGTTATCAGACGTAAGGGCATGGCTTTCAAAACAGTTTGATATGAAGGACTTAGGGGAAGCCGGACACATCATTGGGATCAAGATCACTCGAGATCGCAAGAAAATGATGATGTGCTTATCGCAAGCTTCATATATAGACACTGTCTTGAAGCGATTCAGCATGTAGGATTCCAAGAAAGGCTTCGTACCTTTCAGGCATGGAATCCATCTATCCAAGGAAATGTGCCCTAAGACACAAAGAGAGATAGATGACATGAAAGACATTCCTTATGCTTTGGCTGTCGGAAGCCTTATGTATGCAATGTTGTGCACGAGACCGATATCCGCTTTATTGTTTGACATGGTGGCAAGATATCAAAAGTAACCCTTGAAAAAGAACATTGAATGGCGATTAAAAACATTCCAAGTATCCAAAAGAACTCGAGATAGAATGTTGGTTTATCGATCCGGATAATCTAATCCCCATTGGCTACGGACTCGGATTTCCAATCGGACTTAGATTCGAAAAATCTACCTCCTTAGTGTGTTTTTTCATGGGGAGGAGCCATGACATGGAGAAGCGTTAAGCGAAAATGCATCGCAGATTCTACTATGGAAGCCGAATATATAGGCGCTTATGAAGGCAAAAAAAAAGCGGTTTAGCTCAAGAACTTCCTAGTGGACTTGGATGTAGTTAAAATTTGCCCAAAGACAATCAACTTTTATTGTGATAATGTCGGAGCAATTTGCAAATTCAAGGGAACCAAGAGCCCACAAGGCCAGCAAACACATTGAAAGGAAATACCATCTTATACGAGAAATCGTTAAGAGAGGAGATATAGAGGTGGCAAAGATCGCGTCAGAAGACAACCTAGAAGATCCATTCACAAAGGGTCTGCATCAGTATACATTCGAGAGACGTGTGGAAGGAATGGGTGTCAAGACCGTTGACAATCTGCTTTGAGTATAAGTGAGAGATATTATTAGGTTCGTGTAGGTGACATTAGATGTCACGTAGTAGGAACTACACGAGACATGATGTAGTATACTTAAAAGCAGACTTTGAGTATAAGTGGGAGATTGTTGGGATTATACTGAAAAGTATGCTTTTACTTTATATAATCAAACTGAATTTCTGTCTGATTTACTGAAATAAATTATTTATCACTGATGCTTTAAGTATCATTGATGTTACATATATTTATTGCATAACTGTTCAGTAAACAGTACGCGTTACATTGTAGTTAATTTAGTGATACCAGATCACAGGAGATTAAATTAACAATTTCTTGTAACCAAAAGTACAACATTCACGACCTAGATGGAAATGAACAATCCATCGTGAAAGGTTGAAGTGTAAGGCTCAGATTGACTTGTCTTGACCAAGAGATTACACTAGTGCATGACTGATGCACTGAATAGGACCTACAGGAGGACAAATTCTTCAGAACTGAACTAGGAAAAATTAGACCTCAGTGGTTCGTTATTTCTTAATCTTCGTCCCTTAAATAGGATCGCGTATGGTTAGAAATTATTGCTTTGACTTATTACAGGTAGAGAATCAATGAGATTCAATACTTTATATCTTGGGAAATATTATTGATCACATGCGATTGCTAAGATTTAATACGAAGAATCGTGTGCAAGTACGCTTGTTCGATTTGCCCCCTTGGGAGGTTCATAAGATTTATCATACCAAATCTTGCAAGTGGAATTTATTTCCGGTATGGATAATAATGTTGAATCGTTCCTTAACCAAGGATAAAAGATATTAATTAGTGGAAGCTATTTCAGTGGCTTGAATTAATTAATGGGCTAGGTAATCTTAAACACGGGAAATAATAATCGGGAGTCATATTAACAGTAATATGGGTTAAGATGGATAGTGCAATATTAATTATGTAGTGGGATTAATTAATATTTATGGGCTTGAATAATATTGTGGCTCAATATTGATAATTCAAGATCAATTGGAAGGTCCAATCTTAATTCTCCTAAAGGCCCCTCAAGTAGCCCATACATAAAGTCCAATAACTGAAAAATGTGTTTAAAAATAAAATAAATTTTTGTTGTTATTTTTCCTCTTTTTTTCGAAAAATATGAATAAAGGGGGAGAAAGATTTTCTTTGAATTTTGTTATGGAATGAAGATATGTATTCTTGGAATACAAGATTATCTCATAAAATTCAAGAAATCTCCCACTTGGTTATTTATATGAAGATTTCGAAAAATATAGAAAAAGAAAGAAAAAAAAGATTTTCTTGATTTTCTTGAAAAGATATTATGGAAGATATGTATTATTGGAATACAAGAATATCTCATAAATTCAAGAAGATCCAAATCTTGGAATCTTTATCCTTAAATTTTTTAAAATACCATAAAAAAGGAAGTTGGGATTTTTGTGGAATATTTTAAATATGGAGAAAAGAATATATTGGATATATTCAAGATTTCTTGAAGATCAAGAAAAAGATTTTCCCATCTTATTCATGCACAAAATTTCGACCAACACCCCTCTATAAATAGGGGATGAATGTTTCATTCCCAAGTACAATTCCATGGGCTGGAAAAATTAGTAAATCCACAAAGGTGGTGCAACAAATAATTTATTTTCCCTTTTGTTAATTGTTCGCAAGCTTCCTTCCACCGGATTGACGAGCAAGGACTAGGGAATACTTGTGAAGGCTTTTTGGTGTTTTTTTATCGACGAGACCATTGCCACTCCAAGAGGTTAGTTCACGTAAACCCGTAGCAATTCCGCATGCGTAGGATTTATGTGAACTGTTTATATGCATGATTTATTGTAGAATTATTATTTGAATTAATATAGGATTAATTCATGCTAGTAATAATTGTTAGAATTAAATTTGTATTTAAATATTCATCCCGAATAGATCCGGGCAAATAATTCCCCAACATAACTAAATACTTTACTGAAGTAGAACTATTACTTAAACACACAGATACTACTCTGTATTACAACTGATACTCTACTGCAGTAGAACTAATCCTGAAACAGACAGAAAGCTAATACTTTAACAACATACCTCTCAATCGGATACATCCATCGATATTGAATTGGCCCAGCAATTGTAACTTCATACGCCAAATGAACCATGACGTCAAAAAATGCAGGGAGAAAAGTCATTTCTAAGCGACATAGTGTTAATGTAACTCGAGATTCCAATCTCTGGAAATCCTCAAATGTAGCGTCTTTGGAACATAACTCCTTAAAAAAGTTGATGAACTCAATCAGTAGAACACTTGTTTCTCTAGGTAGTGATTTTCGTATTGCTAAAGGCAATAATTGTTGCATTATAATGTGGCAATCATGACTTTTCAACCCAAAAATCTTCCTAGCTCCAACATCCACACATCATGAAACATTAGAAGCATACCCATCTGGAACCCTCACTGAAGATTACACCTTGCAAAAGTTACCTTACCCATTTCATCTAAAGAGAACGGGGCTGGTGGTATTATGATTTTATCACCTTCGTCTCTAGGATGAAGATGAGTTCTAATATTTATATCCACAAGGTCAAAGCGTGCATTAAGAGTATCTTTATTTTTCCCTTCAATCTCCAATAAAGTTCCAACCAAGTTATCACATACATTTTTTTCGACATGCATTACATCCAAATTATGTCTTAGCAAAAGATTTCTCCAATATGGTAAAGAAAAGAATATACTTTCCTTTTTCCAACCAAGACAAGGGATTCCCTTTTATTTTTTACCCTTACCTCTTGCATTTCTCTTCCTCCCTCCCAACTTTTTGTTGATCTTTCACCTGAGACGCTTGATTGAACAAATCGATACCAGAATACACCTCAGGTGGTTTTATCTTTTCAAGTGTACCATCAAAAGCAGCCTTATTTTTTTGTAAAGGATGATTCAAGTCCAGAAAACGACGATGTCCCATGTAGCACATTTTTCTACTTCATTTCAAGAAGCGAGAACATGTATCAATATGGCAATGAGGACAAGCATACTTACCTTTAGTTGTCCATCCTGATAAGTTACCATATGCAGGAAAGTCATTTATTGTCCACATTAATGCAGCATGCAACATAAATGTATTATTACTACAAGCATCTAATGTCTCCACACCATTATGCCACAATTCTTTCAATTCCTCAATTAACGGTTGCAAGTAAACATCTATATCGTTACCTGGAGCTCTCGGACCAAAAATAAGAAGTGACATAAGGAAATATGAATCTTTCATGCATAGCCATGGTGGAAAATTATAAACTATTAACACAACTGGCCAAGTCCTATGAGAGATGTTCATTGTATTAGTGTTAGTGTCCTAGAGACAATCTATTATAAGGACATAATACTCGATGATATTCATTTTGATTTAATATTATAGTTCATTTAATATTAATGTATGGCAATACACTTGTTTGAATATTATGTTTGATTGTTTGCATTTATTCGTACAAGTGTTCCCATGAGTCATTGTTGTCATTGAGGTTGTGAGAACTTCGGATGACTTAAGCATGATTCTCAAATAGCCTCGATCAGGATCATCAAGAATGGGATATTGATGATCTGATGGAGATTGGTGTGCGATCTGCGATCATACTTCTTAGAGAGTGTAGTAAGATCTCACTTACTTCACGAGATCTTAGGTATCTCATGATGGATCTTAAATACCTTAGAGGGTATTGGTATACCCATCCGGAAATCGTTTGATGTATTTCCACTATATGTGTCTCTACGGGTGTCTCGGTTAGTGGGGCGATGCTATACTCCTTTTGACTTGAGGTCAATCGCACGACATGTGTGGAGTGATGAACTTTGACCATGACCGACGCTTGCACCCGTCTATGGGTAGATATAGCTTGGATTGGGTTATCACGGTTCGTGCGTGGCGTGGTAGTTGAGCGAGAATATGATTCATTCCTCAATGTGGATTTAGAAAGAATCTTTTATTTTCTCATCATAATGGATCAAAAGTCATGGCCGACGCGTCTTCAACTTAGACTTTATGGCTAAGTGTGAAATACATGATCAATTAGTGATTAGAGATAAATTGATTAAGTTATTTGAATAGACAACAAAATCATGTTCAAGACTTAATCGAGTATTCGCGAATGAAAGGAGAAATCGTAATAGCCCGTATTTTCGATTCTACGGTAGTTGCACATTTCAAACGCGTCTCATATATTGAGAATGTCCGATTTATTGTCAGGGTTCAATTAAGACCGTTAGCTTGACTAATCGCCGATATATGAGGGCCTATGGGTCACACAACAAGAATTGATTTGTTTACTAATTATAGTTGGTTGATTAAATATTATATTGGATATTAATATTTAATTTATGGAGAATATAATAATAATTATATTTAGAATTAATTATTATTACTATTTAATTAAATTAGATTTAATTAAATAGAATTCCCAATAATAATATATAGAATATTATTATTATATGATTTAATATATATAGAATCAAATCCGTTGAGATTTGATATACATGGAATCAAATCCGTAGAGATTTGATATACATGGAATTAAATCCGTAGAGATTTATATGTGGGAAATAAATCTAAGAGATTTATTTTATTATGATTTTTCCTAATAAAAGCTAAGTCTCCTATATATATGAGCTCTTGAGAATTCATATTACGTGAGTTCATATTTTCTCCATAAAATCCTAAGTTAGAATTTTCCTAATTTCTCCATAAAATCCTACCTAACAAATTCATCTCGGGGATTCAACACTGACAGATTGTGCAAATTAGTAAACGACTGTTATATGGATACCATAGTTGAGAATCCGCAGTATGCAATTCTTTGTAAGAATTACATTTTACGTTTACTTGTATTTTATTATGCAATTAACTGTTCATTATTAGTGAAATGTTTATTTCATTCTTCTTATTATTTACGTGTTCGTCTTTCTAAATTCCAACATTGATCGAGCTCACGCTCTATAATAATTGTATAATATATGTTTTCGTGGATTAAATTGTTAAAGGAATTTCAATTTTATTTGCCTTGTTGATTTGGAATTAAGTTTTGTTTTTTGAAATCAAAGCTTTAATTTACTCTTTCAACTACAAGATTAGATTTCGAAAATCTGATTAATTGATACCTCCTTGATTAATTAATTCCACCTTGCCTGAAATCCCTTATTGCATTGCCGAATTTTGCATTGCCAAATTTTGAGAGTGGATTTAAAACTGGATTTAATTAAATTGCGGATAATTGAATTCAGAGATTTATTTTTTGGCCGCCTATTGATAATTCGGATCGAGTTGTTGACTAATTCGGTCTTTATTGATCTGATTAATTTGGGATTTGATTTGTTCTTCTGATTTATAAAGTTTTAAGAAATAAATCTCATGACAAATTAATAAATCCCTCCATCAACTTTCGCTGGGATTAATCAACTCACCATAATTATGGGAGTCCCGCCTCCAGCCGTCGGCGTCACAAATCTTGCTAGGCAAGAACGAAAACCGTCGGCTGCTGCGAACTATTGGGGCCGACCACGATCTGCTACAGATGTTTTGATTCGAGCGGAAATCTGTTATGACCCGACTCACCCGCTTCGGTTTTGGTTCTAGGCACCGATCCCAGCCATGAACCGAGGTCGATCTGCAAAGGGGTCGCCGTATTTTTCAATGCGGCGAAGTTCGACTGACTCCGCCATCGAGTCTAGGCGTGGATGGAAGATTCGTGGCCTATGTTTGGTTGAGTCGTTTTCATTAAATCTGAATTTTATATTAAATTTTTACTATTAAATAATAAAGGAAATTTTGGTTGGACCAAAATTTTATGAGCATTAATATTAATTTTGGGCAAAATAATTTGAAAAGGAATTTTAGAAATGACCGAAAGTTAGAACTTGTTGGTGTTTCTAATTTTAGCACTATTTACTTACAGATAATTAATGTACACATTTATTTGATTAACGTGTTAATAAATTGTTATGCATGTGCTAAAATTTTGAATTTTAGACGTGCTAGTTATTTTAATGAGAATTTGATTAGTTTCTTCACATTTGTATAACTATTTATGTGAATTGATTAGTTATAGTCCACATTAAATTGTTATATTTGCCAAATAAATAACTAATACCAATATAACAATAGTATCAGAAAAATATAGATGCTACAGAATTAATGGTATCGAGAATTTAATTTTCGATACCAATGATTAGTGGTATCAATAAATAAGTCACTAATACTAAAATAACAATAGTATCAAATAAATGATTTATAGTACAAAATTAATGGTATCTAAAAATTAATTTCTAATACCAAAAATAATTTGTATCATAAAAAATATATGATGCTAAAACTAAGTGGTATCAATAAATAAAATTACTAATACTAAAATAACAATAGTATCAAAACAATGATTGATAGTATAAAATTAATAGTATCTGAAAATAAATTTTCGATAACAAATATAATTAGTATCATAAAAAATATATGATTTTAAAATTAAGTGGTATCAATAAATAAATTACTAATACTAAAAACACATTAGTATAAAAAAATAACAGATGCTATAAAATTAATGGTATCGAAAAATAAATTTCTGATACTAAATATTCATTGCCCATGAAAATAGTATCTCAAGCAATTGATTGGATACAAAAAAATAAGATTTAGTATCTGTAAATGCACCTGATACTAATTTTTCGATACTAAAAATGATGTTTTTTGTAGTGTTATACGTACAACATATTAAAAAAAACAATATCAAAAATATAAAAAATAAAAATTAGTTATATTAAAACACGTGAATAGAAACTAAACTAGCTGCAACTATAATTATTTAGTAAAAAAATTAATTTAAGAAAAAAATTAAAAGCAGCATTACATTTAAAAAATAATTAAGAAAGAAAAAAAAATAAACTAGGTGCAAGCCTGCAACAATGCAGAGCCTTGTCAGGCTCCTCACCCTCCAATTTGAAAGCGTGAGATACATCTTCTCATATTATAGCTATATTGAGATCTATGTGTATTTCACTTGCACAACTTTGAGTTGTTTTTTATTTTATAGATACCGGTTAGTTTGCAATAACCAATTTAAAGAGAGATAATGAATTGTTGAGTTATAATTTACCATCACAATGGAGTAACCAAATATTTTAGATTATAACTAGGAGAGTAACCACTATTGTGGTTGTTTTTAGAGTCACTTGGGAAGTGATTTTATATTTTAGAGTCATTCCCCCTAACTTTAGATCATCCTTGAAGAATCATTGAAAATTCTATAAATATGTGATATGTCACATTCATTTGTATAGATCAAAATATTAAAACTCTCCTGACTTAGTTGATCTCAGATATAATTCTCGTGACGAATTGGATCAACAAATGTTAGTTTTTCTCTACTTTTTCTACAATCTCAATTCTCAATGTTTCCATTAATTTTACAACAAATTTAATATTTTTTGCACAAGTTATGTTTATTTGATATGGAGTGAGCAGTATGGTTTATATTGTCAGCAGTCAATCAACTATTAAATAATTTTTTTTCGATCCCAAACTATTAAATAATTAGACACCATAAAATAATCATAGATCTGCATGTGCCTACGTGGGGGCAATTAATACTCTATATTAGTAGTAAATTAGTATATAGATCTGCGTGAAGCTGTGTCTCTTGTAAACGACAACAATTCCATTAGAATCTCTTTCAACTTTGAGACTTTTGCCTGCACTGCACTCTGCACCTCCCCAACTTTGTCAATTATTTTTTCTATTACAAAATTTATTATGGTAGATCGAGTTTTCGACGAGGATGTCCTACTAATCGTTACAGTTCACAACTAAAAATTTATTAAAAAGTATATAAGTGTAAAAAAAATTACACATAAATGATTACATTTACGCATTTTGTGTAATTTCAACGACATATATACAATTATTTTATATCAATTAATAATTTTTTAAAAAAATTATATTTATTATAAATTTGATTCAAAATTTTGTACCTCACGGTAATTATTCTTTTCGATTTAAGCATCTAATCCACACTATACAAAATTGACAAATGTTGTGATCAATTGGGGAGTGTTTGTAAAAATTTATAGTTTTAAAGAAATGATTATGAAAAAAATTATTAATAGTAAAAGTTGATAGCGTTTTCAAATAAATTCAAAAAAAAATTGATAATATTTGCAAAAAAAGGTTAAAAGTAAAAAAAAAATTAATAAGCTATTAATAGTATCATATTTGAAGTTTTTAACTTATATCTTATGAGCGCTTATTTAAGCTACCAAAAAATAAATAAAACACTTCAAATTGCTTTTACACACTATTTTAGGTAATTATAATCACTTATACATTTTTACAAACACTCCCTAAGTAGTGCTATATTTATTTTGCTAAAAAAGAAATACATATGGTACGTACGAATTGAATCAGTTTAATTAGATATAATTTTCACAATAATATTTAAAATCATAATTAATAGTATTAATTTTCAAAGCTAATATAATTAACATTATAATATAATTATGTTAACCAATAAAGTACTCCCCCGTCCCGCAATAACGTGAACAATTTTTTTTTTTGGTACGTTCCGCAATAATGTGTATATTTCTTAAAATGGCAAAACACTCAAAATTTACACACTCACAATACTTATTATAATTAATTCAAATAACATCAATAAAGCAAATCTTTTTAATTTATGTGCCCAAATAAGGGTGCACGTTGTAACGGAGAAAGTATAATCGAGAGTCAAAGTTTGAAAATCATGATTAAGGCTTAATTTTGAAAAGCATGTTTTCTTGAGCTAAGGAAAATAACGTACCAAGTATTCTTTTTGATGTGTATTTTTTTATTTTTTTTTGTGAGGAATAGACGAGAAACCCCCTCAGTCGGGCGGGTTGTAAATCGAAGGATGTGCCCAAGTGGCAGACACTTGTGGGAGAGAGCCAACATGATTCAATTCCCAGGACAAACCCCCATAATATTTCAATGGAGAATTTGTCCCACACGGAGTTCGAACCTGCGTTGCCGGGGAATTTTTCCCATATCACCACAAGTTTTACCACTTGGCTATGCCCTTGGGGGCTATGATGTGTATTTTATGAACACGGGTTGTCAGGTAAATGAGAAAAATGCAAAACCTTTATATTCCCGCTATCCCGAATTAGATTTAGTATTTATCAAAATAATCAAATATTTTTTAAAGTGAAAATATGTAAAGCAACTAAATCGACTTGTGCTATCTTTTCCTACACAAAAACTTGTATGCAATATTGCATACAAGTGATATGTGCAATTAGCACAAATAGAATATATATTTATTTTTCGCGGGTCAGGCTCAAAGTCATTTTCAGATCCGACGCTGCCCGTTTTCTTCTTCCTCGCGATCCTAGGGTTCTTCTTCCTCGCGTTCTTCTTCATCGCGATTTCAGATTTTACCGTGGTGCGGTTTTTTCTTCTCTTCTTTGTTCTTCATTTTCTTTTCTTTCTCGTCCTTATTCAAATTTTTTCATATTCTTCTCCTTTTTTTTCAGTTTTCTCATCCTGACAAATTTGCAGGTCCTTCCGTTCGTTTTCCTCTTGATTTTCTGGCGCAATTTTTCAGATGCTTCTGCACTCTTTTCACGTTGTTTCTGTAAATCTGTAATTTTGGACTGAAGATTTTTTTCTCATTTATACTGGTTTTTGCTCATGCAGTAACACTATTTTGCTCATAGGGTAACAATCTTTTGTTCGTGTAGTAACACATCAAGTTGTTTTTTAAATCTATAATTTTGGACTGCGGATTTTTTTTCGCGCTTGTACTGATTTTGTTCATGTGGTAGCACTCTTTTGTTCATAGGGTAACACTCTTTTGTTCATGTAGTAACACACAAAAATAACTTGAAAAAAAAAATTTGGACTGAGGATTTTTTTCGCGCTTGTACTGGTTTTTTGTTCATATAGTAACATTCTTTTGCTCATAGGGTAACACTCTTTTGTTCATGTAGTAACACATCAAGTTGTTTTTTAAATCTGCAATTTTGAACTGGGGATTTCTTTTCGCGCGTGTACTGGTTTTGTTCATGTGGTAACAGGTTTTTCTTCATAGCGTAACATTTTTTGTTCATGTAGTAACACACAAAAATAACTTGAAAAAAAATATTATGTGCTCAATAACAATTGAACTTGCGACCAAATACACTAAAAATAGACCAGAACCATTAAGCTACAACAATTTTTGATAAAAATATCCTTGCATGAAATGTAATAGTTAAATAGCCAAAGTGGTTCCGCTCAACCAACCTACCTTCTACTATACCCCGCCATTTACCCACGAATTTTAGTATTTTTTGCCTTAATTGTGTGGTATTGCACATAACACTAGTGTGCAATATTTCACACAAGACCTACTCCTTTTCCTAACATCTTAATATTACAAAAGATGTGTTGGGAGATGAATTTAATAAAAGATATATGATTTTGATTAGATCCCAAAACCCCTGAGTATGACATGTTCAGAATAATCTTGATAGTTGAGTCAGGATTCAGTTTTAGAGTATTCAGGATGTTATCTCGCAAAATGTATAGTCGTGAGATATAGTTCGGGATAGGTTACAAGACTCGAAGAACTCAAGATATTTCAAGAAACTAAAGTTTCAAGATGAAATCAAGGTTCTCAAGACTCAAGATTTAAATCGAGATATCAAGACTCAAGATGATATCAAGAACTCAAGACTCAAAGATGAAGATTCAAGATCGACGAAGACTCGAAGACTCAAAGACTCGAAGACCCTGAAGACTCAGGAGACTCTGAAGACGCAAGACTAAAGACCGAAGATTGAAAATCAAGAATACCAAGGCACATGAATCATCAAGACTCAAGAAGGTATCAATGCTCAAGATGAACTCAATGTTCCGAGGCACTGAATATATCTATCTTAAGGATGCAATACTGAAAAGATCGTGATTCTTTAGAAAATAGAAATTTGCCAAGACATTCAGAATGCAGACAAAAGGAACTAAGTCAGAAGTGTTGTTAAGGTTATATCAAACTCAGAGTTTGTAACCAAAAAGAGTCGTTGAAGGTGTCTACCTTTAATCGAGACAAAAAGTCAAAAAGAAGAAGACAACATCGCACCATCTCTCGACAATCGAAAAGTGACAGTCATTTGAAAAGATGTCGGATGTACAAAGTTCCGATCGCAAAAAAGTGAAGACCGGCTACATGAAAGGCTATTGCCTAAAAAGTGTTAGGGAGTTTCAAACCCTAAATATAGCCGTTTCTCACACACCTTAAGAGGAAACTCACTAAGCTATCTCTCCAACGGATAGTTTTTAAGAGTGACCTTGGTGTATGCCTATAAATACTGGTGACCCTCTACATTGTAAGGTTATGGGAAATTTATACGCAACTCAAGAGCTCAAACTTATTCTTGCAAAAGTTAAAGCACTCGAAAAACTTAGAATTTCCCAAGTGCTTCTATATTGAAGAGAGCTCACTATACTAAGCCTAGCTTGATAAGAATTATCCAAAGCTTAGTCGAGATATCCTAACCCTTTGCATTGTGCTTCATTGTAAAGGATATCTCATCCTAGTTGGAAACCAACCGAGAAACCCCAAACCCTTGAAAAGGTAGTTGGAGTGTGTTTGTTGGTGAGAAGAGTTGTAAAGAGTTAGTAAACTCGGCGGAGTAGTCGAAAAACTCTAGAGGAGAAGTTAGTAAGCTCTGAGGGTAGTCTCAAAGCTTGTTTGTGTTTGAGTAAGTAAACTACGGAGGTAGTCGAAAAGCTCAAGGCCGGGTTGAGTAAGTAAACTCGTGGAGTAGTCGAGAAAAACTCGGGGCGAGTTGAGTAAGTAAACTCGGCGAGGTAGTCAGAAAGCTCAGAAGTGTTTAGTGAATTTCTCTGAGGATCAGAGAGAGTGGATGTAGGAGCTTGAGTCTCTGAACCACTATAATTGATGTGTTGTTTATTGCTTTCCTTATCTATGCTTAACTGTTGCATTGACTTGATTTTGAAAGCATATTTTTCACTGATATTCATTGGAATCAATCCAAAGGTGCATGTAAATTGAATCACGGTCCTAATCACTTTTTTCATAAAGGGAAGGTTTTTTCAAAAAGCTTAAAAGCGAGTATAAACTAAAGGGCCAACCATTCCGACGACGATAGTAGCTAGAAACAGATATAGTTACCAAACCGAACTCTCTTTTGAGGATTGATGAAGTTAGTTATCTGATCCAACCAACTCAGGATCTCGACACTTTCGGGACTCGGTTGGGATTATCTTCGAGGATATCTGAAAGCGAAGAAGAAAAAGTTTTAGATCAACATCTCGATATACTTTGACTCGGAGGCGATCTTGTGCTTCTCAAAACCTAATCTTGAGGATTATCGACCCAAGCTTACCTCGATGAAAAAAAAGTTTTAAAAACCTTGAACACACGTGTATTCCCCCCTCATACATGTGTAAGACTTCGTTTGCACGGGACCAACAAGTGGTATCGAGCAGCGGTGGTTCAACTTGACCACTGCTTTTGTTGACCAGTTTTATTTTCAAAAATACTTGTAAGGTCTATCTGAATCGATCTTATTTGTTTGAAATTGTTTTTCTTTTCAAAAGATCGATTAAAAATGTCTTCAAAAAACTTCTCATGTTCTCGGTGGAGAACTATGATCTATGGAGACTAAGAATGCAGGTTCATCTCATATTCCAAACATGAGCGTATGTGGAGAGTGGTCTCTCAAGGACCATTCCAATTTCTTGTGGTGAATCCCCGGAGGAAGAAGAAGATGAGAGAATTGATCCTAGAGCGAACTATCCATTGCATTTCCTAAGTCCGATGACCAAACCTGACTCTGAGGAGAGAAAGTTAGTCAATCTAGACTACATTGCAAAAAAATCATATTTCTTTACACTATACAAAGACAATTGATGATGGTGTGATGGGAATTATCTCTCATTGTTCCGTCTTAATTTTTTAATTCTAAAGAGATTTGGGATACACTTTATTTATGAATGTGCCCAAGGCATTTTTTTCTCATATAGAAATAAAAAAAACTTTCAACCATTTGGATTGGAAAGTTTGATAGTTTTGAAATGGATTATGGTGAATCAATAGACAAATTGGAAGTCGATTCACTAGCATCATGAATGATCTAAATGCTTGGTAATTTTGTGGAAAGAAATATCCACAAAGAGAAGTTGCATTGAAAATTCTTAGAGGTTTTTCTAAGAAATGGGATATTCATGCACCGGTGATTGAAAACACCAAGAACATTAATTCAATACCATATCAACAAGTCTTCTCCACTTTAAAAAATTTTTCCTATGAATTTGTAATTGATAAGAAATCCAAAAATTATGACATCAAATATGATTCATCATCTAGTAAGAATGCGGCTTTAAAAAGTCAAAGATAAAACACAGAAAACTAGAGAGTTCGAGAACCCCATGCCAAAAAATCGATGAGCTTGAGGAAAAGCTAAATTAGGTCCAAGCAAGGAGGTTTGACAGACTTAATAGTAGATTTGGAAAATACAAAAACTTTGCTATTACAGAACCCACAGTGTACCATCATAAAGAACCCGAGGATAATTTTGGATCAACAACCTCGAGAAAGACGAAGGACAAAATGAAGTTTTAAGGATCTTCATCCGGAAAGAAGGACTCCAAGTCGAGGAAAAAAAGTGATCGGGATGATGATACCAACATATGCTATAATTGCGGAAGAAATGTCACTTCGGTATGATTGTCCAGATTTGAGTGCTTGGAGAGAAGAGAAAGGCAAGCTAAAAGAGACAAGAAGTTCTCTAGCAAAAGGTCATGGTTGCGAGAAGAAAGAACACTCGAGGAGGGATCTAGCTCTTGGATGAGATATTCTCGAGACAAGGTGAAAGTGATGACATCATCGATGGCCATTGAGGAGGTAAACTCTTCTTTCTCTGTTGTTTCTCCTACACTAGCACAAGAGTTTTCAAGTTCCACCGAAAAACAGATCATTTTGACTGATGGATTCTTTTGAGAATCGATGAAGGACTATCTTTGTTTTTGGGGCGGGCGGGGCCGGATCGCTAAATAGAACTCAAGAGCGAAATAAGGAACCAAAAAAAGACCAAAATCTAAAATGGAAAGACTCTAGCAATAATCTTGATATCACTTCTCAATTAATGGGAGCTCTTGATGAACTAGATGTTACGAAAGTACAACTCTCGAAAAGAAAAAGTTGATAATGTCCCTAATCAAAAAGCTAGAGAAATCCACTAAAAGAGATTCAATTAATCGGGACTACGTTCAATGACCTCTCCGAGAAGCATGAAACTCTACAGAATCATGAGGATAGTGCACGATAACCCTCCGAAAAGTTAACTCTATTGAATAATGCATCTAATGTAATAGATGAATTTAGAGTTACCGAGAGATCTGTGATTATAAAAAGCTGGATTGGGATACAATCCAGAGGAACCTCACAAGGTCATCTCGAATCTTTGCATCAAGTAGCAAGAAGACAATCTTTGTAAAACCAATTAGCACCTACACTTCAAAATCAAGTAATGCCCAAGGTTGTAGACAATGGAAAATGACCTATGGTCTCGAATCGAAACCCCGAATGATCGGGTTAGAAAGCCCAAACCTCGGTGAAGGCTAGAAAAACTCCGAGACGGTTTAGGTCGATTAAAGTTTCGAGCAAAGTACTTCAAAGCCTCGGGCTAAGAATGAATGCAAAACACGAAAGGCTCCACAACCCATCGGAGGAATCCTCGGATGAGAAACACTCAATGTTGAGAGACATTCTCAATCCCAAAGAGACCAAGTCCTCGGTTTTCTATATCTTTGAAAGACCAGTTTTCAATTTAGATGTCGCAACTCCTAACCCCCTGTCTTGCCTAAGGGTAAAGGTTACCTAAACCCGAATCATCAAAGATTTAGACCCAACTTGTCCCTCCCCTGTAAGACTTTAATGCTTATCTTGCACAAAAAATCCTAAGCATCCTGAATGTAAGGCCCAAGACGAACCAAAGAAGAATTCAAAGGCACATGTTCATGCTAAAGTGAGCACACATACACGTAAAAACTTCAACCACCTAAGGCACCCGAGTAGTAGATGTGTATGTTGATGTTTATGGAAGACAAATTAGCCACTCTAAAGTGATTAGAGTTGTCGGTGATTTGGATTCCGAAAGGTAGATCTAACCTTGTAGACCCTACACAAACTCGGGTACCTAAGAATTGATCTGTTTTGGGGAGAAAACAAGGGGCACCGAATCGACTAAAGATCACGTGGCAATGAGCGAGAAAAAAGCTCTCGATATATGGTATCTTGACGGTGGATGTTCAAGACATATGACAGATATACAAGAAGATACTCGATGACTATGTTGAACAAAGAGGCTCACATATCACTTTTGGAGATAACTCGAGGATGATCAAGGATATGGAACTTTGGAAATCGACTCGATTCATATCCATGGTGTTTCATATGTATCCGGATTGAAGCATAACTTGCTTTCAATTAGCCAATTACGTGATAAGGGCTTTAATGTTGAGTTCTCTAAGAACTTATGTTTTGTGAAAGATGATACATCATCGTAGAAAGTATTCTTGACCGTACAAGAAAGGGAATGTGTATCTTCTTTGTTCATCGACTTGACCATTTGATTCCGATTGGAGTTCAACTCCTAAAGATACATGTTTAGTTGCTAAAAGTTCCACAGATACCAAATTATGGCATAAAAAAGAATGAATCACCTAAATTTCAAAACCCCGAACAAGCTTGCAAGATTAGCTCTTGTGAGAGGGTTGCCTAATGAAGTGTTCAAGAAGGAACATATTTGTGATGCGTGCGAAAAAGGAAAACAAATAAAAGCATCATTTAAAAAGCAAAAAGTCGAGGTTTCTCTTGAAAGAATACTTGATTCTCTTTGCATATGGATCTTTTTGGTCCTATAACACCAAAGAAGCACTAATGGCGAGAAAATACACATTGGTAGTAGTTGATGACTACTCAAGATATACTTGTGTCATATTCTTTTCAAGAAGAAAGAGACTCGAATAAAGCCATTTGCCGACTATCGAATGCGAAAAGGCTCGATGTTGAGAAAAAATGCAGTCGAGTGTGGTCAAAATCGATTTGACAAAGGAACCCCGAATTTATAAATCATATCATATCGATTTATTGTGCACCAAATGGAATTTCACATGAAACATCACCGCAAGGACCCTCAACAAAATGGTGTTGTTCTTTTCTTTGAAAAGGAACATGACTCGAAAGAAGTTTCAAGGACAATGATAGTTGAAGCTAATATTCCTAAAAGATTTTGAAATTTTCGTCAACAACACCGCATTCTACTCTCGAATGAACAAATCCATCTTTGCTGACCAAGAGTCAAGGCAAAACACCCTATGAGCTTTGGAATGAAAGGAAGCCTCTTGTTTCTTTCTTTTCGTGTGTTTGGTTGCAAGTGTTTCATACACAATAATGGTAAAGATCGATTGAAAACATTTGATAGTAAAAGGCGATGAAGGAATATTCTTAGGATATTTTGAAGTCATCGAAATACTTTCATAGTTTACAAGCTGATAGGACTCTTATTGTGGAAGAAACACCTCATGTTATTTTTGATGAATCTACTTGTGTTCGGAAAAACAGAACATGATCCGGATGATGAACTTCGACTAAGAGGATCACCAGATTAAGCATCGAAAATTATCGAAAGATAAATCATCCATCGAACACGAAAAGAAGAAGTCGACACTATCTATGATTGGAGTGACTCGGACTTCGAATAAAGAAGTTCGAGGATGGAACTTCGGGATGGTGAGACTCGGAAAACCAACACTCCAAAGGTGACCGATCCGAGCAGACACCGTTCGGACTCGGGTATGTCATGCCAATGAAGATGTGGTCACAAATGAGTTGAATTACGAATCTATCAACCAAAAAGGGAACAAATGTCTCTCCGACAATGTTACAATAGAATTTCCCCGGAGGAAAGATGATTCCTTTCTCCTTTTTTGTTCCCCGAGTTTCTTGATTTAATCGAACCTAACATTTCAAATGTTGAGGATACTATTGAAGGGGAACATCAAGAAGGAAATGGTTAGATAGTCATCCTACAAGTCGATTGTGGGTGATCTAAATCGGGGTGTAAAACAAGAAGGTTCCATGGTGAGAGTGCACTATTCACCGCTTCCTATCGGAGAAAAAGAACCTTCTTTGAGATTGGTGAAGCTCTACAAGATTCTTATTGGATTCTTTCGCTATGCAATGATGAAATGAATCAATTCTCAAGGAATGAAGTATGGAGCTAGTACATAGACCCGGAAAAGGCACAATGTCATTGGAACCAAGTGGGTTTTCAAGAATAAAAGAGATGAAAACAACAACATTGTAAGAAACAACGCAACGAAATTTAGTTGCCTGAGGTTATTCCCAAGAAGAAGCCTTGGATTATGATGAAACCTTTGCACATGTTGCAAGACTAGAAGCCATCAGATTGTTTCTTGCATATCTTTTGCTTGTTCATGAAGTTCACGATCTATCAAATGGATGTGAAAAGTGCATTTCTAGACGCCGCTTTTCGCTCTCTAAACTCTTCCCGAGCGGTTGCTTAAAGAAGAGGTTTATGTGGAACAACCTCCTGGTTTCAAAAACAGAATGACCAAGTTTACTGAGCTCGGAAAAAAGCTTTGTATGGTCTCAAACAAGCACCCGAGCATGGTATGACACTCTTTCTCAGTTTCTTACTGACCATGGTTTTGTCAAAGGAACTGTTGATAGAACTCTATTCAGGATAGAGGATGGGGAAGATATCTTACTAGTTCAGATATATGTTGATGACATCATTTTTGGATCTCCAAACCATCAGCTGTGTGAAAAGTTTTCAACACTGATGAAAGACAAGTTTGAGATGTCAATGATGGGAGAGATGAGTTTCTTTCTAGGTCTTCAAGTGAAACAATCAAAGGAATGAATATTCATCAACCAGGCAAAATACACCAGAGATCTGATTGCTAAATATGGTGTACAAAATTGCAATGCAGTTAAGATTCCCATGAATACTAACTACAAGATGGATCCCGATTAAAGGCAAATCGGTAAGTATCCTCAATCATCGATTATAGAGGAATCATTGGATCATTGCTCTATCTCACGACAAGTAGGCGGATATAACATTTGTTGTTGGGATATGTGAAAATACCAAGTTAATCCTAAAAATTTGTCACATGGAATTACAGGTTTTAAAAAGATATTGAAGTATCTTAAAAGGCCAAAAATTGACTATGAATAGAGGATTATGGTATCCGGTGATGATAACCTTGAATTAAAACTGGTTACTCGGATCTTTGTTGATTATGGAGGTTGCGAAATTGACCGATGAAGTCCACTTCAGAACTTGTCAATTTCTAGGAAATAAGTGATATCTTGGTTTTCGATACGAAAATCTTTTGTTCGTTAGACCTCGATGGCGACAAGTACTCTTTACTGAAAAGCAATTCGATACATGGTTGCGCGAATTATTAATTCAAAATTATTGTGCTTTCGTTATTCTTTGGCTCGGACAACAATTAAGGGATTATAAAGTTGTAGCCAATGAAGTACCAATATTTTGTGACAATAATAGTGCCATTGCTATTTCACAAAAAATCCGTTATTACAAAATTCTTACGAACAAGAATGCAAGCATGTGGATATCGAACATCACTTCATCGAGATCATGTCGAGAAAGAAGGACATAAGGATGGAGAAAATTCATCTTGATAAGCGGAGATGATATCTTGACTAAACCTTTGGGTTGAATCAAGATTTCGGGAACTTTCGGTTGAATTAGGGATGTTAGAACCGGTGTATAGAGTAAAATCAAAAAATTGAAGATTTTCGGATGCATGAAGTTTTCTCGGAAAATTCTCTTTGAAAACTCATGATAAAATGGAAATCTTGAATCGAGTCTCGTGAAACTTCAGACGATGATGAAGGTCAAAGAAATGATGAGCATCTTGAACCAATTCAAGATTTTCGATATTATCTTGACATTTTATCAAGGTCGATTTTCGATGAAAATTTCCGATAGAGGAGAAATTAGTCCTAAGAAGTAATGACTCAAAAATATTTTGATTTGACTCATTTATTGCTTAAGTGAAGCTTTAAGAATCATTCGCAATAAATACAAAAACACGAGGAATGTTTTTTGGCGGGATCGTTTTAAATTCGAAGAAGGTCAATATCATTTAATGCTCTGTTACATTAATGACCAATGAGGATATTTTTGGCGGCTTACTTTTTTCTAATGAGATCGCTTTAAAAAAGCTGGATCAGATACCCGATTAATCGAGATTAATCTCAACCGATTTCTTTTCACCTAACCAATGCGATTCTCCATGATTTCGAAGCTATATATACCCCAATAACCCATTCAAGCCAAAATTTTATCAAACCCTTCATTCTCAAATCCTCTGCGAAAAAAATCCCTTTGCCCGTCCTAAGATGTCGAAACTCCAAACCCTAAAAAGCTTTTTTTCTTCAATCAATCTCTAAAATGGCCCCAACCTTGTTAGAAGATTAGCCAAAACCAACAAGCCTTGGTACGAGTTCGTTGTCTCACTCGAAAGCACAACCAACTCAAAAGCCGGAAGAGGAGGCTCTGCGTATGATTCGATCTAAACTCACCCATCTAGTCTAGTCGCATAATGACCCAAAGACCCGGACCGGGAGTTTGAAAAGAGGTAATCAATTCATCTATAACTTGAAGATAGATGAAGAGGATCAGATGCATTCTAAGATTATTGTATCACATTTAGAGCGAAAGATGTCCAAATACATCGATTTTGAGAGGGACTTGTATATAGTTCCAAAAAAATGTTTCAATGATGTTTTGAGCTCTATGATAGAGAGAGAGGATCCTGCGATGTATATGTCGGGTAGAGAAAAACGCAGAGTACTTAGATAGGATTGCTAAGAATCTGTTAAATTTGAGGATGACATTGCATAAGAGGCACTTAAAAGCCACAATATCGTGTGTTGATGGATATTGTGAGCAAGAGCATCATGAGTCTTGACCCTCAACAAAATGGGGAGTTTTGAGCGGTCGACAATGATACCGCTTCAATTGATGGCGGCGATAGAGGCCTCACCCACCACCGACTTCAATCGGCAAAATTTTTGATTGAAGAAGGGTTGCGGTGGTGAAAGCGTTTCAGACCAAAAGTGTTAAAAAAAGGTTGACGGGAAATCTCAATAAAAGGCAAAATCCACCATGCCACCAAAATTGCTTATATTTTGGAGATGTCTATGCAGAAGAGAAGAGGAGGATATCTTCGCCAATTCGACCTCATTCCTAAGTCCAAAATTCTCTTTAAACCCATTGTTGCAAAAGAAGGTGCCATCGGGGAAGAGAGAAAAAAGGTAGAATCACCCGATTCTTTTCTTGATTTCGAAGTTTAAACACTAACCTAACATTTCAAATGAAAGAGACCCAACAAACCGGGGGAAGGTTTTGTTGGAGGCAAAGATGGAGCAAGGGAGCAAAAATAATGAAGCGAAGAACCTTGCCCCCAAAGCGCAGAAGATTGGTGGTTCTCAAGAATAAAAGAGATGAAGATGACGCAAGGATTGCACGAGGAGATTCAACCCGAGGGCCAAACCACTCGAAACCTTTCGCCATTGCAAGTTTTGAAGCTTTTGGTTATCTCCAAGGCACAAGACCCGACGGTGTGCGGGGACCCTGTCTTCTCGACCGAGGTGCTTGAGACATCTCTAAGTTCGGACAAAATTTCTCGAAATTTTCAAAAGGAACTCAAGCCTCGAAAAAATTCTCTTGAAAAAGTCTTGAGATGTCGATGAAAGATGAGAAGAGCCAACTCGAGTCAATCGAGGATATCGCCAACTCAGCCTCGGAACCCCACTCGGTGCAAATAACCAAACCGAGGAATATAACTAAAGATGCGAAGGGCATTAATCGCCATAACCTTCACCAGTCATCGTGGGAGAAAAAAATACTCGGTTGAATAGTTAACTAATATTCTTGATGAGCTCCTGAAAGTGATCTATACTTGCAATGTCCAAATTCCGAGTGAATACTCACCAGGAACCCGACGCCGAATGGAGGTTTCAAAATCCATCCATATCTTGGTTTTAGAAACTTTGTTGTTGAAGAAATGCAGAGCCCGAGATGGAAATTTGTTGTGCTCGGCGAAAGATATTTTGGTATCTTAGACAACAATAAACAAAATGGATTATAAAGACGTTAAGCCAATGAAGTACCAATATTTTGTGACAATAATAGTGCCGTTCTTTTTTGGCCAAATCCCAGATTCATTCATGTGGATATCGCATGTACCTCAGAGATGATATCTTGACTAAACCTTTCTAACAATCAAGATTTCGAACTTTCAAGATGTTTTAGAACCTTGAATAGAGTAAAATCTGAAAAATTGAAGATTTTTCGTTCTAATGAGAAACTCATCCTCAAATCTTCGACTCTTCTCCTTCAGATGTTTGATATTCTTGCAATTCGCATTTTCATATTATCGACATTTTATCAAGGTGAACTCGAATGAGGAAATTAGTTCTATGCGACTCGTTTATTGCTTAAGAAGCTTAGTAATCATTCTAAATGATAAATACAAAACACTGAGGTTCGTTTTTTAGGCGGAAAAGACAAAGCTCGTTACATGAAAAACTCGATTTTGATGAACCGGTGTTGCGATTCTCCATGAGGAAGTTATACCCCAATAAGCCATTCAAGCCAAAATTTTATCAAACCCTTCATTCTCAAATGGTTGCCCGAAAAACTCCAAACCCTAAAGCTTCTTTCTTCAATCAATCTCAAATCTCAAGATGGAGATTAGGACCAACAGAGAGATCTCACTGAGGATCAAAGCCTCGGATGGAGAAGGAAACTTTCTAGTTGATCAACATCCGAATTGGTCAACCTATAACGAAGATAGATGAAGAGGACTAGCATTCTTCGATTATCGTATTTTTAGACACTAAATTAACAATTATAGCCAAAAAATCAATGATTTTTTGAGCTCTATGAAATCCTCGTTATATCTTTAATTAGAGAGTTCGATAAATTCGATAAAATTTGAGGTGACATTGCTAAAGCCACAATATCGTGTTTGAGGAGACCGGAGCTCGGGGTTTTGATGGAAGACAAAGCTTCAGAATGATCAAACAAAGACAGAAAGGTCGCAGAAGGTTCCCGAGATTGATCTCACTCCTTGATGGAAAAAAACTTGAGAAGGTTGAGCGATGATGATCAAGATTGCTCAAATGGAAGAAACATTGGCCAATCAAGCTCAAAAGATGGAAAGTCTTAGTCACTCTTGGTGGTGCAAATCCAAAATACTACTCGACCTCACAGATGACCTCCATGGAAGATAAAATTTGAATGAAAAACCACTTTCGTTGGAGGGAGTCAAGGCACGAGCTTCGATCTTTGAAATGAAACGAAGCACCAGAGTCAATTGCATTTCTAGAGGTGAAATTGGCGAGAGAGAGAATGAAGTGATGATAAAATCTATTGTTGAGGAAATGAGCTCGGTCTTCATCATGACCAAGATGACAGAGATGTTCAAGGAAGCACTCTCCGGCGGTTTGCCCATTTATCTGAAGAATTTTTTGTGGCTAAGAACCACATCAAGGCCGAAGACGAACAAGATCGAGATAGCGGGAGAAGTTCGGATGAGATGGAGCAAAGAGCAATATCACATGGACCTGGATTCTCCGGACTTCTTCCAAATTACCAAAAGTTGCGAAGGGGGAAAAGGAAGGTGAAGACCTCGGATCAAACAAAGAAGTTCATGGCACGTACTTTGGAGAAGATTGCTCAAGGCTCGAAAAGATGGAAAGTTTGAAATGTATAACCTAGCCAAAGCCTTAAGATAAGTCGGCTTCTTGAGACGTTGAAGTTCACTTCGGTGGAGAAATTCCTATCTACACTGAGAAGTTTCGATGAGCAAACCATGCTTGATGTTGCAAGAGAGAAACCGAACAAGATGATAGAGCAAAGGTGGAACAAAGCCATCAAATGGACGGGCCTTTCTTCCAAATCGCCTATGAAGAGGAAAGCCTTGGGTGGTGTTCAACCCGAAAGATGCAAAGCGTGCAAAGGCTTCTAAAGCCAATCCAAGTTGAGTTCAAAGAACCTATCTATTCTCGACGATGAAGAAAGCGGAAGAATCTGAGTCTCAACCTCGGAAGAAAGTCTTCAACACGAGAGATGCTCAAGACACTCCAAATAGAACAAGCTAAGAAAGTTCTTGCCCGGTCTCAAGGCGTCTGTGATCGAGAAAAAGATAGATGAAGAGCGAAGCGAAGAGATGAATTCGGGAAGTTTGCGAGCAAGAGGAAAGGGACATCAAAAGCACTAAAGTGGCCCCACGTTGATAAATGGATGCCTATCAAACTCAACGATATGTGGGAAGAGGTCAAGAGAACCTTCGGTTCAATTATGATGTTCTCGAGGAATGGAGAGGGAAAGCTCGGATCGAATGAAGCATTCATTGAATATCTCCTAACCTTCTATCCAAAGTATCTCTGAGTTGGATTAACCTTGCGGATGAAGGAGATGTCTGATAGTAGCCCACGTCCATATTCCTATCCTCCTCCAAGACTTGGTAATGGCTTGGTGAATGAGAAGGCCATTACTCAAGAAATTGCTCAGTATGCTGGTCAATTGGGTTTCACAGGAAACAGTCCGGATATTATTAAGGAGAGAAATGAGCTGAAGAAGAGATTTTTTCGAATGTTCGACACGGAGGTGCCCAACATGAAGTTGAGAATGAAATAAATCAAGAGCGAAGATCGGAGAGCCAAATCAAGATCAAGACTCGAAAGATTCTGTAATTTTTAAATTTTTTGTCTTTTTGATTTTGTTGATAAACTCATTGTAATATGTAACTCAAGCCAATCATCAATGAAGATTTATCATTATGCTCAAAAGATAATATCTCATTATCTTATTTACATGTCTTTTATTTTGATATGCTGAATGAATGTCTCTGAACTGATTGTATTTTATATGGAGGAAATTGTTTAAGTATTTGGTAATGAACTACTTAAAGAGATTCATTACTGAAGAAATTGCTGAATGATTTAAATTGTTGGGAGACAACCAATCTTGTAATAGGATAAACTGAAACCTTAGTATAGGTTATATGTTTGTAACAAGATAGGTTTTGGCATCATCAAAAAGGGGGAAATTGTTGGGAGATGGATTTAATAAAAGATATATGATTTTGATTAGATCCCAAAACCCCTGAGTATGACATGTTCAGAATAATCTTGATAGTTGAGTCGATTTCGGTTTTAGAGTATTCGAGGATGTTATCTCGCAAAATGTATAGTCGCAGATATAGTTCGGATAGGTTAAAGACTCAAAGAACTCGAGATGTTTCAAGAAATTGAAGTTTCAAATTATGAAATCGGGGTTTCAAGACTCAAGATGAAATCGAGATATCAAGACTCAAGATGATATCAAGAATCAAGACTCAAAGATGAAGATTCAGATGTCGGTCGAAGACTCTCGAAGACTCGAAGACCACTGAAGACTCGTAAGACTCAAGACGCAAGATCAAGATCAAGATTGAAGATCAAGAATATCAAGGCACGATTATTATCAAGACTCGGTGAAGGTAATCAATGCTCGATATGAACTCAATGTTCCGAGGCACTAAATATATCTATCTTAAGGATGCAATACTGAAAAGATCGCGATTCTTTAGAAAATAGATATTTGCCAAGACATTCAGAATGCAGACAAAAGGAACTAAGTCAGAAGTGTTGTTAAGGTTATATCAAACTCAGAGTTTGTAACCAAAAGAGTCGTTGAAGGTGTCTACCTTTAAATGGAGACAAAAGTCAAAAATGAGGAAGACAACATCGGCCATATCATCGACAATCGACAAAGGATGACAGTCGTTTGAAAAAAAGATGTCGATGTACAAAGTTCCAGACTGCAAAAAGTGAAGACCGGCTACATGAAAGGCTATTGCCTAAAAAGTGTTAGGGAGTTTCAAACCCTAAATATAGCCGTTTCTTACACACCTTAAGAGGAAACTCACAAAGCTATCTCTCCAACGGATAGTTTTTAAGAGTGACCTTGGTGTATGCCTATAAATACTGGTGACCCTCTACATTGTAAGGTTACGGGAAATTTATACGCAACTCAAGAGCTCAAACTTATTCTTGCAAAAGTTAAAGCACTCGAAAAACTTAGAATTTCCCAAGTGCTTCTATATTGAAGAGAGCTCACTATACTAAGCCTAGCTTGATAAGAATTATCCAAAGCTTAGTCGAGATATCCTAACCCTTTGCATTGTGCTTCATTGTAAAGGATATCTCATCCTAGTTGGAAACCAACCGAGAAACCTCAAACCCTTGAGAAGGTAGTTGGAGTGTGTTTGTTGGTGAGAAGAGTTGTAAAGAGTTAGTAAACTACGCGGAGTAGTCAGAAAACTCTAGAGGAGAAGTTAGTAAGCTACAGGGGTAGTCTGAAAGCTTGTTTGTGTTTGAGTAAGTAAACTACGGAGGTAGTCAGAAAGCTCAAGGTTGGGTTGAGTAAGTAAACTACGTGGAGTAGTCGTAAAACTTCGGTAGAGTTGAGTAAGTAAACTACGCGAGGTAGTCGAAAAGCTTCGAAGTGTTTAGTGAATTTCTCGAGGATCGAGAGAGTGGATGTAGGAGTTTGAGTCTCTCGAACCACTATAATTGTTGTGTTGTTTATTCTTTCCTTATCTCGTATTAATCGTTGCATTGACTTGATTTTGAAAGCATATTTTTTCACCGATATTCAGTTGGGATCAATCCACCGGTCGCATGTAAATTGAATCACGGCTAAATCACTATTTCATAAAGGGAAGGTTTTCAAAAAAGCTTAAAACGCAGTATAAACTAAAGGGCCAACCATTCAAGACGATCGAGTAGCTAGAACAGATAGTTACCAAACCGAACTCTCTTACGAGGATTCAATGAAGTTAGTTATCCGATTCAAGCAACTTCGGGATCTCTGACACTCGGGACTCGGTTGGGATTATCTCGAGGTATCTGAAAGCGGCTTCGGGATCACCGCCTCGATAGACTTTTGACTCGGAAAGCGATCTGTGTTTCTCGAACCTAATCTTCAGGATTATCTGACCCAAGCTGACCTCGGTAAGAAAAAATTTTAAAAATACTGAACATGTGTATTCCCCCCCATACACGTGTAAGACTCGTTTGCACCGGGACCAACAAGATGTATATGATATTATTTTTTCCACACTCTCATTAAAATAATAATTTTATCTACTATAATATTAATATATAATTTTCACATTAAACTCTGTGTAAATGAATGTTGAATATGATTTGGTTCTGAAGATAATACTTAGAATTATTTTCATTTTTTCCAACCAATATCTTTCTGTATATGAACTAATACTAATATATTTATGTTGTATTAAGTGATATTGTACAAAAATGATATTAATCGTGATAATTACAGAATATGACTCATTACTATAAAAAAAATGTATTATTTGTGATACTAAAGTGTATACCTTATATTGCAATAGTGATATTAGTAGTGATAATAAAAGTGTATGACTTACATTACAAAAGAATATTAATGGTGATAATTAAAGGGTATTTGCTGTGTGGCTCATTATATGATTGTATTAAATTTTTGGGTATTACTCATACCCTTGCTCTTGAATAAAATTACACTTTTCTAATAAATAAAAAAAAATATTAATCATAATAATTAAAAAATTATATTTATAAATATAAAATTAATTTCAACGATAAACAATAAGAGCTACCCAAATAAAATAATAATGTACAAAGAGGATTTTTTAGGGAAAAATTATTCAAAAGTGCTATTTTCCAACCCCCAAACTCTTAGGGTGCTAGCATTTTAAAGTACAGTAAAACCTCGTTAAATTAATACTCGATAAATTAATAACCTCGCTAAAACTAATAATTTGTCCGGTCTCAAGTTGGGACCAGTACAAATTTGGGACCCAATCAATAAAATTATAAGATAATAATTTTTTTGAGATCCCAGTGTATATATATTGGTCCCGACGAAATTATAAATTAATAATTACTAAAAATAATTCATATACATATATATGATGCACTTGAATATTCTTAAGACAACTTAGTAAAATAAGAATCTCATCAGAACTTGTTTTTTTTGAACTTCAAATCTATGTTGATCTCATCTTTAAATCTCCTTCTACTCCGATAGTTGTGGCGTTGTATTCTCGTATTGCAACAAAAAGTTATGAAGAGTTGTTGATGCTTGCAATGCTTCTTTTAGAGTGATCGATTCCAAAGCTATTAAATCATCATCTGCTTCATCATCTTCGGGATTATGAATGATATCGACCACTATCTCTTCTAAACTTTGAACTTCATGACATTGATTATTTTCACCCGAAAAGTCGAGCAATTGATTCACTACGTTAAAACATCTTTAAATTAATAAATTATTAATTTATCGATATAATAATATCTCTATAAATTAATAAAATCCTTATGTCCTAAAGTTATTAATTTATAGAGGTTTTACTGTAATACTTTAACTGCAAAAATTTCCAATTTTACCCTCACTCACCATCACAAAACCCTCAACCGGCCCCCACCCAACCCCAAATAAATCCGTCACTGCACTTTCTCTGCTCCTCTTTTCTTTCAATACCAATAAATAAAACCTCTCAAATCTACAGAACTACGTAGCCCATCAACACACACAAAATCCACACACGCAGAGAACGCCCCCCCCCCCACCACCCTACGCGTCCGCCGGCGCCCCACCCACAAAACACAGTGAACCATCCTCCCGGAAATACACGACCGCCACCACCATCGCCCCCCGAACCGCTCCGCCGCCCCCACCGCGTGAGCAAATTGCAGATCGACATTATACCGGCAGATCTGGATGGATCTGGGGCGACGACGGCGTTGGTCGCGATTTCAGTTTCGTGAGCAGTGGGCGGCGGCGGCGGCGGTCGCGATTTCAATTTTGAATTTTGAATATCCGTGATTTTGTTTGTTAGGATATTTTGAGTTTCAGTTTCTGTGAATTTCATTTTTGAATTACTGTGAATTTTTTGATTTCAATTTATGTGATTTTAGTTAGGATATTTTTTTAATATTAAATTTTTTGTGATGATTTTGATTCTTCTGCTGTGCCGACTTTTTCTGGGGTGAGCAATTAAAATTAGAACAATATACCAGGAAGAACACGATGCCTGACATTTTTTAGAAAATATAAGTTATCCTTTTGCCTAGCAATAATCTTGAGAAATATAAGTAAGTCAATTGATATACAGATTTGCCTCGTCAACTTGTTATATCTTTCAGTTACTGCTACTTAAAATAATTTGTTGGATTATCAGGTGTTCAAAATTTTTTTACGGGTGTGTAAAATTTTTTTACGGTGTGCATAATTTTTAAATAAAAGGATAGATGATTAAAAAATTTGGGGTGTGTAGAAATTTTTTATGTGTGCAGAATTAAAAAAATTATTAAATAAAAGAACATATGATTAAAAAAAATAGGGTATGCAGATTTTTTTATGGGTTTGCAGAATTTTTAATAAAAAGACATATGATTAAAAAATAAATTTGGAATGTGCAAAATTTTTTACTTTTGTGCAGAATTTTTTTAGGTGTGCAAATTTTTTTACGGGTGTGCAGAATTTTAAATAAAATGACAAGTGCTTAAAAAAATTGGGTATGCAAATTTTTTTACGAGTGTATAATTTTGGGGTGTGCATAATTTTAAATTAAAAAATAAATGATTAAAAAAAATTAGTGTGTGCAGAATTTTTTGACTCATATTAAAAAAATTAATTAAATAAAATTATAGATAATTAAAAATTTTAGTAAATTTAAAATCTAAAATTTGTATATTATTTTATATATAAGGATAATTTAAATATTTTGATCTAATTTTAGCATTTTAAAATAAAAATTAAAAAGCAGTGGTCGTTAGAGTAAAGTTACTTTTATAAATGGCATCTAAAAGTAATTTGCCCCATTTTTTAGATAGCGTTGTTAAGCATATATATTGGAATTCTTTCAAGCATTAGTCGCGTTTGGTTTGGCTAAGAATTAATATTCCCGAGCATCCATATAGGCACGGCTTGTTATTGCAATACGTACCAAGTATAAGAGTTGATTTTTATGTATATTAAGTACCTGTTTTGAAGTTCTACTAAAAGGAAAGAATCACTTTTATTTTAAAAATAAGTGATTTTTGAGTGTTTGCTATCTCTACGCAATAACTTTTCTAATCACTTAAAAATTGATTTTATGAAGCATCTTTTATCAGCTTCTCATTCTCCAAAATCAATTTTGAATATTTTAATAAATACATACAATTTTCTTTTCCAAATCTATCCTCAAGTACCATCAAAAGTATCTGAAAAAAAAGATCAAAATGCTCATGTTTTTATTCACAGAACACAATTATCATTGAATGAAGAACACCACCCCACTGACTGAAAATAATCACTTGAAGAATCTCAAATAGGGTTCTTTCCACTCCAAATAAAAAAATATTCGAATAACATCCTTCCAAGAATTTCAAATCAAATAAAATTGAGCGGTAGTTCCCCTATTCCGCAGATGCAATAAGCCTCACCTCTGTTTACAATTCAAGATTCGATAGAATTTATTTAAAAAGAAATAGATTCGCAAGAAGAATTAAGAAAAAAATGAAAAAGAAGATTTTTCTGTTTCAATTAAGCAAACACGACAACGGTTGGGATTTATTTTGATAAACGCAAACTTTTAAATGAAAAAAAGAAGGTTTTAATTTTCTTACATGCTTGTTTAGATCTGGTTTGATTTTAATCTTTTCTCAGTTATATGTTAACAGACAGTTTTATTTATTTTTTCCATTTGAAAGGGTGTTTCTGTAAAATTATTTTTAAAAATGATTTTTTGTTACTCTCAGCTTCTCAAAAAAGGGAGAAAGCACTTTATCCCAAAACACAACCAACTTTTGATTTTTCTACGAGAATCGATTTTAATCACTTCTTAAATTGAGAATGGTTTGCAAACAGATCATAAGCGCATCGTGCATTTTATAGTGTATTTTAAAATCACACACTTTATTGCACCGAAATAAGCAATTTGTTTACACTGAACAATGCAATTAGTTTCTCATATTAATAGTTACATGGTTCAGTACAAACAAATTGCATATTTCGATGTAATAAGTTGTATGATTCTAAAATACACTGTAAAATGAATGATGCATTTGATGCATACAAGATTTAGCATCAAACTATATATATAATACAGACTCATGTTTGAGATAACTTTATACAAACTAAAATATTACTTATTTCACAAATTTACTTGTGAAACTAAAAATTGATATTATTACGCTTATAAGTTGATATCAGTCCCTTTTGTAAATTAATTAATACCCACATTATTTATTAAAATAATATTAATTTATGATATCAATTGTTAAGTGTTGGAATATTATTTTATAATTATATAAAAAAATTTTACCGGAGACTTACTCTATTTACTTTTCTTAAAATTTTGAATTTAATCTATAAATTTCTTTTGTTAGTCCTTTAACTTTTTTGTATTTAGATTTTTGTCCTTTTAACTTTTAAATTTTGTATATCTCTTTTCTATTCAATCCAGAAAAAAGATTGGATGTTATTAAAGAAGAAATCCACATCTGATATTACTTGTACCATGACATATTATTGTCCGTTTTAGGACTAAAGAATTAAAAGAGTGTAATTTAGAGGATGAATTTAAAATTTTGAAAGTTAATAGAACGAAAATAAAAAATTCATGAAAGTTAAAGGACGAAAAAAAAGCTATTCCCTTTCGACGTCTGATGACCTATCATTGTCGATCTTAGGACTGAAAAATAATAAATGTGTGAGTTAAAGAACATCTTCTCTGCATCTCTGCAATGGGTAAATCTCCATGAAAAATGGACAACTTTCATGTAATTTGTCTTTTTCTTGGTTAAATATGTGGACATAAATTGGAGGAAAACTTAAAAAGAAACCCCCGAAGGCAGCAAAAATTACTGGTACACGAGGATGTAAAATAGAGTAATATGTTTGGGTTCTATAAGTAAAACAAGGTAATTATAAAATATTCATATTTGGTTCGAAACTTTCATGTTTATTAGAATGAGCAGCGTGGTTTTTGAAGATGTAAAATAGAGTAATTTGTTTTGGCTTTACATGTAAAATAGAGTAATCATGTCGTATTTGTATTTGTTTCTATAAATGCGGTGGATGACATGTTTATTTGGATGAATAACGTGGTTTTTGTTGCCTTCAAGGGTTTTTTATGCCTTGATTTCATCATCCCACTATAAAGAACCTTTTCCTTAAAATCAATTCTTTATGCATTTTTTTAGGAGGTTTGGTGCGTTCAGTTTTTGTACGAATTTTGGTGCAAAATTTTCACTCAATTCTTCCACTTCTACCGACACACGTGAATTGCACATGGTCAATTTTCCTCTAACTTTTGTCCACTTATTTAACCAAAAAATATAAAACTAAAATTCACGTCTGTTACTACCGGTACCATAACCTATTATTGTCGGTGGACTAAAAAAAATGTAAGTTAGAGGACGAAAGTCAAATTCCAATGAAGTTAAAGGACAACGTCTGATACTACCAGTACTATGAATTATTATTGTCTGTCTTAGGACCAAAACATTAAAAAAAATGTAAATTAGAGACGAATTTCAAATTTTGAATGTTAGGAGGACGGAAATCAAAATCCGAAAAAGTTAAAGGACAAAAAAAACTATTTTCTCAATTTCTTTATATACTCTTACTCCTTCTAACCCAAATTGTGTGTAGTCTAAGAATATTTCACATGAATTAAGTAACAATAAATATATGTATAACACATACTTATCTTTTTAGTACATATATTTATTTTTATAGTAACACATGTAGGTATTGAAAATTGTGTTACTATTTGTTACTGTATAAATAAAATGACACCCTCTATTTCATCTAGTTCCACCTCTATTTTTTATCTACTTCTAACCTGTGACCAACTGGCTTAAATAAAGACCAAACCACCAGATTACACCATTGAATTAGTAAAAATATCTTATGTTTTTCATTATCATGTAGTAACACATATTTATTCTTACAATAATACATACTTGAATCTATAGTAACAAAACTGGGAGGGAGTTTTCATATTTTGTCTTTGCGATTTTTTTTAGAAAATCTGCTTAACCCGATTCGACTCGCACAGGATCCACAAATTTTCAGGTCCTTTCAATTTACACTAATATAAAGTTGGTTTATAACACACCAACAATGTCTTACAAGGTGACTTAAATAAATATAATTGTGAAATATTACAACTAATACTTTTCAATTAAGAACCAATTACTTTTCAAAATAAGCACACTCTTTCCCTTTTGAGCAACTTTCTAGAATAAGGCAAGCTTTCCACTCTGAAGAAATGAAAGCCGCAACCAACTTGAATCGCGATCAGAAAATTCACCTTATCGAGTCAGGGGTGTTCCCTTTGCCCGGGAAACAAATACGCCTCGACTAGTGCTCACGATTCGACGTATTGTTTTCAAATGTAAATTATTTTTTTCTTTATACATGCAGCATCACAACATATAAAGCTCCAATGAAAAGAGTGTGAGAAACTACATCGCACTCTAATGCAGTGCAAAAACTGAAAAATGCAATATCCTTTGGCTCTAGAAATTTTGCAGGAAAGTTCAAGTGATGAGCGACACTCATGTATGAACTATTTATAGGCATGTCCCACCAGGTGAGGAGCTACCAGATTAAATCCGATCATTTATGACATTAATTTTCGTTATGGCACTCATGCCAATTTTGAAAGTGGGGTGACTGGCTTTTGTTGTCTTTTTTTGTAATTGCAATAGTTACAACCTATCCCTAGAGACGTCAACTAATCTGGACGTCTCAGAAGTTTAGATTCATGCAATTCAAATTTTAACCCATGTGCTGAAATGTCAACTGCATCAACCAAATTCCGAATTAGGCTTGCATATATTTGGGTCTTTGTTAATTCCAGTTGGGCCTTTCTGCAAAAAGATAGATGGGCCACAACCCAAGACCCAAGTATATCCAAAGTTCATCTCATTCCACATTCCAATTGTCGATTGTCAAGGCCAAGGCCCAGGCCCACAAGACACCGGGAGGACCGGACGGGCGGCGCGTGCGCGTGGGCTATCAGATTGCTCCTTAGCCTGTTGGGGAATTAATTGCCCGGATCTATTCGGGATGAATATCTAAATACAAATTTAATTCTAACAATTATTACTAGCATGAATTAATCCTATATTAATCCAAATAATAATCCAACAACAAATCATGCATATAAACAAGCCACATAAATCCTACGCATGAGGAATTGCTAGGAGTTTACGTGAACTAACCTCTTGAAGTGACAACGGTTGAGAAGATGGATACTCTTTCACACGAACAAACCCAAAGAGTCTTCTCAAGTATTCCCTCGCCCTTGTTCAATAATCCGGTGGTACGATGCACCATCTTTGTGGATTTCTAATTTTTCCAACACATGGAATTGCTCCGGGGATGAAAAATTCATCCCCTATTTATACTAAGGAGGGTGGTCGAATTTTAGGGTGGAAATAAAGTGGGAAAATCTTTTTCTTGATCTCCAAGAAATCTTGAATATATCTCATATATTCTTTTTTTCATAATTAAAATATTCCATAAAAATAAGACTAGTGGCGAAAGGGTACACTCAGAAAGAAGGGATCGATTATGAGGAAAAAATTTCGTCCGTAGCCATGCTCAAGTCCATCCGCATTCTCTTGTTGATTGCTGCACATTTAGACTTTGAGATCTGGCAAATGGATGTCAAGACAGTTTTCCTCAATGGAAGTCTTGACGAAGAAATCTATATGCAACAACCCGAAGGCTTCATTGAAAAAGGTCAAGAGCATCTGGTTTGCAAGCTTAAGAAGTCCATTTATGGGCTAAAGCAAGCATCCCGTGCTTGGAATCAGTGTTTTGATCAAGTTATAAAAACCTACGGTTTTGATCAAAACAACTTTGAAAGATGTGTTTACAAAAAGTGTGACGGAACTGCCTTGGTATTTTTGGTACTATACGTAGACAACATACTGCTCATTGGAAACGATGAAAAAGTGTTATCAGACGTAAGGGCATGGCTGTCAAAATAGTTTGATATGAAGGATTTAGGGAAAGCCGGTCACATCCTAGGGATCAAGATCACTTGAGATCGTAGGAAAAGAATGATCGGGCTTTCGCAGGCCTCATACATATACACTCTTTTGAAGCTTTTCAGCATGCAAGATTCCTAGAAAGGCTTTGTGCCCTACAGACATGGAATCCATCTATCCAAAAAGATGTGTCCCAAAACACAGAATGATATAGATAACATGAAGGGCATCCCTTATGCTTCGGTTGTGGGAAGCCTCATGTATGCAATGCTGTGCACGAGACCGGATATCTGCTTTGCCGTAGGCATGGTAGCAAGATATCAAAGCAACCCTGGGAAAGAGCATTGGACTGCGGTAAAGAACATTCTGAAGAGAACACGGGACAAAATGTTGGTTTATCAGTCAGACAGTCTAATCCCCATCGGTTACATGGACTCGGATTTCCAATCAGACGTGGACTCCAGAAAGTCTACCTCGGGTAGTTTGTTTTGCATAGGGGGAGGAGTCATGACATGGAGAAGCGTAAAATAGAAATGCATCGTCGATTCTACCATGGAAGCCGAATACGTAGCTGCTTGTGAAGCAGCGAAGGAAGCGGTTTGGCTCATGAACTTTCTGGTGGACTTGGACGTTGTCCCGGATTTGCCCAGCACGATCACGGTTTATTGTGATAATGCCGGAGCAGTTGCAAATTCGAGGGAACCGAGAGCACACAAGGCCAGCAAACACATTGAAAGAAAATACCATCTTATACGAGAAATCGTTAAGAGAGGAGACATTGAGGTGACAAAGATTGCATCGGAAGACAACCTAGCAGATCCATTCACAAAGGGTCTGCCTCAGAGTACATTCGAGAGAAATGTGGAAGGAATGGGTGTCAAGAACATTGTCAATCTGCTTTGAGTATAAGTGGGAGAAATTATTAGGTTCGTGTAGGTGACATTAGATGTCACATAGAACACGAGACATGCTGTAGTATACTTAAAAGCAGACTTTGAGTATAAGTGGGAGATTGTTGGGGTTATACTGAAAAGTATGCTTTTACTTTGTATAACCAAACTGGATTTTCTTATTTATTTACTGAAATAATATATTAATCACTGTTGCATTAAATATGAATGAATGTTACATATATTTATTGCAAACTCGTTCAATAAGTTTAGTGCGTATTTCGTTGTAGTTAATTTGGTGATACCAGATCACAGAATATCAAATTAACAGTTCCTCGTAATTAAGTACAAATTCACAACCCAGATGGAAATGAACAAACCATCATGAAAGGTTGAAGTATAAGGCTCAGATTGGCATGTCTTGACCAAGAGATTATACTAGTGCATTTAGATGCACTGAATAAGGACCTACAAGAGGATAAATTCTTTGGTACTGAATATACAAGAATTAGACCTCAGTGGTGTGTTATTTTTTAATCTCCGTCCCTTAAATAGGATCGTGTGAAATTAATAACTATTGCTTTGACTTATGATAGGAAGAGAGTCATTGTGATTCGATACCTTATATCTTGGACAATATTATTAATTACAGGACGATTGTTGACATTTAATATGGAGAATTGTGTGCAAGTACGTCTTGCTTGATTTGTCCCCTTGGTGGGCTCAGAATCTTTATCATACCAAATCTTGCAAGTGGAAATTTATTTTCGGTATGGATAATAATGTTGAGTTGTCTTTACTCCAAGACAAATATATTAATTAATATAAAGCTTGTTCAGTGGCTTAATTAATTAATGGACTAAGATAATCTTAAACACGGGAAATAATGACCGGGAGTCATATTATAGTAAAGTCATAATATGGGTTAAGATGGATAGTTCAATATTAATTTTATAGTGGAATAAATTAATATTAATGGACTTGAATAATATTTAGCCCAATATTATAGTTTTATAGTCCATTGGAGGTCCAATCTTAATTCTCCTAAAGACCCCTCAAATAGCCCAAAATAAAGTCCAATTAATGAAAAGGAGAAGAAAATATTCTTGCCTAATATTTCCTAATATTTTCGAAAATTGTAGGAAAAAGAGGAAGAAAGATTTTCTTGATTTTCTTAAAAAGATTTTATGAAAAGAGATAAGTATTTTTGGAATACATAATTATCCCATAAATTCAAGAAGTCAAATCTTGATTCCTATTACCTTGTATTTTTCGAAAATAAGGGGATAAAGGGGAATAAGATTTTTACGGAAAAAATTAATTAAGGAGAAAAGAATATATAAGATATATTCAAGATTTCTTGGAGATCAAGAAAAAGATTTTCTCCCTTATTTTTTCATTGAAAAAATCGGCCCCCTTGTCCTATAAATAGGGGATGAATTTTTCATCCCTAATGCAATTCCATGTGTTGGAAATATTAGAAATCCACAAAGGTGGTGGCAAAATATTTTTGGTTTTCTCTCTTGTTAAACTCGTTCATGTGAATCCTCCCACCGGATTACGTTCGTGGACTTGAGACATATTTGTGAAGGCTCTTTGGGTTGATCCATCGTCTTAAAGGTTGTCTCTACAAGAGGTATGTAATCTCGTAACTCCTAGATTCCGCATGCTTAGGATTTACGTGGATTACGTGTACGCATGAGGCTTATTGCTTGTTTAATTATTATGTTGAATTAATTTAGGATTAATTCATGTTAGTAATTAATTGTTTAATTTAAATATGTATTTAAATTCATCTCGAATAGATCCGGACACCCATATTTTCCCAACATATGCTTCATAAGGTAAATGTATCCACATCTTGAGTAATCATCGATAAAAATAACGAAATACTCATAACCTCCTCTTGCTTTGATTGATATTGGACCACATACGTCAGTGTGAACGATTTCTAACATTTCTTTGGCTCTATTCCCCTTGGCTCCGAATGCCCTCTTGATCATTTTACCCTCCAAACACGACTCGCAGATTGAAAATTGTAGATCCCGAATAGATTTTAGTGAGACAGAAGTCTAGAAACGCACCATTAAAAGCCATCATGTTCAAATTTCAAGAAATCGAACAAACATGTTATAGACACATGACTTCGTAATAGACACAAAAAAGAGTATAAAACTCAAAATTAGATCAAAGAACGATCAAGATTGCATCGAATTCAAATCGATCTCGACTGAAGAACAAGAAAAGAAAAAAACTCTAATGAATTTGAATGATTCACTATCAATTTGTAATCTGATACCTTAATGAGATTGAAAGATGAACATTATGAAGATTGTATTTAAAATTGAGAGGAAAATTTACAATATGAAGAGATGAATTGTTATAACTAAAAAGAGAGCACAACAGAATGAATGCGATAGAGTTTTGAGGCTCCTATTTATATTAAGTTAATATTACGGTACATTACAAGATATTAGTATTACTTCTAATACAAAAAGGTCGTTGTAAAATAATTCATATAGACAAACTCTATATCTCATTCGATATTTTCATAATTTAAAATACTAAAATGATTTAAATGGATATTAATAGTAGTACAATGGTTAAAAACAAGAAAAGTGGGGGAGAGGTGTAAAAATAGAGGTACAGTGGGATTAGGGGCATGGAAACATGTGAAATCCCATCAGCCACAAACTTTTTAGTGTGCCCCCCACTCTGCTTTCTGACACCCTTGAATTACGAGTAAATATAAATGTATTGCACTTCCCTCCAAAATCAAAACCGTACTACACACTAAACACCACTTAAACACTCCTATCAATTTATCTTTCTCAATTATGTTCATATTATTGGTGCATACACTAATTTAAGATTTTGTCCACCCTACAATATTGGGCACTGCCCAGCACCTTCTTTTACACCACATACATATATGAGGTCCACTATTTTTTTATATATTTATATTTTTTTATTTCAATTCAATCAATAGTATCCAAACACATAAGTATTTGGCACTACACTGCTGTGTAGCATAGACAAAACCCTAATTTAGCCATGTACCACCGCTTTTGGCTACAATATTAAACATTGTACGTTTGTACCAACTACTCCATCCGTCTCAAAGAAACGTGCACGTTTACTGTTTTCACGTGTTTTTGTGAGCGAATTTTTTTATTAGTATTTGAAATGATAAAATAATTTTTAAAAATGCATGCAATAGATGAGAGGTAGATCTATAATATCCCTCTTTAAAAATTATTTTATTATTTAAAATACTAATAAACAACTCGCTCATAAAATTCGATAATAAAATAGGTGCGCATATTTTTCCGGGACGAAGATAGTATTATTTATCTGAATTTTTTTCCCTATTTATTGGCTCTCTTTTCAGAATTCACGAAAAAAATTGTGGAATTGAATATGTTCAAATATATAGCATATGCCCTACATGTTGGTAGATCTAACCCACCCCACACACAATCACATCCTCCGAACCGAGTGAAAATTTATACTACCTTCTTCCCAAATTAATTTTCACACCGATTTGAACACAAAAATCAAAAAAATATTATTTCTTGGTTTAAAGTGGTAAAATAAGAGTATTTTATATTTAAGTCAAATTAATTTTAATTATATAATTGTGAGTTAATTATATTGAAAAAAATGACATAAAATGTAAATAAATGTATATTGTGAGAGTGAAGTTATAAGTGTATATATATATATATATGTTTTTTTTTTGTTGTGAAAATTAACGTTGAAAAAAAAAGGAAAATATGAAAACTAATTTGGGAGGAGGGAATATTTGATTATAATTTAAAAAGTTATACGTAATTAATTTACTTATAGGTTATTAAAATATTTAGTTGAAGATCTTTTTATGAATTTAGTTGAACGAGTATACTGAATTTCTTGTTCTAACTTAAAAGGCAAGGTCCCATATGCATTTGTTGCATAAATTTTAAATTCGTATACTCACTTTGATCATACTCATATTTTATTGTGGATCCTCATTTTCACTAATGACAATGTCTCATTTTCTTAATGGGTCGCTCATATACCCGAGTGCACGGTGCACAAGAGACCCACTCAACTTAAAATGCAACTTTGGCTTATAAAAGTTTAAACCATTTACATCATTCTCTATTAGTTCGAGATGATTATTAACATAAACTTAATTTGTACAATAATTCATATCAATGGATCAAGTAGATATAGGCCCTCTGAATGTTATTTCATGTTCTAGAGTAAACATCTATAAAGTTTAGAAAAAGAAAAATTATTGTATAGATGATAAAATAATAAACAAGTTTTAAAATAAAATTAAAATTATAAATGTATATATCTTAATAACTTAAAAATAATATTCTCTCCGTCCCAAACTTGATTTCCACATTTCCGTTTCGGGTGTCCCATACTTGATTTTCACTTTGCATAAATGAAAATATCTACTTTATCACTTTATCACATAAAATATTAATAAATAATTCTTTTTAACCCCAACTATCCATCACTTTATCAATTTATCACATAAAATACTAATAAACAACTCTTTCTACCCCAACACTTTATTACTTTTTTTAAAACTCAGCACACAGTAAATAGAAAATCAACTATGGAACCTAGAGTAAAAAACTCCCTTAATTAAAACTAAAAACGATGGTCCAAAATCAAGTAACGTGCAGATTCCTTGTCAATTGAAAAGTTATTTGGTTCAAACTTCAATTGATGAAAACACTATTTCATTTCAAAATGCTGTTTTTTCTTTTTAAAAATAATACAATAAAGTAAGTGTTTATTTTCTTTTTAAAATTTAATGAATAATTTCACATTACGAAGTCTCAGAAATTATTCCAAATATTTTTTCTTAAATTTCAAACAAGGGGTGAAATTGATCTACTCTAGTCCCAGCAGAATACAATCATCGATATAGCAAATTAGCAATATGGATTTATGAAATTAAATTCTAATTAAAACCAAAACATTATTTCGGATTTTAACTCCAAGGATACTTGAGACTTAGGAGTGTGCTCATTTCTAAATCTCAAGTACGAACCTATGTTGCATGGATGTGGGGACGCGAGTGCGGAGGCGATACGATACGGATGCGGGGACGCGAGTTCATTTGTTGCTTATGACTCTAATAACAAAAACAAGTAATTAATGGTAGTTGGTTGCATTTATTAAGAATGATTGGAAGTAAGAGTATTTGTTCATCTTAGGTTTGAGAAATAAATTGACAAGAGTTTGGATATGACATTCAATTTTCTTCCTTTTTTGAGTCATAAATGACCCCTATTTATAAAGTTGAGGGAGAGTGGAGCTCACTCTTCCGGTTTACAAGTACAATGACTTTTGAAGCCTGCCACACATTTAATGCTAAAGATTTCTAAACTGATTCTAGTATGGAGTTCGCGGGATGTAGCTCGAGGTTTGGCCACCTCGCGGGCACGTTGACCTGGGTAAATCCTGGGTCTCCAGGGAACTAGTCGTTTAAGTATTCAAAGTAGTCATTCAGATCTGTCCTTTGCTAATTTACCTCTGAAATTAGGCATGGTTTAGACAAGATTTTTTGTACCTGATATCTGACACACGTCCTATTACAGTTAATGCCCTGATCTTGAAGAGGCCCAAGGTCATCGACCTTGGGGTCTATGACGATCTCGGTTCACACCCGAGGTCCGGGGTGTAAGGTATAATACTTCAAACATATATGATCCTTTTCCAAAAGACGAAAAATGTTGATTGGTGGACTCGGGCTCACTTCGCGCGATATGTACACAACAAATAGCTTTCTATCTATTAAGCTCCTAAACTTAAGTACACTAGGTTGGTTATCTGTTTAAAAATCCAAACACAAGCACTCGCATCAACTATTTTATGAAGTCGGTTTAGTGTTATTCCTATTCCATATATTAGTGAAGTTGATCAGCTGAGGTAAGGAATTTCGATAAATTTTCCTTACACATGCATTTCCATGCTCCATACATGTGCATTTGACTCGTTCGAGACCAGTCCCACAACTTTTAAAATGTTGCAATTTAATCATTTATTAACATTTTTCATTTGGAATGATGATTGATATGTGATATTAACTAAAAGTAATGTGTTGGAGTCTTATTATGCTACACAAATTCATTGGCCGATTACTAAATAAAATCTTGGCAGTTCACGTGAACGGCACATGTAAAAATTCAATAGCCTTATAAATATTAAACTACAATTATGTCATTTAAAATTATGGAACTTTTATAAACAAAATAAAATAAAATTAGGGGACTTAATTAAAACATTAATTTGCATGAGACTAAAATCGTCCGGGCTTAATAAATACATTACGATTTACCTTATAAATAGATGTGAAAGTATATTCAAAAATAAAATATACAAACCAATAAACTAGATGGAATATGAATGTTCACATCCGGATCAATAAGGTGGAACACCAGGTGAAATAGAGTAATCGAAATGTCTTATTTGAAGTTGAACATTCCTAGCCAAACATGGCCTAATTAATGATATTTTTTTTATCAGCAAATTGTGACTCAAATCCATGAGTCATGACCTCTCACTGCATAAATAATAGTGTTCTAATCACTTGAGATATTTCATCTAGCATTGACTAATGGTTTGTCAGTCTCAAAAGAAAAAAGAGAAAAAAATGCAACGGTACCAAACTCTATTGTTCCTTTCAAATATAGAACCTTTTTTTTCTTTCTTTAGGCCTATAAAGAGGAAACAAACACCGCTTTCTTTGCTAATTGCTACACACAAAATTAACACCATCTTCTCCTTGTAGCTGCTCTCACTGCATCAGCCATGGAAATCATGCTCAGACCCCTTCTCTCTCTCCTCCTTCTCTCTCTCCACATTTCAGGTTTCATTCTTCATTTTCAACTTTACTTTTCACCAGATCCACATTACCCTACTCTCTGTTTTCCCATTCTCTGTTTTTTTTTTGGTAGTGTTTACATTTTGAAAATGCTTTATTTGTTGCAGTGGCAGTATCAGGTACAACAATGACGCTGTACAATAAATGCAGCCACCCGGTTTGGCCCGGAATCCAACCCGGTTCAGGAAAACCGGTTCTCGCAAAGGGCGGATTTAGGCTTCCGCCAAACAAGTCCTACACGCTCCAACTCCCCGCGGGGTGGTCAGGGCGCGTGTGGGGCCGACACGGGTGCTCCTTCAACGCCGCCGGCAAAGGGAGGTGCGCCACCGGCGACTGCGGTGGTGCCCTTTTCTGTAACGGCATGGGTGGGACCCCTCCCGCCACGCTTGCCGAGATTACCCTGGGGAATGACCAGGATTTCTATGATGTTAGCTTGGTGGATGGCTACAATCTCGCCATTTCCATTACCCCAGTCCGCGGTTCAGGTATGAATGGAAGAGGGTTAAATTAATTTTTTTATTTATTGTTTTTACGTGTTAGAATAAGTGAAGATTTAATTTGCCCCGACTGTCTTCCTTAATTAGTTCTATTTTTTACCAGATTTCTTTTAATACTTTTTCCACACAAAATGAAACTGATACCATTACACTTCTATACTAATACCTTTAACTAACGTGTAATATTATAATATTAGCTTATAAGTGCAATGATATCAATTGATAAACGTAGTGCTATTTGTTTATTAGGGCAGTGGTATTAGTTTATTACTCTACTTTTTTTTTTTAATAAGTCACGTAGTCAATGAAGTCATTGTTGGTATGCAATGATAATCCTGCAATTTTTCTTGCTTGGATCTATGATTTCAGTTGGGAAAAAGCTAGCAAAACAAAACAATGTATGTGAGAATGAGACGGTTTCATGGATTTTGACTTAAAAGTAAAATATGAGAAGCTTTGTTTATTTGTTTAATTTGAGAATGGATTTTGAATTTAAGAAAGTGAATGTGGCATTTTGATATTTAATGATTTTTCTAAATCTAAACTGGCAAAAAGTATGATATTGGGAAGATAAATTCAAATATCCAGAGGTTGGATTGAATGGTTGGGAGTATTGTATAATAATCTCTAATGCACAAATTCTTAAAAAATTAACAGTATGCAGTATCGGATTCGCCTGAGGTGCGATTCGGGTGTGATTCGTCTGGGATTCGCACTCGATTCGCCACGTGGCGAATCCCACTTTTTTTTTTTATTATCGAATACACGTATCCTGTTCAGAGGATACGCGTATCGGATACGTATCGGGATTTTTTTGTAAAATTTATTAAATTTTGGGTTTTTTTTTTTTGTAAAAATTAAAACTTACTAATAATTTGAAGGACACACTCTAAAACTTATTAAATATTAAAATTTATTAATCTTTTATTATGATTTATGACTTGTATATGTTAATGATATTTGATTTAATTGTTGTTTTGTTACTTATGGGATGAATTCCTTGATATTAGTACTTGTGTTTTAAATACTCTTGATATTATTACATGTGTTATATATAATTGTTGTAAATTATTTAATATTATTACAGGTGATATATATAATTAAATTAAAAAAATTGATGTATCCTGGCGGTATCGTATCCTAAAAATTTGAAAATCTACGAATTCCCGCACCCGAATCGTATCGTATCTGCACCCCCCACCCGCACCCGTGCAACACAGATAATAATGTATGCGACTGTGAAGAGGAATCATATCTTGTTTTGTAAAGTAGTGTGTGTAATAGATTCGACTGCGACTTTGCACCCACCACGAGAATGACTAGACAGGATTAGTTTGCCATTCATTTAGATCCGTTTTTATGTAATTTTATTAGTTCAATTTATTATTATGTGATAGCAATATGGGCGCCTTATCCTTGAATATGTTGGAATATATGGAGATAACTATTAAGTGAGTCCATAGATAAATATTTTCAATCATCACCTAGATTTTTTAAGTTGGATCTGCTTTATTAATATAGCTTTATCCTTCCATACTTCAGTTCAGCCGTGATACACACTGAAGAAAAATATGCACTCTTTGGTTCTTTCTTTTTAAGACATTAGATTTGAGGCAAATATTTCTATATACAAGTTGCAACGTGCAACTAAAGTTCATTTCTAAATGGTATTAGTTGTTTAGCTAAAAGTTATTCGTTGGTAAGTATTTGTTTTTACTGAATAGTATTAGTTGTTTTAGAAAAAGGGTATCAATCTGTCTGTTTATAACAAAAACTATAAGAAAGTTAATTTCCGTTTGACACAAATACAGGCAAGTGTAGCTACGCCGGTTGCGTGAGCGATCTGAACATGATGTGCCCGGTGGGTCTCCAAGTCCGTTCCCACGACAAGAAGAGCGTGGTTGCGTGCAAGAGTGCGTGCTTCGCGTTCAACTCCCCCCGGTACTGCTGCACGGGGAGCTTCGGCAACGCGCAGACGTGCAAGCCCACGGCGTACTCTCGCATATTCAAAGTGGCATGCCCCAAGGCTTACTCCTATGCTTTTGATGATCCCACCAGCATTTCCACTTGCACTGGTGGTAACTACTTGCTCACATTCTGCCCCCACCATTAGATAACATCATTTCCCCCTTATTGGTTTTTTCCTACATTATCATAGTTAGCTACCTTGTACCTAGTATAGTGTATCAATGGATGGATTGGTTAGTGTTATTCCTATGTTGGTCAATGGGATTTTGTATGGGTTTGTCTCATTAGTTGACATTTGCTTTGGTACCCATCCTATTATTAATTTTATCATGTTATGTGCTTTGTTCTTGGGTTTTGTATTGTGGGTTTTCTGCAATTATCCTTTGAAATTTGTTCAAATTATCAAATTAATCACGTAGTTTGAAATAATTCATCAAAACTATAGGGTTGCTATGTGATTTAGGGTGTGTTTTAGAACACAAGTGAAAGATTGAAAGTGCTTATTTTTTAAAAATAAGCACTTAAAACATGTTTGCAACTACTATTTTAAGTGCTTATTAGCACTTTTGGCCAAGCAATAATTTCTAACTTTTGACTTCTCCTTAAGCACTTTTACACACCCTCCAAGAAAATAATACCCCAATACGCTTATTAAAAGCACTTCTTTTACAAACACATTTTTATTCAATCACTTCTAAAACCACTTTATTTTTAAACACTCCCTTCATTTTACTATAAAAATCACTTGATATAACTTTTTTAAAGATACTAGTGCTTGCAAGCACACACTTGGACACATCTCGAGGGTGATCGTAATTTGTCTAAATTGTATAGTTCTTTTGATAATTTGAATAGGATTCTTGAGAGTATACATGCGTGTTTTTAAACTCAATTGCAGGCCTAAAGTCCGGTTTTTTTTTCAACAACTAAACATTGAAAAAAAAAGTTTAAAACTATTAATTAGAAGTTGCAAGTACATCTATTACTTCTTACTTAAAACATGAGGTTATTTTTTTTTTAAAGTCAAATGATGATAGAATTCATAACATAAATAGTGATGCTCTAATAACTTAAATTATTACACTTCATCAAATCATGAGTTTTGTTTGGGAATTTAGAATTTATTATAATTAACTCTAATAACATGGATGTTATAATTCGTAGAGATGTAGAGATGGTATTTTGGTTGAGTTATAATAACAAATCGCCTGAATTGAAGAATTTAGATCATTTAGTTTGAAATGATTCGTCCAAACTATAAGGTTCGTTTGTAATTTAGACAAATCTTGAGGGGTGATAGTAATTCTATAATTTATCTAAACTTTGTAGGCTGTTTGAGAATTTGAATGGAATTATTGATAGTGTAATTGGTTCCTACTAAAATCATGAGGTTTGTTTGGGAACGGGAATCGAGACAAACTTCACTGTCCAATTGTAATTAACTCTAACTAATGACTTTTATGTGTTTATCAATAAGCTACAATTCGAAGAGATAGTACTTAGGTGAGTATGGGCCTTCGTATTTTGTTGAAGGATTTGGGCCTGGTTATTTTGTCCAAGACATTGGAAAGTTAGATTTTTGAAGTAGCGTTGATGACTATCATTTTTTCATCAATAATGATAGTTATTTTGACACCTTGAGGGAACCTTTGTTTGTCTATCGACTCAAGATTTTGGGCCACGTATGCACCGCAGATGATTTTTAGGAATGGTTAAGCCTTGCTTTCACGAGTTCAAGGATATTCCGGCTCGTTTGTGCACTTTTCTAAAGAATTAGTCATCTATGATTCGAGGACGAATCTCACTGATGACGGGAAGGATGATGCAGAATGAGTCATTATCTTGTCATACTTTTATATATATATATTATTATTTTCCTTATTTATTGTCTACCTATTTAATGTTTAGCATCTAGAATATTCCTAGAATATGTTTTTTTGGTCGTTAAGTCGGACATTTAATACGATTGCCCTAGTTTTTCCCATAAAAAGAGCCATCATATTTCATAGTAAACACGCTTGATTATTGAATGATATAAGAATTTATAGGAGTTTTCCTGAGTGTTGAGATGTAGTCTAAACCCCTTTGCAGGCATTACGCCCTGCATCATCGGATAAACAAGAAAGCTCCTGGAAACTCTTATATTATTAATAATTCAACGTGTTATAATGAAATAGTAGAGCCCTTTTTATAGTGAAAATTAGGGCAACCGTATTAAATGTCCGACTTAACGACCAAGAAAGCATATCCTAGGAATATTCTAGATGCTAAATATTAAATAGGAAGACAATAAATAAGGAAAATTATACTCCCCCCGCCTCAATCTTGACTACTACATTACTGTGTGCTCGGAGTATAAGAAAAAAAATATTTATTAGTATTTTATGTGATAAAGTGATAAAGTGATAAAGTGTTGGGGGTAGAAAGGAGAATTCAACTTTATTGAAGAGTATAATAATATTTATTAAAGGTGATAAAGTGATAAAGTGTTGATTGTATGGGAGAGTGACATATGATAAATAAGTGGGTGTTTAAAGGGTGTGAGTTAAAGTGAGTATTTTCATTTAAAGAAAGGTGTAGTCAAGGCTGGGACGCCCAAAACAGAAATAGTGTAGTTAAGATTGGGATTATAGGAGTAATATATATGAAAGTATGATGAGGCGATGACTCATTCTACATCATGTCCAGATCGCACTCACCTAGCCTGGTTCGGCCCAGCCCGGTGATCCGTAGCAAGGCCTCGCCCGCGCGACACCAATCGCGTGCACTGTCGCCACCGCTGCGCAGCCCCCGCACCCCGCTAACGACCCATTTGCCCACTCGCCGCCACTTCTTGGCATGTGTGCGGCCCGCGTCGCCTCGGGGCTTCTCGCCACCCCCGCTTGGCTTCGCCCCCGCCACCCACTACGAAACAAGCCCGACATGCAGCACCTACTCGGAGGTTCGCGAGCCGTCCCCTCCGACGCGCTCAAAGTCGCCCCCAGTTGCCCCCAGCCGTGCCCCCACCTTCGAATGCAATCCCCTCCGCATCGACCCCTTGGTCGTGAGTTTGATGCACCACACGTTGCACGTAACGTGGTCCACGCATCGCCCTATGACGGCTCATCTCCGCCCCATTCGATCCCCCAGGGTGGCCCGATTTGGTTGCCACCCTATGACTTGGCGCACCCCTCCGCCGTCCGACACGTTTGGAACTCGAAGGACGCCGCCTACTCTACAGGCCCACAACGCCTATTGTTGCACCAACGCCCGCACCATGCACCGTCGCCTCACCCTTCTTCGCCCGCAGCTACCTGCCTTCTAGGGCCGTCGTCCTCGTGGTCGTGTAGGACGTTTTGGTTAGACTACACGGGCTCCGCTTATCCCTAGGTGGCCCTAGTTTGCCTCCTTCCGCGCCTTGAACGCGGGAGACTTGTTCCAGTTCCACGGGACGATCTGAGAGAATTCCGTGAAGTTACTTGTTGACTCGGGCGCTTCACTCAATTTTATCTCCACTCCAGTTGCCCGCCGGATTGGACTCGTCGCCTCACCTCGACCGCACCTAACTCATGTTGTGTCTGGCAGTGGACACGCATTCCTAACTAACACCCTGTACAAGGACGTTGCTGTGAGTTTCCAAGGGGTCTACTTCCACTTGGGCTTTTTAGGGATCCACGTGGATGAGTATGAGGTTATCCTAGCCTGCCTTGGTTTAAGGATGTCAGCCCATTTACAATGGACTGTTGTGCCCGCACCCTCCAGATTTGTTGCAATAATGTGGGCATTCGCCTCAAGGCGGAAGGCGATCCAACCCCATACTATTTCCACCGCTTCTCTGGCCGCCTGAACTACCACGAGATGATCGTGCCTCCTTCTCTGCCCCGCCTCCACTGCCCTCCGTTTCGCTTCGGGACCACCTTCACAATCCGCTAGTGGAGATTGGATCCCTCTCGATTTGAAGTCGAATCACTTCGAGGAGGGGTAGGATGATGGAGATTGAATCGCGAGATCCAAACTCCGTCATTAGATTATATGATAATTAATGCTTATAGTTATTTGCGGTATTATAATAAATCTCATTAATTAGTCTTGATATATTTTCCTAGTTTATCAAGATATGATTGTGAGAATCTTTCCTTTCATTGTCCGACTTGGCCACCAAGTATTACTTGGGCCCAAAGTCTCGTATTTTCCATTCTTGCACTTCTAGAATTTAGTATAAATACGTGCTCCAATTTCATTGTAAGGACACATTGAATTATTAATAATATAAGAATTTTCAGGAGATTTTCTATGTTTATCCGAGACAATGTCTCACCCCTTGTAGAGCGTGTTTCACCCTACATCAGTAGTAGGTCTTTCACATATATAGGGGACGACAAATTATATGGCTGATTGGTGTAAGAAATTGAATATGCACTTATGAAGAAAAAAAAATTGAATATGCAATTATGAAGAAGTATGATCGAAAAATAAACAAAACATAAAAAAGTCCGTCAAATTTATCAAGAATGACTATGTCTAAGGAATACCAAATCAAAATCTCCAACATGTTCATGTGATACAATTAAAAGGCTCAAGTTCCTCATACCTACCTTCTTAGTAAATACACCATCTGGATTAATACATCATTCGTATGATGAATACACTCTCTCTGATTTCCCCAAAATACCCAAATCTATATCTTTCTTATTCACGCATCCTCTTGTTCAGTGTTAAAAAAAAGACCTTGATACACCTCTACCCAAATTGTGAGGCGAGCGAGACAACCACCGCCCTGCCCGCGTCCGCCACCGTTGTCGTCGCTGCTCGCTTCCGCAATGTAAAATTTCGAATTTTTTTTTCAACAATTATGTATATGAATTCGGATTTTTTTTTTGAACTTACTATAAAAACTCAAAAAATATTCCAAACAGTAAGATCAATATTTCACATGTAAACCGATGTAATTTTTTTTTTTGAATATAGTACAATAATTCAAAAATATTTCTTGAATAACATGAAAAATCTCGAAAAACAGTTTTAACCAGAATGATCATTTTTTCACATGTTAAATTTTGGAAAAACTTTCTGAATTATGTACATGAATTTGGAAAATTTTCTCGAATTTACTATAAAAATTCGAAAAATATTTTTGAAAAATAGGATTGATGTTTCACATGTAAGCAACGGAAAGAGTAGTCTTGATACTTTATGTGTCTATTTTTTTTAACAAAATTGACAGAAATGTGTATTTCCTAAATGTATAGGTATGAGTAACCTTAGCCCAATTAATATAAGAAGAGAAATCATTTATACCTCCTAAAAGCCTACTAAATTGGTTCATTGGGCCGTAGCCTAATAACAAAGTTGGTCGCCATGATGGTAGGCCGGTATTCAATCCTTCAAGTCCCATACTCATCAATTAGTTAGAGGGCTCCACTATCGTATTTTCTTAATTATAAAATAAAACTCGTCTGTAATACTGTGTGAGACGGGTCTCCTAGGAGATGAATACATCAAAATATCACTTTTAGTGATTAACTATTAATAGAAAAAAATGGCCGCCCAAAATTAGTGTAGTGTGGTCGAGCCCATCAGGCATCTTGGGTCGGATTATATAGGCCCAATTTTATTGGGTTGTACATAGGAGTATAAATGAGCCGAGTCGAGTCCAGTAGTACTGAACTCGAACTCGACTCGATTAAAATACTCGAAGCTCGAAACTCGAAACTCGACTCGAACTCGATTGAGCCTAATTTTTTAAGCTTGAGCTCGACTCGAAAAGAAACTCGATATGCTCAAACTCGGCTCGAGCTCGACTCAATTACCTATATAATTTTATAAAATTAAATATAAAATATATTATTAAAATATAAATATATATATTTAGTAAAATTAATGACAAAAATTTGATATACTCGAACTCGGCTCGAGCTCGACTCGATTACCTATATAATTTTATAAAATTAAATATAAAATATATTAATAAAATATAAATATATACATATATATATACATTTAATAAAATTAATGGCATAATAGTAATTACTATGCAAGCTCGATTAGGCTCGCGAGCCTCTCGAGCTGAGTATTTATGAGCTCGAACTCGAACTCGATAACTACTCGAGTAGCTCGAACTCGACTCGACTCGATTATTGTCGAGTCGATTTCGATCTTTTTACGAGTTGAGCACGAGTAGCTCGTTAGCTGTCTCGACTCACTTACACCCCTAGTTGTACACCTAGTCCATTCTTATTTGAAGATTTTTCCGTGAAAGTGTGCGTTTGTGTAAAATCAGAAGGATATTGTAATACTCAATGCAACACTAATTTAAAAGTGGAAGACTTAAAAGCAATTTGCAATGAATTTAAAAATTTGCACAAACTATAATATAGTTTGTGAATGTCATATGACGAAACTTTCACTATAACTGAATAGCAAATACAAAAGGTGTAGAGAGTGATTCACAGACTGAATCTTCTCATAATAAATCAAGATATAAAACAACGTTTCTGATCTAAAGGCTAGTGTATTCCTACACTACCAAAGTCGATATATTTTATGTGTATGAAACTAATTCTCACTGAATCTATGAGTTTTTAACAAATTACATTTATATTCACTGTTTATCTAATTTTTACTTATGTATATAGATTTATTTTGTAGGTTATCACAAAACTAATGATTCAGGTATATGATATGTGCTCCTTCATTGTGCACTTTTTTTTTAATATAAATTTAGATCACTTGTACTCTGGATATAGAAAGTTGAAGTTCTCTATACTGATAACTCTATATATTTTTTGAACATTAATATTTTTTTTTTCCTTTTCAGATTCACATGTCTGAAATCAGTGGTCTCAATCAAGGTAGAATTTGACAATTTTTCTCTTTTTTATTGTTTTATTTTGATTTATATGTCGATTTTGGATTTGATTTGTATGTTTTTCTGATAAGGAGTTTGTTAAATTTCTGTGTGTATTTATTTGTTTCGATATGTTACAAGTACATAGGGGAGAGCCATGAAAGTATAGTTGAGAATGCCTCACATGAGCTGCGGAAAGTAGAGTATGTCAAAGTAAGGTTTTGAGTTAAAGTTCAAAAAATTAAACTCCAGACAAATCTACTTGATTGCAAGTTAATTTGTATGGCTTTTTACATTTTTATTTCAATCAGTTTCAGATTAGGTTGCCTTTGTGGCGGAAGGAATTATTTCTTCATACCTTTATACTTTATTCATTTATTTTATATATACTTTAATATTTTCTACAACTTGCATAGTGTGAATGGTCATAGAAAATGTTTTGATATAATTTACGATATAATGAAATTTGTGTTGCACTTTTCAATAATTGAAAATATTTCTTAAGCTATTGTTGATTTATATGATAAAGTTCAGTTTAAGGTTATGACGTAAATTGAGAGTTATGACATTTGTGGCTTTGTGGTCTTGAATTATGTTTGATAGATCTTCTTGGAGTGCATTTTTTAAGTTAGTTAAGTGTGTAAACTTAGTTCTCTCTATGTATAGTTTAAACTGTAATAATTTTGACTTGCAGGGCTTCCCGTGTGCAGGAAATGACAACCTTCTTGAACAAACTGGACTTTACGGACATGTAAATATGTTTTTCCATTATCTTTTACTTTTTCTATTATCCTCTTATTCATGGAAGCTTAGTTTTTTTTTAGATATTCGAAAAGGTGTGATTGACATGTAGATTGTGCCAAATTTGGAAGCGGTGTATATGTGTCTGATTTTTTATTTTTTTTTAAAATAAGCACAATTTGTGTAATAACCCAAAATAAAAAATTAAGATTTAATTTATAATTCAATAATAATTAAATTAAATGGGTTAATAAGAAATATTTGTGTGATGTTTTTATTTTTCACGGGATTGCGAGGGGATTGCTAATGTTTACCGAAAACCTACAAACTTTACCATCCGGTTTGGGTAAAGGTTGTTTGGTTTAACTAGGGTGAGATTTTTCCCTTACACTTTTGGTCATGAATGATCAATTCAAGGTTCATTTAATAAATAAACCGAATATGTGTGTATTTCTTGCTCTGTGTTCTTGAAAATAATTAATTAATTAATTATTGTCTTTTTTTGAAGATAGTGCAATGTATTTATAGAAAATAGAAAGTTTTCAAAATAAGTCCTAATTACTCCTGATTTTATCAAACATTTTATTTAATTTTTTGGAACCAAAACGCGAATTTAATTACAAATATTTCAAGACGAGATCTGCGTCCCACTTACTAATGTGGGGCCACCACTTGGAAGCCCCAAAAGCCACCTAAATATCTCCCCAAATCACAAAGAAATCAGCACCTATGATTTTGGGATAGTTTGTACAATTTTATATTTCTTTTCCCCAATTCCCTCCTCAAATCATAAAATATCTAGCAACCCCCTCCTACACCACCCCATCAATAGTTCAACTCCCCCTTATACCTCCCACACTTCATTTTTTTTCCCTATTCCACTCATTTCCTAAAAGGTTAGAGAGAGAAATTAAGAGAGAGAGAGTTTTGGGTTTTGAGAAAAGAACACACAATTTTATAGTTTTCAACTCTCCTACATCCACTCTTCCAAACTGTCCAAATGGTGATCTTATCACCACCACCATTGGCCCTAAGGATTGGATGTTCTTCCTCCATCTTCTTTTCAGCTAGGAAAAATCATTCAAATTGGGTTGTTAACCTACCAACCGGGTTTGGGTATAAGGTTGTTTGAGTCCAAATCAAACCCCTAATCAGCTAAAGTAATAAGCTAAAACCCTAAAATTTCTTGTGAATAATGTATGAATTCTTGTGTTGGCTTTGATTGTGGTAGAAATGACAAGACTAGGTAGTTTTTCTCTTGTCCCCATGATTTTTAATGTTTAGTTGTTGATAAACTTGATGGTTGTTGTTGTTATTTGATCAGCGTAATCGGATCCGATCAACATGGGATCTTTGTTTTAAGAGTTTTTGAACTTGAATGTTCGGATCGATTTGAGCAACCGTGACGTAACCAAAGCAATTTCAGGACCTTTTTTGAAATAACATTTTTTTGACTCCTTTTGATTGTCAATAAATCATCCTTCTCATCCGATCTTGATCGGCCTAAATCTAATAATATATGAATGTAGCATAATATGTATAGAAAAATATATTAAAATTTCAAAGTTATCGGATCATATATTTAAAAGGCAGCACAATTTGTGTAAAACCCAAATAAAAAATTAAGATTTAATTTAAATTTGATATTAAATTAAATGGGTTAATAAGAAATATTTGTGTGATGTTTTTTAAAAATGGGAAGAAAGTTACTTCATGAATGATCAATTCAAGGTTTTTTAATAAATAATTTTAAAAAATTAGAAAAATATTTTCAAAAATATATATTTTATCAAACATTTTATTTAATTTTTTGGAACCAAAACGTTTTTAATTACAAATATTTCAAGACGAGACATACTAAAATTTGGTGCCTTTTAAATATCTCCCCAAATTGTGTTGGATAGTTTGATTTTTAGAATCTTTTCCCCAATTCCCTCTCAAATCATAAAATATCATGTCAAAATCAATAGTTCAACTCCCCTTTTAGAAATTGTATTTCCTAAAAAAGGTTAGAGAGAGAAAAGAACATTTTGGGTTTTGAGTATTTTTCCAAATGTCAAATGGGACATGACATAAAATTGTTATATAGGAAAAATCATTCAAATGGGCATTATAAACCCCTCGGAAAGTAATATGGTGTTTTTGTGAATTTCATTGTTTAAAATATTTTTTTATATTTTTAATGTTTAGTTGTTGATAAACTTGATGGTTGTTGTGATTTGAAGCGTGACTGTGGTGTTTTAAGAGTTTTTGAACTTGAATGTTCGATTTCGTGTAATTTCCAGACCCTTTTTGAAATAACATTTTTGACTCCTTTTGATTGTCAATAAATCGTGAAATAATATATCAAAAAATATGATGAAAAAATATATTTTTCAAAGTTATTCATATATTTAAAAAAATAAAATGATGACAAAAAAAAATATTACTTGTTTTTTTTTTGGAGTTTTGAAATATTTGAAATGAAGTTTAGTAATACTAAAATTTGGTGCCTTTTTGAGAATTTATTTTAAGAATCATAGTTATCATAAAATATTTTTTAGAAATTGATTTTCTCAAGTTTTCGCTAAACAATGACATAAAATTGATTTCAAAATCAGAAAATTATTTCAGATAAATATTTATTTAATTTTATTTTTTACAGTTAAAGTTGAGTATGAGCATGTCAAAAAAGTGTGAAATAATATGTTTGTGTTACTGTTCTGAAATGATGACAAAAAATTATCATGTTTTTATTTGGAGTTTTGACATATTTGAAATGAAGTTTAGTAACTAATGGTAGATTTTGAGAATTTATTGAGAAGTCTAAATATTTTGGTTGATTTTCTCAAGTTAAACAATGTGATTTCAAAAGAAAATTATAGATAAATATTTATGGAATATTTTTTGGTTAAAGTTGAGTATGAGCATGTCCACATGTTAATGCGAACTTACAAACAATATGATTGTTAGAAGATATTATAGATTTAGGCTTGGAAGTTTAAAAATGATCTTGGAAATGTATTTCTCAAATCAATATCTAGCTTGGACAACCGATAAAAACCGTTCCAAGATATTGCTTAGATTTTTCAACCGATTTGTAAATTATATCTTAGATAAATTTGTAAATCATTTGTCCAAGAATATTCACAACGATTACAAAACCGCTCTCTAACCCTTTTTTTATATATATATAATACACTTGACAAATGAAAAAAAAACCGTCATTCAATATATATATTTTTTAATTTTAATTTATATTTTTAAAATCCTGTTTATATAAAACCAAAACCAAAACCAAAACTAAAAACCAAATTTTATACCACAAGATAATATATATACGTACGTCCAATTAATACCAAAACATCAAATAAATTAATAAACGCATACACATATCATGAAATAAATATCTTTCCAATACAACAAATTAAAACATGCATGAAGTATATCAATACAAATATATATATAAGTAATATGCTACCAAAAGTTATCCCACTCTATCTATAATTATACAAGAATCGATTGTAAAGGTACCCTGTCCAATCCATTTTCCATTTGTTCATTCTTTGTTTGGAGTAAGACTTGACCGGACGATCATAGACAAACTGCAAACAACGATCAATTAATCAATATAGTTAGATATATATAGTATAAATTTTTATTCAATTAATAATAATTTAAATAAATCGATAAATTGACTTACGTTGATAGGAATCGACGTTTGAGAAGCGCATATTATATCTTCAATATAACAGCACACAAAATGTCCACAATGATCGCTATCTCGTTACCTCGGTACCTGTTGATAAGCAATTATAATCACATATTACAATTATAATTATTTTATATTAATTTGATAACTTAATAAATTAAATTTACCTTAACATTATTCCAGTTCACTTTATTTAAGTTAACTCTTGAGCCTTGATTAGGAAGGCGACTCCGATACATCGTCATCACACAATTATTATTAGAATTAAAAATTAAAGTTAGATTAAATATGCATAATTTTAATAAGTAAAACAAATCATTATATTATAATATTAAAAATGAACTTACGCTTCCATGTACGAAGTGAGATTAGGCCGATTTGAAGCCAACCCATTCGCAGCTGGATCCATAAAATATACACTTAATGTGCTCTTATTTATGGCGACCAGCACCCAATGATTCCTATATTATATTAAGAATATTAAAATTAACTGTAAATTTAGCATATGTGCAAATATCATATATATTATGAATATAAATTTTAACGAAATGTTTATTGTACTCACCTCACATTTGTTGGCCAAAAAATGAGATGGTCTCTGTCAGTATAACTCAACATATAAGAAACTAACCACTCCATGGTCTGTGACCTATCAACCATTAAGCAAGACACTTGGGGGGATACAAAAGAATACATTCCACCTGCTCGAGGATCTCTAGAGAGATATACCTCACCCAAATATCTTTAACCAACATATATAAGCTAATTAATATTTAATTTGAAAATTAAACTATATATAGAAAGTAAATACTGAGAATTAATTAGTAAACACATACCTGAGATAAAAGGCTATGCTCGTTGCACTCAACCACTGGTCGTTCACGACTTCAATCACATGCTCCCGAGCGATGTATTCTTCAATAGAATTCCGATGAAAGTAAGCATTCATCGGAACTGTGACCATATCGAAATCAGAGGACTCCACTATCACTTGCACCATATGTTGTATGGCGTAGTCGTGATCTAAGTCTCCAGACAATGGATAACCAATTAGTCTGCGACCACCAAAAGTGGAGTCCCTCGGTATCTCCCTCTGACTGGCTGCGACACCCTTTGATTTCTGTTTAGGCTTTTGTGGTGTCGACAGTTTCTACAATCAATTTGCAACATTATTTAGAACGAAAAATAAGATAATGAACTTTAATAACATATATTAAATTTACCTTCATGGTGAGAGAGACCAAGTTGGTCGGCCATTCGATGAAGTGTCCGACAGCTGTTTCGACTGTGACAACATCATCAATTTGTTTAGGCACTGGTGAATCCTCTTCTCCGATTACAGGTACATCGAGCGTGACCCTCACGAAACCAGGAGTGATGGGACTACCATGAATAACTCCATCGGAGTTATTGAGCAACGTTCCTGTAGCCACCAACCGAGTAGGATCCTCCAAATAAAGGAAGCATGTGGTCGATGACTGTTCGAATAAGATATTTAGTTAGAAAATTTTAATATATATACTAGTCTTTAATTAAAATAAATGTGAGACACATCTGATACATACGGGACGTCATTTTGAAGTGCCTCAATAAAATCGTCCCTAGCATTAGCCGAAAACATAACATCAGCGACACTATTTTCACAGCTTGCTCCACTCGAGGACATTTTGTGATGCGACTGTCTCTCGGACTTCATCTGTTCCAACTCTTTAGCCATCTGGGCAACCTGTTCCGAAAGTATACCCACCATATTCATGGCTTGAAGAGCAGGTAACATGACCAATGATGACTTCGTCACTCCATATCCAACACTCTGTAAGCGGCCGGGATGCTCCTGACGACCTATAGCCCCGTCCAAGTAGATCATCGGGACCGACAAAGCGGACGTCTTCGGGCGTCATTGTCTGAGACATACGCTCCTGAATTACAAAAGATTATTATTTAATCATTTGTTTAGAAATAATAGTTTCTAATTCAAAGACAAATTAATGGATAGCTTACCCCATCTTCGATGATACGCTGTGAAGTGGAATCGGGAATTTTCCCAAATAGAGTCTTTCTAGTAGTTTGAAATAACTCGAAACGGGTAACAACAGGCTCACGCTCTCCAACTTTCTTTTTTTCTTCTTTCTACGATAGTCATTAACGTGTCCCCTTATTAGATATATTAAAAGTGAATATATAAACAAAATTAAATGTTAGGATTTTGATCTCACCAGATTTTTTCTTATGCGTGCATAACCTTTGTTCGATCCACGATATCGTGCCTCCATCGACTTGGCTTGTTTGCGATTTTTTTCACTTCGTGACTACAGTGTAATAGAAATACGATAAACACTGAAAAGCATAGGGCATTAAATGATATTGATCAATTTTACCTGGAACTCATCCTCCAAAGATCGTCACACAAACTCCTCCCAGTATGGGGCCACCGTAGGGAAATTCTGATACGCCTCAGGCGGACTAGCCGAGTAAAGACCAGTATTCAGATCTCGTGCTTGGCTTCTCAGCCAAGCCCAAAAATTCTTGGCCAATACTCCAGCTTGCGACAGTATTTGCTTCTTCTTTGAATAATCAAGACCGAAAAATGTACTCTGTACATATATAACATAACAATGTAGTAAATTTAGTAATCATACAACAACTTTCAATAAACATATATATAATTAACATACCGAAAGTTCATCCCATAATCTTTCCTTCAAAGAAGTCAGTTTGTCGCTACGCCAGTACTTGGATGGCAACACGATAGGGATTATAAGCCTGACTGTAGCTCCAAGGTAGAAAGACAACGTCTCACTCTGTTTACCGATTGCCTGTCCATACTCATTGAATGATAACTGCAATAACATATTATTTAATTAGATTCAACGATCAATCCATATAGTTACAATTTTAACTGTTCAATTGTAATAAAATTACCTGCACTTGTTTTCCCTTGCTACGAGCCCTCTTAATAGAAGCCATCGTGACTATACCTCTACTGCGCTTATCCCCAGAGCTGCTAGTAGTGGGAGCAGAAATGTCACTCTGTCTCAAGTCATCAGTATCATGTCGATCATCAGCACCATGATCTCCATCATAATCTCTACCATGATCTCCTAAATGTACTCCATCATCTCCAGGATGTGGCAGATAAGACATGATCCTGTAAAGCAGAAGAAACAACATTTAATAAACAAAAAACAAACAATATTTAAGGAAGCAGAAGAAATAACATTGAATAAAGCAAAAGAAACAACATTCAATAAAGTCGTACATTTCTTTTTAGCACTTATTTTTCTTTTACGTTTTTTGATTGACTTTTCTCGTTCATGACCATAAATGTTAACAAGATCGGGATTGCCATATTCATCCTCATCGATAATTATTCTCTGGTACGGGCGTGGATTTGCTAGATCATCGAAAGATGGTACAAAATGAGTGAAGTTCTGAAAAGGATCATCGATTGGGTCAACACCTTCATCGCTAATCTGGTAACTACTGTTAAATTTGTTTGACAGAACCACGATGGACCATTTCTTATTAACTAGGTCGGGGACATAGAAAATTTGTTGAGCTTGATTGGCCATTATGTAAGGGTCATCTTTGTATCCCACATTCTTCAAATCAACGCGTACGAACCCAGATCTTTCAACTTGGACCCGTTAGGGATCCTCACCCAACTGCACTCGAAGATTGGTTGTTGGTGAACAACATAGTCGAGTTCCCAAATGTTGACAATCTGTCCAAAGAAAGTAGTATTCGATTGATTCCTTGCAGTTGCAGTAATGGACACCCCACTATTCTGCATTGTACTTGTGACATCATGATCTTTGGTATAAAATGTGTATCCGTTAATAAGATAACACTTATACGAATACACATGTCTATCAGGCATTCCGGATAACCACTTAACTCTTTCATTCACTGATTCTTTATCCCGTGACAACATATTTGCTACATAACCATTGAACCAGTCAACAAACGTGCGATTGTGCTCAACTTCAATCCATGATCTATCTCTGGTGGGAAATGTCTCAACAAGTGCTTGCATGTGCAGGTCAATAAAAGGAAGCACGTCGACCGTGTTGTGAAGTACGCACAAGTGCATCAATGTTAGTTCCTCCATACTAACACTTACAGATTGACCACCGGTATTGCCTTCACCATCCATCCTATTGGTGTACCGAGTAATTGGAAGTCCAATTGCATCGACATTCGGAATGAATTCAGACCAGTACTCTACTCCTTCTTCTACTAAATAGCGTTCTGCAATGCATCCCTCCAGCTGGACATATTCATCACATATCCTTTGAGCACTTTCATATATCTCTCTACACCATACATCCATCGCATACGAGCAGGACCACACATCCTTGTCTCGTGTACCAAATGAACGATTAGGTGAACCATTATATCGGAAAATGATGGAGGGAAATACATCTCAAGCTCACAGAGTGTCCCCACAATCTGTCTCTGAAAACCAAGCAATTTTCTAGGATCTATGACCTTGCTACTCATTGCCTTGAAGAACCAACATAACTTGTTATGGTTATGCACACATTTTTAGGCAAGATAGAACGTATTGCAATGGGCAAGAAAGTCTCCATGATGACATGATAGTCATGCGATTTCAGATTCACTAGTCTCACGCCATCATCTGATACAAGTCTCTGTAGGTTGGACGAATAACCCTCTGGAACTTTCACATCCTTTAGCGTCTAAAGTAACTCTTTTCTCTCATTCTTGGACAAGGTGTGTGCAGCAGGAGGTAAGAACGGTTGACCCCTTTCTCTAGGCACAAGTTTTAATTCTACTCTTATTCCCATATCAATCATATCCATTCTTGCATTGTAACCATCCTTAGACTTCTTATCAGCTAGGAGAGTATTGAGCAAGCTGGCACAAACGTTCTTCTCAACGTCCATTAGATCAATGAAGTGTCTAACATACAACTCTTTCCAATAGGGTAATTGAAAGAAAATTGATTCCTTCTTCCAACCGCTAGTGGGGACACTCTTTGCGAAGCTCTTTCCGTACTGTGTGTCGATATTCTTCATCTTATTCAATACATCCGAACCTGAAAATAAACGTGGTGCTTCACCTGTCTCGATTGTGCCATCGAATGCATCGGTCATTGTTCTGTATTTATGCGTTGGGTCCAACCACCTCCCATGTCCCATATAAACAGTCTTCCTACAGTGCCTCAAGCGAATGTGATGTGTCTGCTTGGTACAACAAGGACATGCATCGGCCCCCTTCACACTATATCCAGATAGATTCCCGTAAGCGGGAAAGTCATTGATAGTTCCAAACAGCATGGCCTTCAACTTGAAATTCTCATTTCTTCAAGCATCGTACACATCGACACCCTCATCCCACAGGAGCTTCAAGTCCTCTATCAAAGGAGCCAGTTATACATCTATGTCGTTACCAGGTTGTTTGGGTCCTGATATCAACATAGAGAACATCATGTAAGTGCGCTTCATGCACAACTCGGGTGAAAGATTATAAACTAACAGTATCACTGGCCATGTACTGTGGTTGGTACTTTGGATACCGAATGGATTCATTCCGTCAGTTGAGAGTGCAAGACGCAAGTGCCGTGACTCGTTGCTAAATTCTGGATGTCTGACATCGAATGTCTTCCATTGGGTTAAATCAGCAGGGTGTCTTAGCATTCCATCTTTGATCCTATCATCATGATGCCAAGTTAAATTTCTAGCATCCACAGCGCTACTATACATTCTCCTGAATCTTGGTATTATCGGAAAGTACCACATCACCTTCGCGGGAGATTTATTTTTCTTATATCGCTTCTCCCCACACTTGGGACATTCATCGAGTTCTGCATACTCCTTCCGAAATAAGATACAATCACCCGGACAAGCATGAATTTTCTGATGTGTTAATCCGATGGACTTGAGCATTTGTTTAGCATCATATGCTCTCGTAGGCAGTACATTTCCATCAGGCAATAGACCACTAACTGCTTCCAGCATACTTGTGAAGCACTGATCGGACAACTGGTGAGCTGCTTTTAGGTTGAACAATATCAACACAGCTGACAGTTTTGTTGCCTTCTCACACCCGGGCCACAGTGGTAATCCAGCAGAATCCCTTAACTTCTCTGACATATAAGGGTGATCTCGCAGATCACCGTCATCCCCACTCGATGTATCAACAGTCGGTACATCATCGAAAATATCCGCATCCACTGTATCTTCAAACCTAAAGTCAGTTCCTAGGTTGCTTGAGCTACATCTATCTCTTGTCTCACCATGAGATGTCCAAACGGTATATGCTTTATCAATACCAAGAATCATCAAGTGGACGAACAAATTTTCTCGACCACTAACAGTTTTTCCATTCATACATTTCTAACAAGGACATGGAATGTACCGATGGTTCGGTGCAGTGTCTAATTGCATGATTACAAAACTCTTCCACCCCATTCCTATACTCATCTGATAATCGATCTGTCGAACCCACTTTCGATCCATATAGAAAAAGAGATGCCTATAAGAAATACAGTATGAAGTGCTTCTCAAGACATTAATGTATATATACCTAACCATACTTGATCTCAACTTTTATCCTAATGTATCTTCCTAATCATTTTCTTATTAAAAACTATATCACAATCCTAACGTACCTAAGGTTTTGTTCTTCTCAAGACATTAATATATATATATACCATCAATCATCTAAAGCAACTATCTAAAACACATGCATTTGATCAAACACTTGGTGTGCATCTTATATTCATCTCTAAATTGATATAAAAAATCACCAATCAACTCAAAAATATATCACAATCCGAATTATGCTTAAATCCTACACATGCATTTGATCAAACACTTGGTATATATATGCATCATATATTCATCTCTAAATTGACATAAAAAATCACCAACCAACTCAAAAATATATCACAATCTTAAATTATGCTTAAATCCTACACATGCATTTGATCAAACACTTGGTGTGCTTCATATATTCATCTCTAAATTGACATGAAAAATCACCAACCAATTAAAAAATATATCCCAATCCTAATTTATGCTTAAATTCCTACACATGCATTTGATCAAACACTTGGTGTACATATCATATATTCATCTCTAAATAAACATAAATATCACCATTCCAAACTAAAAATTTATCCACAAATTACCAACAAAAATCAAGTCATGCAACATATATATATATGCAAGTGATTTTCTTGGACAGCGGTTACAAACCGCTATCTATTTTTTTTTTAAAAATAAAACCGCTAAGCTTGGAGAGCTGTTTGAAATAAGGGCTGTCCAAGTGGGGCTCTCCAAGCTTAAATGTGTAGTAGTGGTGTAAGTACTTTTTAATTGTTGATGCTGTTTTTGGGATAGTTTCTAGAAAGATTTGAGATCATGAACTTGGTCACTATTCAATGGACATAATTTGTAAAATATTCATGGGAATAATACAGTGAGTTTAGAATAACATAATCAAAAGTTGTAGTCTTTGAATCATCCAAATGAGAGACTAGATTTCAGGAACTTTGTGACTTAACTTAGGTCAAAAAGGGAATGATCATTTTGGCGATCTTTTTGTCAAACTTTTAAAGATGAAAAAAAATCTAGAAAAAAAATTATAATATGTTCTTTTTACATTGAAGTATAACATATTTAAAGTTGGAGCCTTTTTTTTTACCCAAATAAAAACTGTATATGTTAGATATTTATGTGTCCAGTGTTGACAAAAAGGAAACCTGCTACTTTCAACAACTTATTTGCTCTACCTATAATTGTCTAAAATTTATGAAAATATGTGTAGATACTCTACTTTCAGTCGAGTGTCACATATTTTAAAGTGGTAATTTTTGAATGAGTCTACTGGAATTTGTATATTTTGTTTGTAAAATTGTACAATTTTGACGAGTAGAATATGTTATTTATTAAATATAAAAAAATCCATAAAAAATCTCGACTAGGACTCTTAATTAACTTTATATATAGGCTATGTGTAGTACAACATATGTGTATTTTAAAATTTTACATGAATTAAAGTATTTTATTTATGTAAATGAGTCATTTTATCGAGTAAATGGGTTTTACCATAAAAGTTTAGCTATGTTTGTGAAATGTGCATATTTTGGTTAATTGAATGATTGGTATTTGATTTGAAACTTTCATGTCAATGTGTTTTACTTGATATTTGAAAGAAGTGAAAACCCAAAGAACTCAAGTCCTGAATTACGAACTTAAACAAATTAAAGCTTATTGAATGAAAAGAGTTTAAGGAAAAAAAGACTTGATGCCCCCATCGAACTCACAAACGATTTTTTAATAAATGAATAAGAAAATGTATGGTACAGATTGTGCTATGTAGAGTGCAGCTCGGTTTCCAGAATCGAAAGTCCCTGCAAGTCCTAAGCAATCAAGAAGTTTATAGATTTACTGTTTATAGTTATCAGGTGGGTTACATTATTTGTATTGCAGTGTTTAATGTTATATGAACTGTTGATGATTTCTAAACTAAACTTTAAATTTATAAGTAAAGTGGAAACGATAAAGAATGCTATGCATAATCTATGAATGGGACCCACAAGTTTCATATGAATGAAAGAAATGTAAATTTATTACGGGGATGAGATGGTGATGGTCCCGTTTTGAAAACCCATTTGCACGTCGCGGAAAAAACGTTTGATTAAATGCATATAAAAAAAAAAGGTGAGGCGAGTGATTCAATTTTTTTTTTGCATTTAAGCTCATGTGTGTGTTATGCTTTATAAAACGAATGCATATGACAAGTAATAACATAAAGCAAAGAAAGAACACACAATTTTATAGTGGTTCGGACAACTCGTCCTACATCCACTCTTCCCTTCATGGGGCACCAACTAAACCAACTTAACCAACGGGACTTATCACCCTCACGGGATTGCCGATAGATGTTTACCGAGTTCACACTCAAACGGGACTTATCACCCTCACGGGATTGCCTACCCTCCCTTTCGGGATTGCTTAGATGTTTATCGAGTTCCCACTCACCTACAAACTTATCCTATCAAACTGATTTGGGTAAGGTTTGTTTTGTTTCCAACTAGGGTGAGATTTTCCCTTACATTTGTTTAGCCTCAATGCTAAGGATGGGAAAATCTCTCTAAGCTTAGGATATGGCATTTATGCTTAGATCTAGGGTAGAACACTTCTCGAATGTATGCGTGTATTTCTTGCTCTGTGTTCTATGGTGGAAAGGCTAGATGATTTGGCTCTGTAGCTTCAACACTCTTCCACCCCAATAATGAAGGAAGAACTTGTACTTATAGTGTGGATTTGAATGTTACCGTTGGAGAGAATCACATTCAAATCCATACTATTCTTTGTAGGTTCTGCAGCTTTTCCAGGCTGGTTGTCTTCCTCTCATTGGTCCACGTCAGCTGATTCAACGGCTATATTCCTCAGATTCCTCGCCTTGGAACCATTCAGGATCTCTGAGCCTCAGTGTCTTCAGTTCTGTTCTGAGCCTTCAGGTCAATCTGAGCCTTCAGCTGACTTCTCTTCAGCGGACCTTGTCTGATCAGGCATACTGACACTCAGGCTGACTGAGTTCAGTTCTTCTGTCTTCAGACAATCTGACCCTCAGGTCACTAGCACTCAGGCTAACTGATCATCAGTAGCGTTCTGATTCTCAGTGAATATGACTTCAGATGACTTCTCTTCTGATGACTTCTTTCCTGATCTGGTATGCAGATTTCTGGTTCTCTGATATCTGATTTCTTCTCGCCTGATCTGATCAGCTCATATGATCAGATCAGTATAGCATCAGGTCAGCATATCAGTATATCTGCATCAGATTAGTACATCAGGTTAGCATATTAGGTTAGCATATCAGTTTAGCACATCTGATCTCAATCACGTCTGATCTTGATCATCTGCTCATCTTCATATCTGATCTTGATCACGTCTGATCTCGATCAGTCTCATCTGCTCCTCTTCTGATCTGCAACCTTCTCTTCTGATCTTCTGGTCAGTTTCTTTCTGATCAGCTTGTCTGCTCTTCTGATCACCAGATCAGCTCGTCTGTTCTGGACATCTGATCAGGTCATCTGGTCATCTGATCTTCTGATAAGCTGGCTTAGCTTTTCTTCTCTTCTGATTTTGCACAGCTCATCAGTTAACTCGGAACTCATCTAACTCTTCTGATCTTCGATCAGTCTCGTCTGTAACCTCGTCTGATCTCGATCATCTACGTCTGATTTCGTGAGTTCCCCCTCAATCTGTTCTCTCGTTCCCCCTCAACTTGTTATCTGTAATTTAGCTTCAATAACACAAGTTGATAATGTTTTGGCATAATTCATCAAAACTAAAATATCCCAACAGATGGGTAAACAAAATTCCCCCCCACCCCTCCCCTTATACCAAAGTTACTGGCCTAAATAAATATTTTTCATTAATTGATAAACAATCTAATTTAAAATTGATATTATGGGGGTGTTTTGAAAAAAATAATTATAATCACATAGAATTGTGTATAAAAGGAGATTTGAGTATTTTGTATTTTAGCGCTTCTACTTAAATTAATCACCTAAAAGCTATAATCTAAAAGCTAGTAGGGGTATGCTTCTATTTGCTTCTAGTTTCTCACTAATGTTTTATTATATATGTAAGTTTTTTAATCAAACATTTAACATCTACTTTTTATAAAATTTGCACATACACTCTGTCACTTTTACTATATATTAAGTAATTTTTTTTACCGTCGCTAAATTAAATCACTTTCTTAAAAGCATATTATTTTTTGCAAACATCCCCTATATATGCTCTGGTCGTATATGTTTGATTAAACTTAAAATTGCTCGTGAACGAATACTATAATAGATAATTATTAATTAAGCTCGAAATCAACTCAATAGCAAACAAAACAAACTCAAATATTCTAAAGTTATGCCCGATTGAATTCCATTACATCTCTACCGTTATCCGACAAATCGAGAGACCAGTTGCATATCAAGTGTTTTTTACTAGGTCTTGTATGCACCAGGTGCACTCCATAGTGTATTTTAAAAACTTGCAACTTGTTGTATTGAAACTTGCGATTTATTACACTGAAACATGCAACTATGTTTTACGAACACAGGCGTTTCAATATAACAAATCACAAATTTCAATGCAACAAATTGCAAGTTTCTAAAATACACTATGAAATGCACAATCATTTTTATTTTTAAAATATTTTCTTTTATTTTTATCATGTTTATAATGTATGGTATCAGAGCCATGGGAGTAGAGTATGTTTTGTTATATAGTTAATGGTTCAATACATCTTTGATTCTCACGAATCTGTTCCGTTTAAAGGATACTGTTAAGAACAGTATGACTCAGGAATACGATATTCCTGAAAATCTTGATTTATTAAATAAATGGACTATTCCTAGAATTGAACCTAAAATGGTTTATAAATTAGGAGCTTTTGAAAAGCTAGGTTTTAAACAAATTATTAAAACCACTGAATCTTCTATACCTCTCCATGAAGAAGAAATGGTTATTAAATTACTCAGTAAAAATGATATTTTACCTTACAAAAGAACTCATAAGTTCTTACATATTGGATGCGTTCAGGTCGCTTTTAGACCACTTACATTAAATGACTTACCAGAAAGCTTTCTAGCTTCTCTTAGAGATGGCAGAAACCTTAACTGGACACTATCTCTAATGGGAATTATAGAGTCTAGTTTGGCTTTAGGATCTGTCTATTTTGACGTCTATCCTAATTTATCTCTATCTTTATCTGATAGTAATATTCTTGAAGCATTAACATTAAATGTTAAAACTCATGGTTATAATTACATACCAGGTACTGAAGTTATGTGTACCTGTTATCGTATTTATTATAAGCCTTTATTTACGCTTAATCCTATGTGTAAAAGAATTGAAAAAGATAATAATGAGACTATTCTTATTGAAACTAATTTTGGTAAATCAAATATTACTACCAGAAGATCCATTAAGTGGGAAGAAATTGTTTTTCCCAAAAATTGGATTATTGAACAATCTGTTCCTAAAATTCCTATTGTTAATAGTGATTTTAAACATATTACTCAAAGTAATGATGATATTATTACTATTGGTTTTCAAAATAATCAAAGAAGACATTCAACTTCTCATTCTAGATCTATGTCTAGTCATTCTTTTATCTCTCATTTGGATTATGAGGTAGAATTACCTTCTAATTCAAGTGCTTCTACTTCCTCTTATAGAGAAGACACATATTGTAAAAATTATAATAACGAAAGAATAATTATTAACGAAAACAATATCATCCACAAAGATGGAATTGATCCCGAAATAATTTCGGATTGTAATTTTAAAATGTAAGTTTATGGATATTACAAACTTTTTAAATTTTTCTAAAGGTTCTTCTACTAGAGCTCGTATTAATGATGAGTTTAATAATCCTAAATTGGATAATTTTAGAATTTGGTATTTTAAATCATTTTCAAAAGATGATTTAAATTACTTTGTTGATAGTTTTTATAAATTCTGTGAACAACATAATGAAATTACTTATTATGTTCCTTGGTTTATTAAAACTTTTTATATAACCCATGTATCAGTTATTGAACGTGATTATAAGATCGTTACTGGAGGAACACAAAAATCTGTTTACCCTCCACTTGTTCCGTTTCAAATTGAAAAGAATGGTAGGATTTTTAATTTCCTTCCATTTTCTAAGATTATTGAGAATGATGTTTTACAAATTACTGTGAAACATATTAATCAAATGATTGAACAAAATAATTTTTGTAATCTTTATCTGTCTATTTTAGGTGAAGAAATTATCTCTTTACATGATAAAATTGATAGAATTTTATCTCAAACTAAAATTCAGACAAAGTCTGATTTACCTGAAGAAAATAGTAATAAAAATTTAATTATTAAAACTGCTTCTTCAATACAATCTCCTTTAGAGTTGAAAGACTTTAAAATTGAACCGTCTGTGTCTGATTTTGAAAAAATTATTAGTGAAAAATTCAAAAATCTGAATATTTCTACTTTAGATGATGACTTTGAAGAAAGTCCCAATACTAGCTCTATTGAGTTTGATAATACTAATAATACTAATAGTATTAATAAAATTAAATGGCAAATTTATCTAAATATTATTATAAAAGACCCACTCCTATGGATGTTCTTCATGAAGAACAAGAAAACTTCTTTAATACTTCTTATTCAGGTAAAAGCATCTATGAATGGCATATTGATGGTGGTAATGACAAACATATTTTTACACAATGCCATTTCATGCTTATGTATAGTTCTGCTTGTATAATAAGTGGTAATAATGATTTACAAACTGCACAGACTATTACTGTTGGTTTTACTGGTCAGCTTAAAGGTTGGTGAGATAATTATTTAAACCCTTTAAACAAACAGGAAATATTTTCTTCCGTAAAAATTGAAAATGGTGAAAATAGACCTAATGCTGTTTACTCTCTTGTTCTTACTATTCTTGAACATTTTACTGGTAGATTTACTAATAAATCAGAAAATACCAAAACTCTTCTTTTAAATATGAAGTGTAAAACCCTAACTGATTTCAGATGGTACAAAGATACTTTTCTGTCTCGTATTTATGATATCCCTGAATGTAATCAGGATATTTGGAAGAACAAGTTTATTGACGGTCTTCCTTATTTGTTTGCTGAAAGGATTAAAAAAGTCCTTAGAAAAGACACTGACCATATTGCTTATGAGTCTTATACTTTTGGTCAAATTATTAGTACTTGTGTTCAGGAAGGATTAAATCTTTGTAATGAACTTAAATTAAGAAATCAAATTAAAAAAGATAATCTTTTGGAAAGAAAACAATTAGGTCAATTCTGTGACCAATTTGGATTAGATAATCCTAATTCTAAAAATAGTTTTCCTAATACTAATAAAAGAGATTTTAAACATAAATCTACTTATAGGAAAAGAAAACGTTATTCTGATAATAAGCAGAAAAAAGATAAGGATAAAGATCATAATTATAAACATGATAAAAATAAAAGAAAATATTTTAAAAATAAAAATGATAATACAATTATTTTTAAAAAGTGTAATAGGCCTGGTCATTATGCTAATCAGTGATATGCTAAAGACAAGATTAAAAATTTTGATATTAATGACGAGCTAAAAGAAACTCTTTTTAAAATTGTTATGAGTTCTAATATTGATTCTGAATCAGAAAAGTCTTATAATGACTGCTCTTCTATTGAGTCTACTTCTGATGATGATGTTTCTGATAAGTCTAATAAGACTAAACGCAATGATTGTACACTTGGAAAGCCTTGTCTTAATTGTATCAGTAATACTGATAATAATATTGACAATGAGTACTATAAGCTTATGAGTCAATTTCAAGATATGAATATTAGTGTCTTGACTGATAACAACGTACTAGAATTTCTTAAACAGGTTAAAGATTCTAGTTTAAGAGATAAAATTATTGAACAGTTGCATGATTGTTCTTATAAAAATGAGGATAATTTTAAAAATAAAACTAGTCTTTCTAATAAGATTGATAGTAATCATTATAATATGGGTGAATTAGAAAAACTTCTTCGCCTTAAGAATATTAATAATAATCCTGTTACTATAAATGATTTAGTTCATGAGATTAATAATCTTAAGACTAATGTTAAGATTCTTCAGAATTAAAATTCTGACCTTTCTATTCGTCTCTCTCTTATTGAGAAAGAAAAAGGGAAAAGTGATGATATTGGAACTAGCTCTAATGCTATTTCTCAATTTTTTGATTGAAGTGATAATGTTAATATTAATAAAAATCATTTATCTACTATTAACATGATTATTTCTCAAAAATGGTATACTAAGATTTCTCTTCTTATAAATAATTCTTATAAAGAAGACTTTATTGCTATGATTGATAGTGGTGCTGACTTAAGTGTCATCCAAATGGGAAGAATTCCCACTAAGTATTTTGAAAAAACTACACATTCTCTTTCTCATGCAGGAGGAGGATCTCTTAAGATTAATTATAAGCTTAAAAATGCTTATGTTTGTGTTGATGGTTGTTGTATTGCCAATGACTTTCTTATTGCTGAAGATATTACTAGTCAAATGATTATTGATCTTCATTTCTTTTTAAGATTTATCCTCTTACATTTATTAATGAAAGAGAAATTACAGGGACTTATAATGGTAAGCCCATTACTTTCAGGTTTATAACTAAACCTATCCATAAGGTTCTTAATTTGATTCAAGATCAAATTGATTGTAAAAATTGTCAGATTAATTTCCTTAAAGAAGAATTAAATTCTTTAACTATTGAAGATAGATTAAAAAATTCTAAGCTTCAAGATAAGATAAAACTTTTGTATAATGAGTTTTCTCTGGATATTTGCAATGAATTTCCTAATGCTTTTTGGGATAGAAAGAAACATATTGTTTCTCTTCCTTATGAGGAAGATTTTAAAGACAATAAAATCCCTACTAAGTCTAGACCTTGTCAGATGAATTCTGAGTATCTAGAGTTATGTAAGAATGAAATATCTTATCTATTACAGAAGAAACTTATTACTCCTTCCAAGTCCCCATGGTCTTGTACTGCCTTTTATGTTAATAAACATTCTGAACAGGAGCGCGGAGTTCCTAGATTGGTTATTAACTATAAACCTCTCAATAAAGTTTTAAATTGGATTAGGCACCATATTCCTAATAAAAAGGATCTTCTAGACAGATTAGTCAATGCTCTTATTTTTTCAAAATTTGATTTAAAATCAGGATTCTGGCAAATACAGATCGATCAAGCAGACATATATAAATCTGCTTTTAATGTTCCTTTCGGCCATTACGAATGGACTGTTATGCCTTTTGGCTTAAAAAATGCTCCTTCAGAATTTCAACAAATTATGAATGACATTTTTTATCCTTATAGTGATTTTATCATTGTTTATATTGATGATATTCTTGTGTTTTCTAAAGATTTAGAAATACATTTTAAACATTTTGATATGTTTAAAAATTTAATAATTAAAAATGGTTTGGTTATCTCAAAACTTAAAATGGTTTTATTCCAAACCAAAGTAAAATTCTTAGGTCATACAATTGAAAAAGGAAATATTATTCCTAGTCAAAGAAGCATTGAGTTCGGTAATAAATTTCCTGATATAATTACTGATAAAACTCAATTGCAAAGATTTTTAGGAAGTCTTAATTATGTATATTCTTATATTAAAAATCTTGCTGAAGATTCTGCTATCTTATATGATAGACTTAAAAAGAATCCTTCTCCTTGGAATGATAATCATACTAAGGCCGTTTTTAATATTAAAGAAAAAGTTAAAAATATTCCTTGTCTTATGCTTGCTAATCCCTTATGGGAAAAACTATTGAGACTGATGCTTCAGATTTGGGGTATGGTGGTATCTTAAAACAGATTAACCCTGATAATAAAATCGAATACATTATTAGATTTTATTATGGTAAATGGAATAATGCTCAAAAGAATTATTCTACTACTGCTAAAGAAATTCTTGCTATTGTAAAATGTGTCCTTAAATTTCAGGATGACTTATACAATCAGAAATTTACTATTAAAACTGATTGCAGAGCTACTACTTTTATGCTCTTCAAAGATTTTGAACATAATGTTTCTAAAAAAATGTTTGCCCGATGACAATCTCATCTTGCTTATTTTGATTTTGATATTGTCTATAAGCAGAGGAAGATAATCATCTTCCAGATTTTTTAACTCGTGAATTTATTTATTCATGACAGAAATGAGTCACTCTGGAAGAAGTCCATATTCCTCTTATAGAGGAAGAGGAGGCAGAGGTCATCCTCCTATTATACATCATGGGACTAAAGGGTTCTATGAGAACATTCTCATCAGTCTTGGAAGTGTTGATATTCATCATTTTCCCCATAAGAGTAAAGTTATAAACTACTCTAAATTCATAATTAAAAATATTATCTCCATCCAAGAAAGGGGTATTTCTCCTTTTGCTGAGAGAAACATGACTAATGAGGTCACTAAAACAGTTTACTAATACAATTATTGGGATTATTTACAAAGTTTTTATAAAACTTTATTATATCAGAATACTAAGCATTCTCACACTTGGTTGATAAAAATATGTGATAATATCAACAAGAATCAAATTCCTAACCGGCTTATTTCTTGGTGGGAAAAATGTTTTTGTAGGACAATAATTTGGGAGGGGTTGAGTTTTAAGGACAATAATTTGGGCTTATTCGGGCTCAATTGTCCTACATTTATAGGTTTTAAAATATATTGTCCTATATTTACAAATTTAAAACATATTGTCCTATATTTACAAGTTTTAAAATATATTGTCCTACATTTCCAAGTCCGTAAAATTATTGTCCTTAAAACACACCCCCCCTAAGTTACTATCCTTAAAAAATATTATTCCCAATGCTCAGCAGTGACACTCAAGAAAAAAATCACATGAATTTAGGTTTAAAGAAGTTTTTGCCTAAAACATTTTACAAACATTAACACGATGGTAGATCGAACAAAGAACATAAGAGAAATTGAATTAACAAACCTTCAGATGATAAGAGTTGGGTCCATCTAAGTGTTATCTTCTTTTGACAAATCATTTCTACAGGCAAACAATGAGTTTGTGATCAAATAGTGTGTTGATAAGATTGTATTATTTTTCAAATTAGTTAAAGTACAAAATGAATTAAAAAGAATCAACACATATTGCACATATTCTCTAATAAAAACTAAATATGTAACTACCTGTGGAAAAATAATGCTCTCACAATCATTCTAAACTAAATAAAATCAAGGTCGGTTAACTGGAATCCTTCTACTAAAGGATTTAACCCAATATTGTACTTTTTTTTTCATTTTTGTTTTATTTTATATGTTCGGTTTCTTCAAGTTCTGAAGCATGTATAAGATATGAGCTATATTGTCAATAAGAATGGAAAATATGAGCTATATTGTCAATAAGAATGGAAAAGCACTGTTCTTCATCAATATTATCAATTTGAGTTATGCTTTAGCTGAAAATAGGCAATTCAATCTTCGCCTTAAATATTGGTTGGGACGTTAGAAACTTTTCTAAAATTGAACAAATTTATTTACCTAAAGATAGAAAAGAAGGCGAATACTTAAAGCTTTCACATGTAGTTGGTCAAATAATAGCCTAAAGTTTTGGTCAAAGAATAACTACCTTCTATTATCACATTATCAAGAAGAGATTGCCTACAATCAGAAAATTGTTACTGCAAAATTGGCTTGTATATTGCATAATAATGAGTCGTTTATATTCTGTACAGTGGACGTAGGTCTTGCTTCATATTTGTTAATTCATTTCTGGTTTACATGATCAAATTGCATGTACGTAGATAGTGTACCTTAGATGCCAATCTTCAGAATCAGTAAAATCCTTTTATATTTTTCTTTACCCACTACTAAATTGTAGTTTGTCACAGCTATCAATAACTCTCCCTTTCGTGTTCAATTTAGTCAACAGAGGTAACCTACCTGTTTCATACTCCACGCTTCAAGCTCCAACAAAGTCTCAAATGGGATTACAGCATAAAAAAGTAAGTGCTAAGATTACTGCATAAAGATATACGCATTAGTCCATGAAATTACTTCAAACTTGTTACTCTTTCCATGTGAGTTTTATGATATTTGTCTGAGCAAACTCAAAATCTATGCAGGAGGCGGAGAATGCTCCATGGTTATAGTCTACCTAGAGAGCACTTTCTGCTATATTCACTAAGAATGTAGCGAACACACACATCGATACTTATCAAAGCCATCTCTCTCGTTTTCTTTCTTTAGCTTTGAAATTTTCCATAATTAAAAAAAATGATAGAAAATGGGATTGGAAATATGCATTTTCCAAATAGGAAAGAGATTTAAACAATACAAAGCAACCTTTACAATGCATGCAAATTGAAGAGATTAAAATGTGTTAAATAAAAATACAAAATTCGATAATTGAGTTCTGGTTCACCATATGCAGTAGTAAAAAAATTCTACCGTGATAACATATCAACTAAATTTTCTGCTTTAATTATAGAAAAGATTACTTTACTCAAAAATAGAACTTGCGGTATGTGTTTAACGACACATATTTTAAATTTTACAATGCAACTAATTATTTATTCAGACTCGTCAACCAGATATTGATTAAAATTGATCGACTTTCATTAAAGTTGGTTAATAACTCATTGTTACATCCAGGGGGCCAATGCTTAACAAAGAAGATCAAGGCATACCTTACATGAGAACCACTTCGGGATCTTGAAGACAAATTAGCATCAGAAAGAAGAGGTTATAAAGCTCATGATAGTGCATATTTTCCTGGTGACTCAACTTGCAATCAAACTATTGGATAACCATTTTCGATAAAAAAAATCGGTGGCTTGCAAAATCATAAGAAGATTTCTCACACTTCCCATCAAGAGTGCTATTAATTATTATTTTTCCAGCCTAATTCCACAAACAGAACCCATCATGTGTTGTCCTCCATTAGCCTCGGAATTCAATTTTATCCCATAGAACAGGATTCATTCATTCATTACCTAAGGCTACCAGATCAACAAAACTTTCAGATAAAAAAATTCCAACTTGATCCAGTATGCTAATATATCAAACTTGATATTGCAGAGAAGATATTAGAATGCTCCATATAAGACCAACCAATTAATTGTGAGTTCATCAAGTTTGAGTTTAGTTTTGGCATGGTCAACCAATAACAAAAGAAATGAAAAAGTCCAGCTATAGAGCTGAGCAGCACAACTGAAACTTTCAATTGGAGATGTAGAAAAGGATCAAGTCTTTAAAATGTGTGTTTGATTTCAGAAAAATATGATAATGATTCTCTCCACCCAGATACTAATTAGAGTGTGTTTTAACAAATATAATAGAAAAAATGGGCCATTTTACGAAGCGCCACACACATTTGGAAACAAAGCAAGCCGAAATATATGAATCTCAAAGAAGTGATATTTGAGATCCAATATTCATAATCCTTTTAAACTTTTCTTTACCCACTAACAATTCGTAGTTTATCACAACTATCAATAACTCTTCCATTCGTGTTCTATTTAGTCAACAGAGATTACCTACCCGTTTCATACTCCACGCTTCAGGCTCCAACAAAGTCTCAGATGAGATGACTGCATAAAAAAAGTAAGTGCTGAAATTACTGCATAAAAAAATATGCATTAGTCCATGAAATTACTTCAAACTTGCTACCTTTTCCATGTAAATTTTATGATATTTGTCTAAGCAAGCTCAAAATCTATGCAAGAGGCAGAGAATCCTCCATGGTTACAGTCTAACCTAAGAGTGTATTTTTTGCTATATTCACTAAGAATGTATCTTACACACACTTAAATCCATACTTATCAAAGCCATCTCTCTCTTAGTCCTTTAGCTTTGAGATTTTCCATAACTAAAAGAATGACAGAAAATGGGATTGAAAATATGCATTTTCCAAATAGGAAAGACATTTAAACAATACTTAAAGCAACCTTTACAATGCATGCAAACTGGAGAGATTAAGATGTGGTAGCCTCAAGATTGATGTGCACTCAGAAACAAACATTTTCAATTATTGAGTTCGAGTTCACAATATGCAGTAGTGAAAAAATATTACCGCGTTAACACATCAACTAAATTTTCTACTTTAATTCTAGAAAACCTCAATTGAGATTACTTTACTTAAAAATAGAACTTGCGATATGTGTTTAAGATATTAGCACCTATACTTTATGACTATTTATCATTTATGCAGCCGAACAGAAAACGAAATGGCAGTACAAAAGGTATAGTCGATTATTTGAATTTTTACATGAAAGATAAAGCAGAGATAGCTGAATAATTTTGCTATCCTAATAATTTTTTGTAATATTCTCTAAACCCAAGTACATAAAAAATATTTTAAAAGTGAAAAAACCATAACATGAGCTCCGTTTTCGAGATGAAACTATTATGCAGGAAATATATGGAGCAGACAAAATTAATATGCTATAAGGAGAAAGACCAATTTCAAACACAATATCTTATGTAGCATGATCAATCAAGAATAAATTGTTTCATTGAAAGAGTGTCCCAGCCCTAGTATTTATTTATCAAATAAACACAAATCAAATAGAAATCATCTAATACCAAGCGCTCAATCGCCTTCCAAGCTCAAACGACAAATACGCATCAAGGCAAGCATACGCTTCCTGAGCATTGTTAAGCACGCGATTATCCCACCTGCTCAGATTGAGCGACTCTCATTGAAATTGGTTAATATCTCATTGTTACATCCAGGTGGCCAATGCTAAACAAAGAAGATCAAGACATACCTCACACCAGAACCACTTCGGGATCTTGAAAATATTCAGCCTAAAAAAATGAGGCGTTTCCATTTATCGAGTGGTGGAACATCTTCTGCACTGCAGAAACCTGAATTCAACAGACGATGGTGTTTATATGCAAAGAAATAAAGATGGTGATTCAGAATGGTTATAGGAGCTTATCCACCGTTTTCGGAATAATCTTTTGCCCACCAAATCCAGGGTCCACAGTCATAACAATAACCATTTTCCACTTGATTTTCTCCGTCAAGCTTCGAACATGGAAACCAAAAATCTCACTGATATGCAATTTTTTTTTTTTTTAATTCTCATATAGTTCATAACTCTTAAAATATAAATACAAGTGGATACACTTCTCCGATGGGGATTCCAGGCTCCAATGAAACACCAGCTTTCATGCCTTTTCGACTTGATACTTTGCACAATTTATTGCCAATTATCTGTCAATCACACACACATACAATTCGTCATGAATTTATATTCTCATTCCCAGTAACAGAATTAGCAGAAATAACAAAATTTGAAACGTGAGACTTTACCTTTCAGATGTCTTCATGGAAAGTAAAACCAAAGCGCCCGCTTTTCCAAATGGTTCGAATTAATGTTGAGGATTTCCAACCATTAGAACGTCAACATTGTCCCTAACGGAAATAACATGCAACTTATAAGTACTGGCATGAGCTGTCAAGTAGTAAGAATCACCTAAAAACTAAATAAACAGACCTTGATTCCTCGATTCCTCAATTACCGCCGCAAAAAATAACGCAGCGCCTGGGACGGGCAACGTAGGCGGAGCGGAGGGAGAGGGGTCAGAAGGACGATGGCTGCAGACGACGATGGGAGAACCTAGCGTCGTTCGCCGCCCCATCCCCTCCGTTGAGCCATCGTCGTTCGATCGATTCACTTTCCATCAATTGAAGGCCATCGTGTCCGACCGGTGTTAGCTTCCATGAGTGCGGTTTTCGCCCCTGCAAATCTTTAAAAAAACTTGCCTCCTTGCCTCCCTCCCCTTCAATTGGCGCCCCTCCGTTCTCCTTCAATTGATATTTTTGTAATCTTCTTCAATTCAATGAACTTTTGTAATGTTTATCACCAAATGAATATACGTCTTTTCAGTTCTCGCATGCCTGGCTCTTCTCAGTTCTCACATAAAAGAGTTTGATGGCTTAAATTGCACAATTAAAATAATCAGAGGGGTAATATCGTCTAGAAATATTTTCCAAACCTAAGCTACTTTTTAATAAAAATAAAAATAATATATATATATATATATATAAATATAGATTACGTAGTACTAATAACACACATTTATCCTTATAGTAACAAGTAACACACATCTGGAACGAATTTTTCTGTTTTTCCTTTGTACGATTCTATTGGTAAAATTCGACTGACTCGATTTAACCCAAAAGAATTCGCTAATTTTTAGCTCCTTCTCAGGTTACACTGTAATTATACATAAAATATTTAACAGGAGACTCATTTCATATTATATCTCAATTTCAATAATTTTTTACCATTATCTAACTGACTAACTCACAACTAGCCAGATTAGAAGTCAAAACAAAGTACTTAATTATCTGCCGTGAATGCGATTATTGCTAATTAATCCTACACATTATCCTACTTTATAGCTACTGGTTTTTTAGTAATATGGCGTGCGTAGTTAACTTAGCTAATTAATCCATATCAAGGACTTTTTTAATTAAAAAATATATCCATGTCTTCTAGAAGCGGTTTAACCAATTTTTGGGCCTGGGACAACGGATTAAACACAGAAAAAAGGACATTGGATATATATACACATTAAATTAATGAAAACATATTTAGAAAAAAACCATTTAAAATATGTTTTATATTATATTATTAATGAACATTCTATTAAATTATGTAATAATCATGTCTGCAGCTATAAATTTCAGAAATATTTCCTTCTTTAAAATATGACTGTGTATTGTGTGTATGTATATTGATATTAATATATGAGTGTTATAGAAAAAGGGACGAAATTATTTTTAAGTGGATAACTTTTTATACGAGATTTGCATGAGACGGAATCAATAATCATCATCTGTTTCTGTTGGGATTGTTGGAGCCTGAGTGAACGGGGAAGTCAGAGGACGGGAGGCGCTCGACCAAGCATTGTGGTCGAGCACATTTGCTCGATCGAGCACCTCGATTTCCAGAGCCGAGCAGGCGCTCGAGCAGGCAACGTGATCGAGCGGAACCGCTCGACCAAGGCCCGTGGTCGAGCGGGTTCCACAGCCAGTTCCCAGAATTAGGGCTTCGGCCCATGTCTTCATTTAAACACTTTTGACTCATTGTATTTGCCTCTTGTACGAAAAACACAAGAAAATAGTGAATCTCCTGGCTTGGTAGTGCCCCCAGACGTAGTCATTCCTGACGAACTGGGTAACCATATTGTTTGTCTCTAAATTTCTAGTTCTATTATTTTCTCCATAATTGCTTGTTTAATTCCTAACAACTGGTATCAAGAGCATCTGGTTAAAGGGATCTGTGGAGAGCAATTATGATGGCTGAAGGGAAATCGCCTGTTGAGAAGTTTGATAGAACGAATTTTGGATTTTAGAGATTGCAGATCGAAGATTACCTGTACGGTAAAGATCTGTATCAACCGTTGGGTTCACAGCCTGAAGATATGAAGGACGACGAGTGGAAGTTGCTGGATAGGAAGGCGATGAGTGTGGTTCGTCTGTCGTTATCTAGGAATATCGCCCTACATACTGTGAAAGCAAAAACCACAAAGGAGATGCTGGAAATTTTGACGGAGATGTATGAAAAACCGTCTGCAGCGAACAAGGTTCACTTGATGCGGAGATTATTCAACCCGAGGATGGCGGAGGATACTGTGGTAGCCAACCATCTCAACGAATTCAATATGATTATAGCCCAATTGAGTTCGGTTGAGATTGATTTTGATGATGAAGTTCAAGCCTTAATTTTATTGTCTTCTTTACTGGAAAGTTGGAGTGGAACGGTGACGGCTGTTAGTGCTTCAGCGGGTAAAGTGAAACTAAAATTCGATGAGGTTAGAGATTTGGTCATGAGCGAAGAAATTCGCAGGAAAGAGTTGGGTGTGGCAACAGGATCTTCTTTGAGTGCGGGAAGCAGAGGCAGATCTGAATCCAAGGGGAAGCCAAATCGGGGTAGATCGAAGTCAAGGGGCAAAGATAAGCCCAAGAAGGATAAGAGTAAAGTTGAGTGTTATAAATGTCATGAACTTGGTCATTACAAAAGTGAGTGCAAGGCACAAGGGAATGAACCAAAGAAGAATGACAACTCAGCCAACGTTGCCACTGATGAGGACTCAGATGCATTGATTCTGAGTGTAAGCAGTCAATTGGAGTCGTGGGTGTTAGATTCTGGAGCATCGTTTCATTCGTGCAGCAGTGCTGACGTAATGGAAAATACACTTCCGGGAACTTTGAGAAGGTTTATCTAGCTGATGATGAGCCTCTGGAAATCAAAGGAAAGGGGAATGTTCGGATTAAGACACCAAATGGGACTGTGTTACAATTGAAAGATGTGAGACATATTCCTGGTTTGAAGAGGAATTTGATTTCAGTTGGGCAACTTGATGACGAGGGCTACAAGGTGACCTTTGGGTGTAACTCTTGGAAGATATCCAAAGGTGTCATGGTAGTGGCTCGTGGAAATAAAGAGGGGACGTTGTATATGACAGACAACACCCGGGATAACATTACTATTGCAAGTGAAAAAGGGAATGCAAATTTGTGGCATTGTCGCCTTGGCCACATGAGTGAAAAGGGGATGAAAGTTATGTGCTCGAAGGGTAAACTGCCAGACCTCAAGACAGTTGACATTGGTTTGTGTGAGGACTGTGTGTTCGGAAAACAAAAAAGGGTGAGTTTTTCGAAGGGAGGCAGGGCTTTGAAGAAGCAGAAGCTGGAGTTAGTTCACAGTGATTTGTGGGGTCCAGCACAAGTGACATCCCTTGGTGGAGCATCATATTACATGAATTTCATTGACGACTCTATGAGGAAGGTATGGGTTTATTTCTTGAAAAATAAGTCTGATGTCTTTAATGCTTTCAGGAAATGGAAGACTCTTGTAGAAACTGAAACGGGTCTCAAGGTGAAGCGTTTGAGATCCGATAATGGTGGAGAGTACGAGCTCCGTGAGTTCAAAGGATTCTGTGAGGCGAATGGAATCCGAATGGAGAAAATCGTGAGAGGAACACCACAACAGAATGGCGTGGCAGAACGTATGAACAGGACCCTATGTGAACGTGCTAGGAGCATGAGATTGAAGTGTGGGCTGCCAAAGATGTTTTGGGCAGAGGCAGTTAACACAGCAGCTTACTTGATAAACAGAGGACCCTCAACTCCTTTGGAAAATGGCATACCGGAGGAGGCCTGGTCGGGAAAGGAGGTAAATCTGTCTTTTCTTCGAGTATTTGGGTGTGTTGCATATGTTCATGTTGATTCTATGAGTAGAAGTAAGTTGGATGCAAAATCTGTTAAGTGTACGTTTGTTGGATATGGCGGTGATGAATTTGGCTATCGATTTTGGGATGAGGAAAACCGAAAGGTGATTCGTAGTCGAGATGTCATATTTAATGAACAGGTGATGTACAAAGACAGGTTGGGGAAATCCAAAGAAGGTGGTTCTGAGTCTCAGGTTGTGGAGTTAGACATTTCGAACTCGGGTGGGAGCAAAGGGGTTCTAGATGATCAGGTGATTGTTGAGGAAGAACCAAGTACACCACCACCAACAATTCCACTGCGGAGATCCACGAGGGATCAGAGATCTCCTGATAGGTATTCACCCTCCCTCCATTATTTATTGTTAACTGATGGTGGTGAACCTGAATGTTATGCAGAGGCAACACGTAGTGAACAGGTGGACAAGTGGAAACTTGCAATGGATGATGAGATGAATTCATTGATCACCAACGAAACTTGGGAGCTTGTTGAGCTTCCTAAGGGCAAGAAAACACTGCATAACAAGTGGGTTTACAGAATAAAAGAGAAGGCTGATGGAAGCAAATTATACAAGACAAGATTGGTTGTGAAGGGGTTTCAACAGAAACATGGTATTGACTATACTGATGTTTTTACTCCAGTGGTGAAGCTAACTACCATTCGATTGGTTCTGAGTCTGGTGGCTACAGGAAATTTGGTGTTAGAACAGATGGACGTGAAAACCGCCTTTCTTCATGGTGATTTAGATGAGGACATCTACATGAAGCAACCGGAGGGATACTTGGGGGAGTAGTGAGCTAGTTTGCAAGTTGAAGAAGAGCTTGTATGGTCTGAAACAAGCTCCATTACAGTGGTACAAGAAGTTTGATGGGTTCATGCACGAGATTAAGATCAATAGGTGTGAGGCTGACCATTGCTGTTACTTCAAGAGGTATGATGATGGTTATATCATTTTGCTATTATATGTTGATGACATGTTGATAGCAGGCTCTAGTGCTCTGGAGGTGAGCAAGTTGAAGGAAAAATTGTCTGAAAGGTTTGCTATGAAGGACCTTGGAGAGGCCAAGCAAATCTTGGGTATGCAAATCGATCGTGACAAGGTGGCAGGAAAGTTGTATCTTTCACAGGCTGAATACATAAAGAAAGTCTTGGAGAGATTTAGTATGGAAGATGCAAAGCCAGTTCGGGTCCCGTTGGGAAGTCAGTTCAAGCTATCCAACAAGGACTCACCTTGTAGCGAAGAGGAGCCGGCCTACATGCAAAACACTCCGTATGCTTCAGCAATTGGAAGTTTGATGTATGCAATGGTGTGTACAAGACCAGATATTGCACAAGCGGTGGGAGTTGTTAGTCGGTTTATGGGCAATCCTGGTAAGCAGCATTTGGATGCAGTGAAGTGGATCCTTAAATACTTGAGAGGTACTACTGAACAAGCTTTGTGCTTTGAGGGCAAAAGCGTTGGGTTGGCAGGATATGTTGATGAAGACTTGACATCAAATGATCTCGACAAAAGGAGGAGTACTACGGGGTATGTGTTTACTTTTGGTGGTACAACAATATCTTGGGCTTCTAAGTTGCAAAAGATCGTAGCTCAGTCCACTGCAGAAGCAGAGTACGTTGCAGTCACTGAGGCTAGTAAAGAAATGGTTTGGTTGCAGAATCTGTCGTGTGAGTTGGGGAAGGAGCAAAAGGATAGTATTCTGTATAGTGACAGTCAGAGTGCTATTCACTTGGCGAAGAATTCGGCCTTTCACTCGAGGACGAAGCACATCGAGTTGAGGTATCATTATATTCGTTACCTCATTGAGAACAAGATCTTACAGCTGATGAAGATCCGAGGAAGTGAGAATCCTGCTGACATGTTGACTAAGGTTGAGACCTTAGAGAAGTTGAAGTTATGCATGACTTCAACTGGCCTTGAAAACTGAGCATAAGGCCCGACACTACTACCAGTGAGAGAGACCGTTGGAACGGGGGAGACAAGTTACAGTTGGAGTCAGTCTCCAGGTGGGAGATTGTTGGGATTGTTGGAGCCTGAGTGAACGGGGAAGTCAGAGGACGGGAGGCGCTCGACCAAGCATTGTGGTCGAGCACATCTGCTCGATCGAGCACCTCGATTTCCAGAGCCGAGCAGGCGCTCGAGCAGGCAACGTGATCGAGCGGAACCGCTCGACCAAGCCCGTGGTCGAGCGGGTTCCGCAGCTAGTTCGCATAATTAGGGCTTCGGCCCATGTCTTCATTTAAATACTTTTGACTCATTGTATTTGCCTCTTGTATGAAAAACACACGAAAATAGTGAATCTCCTGGCTTTGTAGTGCCCCCAGACTTAGTCATTTCTGACGAACTGGGTAACCAAATTGTTTGTCTCTAAATTTCTAGTTCTATTATTTTCTCCATAATTGCTTGTTTAATTCCTAACAGTTTCAAACAATGAGCAGCGCATGGAACAAATAAGGTGAAGGTGGAGAAATTAAGAACGAAAGTTAAAAGATCTGCCAAAATTATGAAAAGTGAGAGTTCATGTATAAACTAACACTCCCTCCATCCTGGGATGACGTGCACCCCTATTCGAGCACAAAAACTAAAAAAAACTTGTTTTATTGGTATTATTTAAAACAATTATAATGATATTGTGAGGGTGTAAGCTTTGAGTGCTTTGCCATTTTAGAAAATGTGCACGTTATTGTGGGACGGAAAAAAGAAAATTGTGCACGTTATTACGGAACGGAGGGAGTATTAAATAACCACAATTTTTTGTATGTAATATTTCACGGATCAAGATTCGTGCAATATGTTTTTTCACACTAAAACTTGCTTATCCTTCTCATTCCTTTCTTCGTGACTGATTTTTCTTGCTCCATGAATGGCTCAATGTATTTACTAATTTTAGGGTCCGCTTGGTTGGGGATGATAAAAGTGGGTAATGAGAATCACTTTTATTGATGTTGCTTGATAGTTTTAATACACAAGTAATGAGAATAGAAATAAGCAATTGATTACCCTTACTCAACTCACTTCACATGATACCCATTGTTCATGTTCTAACCAAGCATAAATAATGCAATCAATAACTCTTAGTGATTGACCCCTCAATGATACCCATTACCATTCCAAGTCATACCAAGCAGACCCTTACTTGTTGAATTATGTTCCAATATGATGGATTAAGATTTTGAGTATTACAGTTTAGTATATATATCTTCTGATTTTTTCGTATTTTTATTAGTTTTGTTCATACAATAACACACATTTTTCATATATAAAGTAATACACTTGTGTTCATACAGTAGACATAATTTTCAATATCTTACATGTGGTACTATATGACAAGTACGTATTACTTTCAGGGCAAATATGTGTTACTTGTTATTATAGTAATACAAACTTGCCTTAACAGTAACACAAAATTACCCTTATAGTAACACAGACCTAAGAGCGAGTTTTTCTGTTTGTCTTGAGAGATTTTTTGAAAAGATTTATGTTGATATTGCTACCGATGTTACAACATTGATTACAACATCATTATTCGACCTTTCTTCCTAACACCTAACATTTTCGTGTTTAATGTTGTCTTTTATGTTGTTAACTTTCGTAAATGGAAAAGTTGATATTATAAGTAAGCTCGTTGTTGTTTATAATTCTTTTTAGTGTTCGTTGTCATTCGGCATTTCTTTTCTATATAATTTTTTATTTATTTTCATTATCAATTATATAGTAGGTGTAAATTAGATACTCCCGTCCCATAAAGATAGACCTAGTTTTATTTTCACACAAATTAAGAAATGTAAGTTGTTAATTATAGTTAGAGAATTAAATTTTTGCATTGTTTTCCCATTTTACCCTTATTATAGTATCTAGATATTGATTTGATAAAAAAAACAAGATACATTATATAGAGGCAAAAATGTGAAAATGAAACATTAATGATATTACATATACTATTTGGTCTATTTTTATGGGAATAACGATATTAAAAATTTGGCCTATTTTTGTGGGACGGAGGGAGTAGGTTTTAGGGGATATAACGTGTTTGGGGGCATATATCATTTTATATGTTGTGTCAACTTTAAAGATAAATCGATGATCACAATTTTTTTATTAATATGTCTCATACATGATACATGATATTTTTTTAATTTTGATAAGTATACAAGAACGTCAAAAGTATGTGTAATTTTTGATTTCTTTTTTGGAAAGAATATAGAAAATTCAAAAATATGTGTAAATTAATATTACTATTATTATTTTATATATAATGTATGTAAATTGATTTATCATGGTTTTGATGGATCCAAGTTACTTAAATCTATTAGCTAGGCGATGTCCTTTTAAAAGGAAAAAGAAGAATAACATAAAGACATTATTTAAGTGATGGCTACAGTTGCAAAATTCTACATATCCTAACTTAAGACTTTTGACCAATAAGACAATCTATATATAGATGTATAACATAATGTGATTCGTATTGAAGCAGAAAATTAGCATCCAAAATATGTCATAGAGTAACTGAAAAAGGAATTCAAACAGTGAAAAGAAAAGAAAATGTCATATTCTAGCATCTTATATGGATCTCCTTTGTCTCTGAAATATAATGCATCTGGAGTAAACAAAAAATCGAGAAAAGTTTGTTGCTTCAGGCCAGACAGGAATACTGGTGGGTCGGCTCGAAAGCAGTACAATATTTTGAACGCTTCAAATGTTAATCGTCATGTAGAGCTTAATAAGCCACCAATAGTGAAATCCCCATTGCCTCCAGGCCCATCGTTTCTGTATCTAATGGGCCTATTGCACTACGTTGTACGGTCATTTCCATATCATCATCATCCCCTAAGAGACCTGGCAAAAGCATACGGGCCACTGGTGCACGTTAAGCTCGGTGAGGTTTCCAACATTGTCGCAAAAGAGGTGTTGAAAACTCGTGAATCATGTTTGATGAAACGTCATCATCACTGGTGGATTGGACTATGACAGAACTAATGAGAAACCCACGCGTGATGGATAAAGCACAAAATGAAATTCAGCAAGCCTTTAGTGGAAGGGAAACGATCCAAGAGTCAGAGATTCAAGCGTTGAAATATCTTAAACTTGTTATAAAAGAAACATTGAGGTTGCATCCTCCTACTGCTATAATCACAAGAGCATGTAGGGAGGAAATTGAGATTGAAGGGTACCGCATACCCCTCGATTCCAACATTATAGTTAATGTTTGGGCGATTGGAAGAGATCCCGTCTACTGGGAGAATCCAGAGAGTTTTGAACCAAAGAGATTTGATATGAGTCCCATTGATTTCATGGGGGCTCATTTTGAGTTTATTCCATTGATTTGCCCTGGTATGGCATTAGGTTAAGCCAATGCCGATTACCTTTTACCAAAACTCCTTTATCATTTCGATTGGAAACTTCCTCCGGGCATGAGCCGCGATGATATAGATATGAGAGAAACTGATGGAATGGCTGTATCAAGAAAGAATAACCTTTATTTGATTGCTACACAATATGTTCCTGCAACATAATAGCTAACCATGTCTCTGGAACTGTAGCTACCAAATAGTATTATATGAAATATACGTAACAACTTTTCATGCAAGGAAAGTGTTACTTTTGTTAGTTTTTGTGATATACTTTAAATTTAGTCGTTTAAAGTATCACAAAAGCTGCAAAAATATTAAGTTAAGGAATAAAATAATGTCGTGTTATTATAACATATCTTTTGGTCTTATTACTTGTTTTACTTTATCTAATCAATATGACTTAATTATAATTATATATACACACACACCAACAATGGATTTCTTATGAAACCAGAAACCTGCATAAAACACACCCTTTAGCATGGTACAAATAGTTATGTACGTGTTAGGTTCCATAAAAAACCCTTCATCTGACTACATATCAAAACCACATATTTATGTATATACCATGTATGCATGCATATCTCTGAGAAATATAGACATGTTGCTGTTAAAGTTCAAAGAAAATAAAATTTGTATTTCATTCATAAGGAGAACTGATGTGACTTACATGATTTATACTCCCTAGCTTGAGAAACTGTTTCATAGCTGGAACAATAAATCAGTTCCCACCTGGAAGGAATAAGCTAAACAACCCTTAACTAACTTAATGATCATATATTTATTAATACAAATCATTACTAACTCATATTCCTAACTTGCTCCATTTGGAACCAAACAAGAGTCGAAATGTTTTTTAGAAAAAGCAAAGAAAAAATTATTAAACTAGAGCACAACCGATGGTCTTAATCGAGTAAAGAGTCTCCAACATAAGCATAGAGTAGTGAACATGAAAAACACACCTTCCCCCCTAACCTACCAAAATGGACAAATCCCAAGAACATAAATAGAAACATACATAAATCAAATCACTAAGCAACAACTATGATCCCTTATCCACTCGCTAAGGGTGTACGATGAGGCAATGCAAACTTTCACATTAAGATAAAATCACGAACATACTTAGTGCGGATGACTATATCTTCCATTTGCTCCATAACCGTTGAACGTTTTCAGGTTGTGAAATTTCCAAATTTGCCAAATCACACTAAACCAAATGAAGTTCCATACCTCTCTATCCTTCGCTTTCGCCATACTTCCATGCCTGATGAAGTGTTCCATAAATGATTTTCCATCCTTATACATCTATAAATATCTTTTCAAACAGCTTTAGAAATCCGACACCCAAAGAACAACTGAGTGGAGTTTTCCAAATGTTCACCACACATCCCACAGTTTATGATGAAATTAGGGTTTTAACTCCACCTTTCTTCAAATTATGAATAATAGTAGGAACGCGGTCTTGGACGGCTTTCTAAGCAAATGCAACGAACTTCAAATGCGGTGATGAAATTCAAGTGCATACGTGAAGAACAAGAAGAACAATAAAATAGTAAAATATGATTAATGATTTTAGGTATCAAATTGCTCAGCTGATTTCATTACTTTAAAAGAATGAATAGTATGCAGTACATATACGCAAGGAAATGGGATAATTATAAAAAAAGACTATGTCAAACATAAATAGGCTACAGATAAGACGAACGTATCAACTTTGACTCTAAGCCAGACTTGTAATTCCATGCAGCCGATTGCATTTCCTATTAGTGAACTTTTTATATGAGCCATTAATCTTAACATGCCCCCTCAAGTCGAACCATCCTTGAGGAATAATCTCGAGCTTGTTCTTGAGGTGATAGAAAAGTTGACCACTTACTGCTAGCTGATCTATGCTTAGAACATGAAAGACTTGAATATGTTTCTGAGCCACCTTCTCCGCATTGAAATAAAGACCAAGCTCAAAATGTTTTGTACAATAATTAATGATACATAGGATTTCCTGCAATAAAGATAACACCTTGATTATCAACCCAAATTACTAGTGCTTTCTTACTACAATGAAGTATTTTACAAAGAAGATATTGAATCCACGATACTTCACAAGCAGCAAGAGCCAAGTTTCTATATTCTACCTCTGTGCTTGATCTTGACACAATTGCTTGCTTTTTAGAACTCCAAGATACTAAATTTCCTCCTACAACTACACATTGTCCTGAAGTAGATCTTCTATCATTTAAGTCTAATGCCCAATCTACGTCAGCTAATCCAATTATATCCATATATCTTGGTTTGGTAAGAGTGAAAACATGATAAATGGTTTCTGCCAAGTATCTCAAAATTCGTTTCACAACCTTCAGATGAGTGTTCAGAGAATTGTGCATAAACTGAGACACTTTATTTACTGCAAATGTTATATAGGCTCACTCTCATATAGAAATGCTGATCAGAAATAGGATCTCCATCAAATTTTGAGAGCATGTTACCTGAGATCATAGGAGTGTGAATCCCATTGGCTTTCTCCATATTTGCTTTCTGTAAAATATCTTGAATGTACTTCTTTTGTGATAAGAGAAGACACTCTAATGTTCTTTTGATCTCTATACCAAGAAAATAGTTAAATCCTCTAGATGTTTGAGTGAGAAAAACTTGTTAAGATCATTGATGATTTTATAAATTTCTGCACTGTTTGATCATGTGATGATGATATCATCAACATAAAGCCACAATAAGAATAATAGAGCCCTTTGAGTGCTTGAAGTAGAGAGAATTATGTGCTCAAGAGGTAGTAAAGACAAGTGTTTTAAGTACATTAGTAAACTTTGAAGTCCAAGCTCTAGAGGCTTGTTTAAAACCATATAAAGACCTTTTAAGTTTGCATACAAGATTCTGCCCCCTTGCAAACTCAAACCTGTGAAGTTGTGTCATGTATAATTCAATATCTTACTCTATATTCAAAAGACATTATCAACATGCAATTGATGTAGAGGACAAGAGTGAGCTAAGGCAAATGAGAGTATAATCTTGACAGTAGCATGTTTGACAGTAGGGGAGAAAATATTAGTAAAGAACCATCAACATTTCTCTTGATTTTAAAAATCCACCTGCACAAATTGTGTGTAGATGAAAGAGAAGATAACTCTCATGTACCATTTCTGAGTAAGGCAGTATACTTAGTCTCCATAGTTTTCTTCTAGTATCAGATAAAACCTCAATATATGCATGTGAGATTCTGCATCAAGAGAGGCACATTGTGAGAAATGCTTTAGGCTTAAAGATCTCATCATTAGCTCTTTTCACCATGGAGTGAACATTATCATAAACAGGAAGATGGAGCTGCATATCAGAACCACTAAGAGAGACATCAGATTGAGATGAGTTATCATAGTTCATAGAAGGTAATCAACATATGACTGGCTTGAAGAAGAAATATGATAAGAAGCAGAAGGTGAAACAGGAGAACCATGAGGAGAATGTGATGGTTTATGTAGAGGGGAATGTTCGGTTGAAGATATTATAGAGAGGAGAGGACCAGAAGAAGTGGCTAGTTAGGAAGTAAAAGAAGTAGAAGTAGAATCTGTGAGAGTGAATGGAAAAATGAATTAGTCAAAAGTGATTGAAAGTGTGTGATTCGGGGTTGTGTTACGTAAAATTAGAGTAATGTTGCAATAAATGTTGTAACATCAAAGTAACATCTAAAAGATAGAAACATCGGAAGACTCAGAACACATCGCACGATGTTTAAAAACTTTGCACAATCTATATAAAATAAATTGTGATGCCTTATGGCCGAAATCACTATTTAACAAAATAATGAGTACAAAGAGGTTCATAGATCGAATCCTCTTGAAAAAAGATCTAAAATACGTTTATGATCTAAAGGCTAGGTGTATCTCTACACTACCAAAGTTGATCTTTCATATGTGTATGAAACTATCTTTACCGAGACTAACATTCCACACACAATTAATCTATTGATACTCGAAGTGTCTAAAAACCCTGTATTCACTTGTTGTACCCAAAAGTCCACAACAACGACCCTATCACTCTGGATGCACTAAATCACTCAACAGTTAATACTTGGTTGTTGCTTCACTCGGCTTTTGCCTTATATGATGAACAATGCAGTCCTCTCTATTTATAAACTTCACGTACGCTACAACCTTCATCCATAAAGCCTCCTTGAAGGATCTAGAAAACTCTTCCACCACTAACCCATGATCTCATGCTCAACTGGAGTGTTCGTGGGCTTCTTCAATATTCTAAAAACAACAGCATAATCTAGAATCTTCCTATCAATTTCTGAAGCTTGTAGAACCTTATGGAATCTTGAGGAACATTCTAAATCGTCAACCTGGAATCAACAACATCAAAGACAACATTGAACACAAAGTGTTAGTGGTTAAGAAGAAAGGTCGAATACTGATATTGTGCCCAATATTGTAATATCGGTGGCAACATCAACAATCTCCCCCATTCGGTGGCAACATCAACCCTAAACCCTATAACACACCTGAAATAACAAATACATCAGATACTGTGCATGATAGAGCTCATAATCGTATCAACTGCACTACTTAGTGTCAAACTATTGTGTAGCCATCAAAAACCGAATTAAAATCAAGAGTATCACTCTTAAAACATCAAACAATTTCATTTGTTTAAAAACCTAAATCTGCAGTAAAATCATCAGAGCAAAAGTATATATATCTTATCAGAGCTATATATATTTCTCCTCAGAGCAAAAGAAAGAAAAAAACAAGTAAGAAGAAATATAAACAATATTTGTATAAAACTTACTTCCTGTAGAAAAAAAAAACAGAACATATGTTAATCAAAACATCAGTTCAAACAATCAAGGATCAGAGCAGTGTGGTCAGGAAGAAATGATCATTCTAATCTGAACAATCAACACAAAAATACTCTATCCAAAATATCAGAGCATAGAATATTAGAGCATATATATTAAATATCTTTGCTTAAACCTCAAGCAAGTAACCCTACAAACTATTTGTTCAATACTTACATAGCCAAATGAACAAAGTTTAGTATATAACTTACAAAAACAAGATCAAATAAACAAAGCAAGAAAACAAAGAGAGTTGTAGGTGATCAAACTGCAACATCATCAAAGCCTGCACATGCTCCCCCTTAATCTGTGATGGAACACGCCGGTGAGGGCGGTTCGTCACCAGGATCGTTGTCAGGCACCAAACGTACACGTAGCAAATATAAAACCTAAACATACGTCTAAAGCAAGGTTTAGATTCGTTACCCTTGAAGATCGAGGCGTTGATTCCACTATAGATCTTTTAGTCTGTCTCCCAACCTCGTTCGATTACCGAGTGGACAACAGTTTATTGAACGTGGATAAAGTTCCTTCTGTTTCGTCTCCTAAAAACCTAGTTCCGGCTGCTGCGTTTTCAGTTTAGTGTGCTAGTGTATTTGGACGAATACAAGACCCCTTTTTATATGCTCCATAGGTTTCATAGGCCAGACTAGGGATCCACTAGAAGGTATAGGGTTTGAGCTTCTTACGGACCAAAATACTCTTATGTTCAGCCCAGAACATTATTTGGCCCGAGAACATTAATTCATCCCACTAGAAAATTAATGTTGCACTCCCGTCCTATCCCGAACTGAATCAGGGCTTCTATTAGACTTTATAATTCCCCGTGTTAAAGATATCGCACGTCCATTAATTATAAAAGCTTCTGACTGCTTTAATTAATTAATGTCTTTTATTCCTTGAGTAGTACCACTCAACCTTTGTTGTCGTACATATTAAATCCACCTGCAGAGTTTAATACGATAATCTGTTGTATCCGATTTATATTTTGGACCGAACTAACAATAATTCAAGGGTAATTGATATGAAAAAGGCGATCAAAGCAAGTAAAATGAACAAGGGATTTGGTGACCTGGTTCGTCTGTGAAAAAGACTACGTCCAGGGGCGACCAAGCCAGGTTTTTGTATAATATTTCTATGCCTAAGAGCTAAGATTTTTTGATCCTTTATATTGTGTTACACAACTAATACTTATAGATTACACATTAGGTCAAAGAGCCTCATGGGCTTTCTCGAGTGGCCCTCGGGAGCCGGCTGCTGGATGATCTATCTTGAGAAGGGAATCCCGCGACTCGGGGCGAGATCTTTGCTAACGGATACGCTTTCCATAGTTATCTCCTGAAAATCCGCTACCTTGGTTGTCACGAATCCATTCCATATCCGGGACCTGCGACCAAATGTGAAGGTCGCTGGAAGATAGCCGTTCTGGCTCGTCGATCGGTGACTTAAAGTCCCCATGCAATCTTTGAGGCCGCTTTCTATCTCGAGGAACCCTATGCGCAAGTCGCTCCACGACCTGCCAATGGTGAACGGGAGCATAATACCCTTAAGTCGGGCGTGTAGATGATCCAGATGTGATTTCCCTTAGATCTCCGGTTTCCCGATCAATGTACCCGGGGGGATGGTGGATAGCTGACCATGGATATCAAACCCTTTCGAGAATGGTTTTATCCTTGTTACAACAATTGCCCCTCAAGTCGAGGTCGCGTGATCGCATCGGGACTTTGACTTGACTTGAGTTTTACCCGACTTGTGACGAGTCGGTAAAGAGGGACCGTTGAGGAGAGTTGATATCCTCGGGCAGGAGAAATGTCACCTCGATTATATGAGTCGGTGTGTCAGTCTGACCTCGGATTTGCAGATTTGAAATGATGGCGTGACAGGCTAATGACGTGAGGCGTCATGAGTCGCACCAATGGGGAATTGCAGTGCCATCCACGCACGAATCTGCGAGTTTATTTCCGGATGGTGCCCGAATTGTGGCAGATTTGCAATTTGACCCCTACTCCTCCTTTTATAAATAGGCGGAAGTGTTTTAAGTTTTTTTTTTTATTTGAAAGTTTTCACTGCAAATAATTTCCCTTCGTGTATCCTGCCTCTTTCGCTGGATTTTTAGAGCGCTCCATCGAGAATTCTTCCAAGGTAACCTTCTTATTTTTTCTCCGATTCTTCTTGTGCCATGGCTACCGGATCTTCAACCACTCCCCCGACTGCACAAACCATGGCATCGTCGTCTTTGAACGATGATGCTGTTTACATCTAAAAACTCTACCGCCACCCTGGTCCGTCATCTACCGCCGGGAATGCAGGGGAAACCTAGGCCGTCATTGCCCCGAGTGAGGCCCAGGAAGATGATGGTAATGACGAGTCGATTGACAAAAAAAATATGGCGGAGCTTTGGACTATTACTCATTTACCACTGCTGGATCTTCCTTCCCTCCACGCCGTCCTGCCGAAGACGACGAAGACGGTGGGCTCCTCAGGCATAGGTCTTTCAGTTACGACTCGTAGGTATGGTGCCTATGAGCGAATTTTTGACTATGAGGCTTACATATCCCGGGCTCCATACCAGCGACCTAAGCGTCTTTTCTGGAAGGCCGTGAAGTTGGATTTTTTAGCTCACGAGGACAAGTACAAATCGGTCTTGAGTGATGAACATGTACGCTTGCATCGTCGCAAGTTTAAAGTGCCGAGGGATGTCCACTTCTATGCCCCGACCTCCGAGGAGCGAGCCGATCAGCCACCTCCGGGCATGATAGTAGTGAATGAGCATACCATGGAGGTCGGGGTACGATTTCCTTTGCATCCGTCCATCTCGCATCTATTGGCGGCATGGAATCAGAGTTTGACTCAAATTACCCCGAACGGGAGGAGTTACATTATCTCCAACATGATCGTGTTGGGGCAAGCTGGGTTGTACCGATTGCCAAGTCCGGGAGAGATATCCCACGTGATGTCTCCCATTGCCTGTTGGAATATAGAGGCACGTAAACACGTAATACATGCACAATGGAAATTAATAGTTCACCAACAACGAACAGTCACTACAAGAAAACAGCTTAATTCCAATGGAAAAATTTCAACTTAAAAATAAACCGTTGGAATTTTAAAAATTCCAACGGTCTTTCCAATGACAAAAGTGGCCGTTAGAAAAATCCAACAGTTTTTCCAACGACATAAAAAACCTAAAAGTGTGTGTGCGTGTATTTTCAGAGTGTTGTTGAAAATGTTGTGAAACATATAAAACAACATATGACAGCGGAAGTATAAAAACGCAGTGCAAAGGATTTCCAAAATTGTGTATAGTCTATAATCAGACTATACGAACCTCATGGTTAAAAACATCACTATAACAAGTAGTGAGATACACAAGAATCTCTTACAAGATCCTAAAAGGTGTAGTGAAAAACCACACACCAAAACTCAATCTATTCAATCAAGTAACTAGTGATCTTATTCAACCTAAAACTTGATCTAATAAGATAAACACAATACTGATGGGAGAGATTGTATTCCCTCGACCAGTATAAATAGAATAACAACGACCCTCACACTCCTACAAGAAACAATCACTCAGTTGTTCTCTCAGTTGTGTCTCGGATGTTACTCTCGGTTGTGTCTCGGATATTACTCTCTTAAGTTTGGAGTAGAGCAAATGAGATTTCACTTTAACTCAAACTTGAATGTCGACCAATGCAGTCTATTTATAGACATTCAGACCAACTGCATTGTCCTATCTACTTGGTGTGGACAGCCTTGAAGATCTCCTCCACTATCTCCATGATCTTGGTGTAACCACCCATGATCTTTCTTGTCTTACTCCATTATTGCAACCGCTTGACAATATCCGAAATTGTCTTCAACCTGCAATGTAGGAAACATAGAAAAACACATCTAATAAAACAAAGTCAGTGTTAGGAGAAAGGGCAAATTTAAGATGTTGTGCAGAATGTTGTCCAACATCTGGAACAACATCCGTGCAACATCAACAAACTCCCCCAATTTGGCCTTTCTACTACAACACACCTGATGTTAAAAACAACATCCGAACTTGTGTCAGGAAAGAAACAAATAATAGCCATTCAGAGAACAACTACTATTCAACCAAATCATAATTTAAAAACAAACAACTAACACAAGCACTAAGTACATCAACAGTGTACTTAGGCCAAAATATCCAACATAAAGTAAATGACAGAAACATAAATCTATCAACTAATTGTCCATTAACAGAGTTCATAAAGTAAAGAGCAGTAAATAAAAGATTGCAATACAGAGCCATTGGAATGACTGCATCTCCATAATCTGCAAATGCTCCCCCATACATCAAAAACTCCCCCTATGTTGAATCTGTTCACCAATTGTCATGACCATACATCTCATCAAGCAAAGCAATACTCTCATGAGACATATTCTCCCTGTCTGGAGTCTTTCTCAGATCTTCATCAGTGCTATCATCAGTTGTAGGGTCAAATGGTGCAGGGTCAGGAACAACTTGTTCAGCAGCAGCAACAACATTGAGTACATCATTCACTGCATCCTCCACAACCTCATTCACAGCATCTTGTATAGCATCCTCAACCTCTCTGACTTCAGCATCATTTTGATCATCTTGTGCAGCAGCACCATCATCATCCTCAGCATCATTATCACCAGCATTTGGTGCATCATCCTTCTCACCTGCATGGCCAGATGGACCAGCTCCATCATCACCACCATCTTCAGGACCATCATCAGGTGATCCTCCCCCTGTTAGAGTAGAAATCAGGCTTCTCCAGAAGGTTTGTTGTTTAAGAAGAGCATCTATGCTGTGTTGGATGGATTAAATTTGATCAGTAATGAAAGAATTAGTAAATGTGACAGAAGGGATACCATTACTTCTTGTGACTATGTAAGGAATGTTGCCAACAGAATGGGCAACATTTTCTGTCTGTTGTTCAGGGTCTTCCATAGGTAGATCAACCACACGGTTACCACATTTCAGAACTGGGGAAATCCCAAAGTTAGGAATAAAACCACTGATCTTCTCTCCTCTAGGTCTGTCAAACTCCAACTCATCCAAGAACTGATAGATCAAACTTGGATATGGGAACATTCCACCATCACCATGTTTTCCATTAAGAGACATCATATTATCAAATATGATTTGTCTCATATTAAACTTGTTCAGATGAACAATCTTGTAAAGAAGGAAAGCATGTTCTTTAGTAAGCACAGTGAAATTTCTAGAAGGATACCAGTTTGAGACCAACAGTTTATGCATCACAGAATAGAGAGAAGTCAATTTTGCAGCAGAAAATTGCAATGTCCATTCATAATATCTTCCACAAGTTATTACAGACAATACTTCACCAATTTCTAGATCAATAGGTTCTTCCTCTACATTCTTAGTCCTTAAGAAAATGTTGATGAGCCTAGGAGTGATGGTAACAACATTATACCTAAACCTTACTTTCCCATAATTTGTAGATTGTCTATTTCCACTACTCTTCTTCAAATTAGCATAGAATTCAGCAACCCAAGGCACATAGTATGGTTTAGCATATTGTAGAGCATGCAGTAAGGATCTTTCTTCTAGAAAACCTATCAAATTGTTGGCTTCAAATTTAGAAAGTTTAATGATTCTTTAATCAACAATATGTCTTTTCAGGATGGTTTTCACAACTCTAGACTTCCTATCAAATTCAAGTCTATCATCAGGGTCAGAGTCAGATTCTATTACCTCATCAAAGAGTTGATGAAACTCATCATCAGTTTGATTTTCAGCAGGCTCATCTTCCTGTACATCAGCTTCATCATCTTCTTCAAGGTCATCTTCCTCAACATCCATTTCTTCCTCAGACTCATCTGTCTCAGCTTCATCTTTCTCAGATTCCTCTTTCTCAGAATCATCTCTTTCAACATTCTCAGATGGTTCTGCAGCATCATGAGAAGCATTCACAGGTGGTTAATTTCTTCTTTTGGTTCGTTTCTCTTTCTTTGCCATCAATTCCTCCATGGTTAAGTCATCATCTGAGTCTTTTGGCTCAGCAACAGGAACTTCTGGAACAACCATTTCTTCATCTGAATCCTCTATAGTGATAGGATCATCAACACCACCATCAGTCCTCTAAGGACGTTTTCCAGTGTAATCCACTTTCTTTCCAAGGTTCCTCTGTGAGACTCTCCTCTTTCCCCATTTTCCACCACCTCTTTTTGCAGCCAATTGCTTCTTTCTCAACCAAATGTTCTTGAGTTTCTCCCCCATTCCTTCAGAATCATATGAAACAACTTTGTCCATCTCAACATCGGTCGTTTGAGCATGGTTTTCAACAGGTTTTGGAGAAGGTTCATCAGGAATTTCTGTGGCTAAGGGTTTAGCAGAAAGATCAACAAAGTCATTAATGTTGACTTTTCTTTTGTCAACAAAAATATCAGGAAGAACAGAAAGATTTTTCTCGAGCATCTGTTTGATGATCAGTCGAATCAGAGATTGAGGGGTATCTTCAGGAAATTCGTATGGAGTGAGTTTTAGTACGAATGAAGACGATGATCCACCAACATTAGTGGAATCATAATTTGAGTTTTGAGTAGCCATTTCAGCAAGAAGATTCAAAGAGTTTGAAGTTTCTGGTGAAGAAGGAGTAAAAGGAAGGTTTTCTGCAGATGAAAGGCTCGCGTGTTTGAGTGAATGATCAGGGAAGTCTGAAGGGTGTGTATTATCAGTCATCCCACCACTTTTCAGTCCAATCACAATAAACCAAGCAATTAAAAAAATGAAATCAGAAAATAGGAGGGAAAATGAAGTAAATGACCGAAAATAGTGCAATAATATAAGTAAAAATCAACAAACCTCAAATCTTAAGTGCAACTCAAAATGTTTTCAGCATACTATGGACAACAACACTGAATAATTGAAATAAATAGAGAAGAGAGGGAAGTTATTACACAAAAACCACCACAAAACCGAAACATAGTGGGGCAAAATAACCACCCACTAAACTTGAGTGATCGTGTGTTGTGTAATCAGCCGCCAGAAGAAATTTTGAAAAACAAAAGGACCGTATCCAACTTATATAAACACAATTTAGATTTAAATAACATGTTTGACCGAGAATTCAACTTAAGAAGAAATTTAAAAAAATCATGTATGATAGATAAAGTTTGAATCACATAAGGTTTCACAAAATGTTGGCACACATATATCTCAACACTCAATTTTGCATGAAATTCATCATCAAAGTGTTGCATATTTTGAAATTTTCGTTTAAACACATGTTCACATTGATCCATCTTTTCAAAAGAGAACATCGTAGTTGCGAACTCCGTGCCCCATAGTTACTCAATGGATTGTGAACAAACTTGAATGTATATTTAATCACCTTTTGAAAAGAGAACATCGTAGTAGCGAGCTCCGTGTCCCATAGTTACTCAGTGATTACACATCTAAGTTGTGTTTTATTTTTCATTGCATTTAAGAGATATATGCCCAGGACTCTGTATCTAAACCATGATTCAACAATAAGATCATAACACTATCATTTAAAGTTCAAACATAACAAAACAACAGATAAACACGTTATCAGAACCACAATGTTGCTTCAAATGTTGTGAAATATTTGTTACAACATCTAGTGTTTATGTTCAGATATAGCAAAGACCAAGAGGTTTTTTAAGGGAAGAAAACCTCTCATAATAAAGGGTTTTTGTAAAAATATCAGCAAGCTGTTTTTCAGTAGAAATGTATTATAACTTCAAAATTTCTTTCTCTACAAGATCTCTTATAAAGTGGTGTCTTATACTAATATGCTTAGTCAAAGAATGTTGCACAGGATTCTTGGAAATATTGATAGCACTAGTATTATCACAATAAATAGTCAAAATACCACTTTCCAACCCATAATCATCAAACATCTTTTTAAGCCAAAGCAGTTGAGTGCAGCAACTTCCAACAACAACATATTCAGATTCAACTGTAGATTGTGCAACACAATTCTGTTTCTTATTGTGCCAGGATATAATGTTGTTTCCCATATAGAAACATCCTCCACTAGTACATTTTCTGTCATCACAATCACTTGCCCAATCTGCATCACTATAGCCAACTAAAGAGCAATTAGTATCCTTTGAGTACCAAATACCTAGATCACATGTTCTAGCTACATATCTTATAATTCTTTTCACATAATTAAGATGTTATTTCTTAGGATTAGCTTGATATCTAGTATTGGGAAATTTTTAGTTTCAATGGAAGTTCCAAAATAGATAATGTAATAGGACCAGTTAAACCTATTAGTTGACTGATGATATAGATAGCAGATAAGATGACCAACTGAAATGTATAGACAACTGAAGTAACAGATAGGTCACATATTGAGGGGGAACTCAATATGTATAGGTTAAGTCTTGAAGATCAGAAGATCAATTAACTCGAAGATCAGATATGCTGAAGATCTGGTGATTGAAGCAGATAAGACGAGAAGCAGATAAGCAGAAGAGTTCAAGACAGAAGACCATCCAGAAGAACTACATCGATGACAACAAGATAAGGTCGAGAAGTTGTCTAAGACAACTTACGAAAGAAGACCTAAATCGGTGAAACCGGATCGGTGTTAGAACCGATGCATGTCAACTCCATCAGGTAACTACTTCCGTGTTACCTAGTACGAGGAATGTGTTCACAAGAAGAATGTCAACCTTGTTACTTATTCAAGTGTTGCGAATTGTACTTGTTAGCCAATGAGGACTCGACAACGCCGCGTCGAGAGTCTCTTGTGATCTGCTGAAAAAGTGGTTCAGTGTCAAACGGCTAGAAAGGACAAGCTTGCATGCTTTCGGCCATGCCGCCCCTGAAGCACGTCAAATCCGCCTGCAGACCTACCTAAAATAGACCTAAATTCGAATTACTCTCCAATGGCTAGTTCAATTTCGTGTCTATAAATATGGGATTAAACCTTCATAGTAAGGTTACGAAAATTATCATCAAGCAAAAGCACAAGCAAGTTTCCACACGAAGAACACAAACTCAAGATTTATTCTTAAGTGTTCATCACAAATCTTATACCCAAACAAAAGTTAGGTTAAGTTTGTTATAGTAAGATTTCAGAACAGAAGATCAGATCGATCTGATCTAGTCAGATATCTCAGCTGAAGTCATAAAGCTCAAACTCAGAATACTTGAAGATCAGATGACTTCCGGAAGATCGGACCCGGAAGACCTACATCACCGAGTCCGCTGGTTGAAGCTAAGTCAACCCAAGCACGAAGACTCTATCGGTGGTGATTAGTTAGTTCAGATCGATCGTCACTCACCACCAGTGAAATCGATGTTTCACCTAATCATCGTCGATGATCCGAACAAGAAGAATGTCAACCTTAGTTGGAAGAACAAACACCGAAAAGTGAGTCTGCTATCCAATAAGAACAAGACACGATGATCGAGCCCGCAATTCATCGGGATTTGATGATGCTTCTCTAGAACGGCTATAAAAACACTTTTCACGCTTTTTTTCGTAGTGCCATTCTCAAGCTCGTCACATCAAGCCGGCAAGTCTACAAATATAGCTTTGAAATTCAAATTGCTCTCCAACGGCTCTTTGATTTCAAGGTCTATAAATATGGGATCACACTTCGAGTGAAAAACAAGGAACGGAAACGCCGAACAATCAAGAAGCTCAAGCTAATATCGATTTCCGCCAAGAACACGAACAAGAAGATTAATTTTATTAAGTGTTCATCCCATAAAGTTCTTAGCATAGAAATCTTTTCATCTAGTTTTGTTAGGGGTCGCTTATCTGAAAAGAAAAGATTTCATAGTTGGAACCAAAACAATCTTACCCAAACCCCCAAGTTAGGTTAAGTTGTTTAGCAAGATTTCAGACTAGGGTTTCTAGTTCTGATCTCTGGGATCGGTTGAGTGTGAACTCTTTAAACATCTAGTTGGTGTCTTGTGTTGGACTTACACATAAAAACAAAGTCCAGTTGGTTAAGTAGGTGTCCTTTGTGATAGGGAAGAGGGGCGTGGGACCGGGTTTGTCCGAACCACTATAAATCTTGTGTGCCTTTATCGCTTTGATTAACTGATTAAAAGATTAACTTTGGAATCTGATTTATCAAAACTGGTTTTTCACACGGGTAAAACTTAAGCTTCCGCACACATCGCTTAAACCGATAATTCTTGAATCGATCCGCCTTGAGCGATTAGTAAGTTGGTTATCGACCCAAATCGATTCACTCGCGACTCTGATCGTTAATCGCCTCACACTGATCTGCACAAAAAGTTTTCGGAAGTCTATTCACCCCTCCCTCTAGACTTACGCCCTCACTAACCCGTCGGGACCTGCAAGTGGTATCAGAGCAGTTGGTTCTACAGACCACTGACTTTGTGTATCATCGACTCTTGAGGAAGAATCTTTGTGGTCAACTGGAATTGATCTTGAAAAACCATTTTTAAAACTCATTCATTTTCCAAAATCACTCAGCATGGATAACACCTCGGTATGTATCATGATCCGCCAAAGTTCTCAATCGATGAGTATGCAGATTGGGCCATATATATGTCCAACCATCTAGGGTCGGATCAGTGGCAGAATGATGGAAGTCATCGAAAAAGGACCCATCATCATATACTACGACAACCCTGCAGTTGGAGGAGATCCAGACTTTTGCAATCGGAAGTCTTGTGCGTAAAAGCCCAGCCTTGATGGATGCAGAGGAAAGAAAGCTGCACACTCTAGATACTATCGCAAGGCATATTATCATGAAAACCATGGATAAGGTCACCAAGGAAAAGATTAAGTATCTCAAATCTGCGAAAGCAATGTGGGATACTCTGGCTGAGATATGCGAGGGAAATGAACAGATAAAAGACAGTAGTCTACAAAAGTTTAACCGGTGAAGTTCGAAAAAGCAAGATGCCGCCAACGAAACCATCAACGAACTCGATGGAAGGATTACAATGTCTATAAACAAGCTTCGAGAACTTGGTAGAGATGTCCGATAAAGATATCAACTACAAAATCCTAAGGTCTCTCACCAAGAAATGGGACATGAAGGTCACGCGGTAATCAAGGATTGCCAAGACATTTCAAAGATGAAGCCAAGTAGCTTGTTCTTGAGCCTTAAAGCTCACGAAGTTCGATTTGATTGAAAGAGGACAAAGCCGATGAAGATGAGGTGCCCAACAAGCCTCAACTTCAAAATCGGTTGCTTTTAAGGCAACCAAAGAAGAAACGAAGGCCAACGAACCTGTTGGGAATATAATAAGTCGGCGAATGGACGCTCGCTTACTACGGGGAAGCTTGAGAAGTCGAACGTCCAACTTGGTAAGTATCGAAGATTTTATAAGGACTATCAACATAGCTTAGGGAGAGATAGGAGATCAGCCAATGATCTCCGAAAAGAACCAGATCCGATGATCGGAGGGATCACAGAGATGAAAAGAAAAGAGATAATCGACCGAGGAAGGAAGAGATAACCAAACGTATTGTAAGAAGCTCGATCACTATCGAAGCGGGAAGTCACCGATAGGTCATACAGACGAGTGATTCACCCGAAGGAAAGGTTCGTGGATCAAGGAGCGTGGCTTCAACCGTGAGAAGCCAGTCACTATAGCGCAGACGCCTGCACTGACGCCAAGAGAAAGGGAAGAAAAGAGGAAATGTAAGAGAGCAACGTTATAGGGACATAAGAGCCATGGTTGTTCATACGCCGAATTGACGATTCCTATCTCCCTCCCGAGGACTCTCGATACTCCTCTCAGAGAAGACTTACACCGACAAGAAGGTTGTTGACTTCTATGAAAATGAAGATCTGATATTCTCTTCATTTATGATGAGATCTCGCCTGATTGCCGTGGAGGACCAATCTGAGGTAACCTCCAAACCTCGCTTCGTCGCTTTACACTTGCTATCATTAGCACACCCGCCGGGAGATTGACCGCGCAAATTCTACCGTGAGCAATTGCTTGAGGATCTCTCCAATGCAAGAGAACACTTATGCTATAGTGGAAGTTTAAAAATGATAAGTGAGGACCGTAAATAATCACTTTGCTAAAGAAAATGATCTCAAGAAAGCCTCTCAACTTAGATCACCGAAATCGCCGTTCGAAAGGCAACCGAGAAATTGAAAATTCTCGAAGTTAAAGCTTCGATCGGGGAGAAGCAGATCAAAGATCACCGGTATTAAAAAACAAAGAAGTGATGACTTCAAAATCCTCGCAAGCAAAATTCGATGAGCTTTGCTCCAAAAAGCATGAAAGTTTAAAATCATCCGAGGATAATCAAGTAAGAAAATAGAGGTTTTTTTCAAAATCATCTAAAACCGTTCAAGACATGAACGCCTATTTTCGAACAACGATTAACAAGAAGGGACTTGGCTATGAGAACCCTTCCACATCCTCAAAAGTCCCGGCTGATTCATCTCAAAAAGGTGTAATCAGACGAGTTTCTGACAAAGATACACCAAAAGTCAAACATGTATCTAATAAGGGAAAAATACCGGTTGAAAGAAGGTAAAAGCCTAACCGTAAGGGGAAATGTAAATGGACCCCAACTCGGTAAAGCATCGAACGAGGAATCAACCGAAGAACCCGTTCTTCAAGAGACCTCAACCTCGATCAACAGATCGAAATCGAAAAAGACAACCCGTAAAAAAAGAAGTCCAATCTGAGACCCAATCAAGGTCAGCTGCCTAATAAGCATGCTTCAGGTAAACTGCAAAAACTACCTATGCCGAAAAGATATGAATCTTTTGATGGTAGCAGTCGTACCTACCCCTATAATCAGAAATCTAGGGTCATTCAGACCGAACCACAATCGATAAAAAGAAGACAAATGAAAAAGATAAATCCCAAGTCTTCTAAGTCATCCAAGGTTCACACTAATAATCATACAAATCAGAAAGCATATACAGAGACGTATGATTATGTTGATAGGTATGGGAGACAAATCAGGCCTTCTGATCTAACTGATCACAATAGAAGTGCTCTGTTTGTATGGATCCCCAAAACTAATCCTAACCCCTCAGGACCCAATCCAAAAGGGGTACCTAAAGCCCCGATTTTTCTTTGCAGAGGATTGCGTGGTCCGCCAACAAAGGAGGTGTGCAAGCAACTATCTGGTACATCGATAGTGGATGTTCAAGGCACATGATAGGAAGCAAGCATCTCCTCAGCTCTTACATAGAACAGAAAGGCCCGCGTGTACTCTTCGGTGATGATAACTTTGGCTATACCAAAGGATTCAGAACCTTAGAGAATGATGATGTACAAGTAACTGGAGTCTCGTATGTCGAAGGTCTGAAGCACAACCTATTATCGGTTTCACAATTCTGCGACAACGGATTCATTGTTGAGTTCTCGACTGACCAATGCACTATCAAGAATCGAGCCACTCAACAGATTTTGCTAACTGGTTCAAGGAAAGGGACGATCTACACAGCTGATTGGAACAGTTGCCCAAGAAATGTATGCTTTGATTGTCAAGAGTTCCAAAAGTAGCGATTGGCTCGCACAAAAAGAATGAGCCATCTGAACTTTAAAACTCTTAATAAGATAGCAAGGATGTCTCTAGTGGAAGGACTTCCGAATGAAGTATTTTCAAAGGATCAGACATGTACTGCGTGTCAGAAGGGAAAACAGGTCAAAGCTTCATTCAAGGGAATTCCCGGACCGGCATCCAAAGCAGAGTATCGCAAATTGTTTCATATGGATCTATTTGGACCCGATTACACCCGGTCGATCTCAACGGACGAATATACTCTGTAATCGTGGATGACTATTCCAAGTTTACGGGTTATATTTTTACATAAGAAGAATGAGACGACAACGAAGATACCCGAAATTTAAAAAAGATTACAAAATGAGAAGGGTGTCGATGTAAAAAATCGGATCGGATAAAGGTACGAAATTTACGAACTCTTTTATTACTAATTTTTGCTCTAAGTTTGGTATACAACATGAAACATCACTGCAAAGGACGCCACAACAAAATGGAGAAATGAACGGAGGAACAGAACTCTCAAAGAAGTTCGCCGCACGATGTTAAATTTGAACATGCAATACCAAGCCGTTTTCGCGTATAATCAACACCGCATGCCATACTCGCAATGTATGTCTTCGACTAAGGCTCACTACAAAACACCCTATGAACTGTGGAAGGACGAAAAACCTCGTGTCTCTTACTTCCATGTTTTTGGGTGTAAGTGTTTCATACACAAACAATGGGAAGAGTCGGTTGAAAACCTTTGAAGCCAAGTCGATGAGGGTATATTCTTAGGATATTCCTCATCTAGCAAGGCTTTCAGGGTTCTATGAATGCATTTAACCCTACTTGTGGAAGAAACACCCCATGTAGTCTTTGATGAAGCATCTTCCCGATCAAGAGAAATCGCCTCGAACAAGATGTACACGATCAACATGTACCGATGCTCGAAAAATGGATCGACTAATGATCAAGGAAAAAAGAATCGAAACCATAACGGTATACATTCCGGATCTAGTCGATTCACGGATCATTCAGATCCTAAGGTACGAAAAACCTCGTTTCGGTGAAGAAGTCGACACAACGAGATAAAGATCAACCGAAACCATCCAGCCGGGGGAACACTGAAGTTCCCACGAATGTACATCGGCACATGATGAGTCCAACATCACCGAGACTTGTTCTTATCAAGTGGATCATAGTCCCGCACCACTCCCAATCGCTAGTAATGAAATTTTATCGAAATCGGACGATGTTCTCCAAAACAACGCAAATCGTAATGGAAGGACTGGATAACCACCATCCAACCGATCGATAATCGAGACCCATCCGATAAAGTTAAAACTAGACATCGATTGGTGAAAGTGCCATGTATTGTTGTTATCTGCCTATGAAGGAACCAACAACTATAGAGGAAGCTCTACAAGATGCAAGTCAGATTCTAGAATGCAGAAGAGAAGAAATTTGGAGCCGATTCGAAAATCAAGTTTGGGAACCGTAGATGCACCAAAATCATCAAGACGTAATTGGCACGGGTGGGTATTCAAGAACAAGAGAGATGAGAAAAACGCATCACCGTAAATAAGGCAAGACTTGTTGCTAAGGGGTATTCACAATCGGAAGAATTGATTATGATGAGACCTTTGCACCGATCCGCTCGTCTAGAAGCCATTCGGTTTATTTTCGCATATGCCTCCCCCAGAGGGTTCACTTTATGTATCGATGGACGAAAGAGTGCTTTCTTAAACGGGGTACTAGCGAGAGGAAGTTTATGTCGAACAACCTCCGTGCTTTGAAAAGGTCAACCAGTGTACCGCCTAAGAAAAGCTCTCTATGGTTCAAAACAAGCTCCTCGAGCTTGGTATGATACACTCTCTCGCCTTGATCGAAAGTGGGTTCACTAAAGGAACAAAGGGATGTAACCTTATTCGAATTAGAAGATGGAGAAGATATTCGATGGTTCGGATCTCGTGGGCGACATCATCTTAGGATCTCCCAACAAAAGTCTATGTGAAAGATTCAAAGAACCAAGGGAAGTTCGTTCGATGTCCATGATGGGTCGGATGAATTACTTTACGGGTCTTCAAGTAAAGCAAAGTGTAAGGGATATTCATCTCCGCCAAGCAAAGTACACTAGAATTTATTGGCTAAGTTTGGAGTTCAAAATTGTAAGGAAGCCAAAATTCCTATGATGACCGGATTTAAGATGGATCCGGATGAGGATGGTCGAAAAACAAATCGAGAAGGAATATAGGGCTCTCATTGGATCTCTACTATACCCGACCGCCAAACAGACCGGATATAACCTTCCTTCGATGAGGTGTATGTGCGATTTCGAGCAAATCCAATGATATGTCACCTAGAAGCGGTAAGCGGATTCTTAAGTATCTGAAGGGACATTAAACCTTGGTTTATTTTACCCATCGATGATAATCTAGAGCTTAGTGGGTATTCTCGATTACGATTATGGAGGTTGCAAGATTGATGAAAAATCCACCTCGGGAACTTGTCAATTCTTAGGAAGTAAAAATCGATCTCGTGGTTTTCAAAAGAAGATACATCGATTCGACATCTACTCTTGAAGCGAATATATATGGTCTGCAGAAGTCGTTGTTCCCAACCGCTTCTCGCTTAGTCGTGGAGGGGATTATAACATTGAAGCTAAGAATGTACCTATTTTTTCTGTGATGATAATAGTCTTTATTGCAATCACTTTCGTAATCCTCGTTCTACATACAAGATGCAAGCATGTGGATGTCGGACACCATTTTATAAGAGATCATGTTGAAAAGAAGAATATCGAAATGGAAAAGATTCATACTTGATATACGAAAAAGTCGATATTCTAACCAAGCCACTAGTCGAGATCGGATTCGAGAATTATGCAATGAGCTAGGGCTTTTGGATCTTGGAGAAAATGCACCTAAAATGTTTGATGGATTGTTCTCCAGAACCAGCTGGTTAAGAGACTAACCAGGCTGAAAGGAATCAGTTGAGTTTGGTATCTCAACTGATCAGAAGATCAGTCAAGGAACTGATGTGAGAAGATACCGATCAGATTTAAAGTTTATCAGATTAAATGAACTGATCGTTTAAAGGATTATCTGATTAAATCTGTTCAGTTATACTTTGTAAGTCGATTAAGCTGAATTTCAACAAGATTCAAAGGAACTGATCAGTTTTACAAGTTATCAGATTTAGGGTTTATCAGATTAAAGGAAACGCACAATTTTAAAAGGAATATCTGATTAAATCAGTTGGGTTATTTTACATCCTTGTAAGTCGATTAAGCTGATATTCAACAAGCAAGATTCACAAGTGGTATTCACAAGATTAAAGCTTAAAATCGCATAAGGATACAGGAATTTTACACAACAATGGAATAATAGAACTTTTCATTGATAAAGACCCGAAGGTCAGATTACGTTACAAGATACAAGTACAAAGGACCCGGAGGTCAGTACATAAGTCATAACCGAAAACCCTAAACCTATAACCCTAAACCCTCATCCTAACCCAAGTAGAGCAGGGGAGAGAGAGATTTTAAATCTGATGCTCTCATTTTCCCCCACTTAACAAGGGTGAGAGAGGCTTTAAAGAAATCCTAAAGCCGCTTAATTGGCTAAAACCAAAGGAGGCGACAAATGACCTTGATAGGATTTTTAAGCCAGGAGCCCTAAGAAAGAGTCAGTGGGCTCTCCAGCTGTTAAATGGTGAGTTAATATACGAAGATCAGTTGTTGACTGATCAAGATCGCATATCAAACTCATGTTCATTTTCAGACTAAGTCTGTTGATGGTAGTTACGTCATAACGATAGACACACAAGGTGCATACTGTTAGGAGAAGTGTCTTCTCAGTTGCAAATAAAGAGCCCCGCCCGCCATGGTGGTAGAGAAGCTTTGCAACAATCGTATGTGAAATCTTTGATGACGATGAAAACAGTGATAAGGGATGCACAGGGTTGATTAGAGAAGCTGAAATCATTGAAAAAGGGGTAAAGGTGTTTTTTAGGAAGTTTCAATTTAAAATAAGGGTTCACCAGGATACATGATTCTACAAAGAAGATAAGTATGGTGATTGGGTTATGTTGTGTAAAACAATTGGTCCAATTTATAGAGGCCAATCAAGGGTGCAAATGCAAATTGAGCTCTCAAAACCTTTTAGAGAAATCGCACCAAAAGGACAAATGTAGGAATCACGCGACCGATAATTGGATAAATTCTGGCGGATTGACATATCGAAAGATTCGGCGATAATTCGCATATCAAATCGCACCAACTTAGGGAATAGAGACTACTATTCTAGACTAAGTTTTGGCGGTAACACTTATTCCAAGAATTGGATTGACTTGAGAAAGAATCGATTAGGTCAACCAAAATCGATACATCTGGTTTCGGATGAGGAAGATCACCGAGCTTGAAACTCCAACAAATCGGATACATCGATCTATGGGAAAAAGCGTAAATATCAGTTGAAGGGGAACTTCAACCCATCAAGGAGGATCGGAAGAAATCGGGCGTATTCAAGGAAGATCGGTTGAGCTTGGAACTTCAATCGGATCGATGCAAGTGAAGAAGATCACCTAAAAGGATCGGTTAGGGAAATTTTAAGGCTTAGGCGTAATACTAAGATCAACAAGTGAAATCAACATGGATGAGTGGTATTGACCGATTACAATATCGATCAACCGTGATCACGCCTTTCTTTTCTCTTGTTCTTTGCTTATTTATCGGATCTTATCTGATATTATTTGCCTTACTGTACCCATTATCCTTGTGACGTATTTCCTGCAAATCATTTAATGCGAACGTGGGGAACATGTATTAACTGCTACTAAATGTGCTTTTAAATCCAAAAGGTTTTTAATGCGTCTTTTCCCGACCTACAATCAAAACCGCTTAATCTGGAGCGTTCAATCTTTTCAAACGGTTGATCTTCAAAATCGTGTCTTCTTCTTCCCTCATCGTCTTTATAAAGTTCATCAAAAACATACCAGAGTTTTCCATTTCACAAACTTGCGATTTATTCTCTGAAAACTCCAGATTACTTCTCTCAGATTCATAGTTTTTTTTTAAGTTTCAAAATCATCTTTCCGAAAAACAGAATCTGGTAATTTATGTTTATTTGATGTATCTTTTTTTAAAATCCATTGATCTTAAATGTTTTTATCCTGTGTTATGCTTTATTGTTTCTTAGTTTCCGCTTGTGTGATATTCTTTGTATTAATGCACAATTTTTAACCGAATCTATCTTATCTGTAGATGATCACTCACGGTATGGGTAAGATAATGTGCAATTATGCGGAACTGGCAACAAAGATTGTGGATGATAAGTTCGTTCGGTTCAATATCACTTTCGGGATCCTAATCCATGGAGGTCGAGCAAATTCTCTGCAAAAAGGGCCTTGAGAAATTTTTTATTTGCTCATTGCAATCCAAAGGATGCAAAGATGAAGCACTAAAATTCCTAAGGAATTTAAGAGTGGATACAGATGCTCCAGGAGAAGAACTACTTTCGACAGTCACCGGAGAAGAAATCAGACTGTCGAATGAGGATATAACACGTCTGTTCAGCCTACCCAAAGGACGGATCTCGCCTGCTCATTACAGGGAGAACGAAGATGAGCTGATCAGAAAAGAGCTCTTCAGAGAAGCCGACAAACATCATCGTCGTTTTGTCGTGCCAATGCTCAAGAGGAAATATCGATTGTTGTTTGACATATTGTCAAAAACAATTATGGGTATTGCATTCAGCCCAGATGCTATTACATCCGTCAAACTGTACAGCATGGCTGTAATAATTGATGGAGCCAAGAACATCAATTGGCATGGGTTTCTGAAGGCCATTCTGCTACAAGAACATGAGAAATTTGGAGTTGATGAGTGGAGGCAGGTATTTCTGAAGAAAAAGATCAGCAATCTCAACAAGGTTGCAGTTATCCTACAAGATAAAATGCCAAAGGCCAAATGGGAAACAGATTGATTTGAAGTCCTATAAGGCTTTTCTAATTGACCACTTGACCATCTTTGGGCCACCAGACGATGATATCGCAAAACCCCCAAAGTCAAAGAAAGGAAAAAGCAAGAAAGCAACTTCATCTACACCAAATGCGGGCGAATCAGCTCAAGCTGGTGAAGGCCCCCTAGAAGGCCCACCAGATGCCCCCCAGAAGAAGAAAAGAAAACTGGTGAAGGCCCAGGAGAAGAGGCCGAAGAAGGCGAAGCAAGCCTCCATGACTCTGATGCTTGAAGATGAGTCAGATGAAGAAAGAGCTCCAGATCACCTGTTGCAACACAAAAATCAAAGTGAAAAATCGACGGGCGGCTTCTCAAGCCGAGAGCTCGCCCGATCATTCTTCCCCGGAAGAAGCACAAACCGATCGATCTCCTTCTCCTCAAGCTCGAAATGATTCACCACTCGGACTAATGGTTCTTGAGCATGTCTCTCCTATTCTTCCACCCGCCTTGAACACGAAATTGCATCGTTAAACTGAAAAGCTTACCTCGATGTGGAACTGTAAGATCTGCTTCCACAAAAGAGAACCTCTCAGTCGAATCGACGGCCATCTTCGCCTACTCAAGCACAAACTTAACCTTCCACATCTCATCAAACTGAATCTGGACCGACAATTCCTGAGTCCAGATCAACAAAGATCATAACTGGGAAATTGATCAGAATGCGAATCGAAAGAGAAATTGATGAGTTGTATCCAGAACTGGTCGCCCAACCTGCCATACGAGAGGAAGTTTTGGAGATCCTCACCTGGAGAGATCTTTGATTAAAAAGCTTCTCAGACTTTATAATAATTATTGAACAGATGGGCGGTGCGGATGAGTTTGCAGACTTCGATTTTGACATGAGGAAATCTGCTAAAGTGGGATCACCAGCTGAGCTGATAACTGCTAAATCTGTCAAAGCTTTGATCCACAGGAAGCTAGGGTTGCTTTAACAGACGAAATCGAGATCGCGACAAAGCTCCTGGCCGGATGCCATCATGAAGGATGCAGGAGCTGCCGATGATAGTGGAGCTGGTGCTGCAGTTCATGACCAACCACTGGAGGCACAAACAACTGAATCAGATCAAGTGACACTCAACATTCCAACATCACACGTCACTATTGATCAACTTCAGGAGATCAAATCTTGTCTCAAAGATCTCCTGAAAGAAGAAGTTGAGGGACTGATAGCTGATCAAAGGCGGTTGTCATCAAAGAAATATCGGATCAAAGGAATTGGCTATTTCCCAGTTAGGGCAATCAAAGACCGCCTTCTCCCAAATCGTGGTCCCATCAAGCGTCCGATCCGATAAAAGACCGTTGATACCAAATCGACTCGGTGGATAAACAACAAGTTTCTTTTTTCCGATGCTCAATTTTGTGGCTAGAATTGACAGAAGAGAAACTTGACAAACTGATTAAAACACTCTCCACTGCCATGGAATCCGTCAAGACTGAGCTGATATCGAAGATTCAAAATCTAACTGCTCAAACTCAAGGCATATCTGTTGCAGATCTCAACAAGGCGATCGCAGTCAACTTTGGTTCTCTGACCTACCACCTCACTACTCTTTTGATCAAACCAAAAAGGGGAAGGACATAGTGAGAAACTAACTGACCTGACAAAGTGCGGGGGACATCACAAACTCGGACTCTTGAAAAAAGATGTCCAAAGAACAGATAAATTTGAAGAAGCCGAAAATGCCAAGAAGAAAAGAAGGGCGAAAAAAAAAAGAGGCGTAAAATCAACAAGAAATTCAGATCGAGAGTGAAGAAAGGAAGGGCTGGAAAATCCGCATGCGTAACCTAAGTCCAAAGACAAGAGTTGATGAGATCATCCCAAAAACTGCTAGCATCTTCTAAGAAATTTGAGGAATGGAATAAGATCGAGAGTGAATGGCTTCGGATTCCTTTGTTCTTAATCTTGTTCCACAAGAAGAATCTCCTGATGAAGAATTCCTCAACTGGTTAGAAAATAAATACCCGGATTTTATGAAGTATCTGGAAAATGAGGCCAAGCTTATCAATGTAAAAATAATTCGCCAAGAGTATGATCTGTTGGAATACTCGAAAGAAGATGGCTCATTTGACAGATTGGCATTTCAAAGATTCTATTTTGACATCCCCGCATTTAACATAAATAACTCGATCCTCGTGCAGACTGATGATGTCAAATGGAAACTTTATCAGATTTCAATGTACCTCAAGATCAAAGAGAGATGCCAGAAGGATACAAGCCTAAAAGAGTGAAGAATCAGAAGACTACTCAGGATCAGCTGTTCTTATTTTCAAACTTTTCTAGATGTAACATGTAATCAACATTCATTAATGAGAAAAGTTTATTTTACGATCCTAAGACAAAGTCTCATTGTCTTGATTATATGCTCTTAATTGTTCTATTTTTTTTTATCAATCAGTATTTGGTTTCTCAAAGTGTTTTGGTTTCATCAAAAAAGGGAAATTGTTGGGAAATTTATAGTTTTGATGAAAGTTCCAAAAACACATGTAATAGGACCAAATTTACACAAGCAATGTATGATGTTTATATTACCCGCTATAGGAGACCAAATTGATAATGATTGTATAGAACAACCGATGAAATAGATAGGTCACATATTGAGGGGGGAAACTCAATATGTATAGGTCGAATCTGAAGACTCAAAAGATAAATGATATCCGATGGGCCGAATGCAAGACAAGAACAAAAAGATCGATCGATCGATCTAGTCGATATCTCACCAAGTCATAAAGCTCAAACTCGTAATACTTGAAGATCGGATGACTTCCGAAGATCGGACCAGAAGACCTACATCACCGAAAGTCGCTAGTTGAAGCTAAGTCAACCGGCACCGAAGACTCTATCGGTAGACCGATCGATTCGATCGATCAAAGTCGACCACCAGTGAAATCTGATGTTTCACCTAATCATACGTCGATGATCTGAACAAGAAGAATGTCAACCTTAGTTGGAAGAACAAACACTGAAAAGTGAGTCTGCTATCCAATAAGAACAAGACACGTATGATCGGAGCTTAGCATTCTTGGGATTTGATGATGCTTCTCTGAATTCGACTATAAAAACACTTTTCACGCTTTCGGCCATGCCATTCCTGAAGCTCGTCACATCAAGCCGGCAAGTCTACAAATATAGCCTGAAATTCAAATTGCTCTCCAACGGCTCTTTGATTTCAAGGTCTATAAATATGGGATCACACTTCAGAGTGAAAAACAAGGAACCTAAAATTTGAACAATCAAGAAGCTCAAGCTAATATCGATTTCCTGAAAGAACACGAACAAGAAAGATTAATTTTATTAAGTGTTCATCCCATAAAGTTCTTAGCATAGAAATCTTTTCATCTAGTTTGTTAGTCAATTTATATAATAAAAAAAAGATTTCATAGTTGAACCAAAACAATCTTACCCAAACCCCCAAGTTAGGTTAAGTTGTTTAGCAAGATTCGGCACTAGGGTTTCTAGTTACGATCTCTCAGGATCGGTTGAGTGTGAACTCTTTAAACATCTAGTTGGTGTCTTGTGTTGGACTTACACATAAAACAAAGTCCAGTTGGTTAAGTAGGTGCCCTTTGTGATAGGGAAGAGTGGGCGTGGGACCGGTTTGTCCGAACCACTATAAATCTTGTGTGCCTTTATCGCTTTGATTAATCGATTAAAAGATTAACTTTGGAATCTGATTTATCAAAACCGTTTTTCACACGGTAAAACTTAAGCTTCCTCACACATCGCTTAAACCGATAGTTACCGAATCGATCCGCCTTGAGCGATTAGTAAGTTGGTTATCACCAAACCGATTCACTCGCGACTCGATCAAAGCTAATCGCCCTCACACCGATCTGCACAAAAAGTTTTCAGAAGTCTATTCACCCCTCCCCTCTAGACTTCTGCCCTCACTAACCCGTTAGGGACCTGCATACTTGCATATCACACCTGATCCACGAAAAAGTTTTTGGAAGTCTATTCACCCCTCCCCTCTAGACTTCCACCCTTACTGAAACCCATTCGGGACCTACAAGTGGTATTAGAGCAGTGGTTCTTCCGACCACTGGCTTTGAATATCATCGGTTCTTGAGGAAGAACCTTTGTGGTCACTTGAACTGATCTTTGAAAATCATTTTTAAAACTCATACTTTTCAAAATCACCACAAGTATGGATAACACTTCAGGTATGCATCATAATTTACCCATGCTTTCTGTTGATGAGTATGCAGATTGGTCTATCGACATGAGAGACCATCTTGGAGTGATAAGAAACAGAATGGATGAGATTCTTGAGATAAGACCGATTATCATCTATCACTATAACCCAGCTGAAGCAGGAGAACGAGATCTTACTCAACTAGTTGAAGCAAGAATCAGAAAGAGTCCCTCTCTGATGGATGTAGATGAGAGGAAATTGTCTAATCTGGATACTGTTGCCAGACATCTCATCATGAAAACTATGGATGCTACTACACTAGAGAAAGTGAAGTACCTGAAGACAGCTAAGGAAGTTTGGAATACACTTGCTGAAATCTGCAGAGGAAATGAACAGATTAAGGACAACAAACTGCAAGCTGAGCTGGTGGTATTTGAGAAACTCAAGATGCTACCAAATGAAACAGTTGATCAATTTGATGGAAGGATCACTCGAGGAGTCAACCGACTTCGTGATCTAGGACGAGTAATGTTAAACAAGGATATCAACTACAAGATTCTCAGATCGTTGACTAAGAAATGGGATACAAAGGTGACCGTGATTAATGATTGTCAAGATATTGCTACCATGAAGCCAAATGATCTAATCTTCAGTTTGAAAGCCCATGAGTTCGACCTGATTGAGAGAGGACAAGGATCAGATGATGTCCCTGCTGAAGCTACTGCAAACTCAACTAAATCTGTTGCATTTCAGGCAACCAGTAGCAGTTCACGAATTGTTGAACTAGTTGGAAAACATCATCAGCCAGGCCGAACGAATTTCACTTCTAATTAGAAAACTTGAACGAACAAATGTTCAGATGGGCAAGTACAGAAAGTTTTATGACGATTATCGACGAACTAGAGGAAGAGATCAAAGATCTTTTGACAGATCACAAGAAAGGTATCGTTCTTCAGGTGATAGGGATAACAGAAGAGATGTCAGGAAAGATGATCGTAGAGAGGATCGCAGAGAGAACACACGAGATGAGAGATCAGATAAGAGAGGTTCTGATTACAGACAAGGTGGAAAGTCTCCTGACAGATCGTACCGAAGAAATGATTCACCTAACAGAGGAAATTCTGGAGACTCGAGGGTTTGCTACAACTGTCAAAAACTAGGTCACTACAGTGCTGATTGCCCCGACCTGACTCCCAAGGAGAGAGAGGAAAAGCAGAACATAATATGTTGAAGATTTCTGTCTGATTACCACAACTGATGATGTCGATGATATGAACTTCTCATCTGATGACAACATCTATTTCATGGCCAGAGAAACTGAACAATCTGAGGTAATCTCTAAACATTTGGTTCCCTGTTCTACACCTGTTGTGCTAAGCACATCTGCTGGAGAGATTAACCTGCAGGTCTACAATGACCAATTGCTTGATGATATCTCTAATGCAATAAATACTTATACATAAGTGGATGTCGAGAACGATAACCTAAGGGCTGAGAATATTCGGCTTGTCAAGGATATTGAGGCAAGTAAAGCAGCTGAACTAAAATCAGCTGAAATTGTTCAGAAGATGACTAAAGAACAGGAGTTTCTGAAAGTCAGTACTATTGATCAGGGAAAGCTGATAAAGGAACAATTGGTTTTCAATGAACGACAAGCTGGAGAACTCAAAGTTCTTCAGGCTAAGTTTGATGAACTCTTCCGAATGCATGAGAATCTTAAAACTACTGAGGACAGTTTGCGTAAGAAAATAGAGGTTTTCACAAAATTATCTAAGACTGTTCAAGATCTGAACAACTATTTTCGTACGCCAATTGATAAGAAGGGAATTGGGTATGAGAACCCTTCTGGATCCTCAAAAGCCCCGTTTGGTTCACATCAGAAAAGTGTAACCAAATGAGTTTCTGATCAAGATACACGAAAAGCCAAATTTGTATCAGATAAGGGAAAAGAATCAGCTGACCAGGCAAGGCGAGTGCCGGATCAGAAAGGGAACAGAAATTAACCCCAACTAATCAGACATCAGCCGAGGAATCAACAGAAGAATCTTGTTCTTCTGAAGAGACCTCAGCCAAATCAGCAGAGTAGGCCTCAGTCTGGACCATCTAGTGAGAGACAGTACCAGTTGAAGTCAACTCAATCCAAGCTGCCTAACAAGCAAGCCAAGGGTAAACTGCTAAGACAATCTATGCCAGAAAGATATGAATCTTTTAATGGTAGCAGTCATACCTACCCTTACAATCAGAAACCTAGGGCTGCTGCACCTGAGCCCCACTGGATTAAAAGAAGACAAGTATCAATGAAAAATCCCAAGTCTTCTGATTCATCCAAGGCTCACACTAATAATCATACTGATCAGATTGCATATGAAGAAATGTATGATTATGTAGATGTTTATGGGAGACAAATCAAGCCTTCTGTGTTCAACAAAAGTGCCAGATTTGTTTGGATCCTGAAAGGTACTTCAAACCCCACAGGACCCGATTCTACTGGGGTACCTAAAATCTGATTTGCTCGCAGGCTCGAGTGGGACTGGCTAATAAAGGAGGTGTACAAGCAACTATCTGGTACATAGATAATGGATGTTCAAGGCACATGACTGGAAGTCAACATCTCCTCAGCAACTACATTGAGAAACCAGGCCCATGAGTTCTCTTTGGGGACGACAACTTTGGTTTTACCATAGGAGTTGGAACCTTAGTGAACGATGATGTATAGATTACAGGTGTTTCATACGTTGACAACTTAAGGCACAGCCTGTTATCTGTATCTCAGTTCTGCGACAACGGATTTAGTGTTGAGTTCTCATCAGATCAATGCACAATCAGAAATCGAGTGACTCAACAGATTTTGCTAACTGGCTCCAGAAAAGGAACGATTTATACAGCAGATTGGGAAAGTTGTCCAATAAATACATCCTTGATTGTTAAGAATTCAAAGAGCTCCAGTTGGCTCTGGCACAAGAGAATGAGCCATCCGAACTTCAAAACTCTTAACAAGATAGCAAGGATGTCCTTGGTTGAAGGTCTCCCGAATGAAGTATTCTCTAAGGATCAGACATGTGTCGCATGTCAGAAGGGAAAACAAGTAAAAGCTTCATTCAAAGGGATACCTTCTCCTCCATCCAGCAGAGTACTACAACTGCTCCATATGGATCTATTTGGACCAGTTACGCCTCTTAGTTTCAGTGGACGCAAATACACTCTGGTGGTCGTGGACGATTATTCCAAGTTCACCTGGGTTGCATTCTTGTATAAGAAGAGTGAAACTACAACAAAGTTACCTGAACTTCTAAAGAAGATTCAGAATGAGAAGGGTCTCAGCATAGTGAAAATCAGATTAGATAAAGGTACAGAATTCTTGAACCAATTTATATCTAATTTTTGCTCTGAGTATGGTATAGAGCATGAGACGTCAGCTGCCAGAACACCACAACAAAATGGCGTAGCAGAAAGAAGAAGCAGAACACTTAAAGAAGCTGCACGCACCATGTTAGCTGAGCATGCAACACAAAGCCGTTTCTGGGCAGAAGCTATCAATACTGCTTGTCACACGCAGAACAAATGTTCTCTGACTAAGATTCACTTTAAAACACCTTGTGAACTGTGGAAGGGAAGAAAACCTCGTGTTTCCTATTTTCATGTGTTCGAGTGCAAGTGTTTCATACACAACAATGGGAAGAGTCAGTTGAGAACCTTCGATGCCAAGTCAGATGAGGGTATATTCTTAGGATATTCCTCAACCAGCAAAGAATTTAGGGTTTTCAACAAACGAACCCTAGTCGTGGAAGAAACACCTCATGTGGTATTTGATGAGTCAACATCTGATCAAGAGAAATCTGCCGCAGAACAAGATGTACCAGACAAACTAGATTCACTGAAAATGGATCAGTTAAGGCTCAAAGAAAATTATCTAAAATACGTCACTGTATATGTTCCTAACTTTGACCTTGACGATTCACCAGGTTAGTCAGACCCTAAGATACGTACAACTTTCAGTGAAGAAGCTGGTACAACTGAGACAGTAACAACTGAACCATCTGGTTCTGGGGGAACACCTGATGTTTCGGCGGACAGACTTCAGCACATGATGAGTCCAACATCAGCTGAATATGTCCATGCCAAGTGGATCCTACTCAAGTACCTCTCCCAGTCTCTAGTGATGAATCTTTATCAGAAGAGGATGATATTCTCCAAACTGATGATAATCAGGATAGAAGGACCGGGATAACCAGTCATCCAACTGACCTGATCATCGGGGACCCATATGATAGAGTCAAAACTAGACATCAGATTGGTGAGAGTGCAATGTACTGTTGTTATCTGTTTTTGAAGGAACCACTCACAGTTGAAGAAGCTCATCAAGATGCAAGCTGGATTCTAGCCATGCAAGAAGAACTAGAGCAGTTTGAGAGAAATCAAGTTTGGGAACTTGTAGACAGACCAACTCATCAAGATGTGATTGGTACTAAGTGGGTCTTCAAGAACAAGAAGGATGAGCACAATGTGATAACCAGAAATAAGGAAAAACTTGTTGTTAAGGGATATTCACAATCAGAAGGGATTGATTATGATGAAACCTTTGCACCAGTCGCTCGCCTAGAAGCCATTCGGCTGTTTCTGGCTTATGCAGCTCATAGGGATTTACTGTGTATCAGATGGATGTAAAGAGTGCATTCTTAAATGGGGTACTAGCTGAGGAAGTTTATGCTGAACAACCTCCTGGCTTTGAAATGAGAAACCAAGTGTACCGTTTAAGAAAAGCTCTTTATGGACTAAAACAGGCTCCTAGAGCATGGTATGATACACTGTCCTAGTTCTTGACAGAAAATGGTTTCACCAAGGGCTTGATTGATAGGACCTTGTTCAGAATTGAAGACGGTGAAGATATTCTGATGGTTCAGATCTATGTGGACGATATAATCTTTGGTTCTCCTAATCAGAAACTATGTGAGAAATTCAGTAAACTAATGCAAGGGAAATTTGAGATGTCCATGATGGGTCAGATGAGTTACTTTCTAGGTCTTCAAGTCCAACAAGCTCACACAGGGATCTTCATCTGTCAGGCGAAGTACACAAGGAATTTATTGGCTAAGTATGGTGTTCAGAATTGCAAGGAAGCCAGAATTCCAATGATGACTTCTTTCAAAATGGACCCAGATGAAGGTGGTAAGAAAACTAATCTGAAAGAGTATAGGGCTTTGATAGGATCACTACTATACCTGACTGCCAGCAGACCAGATATAACCTTCGCAGTAGGTGTATGTGCCAGATTTCAGGCAAATTCGAAGCAAAGTCACCTGGAAGCAGCTAAGCGGATTCTTAAGTATCTGAAGGGTACTGTAAACCTCGGTTTATGGTATCCAGCAGATGATAATCTAGAGCTTAGTGGGTACTCTGATTCTGATTATGGAGATTGCAGAATAGACAGAAAATCAACCTCGGGTACCTATCAGTTTTTGGGAAGTAAGCTGGTCTCTTGGTTCTCTAAGAAGCAGACATCTGTTGCCACATCTACTACTGAAGCAGAATATATGGCCGCAGGAAGCTGTTGCTCCCAACTGCTCTCGCTATGTCAGCAGCTGAGGGATTATAACATTGTAGCTACAAATGTGCCTATTTTCTGTGACAGTAATAGTGCAATTGCTATCACTCAGAACCCAGTTCTACACACAAGATGCAAGCATGTGGACATCAGACATCACTTTATCCGAGACCATGCAGAAAAGAAGAACATCAGAATAGAAAAGATCCATACTGATATGCAAAGAGCTGATATCTTAACCAAACCTCTAGCTGAAGTCAGATTCAGAGAGCTATGCAATGAGCTAGGTTTACTGGATTTAGGAGAAGATGCACTAGATTACTTTGGTGGATTAATCTCAAACACCAGTTGATTAAGAGATTGACCAGGTAAGATGGTAAGATGAAGAAAGAACTTCATATGATCAGAAGAGATCAGTTGGGAACTGATCAGAAAGGAATGTCAGGTGAAGGGGGAACTTCAACTGACTAAGGGTGTTTGGGTCAGAAGGAACCTGATCTGAGGGATAAAAACATTGTTAGGAAAATTTGCTAAGGTATAGACTACAAAATAAGATCAACAAATCAGAAGAGTTGGATCAGATACAAGTGGTAACTGGTTGATTACAACATCAACCAGTCAGATACATTCTCTGTTTACATTATCTTAACTTATCTATTTTTCTGTAATGATTACTGTTCACCTTACTTTATGATGCAAGCCCTGCAAGCATTAAATACAGATGTGGGGTTTCTGTATTTATTAGCTTTTAATGCGTATTTTCGCATCCAAAATACTTTCAGAAAATTTTCTTGACCGCACGATTATTTTACTTTAAGACCGCTTAATCTAAGCCGTTCATTTCAAAACACGAATACTCAAGTATTTGTGGGAATCTGTGTAAAATGTTTTTCCCTCGCACCATTTAAAACCCTAAAGTTCTTTCAACTTCACACTTTAGAAATATTCCAGAATTCTCCATAACTACTCTGTGCAAAACTCGATTCAATTGAGAGAATACAAATCGATTATTTCAAAATATTCCAACTTTCGAATCGATTTCTGGTAATTTCTAAGTGATTACTATGTGATATTATGTGGATTTCACTGTTCTACACTTTCCTATGAACTGTGATTTCTCACTAATATATTTTCTGGGATTAAAGCTTTATCTAAGTTAATGTTTGATTTACACATTTGAGAATATGCGTATATGCCTATCATGAGATCCATGTGCAAAATTATGCCTTAGTTGATGTTTTGGGTTGTTTTGTTGCTGTTTTTGCTATATAAATTACTCAAACTCATCACTAAATTGTTCTTTTGATGTAGAAATGGCGCAGTTATCAGTAATTTCAGGCCAGGGTAAAAAGATGTGCAATTTTCTGTCAATGAAGAAAGACATCATCGATGAAAAATATGTTATCTTCAACACGACGATGGATGCTGAATCAAAGGAGATCTTGGATTGTCTCCAGGATGTAGGACTTGAACAATTCTGCTACAGATACCAAGATATTGTACATACGTATGAAGCCCTTGAGTTCCTGTACAATCTCGAGATGGATGACGAAGGCAGGTTGAAATCTTCCGTAGGTGGTTTCGACATTCTTGTTACTAATGAAGACCTATTCAGAATCTTCGGTCTTCAATCTGGAACCGTTGATCCAACCACATTCACAACAGAAGTCAACGAGAAAACTTACCTAAAGGATGTCTTGTTAAGACCGTTCAACATAGAGAAAGTATTCAATGTCAAAGTACCACATCTCAGACGAAAATATCGTCTTCTATTTGAGATTGTGTCCAAGGTGATTCTTTGTATCACACACAATATAGATGCTCTTACTGCTGTGAAGCAGAATGTGATGACAGCAATAATCAGCAAGGCCGAAAATCTAAATTGGGCTGGACTATTCAAGTCAAGGTTGCTGAAGGAAACAACCAAGTTCAAGTTGAACGAGAGAAACAAAGTTTATCTGACTCTGAAATGCTCGTATATCCACAAAGTGTCAATTCTACTAGATGATAAGCTGCCAGATAACTTCGAGTGGAATGAGGAAGGAAAGAAGGTCTATTTGGCAAAGTTTAAGGCCATTTTGGGAAAGGATGGACCGTTATCTGGGCAATCTGATGATGATCCAACACCGTATGTGCCCAGAACGAGAGGAGAAGGCAAGGGCTCCAAGGCTGCCGAGTCGTCTGAGATGCAGACTGCTCCCAAGAGGATGAAGAGAAAAACTCTGGCCAAGAAGCCAGAGGCAGTAGAGAAGAAGCAGAAGAAGATCACTTTAATTCTGCAGAAGGCAGTAGCGGACCCATCTGAGCAGATACCGAAGACAGGCGAGCCTGAACAGATTGGAAGAGAGACGGAGCTGATTCATCTGGAATCAAATGTGGAAGCTGCTGAGAGTCCAGAACGAACTGTCAGCTTAGAAAGAGAAACTGTTCAGGAGGAATAGATGTTGGAGGGAACTGTTGAAAGTGTAGCTGAGAGGGAAGCAGAGGTTGCACCATCTGGGGAGGAATCACCTTCTGATTCTATGCCTCTTAGCACTGTGTTCCGAAAAGAGAGATCCCCTAATCCCACATCCAAGTCACCTTCACCCCCACCTCAGCCAGCTGAACCCATATCTGACTTACCTCCCACTTCTCCACACCTAGAAAAAATACCTATTCCAGAACCAACACCTACACTAGAACCAGTTGTTCCCATCCCGGAGAAGCCGACAGAACCTGAAGAAGAAACGATTGAGGAGCAGTCGCTCATGGAGACTGAGACCACAGATGACAGATATGTCTCTGTCTCCCAAAATCCGTTAGGAAGAAGATCCGGTGGTATACATTCTAAAGCAGCAGATAAAAGTTTATCTGCTTGACATCTGCCAGGACCTCATCAACCATCCGGGTCCTCAGGAAAAGATAGAGGAGATTGTGTTCTGGAGGGACATAAGGTTGAAAAGTGTAGAGGAGATTCTGATTCTGAAGGCGAAATGCTTGGCAAATGCTGGAGTAGAAAGTGTAATCAATGACGACATCAGATGGCTAATCCATGATAGATTCAAGATTCCAAGGTTGGAAGAATGCCTGGATCAAGAATACCAGTATGTCGAGCAAGCTGCCGATGAACCAAGAGTGGGTGCTGCAGATGAGACCCAGCTTGGCGAGGCATCAACATCTGGTCAGACTGCTGCTTTGAGTGCCGATACCCTAGATCACTTCTCTTCAAAGATTCAGAATGGGGTAAAGGCTTCCATTGATGCTCAATTCACCACTCTTACTACAGCTCTAATGAAACGGTTCGAGGAGGAGCAGAGCGATCTGCTAAAAAAGGAGAGGAAGCTGACCGTCGACAAGATCACGCTCATGCACAATCAAATTCTCGAATCGGTGATGAAGCGGGTTGATCTATTTGTGGAAAAGCTAAGTCTCCAGACCTCCATGTTGGGCGACACCCAAATATTGCTGGAAAGTGTCTGAGGATCCTTAGAACATACAGAAACTTGCCTGGATCTAGGGTGGAAACGATTTGAGGGTTTTGTTAACCAATCCAAAAAGGCAATTGAATCTGGTCTGAACAGACTTCTGAGCCTAGAACCTTCGTTTGCCACGCCTAAGGATATTGCAAGTCTAAAGGAGGAGATTTCCACTAAGCTGGTAAATCTGTCAAATAGGCTGTCACCACTTTTTGATAAAACCAAAAAGGGGGAAGGACAAGAGCTAGAAAAACAGATGCAGTTGATACTAGCTGAAACCTCATCTGTACCGTTTGAACCGTCTGCTAAACTATATGCCATGCCAGAACCTAGGTAATGTCTGAAGGTGAGGAGATGGGCCTGCAGATTCCTGAAGCACCTCCATTTGAGACCATCCTGTTGGTATTTAGAGGCACGTAAACACGTAAAACATGCGCAGCGAAATTAAATAGTTCACCAACAACGAACATATAATTGCAAGTATGAACACGAAAAACTGTAACAAGAAATCTTAAAGCAACTCAAGAGCAGATTTCTCAACTACGGTATCCACGTAATCCCCGTTTACAAATTTGCGCAGATTCGCCAGCGTTGAATCCCGAGATTAATTTGCTAGGAAACTTCTAACTCTAGATTTTTATGGAGAAATTTGAACAACTGATAATTATGAATCCCAAGAGCTCATATTTATAGGAGAGACTCAGCTTAAATCTTAAGCTAGCCTAATTAGGAAATAATATCCCTAATCCTTATTTGTATAAATCCCTAGGATTTTGTTGGTCCCGGTGGGAAAACCTATTTTGCGCGTGCGGAAGCAAGACGTTTTCATTTCGGTGCATAAAAACAGGGATGAGGGCAGAGTGCTCCAATTTTTCGAAACTTTTGAGCTCATGTGTGTGCTTTGCTTATAAACGAATGCGTATGACAAGTATAAACATAAAGCAGTAAACAACACAGCAATATATAGTGGTTCGGACAACCAGTCCTACATCCACTCTCCCTCTCTAGGGAAATTCCTTTAAACGGGACTTATCACCCTCCACGGGATTGCCAATAGATATTTACCGAGCTCACACTCGAACTGGACTTATAACCCTCTCTCGGGTTCGCCTCGGGACTTATCACCCTCCACGGGATTGCCAATAGATATTTACCGAGCTCACACTCGAACTGGACTTATAACCCTCTCTCAGGTTCGCCTCGGGACTTATCACCCTCCACTCAGGATTGCCAATAGATATTTAACTCACACTCGACTACCCCTCTCTTCACCACCCTCACTCGGGTTGCCTAACAACTACCTCACTTCACCACCGGTTTGGGTTTGGTGTTGTCTCCAACTATGGTGAGATTTTCCCTTACAATGGTTTAGCCTCAATGCTAAGGTTGGGAAAATCTCTCTAAGCTTATGATACATCGTGGGTTGCTTAGATTGGGTTCTAGAACACTCTTTGAATATATTTGTATATCTATAGGCTTGTGTTCTAGGGTGGGAATGCTTTGGCTATAACATTTTTTGGCTCTGTAGCATTGTTGCTATCTTTTTCACACTTCCACACCTGATAATGAAGGAAGAACTTGTATTTATAGTGTGGATTTGAATGTTACCGTTGGAGAGAATCACATTCAAATCCATACTATTCTTTGTAAGTTCTGCAGCTTTTCCCGGCTGTTTGTCTTCCTCTCGTTGGTCCACGTCACCGGGATTCCAATTTATATTCCTCGGCTTGATTGCCTCGGAACATTCGGGATATCTTGAGCATTCAAGATATTCTTGAGTCTTCATAAAACATGCCTTGATATTTCTCCGAGTCTTCGATTTTCTCGAGCCTTGATTTCTCATCTTCTCGAGTCTTGATATCTCGATTTCTTCTTGAGTCTTGAAAAAACTAACCTGCTTCTATACCGCCGACTATACACAGTGCGAGATAATATCCCGAACACTCTAAAAACCTGAATCTGATTCATCTATCAAGATTATCCCTACATGTGTCATACTTAGGGGTTTTGGGATCTAATCAAAATCATATAATCTTTTATTAAATTCATCTCCCAACAATTTCCCCCTTTTTGATGATGCCAAAACCTATCTTGTTTACAAACATATAACCTATACTCAGGTTTCAGTTTTTCCTATTACAAGAGAGGTAAATCTCCAATCAATTTAAAAACATTCAACAAATTTCTTTAGTAATGAATCTTTTCTAAATAGATCATTACTAAATACTTAAGCAGTTTCTTATAGCATCATATAGTTTCCCTTATATATGAGCATATAATCAGATCAGAGACATTCAATCAGGCATATCTAAATAACAGAAAAAAAAAAGATAATGAGATATTATCTTTGAGCATAAAGATAAAAGTTTCATTGATTGTATGTTATCAGTTACAGATTACAATGAACTTATCAAAGAAGTAAAGACACAAACATAAAGAATTACAAGTCTTGATCTTGGTCTTGATCTTCATCTTCCCGCCGACTCCTCATTCCTCTTCTTCTCTGGACCTTTATGCGATCGGGCATCTTGACACTCATCTTGGCCGAGTTCGATTTCTTCCGATTTGAACATCCTGACCCTCAGGTCTCTTTTGCTTACTGACCCTCAGGTTACTTGACCTATACTGAGTCTCAGTCCACTTTACTGATCCTTCAGTATTCCTTTTCACTCATGCTATCTGATTTCCTTCTTGATCTGATCAGTTCGACTGATTAGATCAATCACTTCTTTAGATCAATATATCAGAATAGCATCAGGTCATCATATTAGGTTAGCATATCAGGTTTATCATATCTGATCTCGATCACGTCTGATCTTGATCAGTCTCTTTCACTTATCTTCTGATTTGCAACCTTTTCTTCCGATTTGCTGGCTTTAGCTTTTCTTCATTTCGATTCTCCTGATTCATCATTCACTCTGAACTCATCTAACTCATCTGATCTTGATCAGTCTTGTCTGCAGCCTCGTCTGATCTCAATCATTTACTTTTGATTTCGTGAGTTCCCCCTCAAGTTGAAGTCCCCCTTTCAACTGATATAGACCGATATATCTGATTTGGTGAAGTTTTCAAGCTCAGCTGATTTTCTTCATTTGATCAGCTTTGTATGTAATCGATTTTTTGTTGACCTAACTCGATTCTTCTCGAGATTAAGACAATTCTTGGAAAATGTTCTTGCGAAACTTAGTCTAGAGTAGTAGACTCTCTTCCCTAAGTTGGTGCGATTTGACATGCGTAGATATCGTCTGATACACTCGATATGTCAATCCGCCGTAACTTTATCCAATTATCGGTCGCGTGATTTCTACACGCTGTCCTTGTGATGCAAATTTTTCTAAATAGGCTTTGAGAACTCAAATTTGCATCTGCACCCTTGCTTGGCCTCTATAAATTGGACCAATGTTTTACACAACATAACTCATTCACCATACATATCTTCTTCGTATGTATCCTGGTGAACCCTTGTTTCCGGTGAGATTTCCGGCGAACACTTTTACCCCTTTTTCCATGATTTTATCTTCTCAAATCAACTCTGTTTATCCCTTATTCTTTGCTTACGTCATCGCGTCAACGATTTCACATCACGATCGTTGCAAAGCTTCTTTTCACCATGGCGGTGGTTCTCATTGCAGAACCGAAAGACACTTCTCCTAACCGTATGCACCTTGTGTGTCTATCGTTATGACGTGACTACCATCAACAGACTTAGTCTGAAAATGAATGTGAGTTTGATATACGATCTTAATCAGATAACGGCTGATCTTCCTATATCAAACTCACCCTTTAACAGCTGGAGCGCCCTTTTGCTCCTCCTAGGGGCTCCTGGCTAAAAAAAATCCTATCAAGGCCGCTCTCGCTCCATTTTCTTGATCTTCAGCTTCTGCGAGCGCCTTGGGATTTTCTTCTTTAAAAGCCTCTCTCACCCTTGTTAAGTGGGGGAAATGAGAGCATCATATTTAAAAATCTCTCTTTCCTGCTCCACTTGGGTTGGGATGAGGGTTTAGGGATATAGCTTAAGGGTTTAGGGTTTAGAGTTATGTATTGACCTTCAGGTTTTCTTGCATTTGTAACTTGTAATGTAACCTGACCTTCGGGTCTTTATCAATGAAAAGTTCTATTATTCCATTGTTGTGTAAAACTTTCTTTTCTTGGTACCGCTTGTTGATATCGGATCGAGAGATAGGTTTAAAAAGAAAAGATCTCGCTTTCGGTAAAAACATTGAAAAAAGTAATCTTTTGAGCACCGCCTTTCGATACCACTTGTTGGTCCCGGTGGGAAAACCTATTTTTATGCGTCTCGGAAGCAAGACGTTTTTCATTTCGATTGCATAAAAAAAGGGGATGAGGGCAGAGTGCTCCAATTTTTCGAAACTTTTTGAGCTCATGTGTGTGCTTTGCTTATAAAACGAATCGCGTATGACAAGTATAAACATAAAGCGAAGAACAACACAAAGAATATATAGTGGTTCGGACAACCATTCCTACATCCACTCTCCCTCTCTAGGGAAATTCCTTTAAACGGGACTTATCACCCTCCACGGGATTGCCAATAGATATTTACCGAGCTCACACTCGAACTGGACTTATAACCCTCTCTCGGGTTCGCCTCGGGACTTATCACCCTCCACGGGATTGCCAATAGATATTTACCGAGCTCACACTCGAACTGGACTTATAACCCTCTCTCGGGTTCGCCTCGGGACTTTATCACCCTCACTCGGGTTTGCCTAACAACTACCTCACTTCACCACTGGGTTTGGGTTTTGGTGTTGTCTCCAACTATGGTGAGATTTTCCCTTACAATGGTTTAGCCTCAATGCTAAGGTTGGGAAAATCTCTCTAAGCTTATGATACATCGTGGGTTGCTTAGAATGGGTTCTAGAACACTCTTTGAATATATTTGTATATCTATAGGCTTGTGTTCTAGGGTGGGAATGCTTTGGCTATAACACTTTTTGGCTCTGTAGCATTGTTGCTATCTTTTTCACACTTCCACACTGATAATGAAGGAAGAACTTGTATTTATAGTGTGGATTTGAATGTTACCGTTGGAGAGAATCACATTCAAATCCATACTATTCTTTATAAGTTCTCGCACTTTTTCTGGGCTGGTTGTCTTCCTCTCGTTGGTCCACGTCGGTTTGGATTCCAACGGCTATATTCCTCAGCTTCAGTGCCTCGGAACATTCAGGATATATCTTGAGCATTCAAGATATTCTTGAGTCTTCGATAAATCTTGTGCCTTGATGATTCTCCGAGTCTTCGATTTTCTCGAGCCTTCGCTCAGATCTTCTTGAGTCTTGATATCTCGCTTTCTTCTTGAGTCTTCGAGAAAAAACTAACTGTTCTATATCTCTTGCCGACTATACACGTGCGAGATAATATCCCTAACACTCTAAAACTGAATCCTGATTCATCTATCAAGATTATCCTGAACATGTCATACTTAGGGGTTTTGGGATCTAATCAAAATCATATAATCTTTTATTAAATTCATCTCCCAACAGATTTATTTCTCTATATAAATCTCTACGAATTTAATTTCCATATGTGGAAAATCTCTACGATTTATTTCCTCATATAATTAAATCCTACAATAATATTCCATATATTATTGTTGGGAATTCCTATTTAATTAAATCCAATTTAATTAAACATTAATAATAATTAATTCCAAATTAATCTATTATTAATTAATTCTCCATAAATTAAATATTAAATCCAATTTAACATTTAATCAACCAACTTTAATCTGTAAAGGGGACTACTTGTTGTGTGACCCATAGGCCCTCATATATCGAGCGATTAGTCAAACTAACGGTCTTAATTGAACCCTAGACAATAAATCAGACATTCTCAATATATGAGGTACGTTGCGAGAAAAGTGCAACTACATGTAATAGAAATGTGGGCAATTGCGATTTTCTCCTTTCATTCACGAATACTCGATTTAGTCTTGAACATGATGAAGTGTCTAGTCAAGTAACTAAATCTATTTATCTCTAATCACTAATTGATCATTAGTGTCACACTTAGTCACAAAGTCTAAGTTGACGTGCATTTGCCAATGACTTAGATCCAATTATGATGAGAAGATGAGTGTTCTCTCTAAATCCACTTTGAGGAATGAATCCTTTTCTTGGCTCAACTACCACGCACATGCACTTCGTGATGAACCCAATCTAAGCTATATCTACCCATAGACGGGTGCAAGCGTCGGTCATGGTCAAAGTTCGTCACTCCACACATGTCGTGCGTATTGACCTCAAGTCAAAGGAGTATCGCATAACTCCCACTAACCGAGACACACGTAGACACATATAGTGGAACTACATCAAACAGTTTCTCGGATGGGTATACCAATACCCTCTAAGGTATTTGTGCATCCATCATGAGATACCTAGTATCTCGTAGGATCTTACTACACTCTCTAAGAGTATGATGCAGATCGCACACCAATCTCCATTGCATCATCAATATCTCATTCTTGATGATCCTCGATTGGGGTTATTTGAGAATCAAGCTTAAGTCATCTGAGTTCTCACACACTCAATGACATCAGTGATTCATGGGAACATATATAAGAATAAATGCAAACAATCAAACATAATATTCTAATGAGTGTAACGCCATACATTTAATATTAAACAAACATTAACATTAAACAAATACTGAATATTATCTGAATATTATCTGAGTATTATGTCCTTACAAGGATTGTCTCTAGGACACTAACACTAACAATCTCCCACTTGAACTAGAGCCAATCACCTACATGTCTAACCCCTACACCATTAAAATGTCTAGTGTGTACATGAACACCCAAAGCCTTGGTGAAAGGATCAGCCAGGTTATCCTCCGTGGGGACACATTCTAACTCTATCTCTCCTCTAGCGATTATCTCTCTTATCAAGTGATAACGCCTCGGTACATGCTTGTTTCTGTTATTGGATCTCGGTTCCTTAGCTTGCGCAACCGCACCAGTGTTTTCATAATACAACTTTATTGAACTGCTGGCACTCGGAACTACCCCTAGTTCACTTAAGAACTGTTTTATCCAGACAGCTTCTTTGGCAGCTTCCACCACAGCAATGTACTCAGCTTCGGTTGTTGAATACGCGGTAGTCTCTTGCTTGGAACTATTCCACCATTGAGAGTGAACACATAGCCCGATTGTGACTTGTAATCGTCACAGTCGGATTGGAAACTTGCGTCAGCATAGCCAGTGGCCATCAATTCTGACTGTCCTCCGTAAAGTATGTCTGAGGTACTTAAGAATATTCTTGACAATAATCTAATGAGGTTCATCCGGATTCTGTTGGTATCTACCAGTGGTGCTGACAGCGAAGGCCACATCCGGCCTTGTGCAAGTCATGGCGTACATGATGGATCCAATTGCAGATGCATATGGTATATCCTTCATGCGCTGGATATCAGTGTCTGTGGAAGGACAATCCTTCTTAGACAACTTTATCCCATGACATGCCGGCAGAGAACCTCTCTTAGAGTTCTCCATCGCAAATCGCTTCAACACCTTGTCTACGTAGGTTGGCTGTGACAGCCCTAGCATTCTTTTGGATCTATCCTTATGGATCTTGATCCCTAAGATGTAGCACGCTTCACCAAGATCCTTCATCATGAAGGTGTTTGATAACCATTCTTTCACTGACTGCATTAGTGGGATATTGTTTCCCATAATGAGTATGTCATCGACATACACAACTATGAAAACAATATTCTTCCCAATGCACTTCCTATAAACGCACGGGTCTTCCGAATTTCTGATGAAGTCAAAAGATTTGACAGCTTCATCAAATCGGATATTCCAACTCCTAGAAGCTTGCTTCAATCCATAGATGGGTCGTTTAAGCTTGCACACAAGATTAGATTTTGGCTTTGATATAAAACCTTCAGGTTGAGTCATAAACACTTCCTTGTCAATGTTGCCATTGAGGAAAGTTGTTTTGACATCCATCTGTCAAATCTCATAATCTAGATGTGCTGTTACCGCAAGTAAAATTCGAATGGACTTGATCTTAGCAACTGGTGAGAAAGTCTCATCATAGTCAATGCCTTTGTGTTGACAATAAGCTTTCGCCACCAACCTAGCCTTGTAGGTTTGTACTTTGCCATTTGCATCGGTCTTTCGTTTGAAGACCCACTTGCAACCTATGGGTCTAACCCCTTTTGGCAATTCAACCAAGTCCCAAACTTGATTGATGTACATCGAGTCCATCTTGGATTTCATGGCTTCATGCCACTTCTTTGAGTCAACATCTAATGTTGCCTCAGTGTAAGTCTTAGGTTCGTCTTTATCCAGAATTTCCATGTCATCATGTTCCTCTACGAGGAAACCATAATATCTAGTGAGTGGATTACGAACTCTAGTGGGTTTACGGAGTTGTGGTTGTTCAAACTGCACATTCTGATTGTGAAATTTTTTTGGTGCAGTGATCTCATCGTTGACCGGGGAGGCTTCGAGAGCGACACTTCCGGATGCTTCTTGAGCATTTCCGGATGCCTCTTGAATGGGAGTTTGAACTATTTTGTTCTCATTCAGTCTACTGCTCAACGAACTCCAATTACACTCCCACTGGCTGAAAGAGGATCATAAACTTCCACCATGTGAGCTGCTGAATGCTCCCACTGATTCTTTGTCATGTTGCTTTGACAATATATCAGTCTCCTTGTCAATTTGTGGTTCTTGAATTTCTTCAAGTTCTATCGGCTTACGACCTTGTCCCTTGAAGACGTAGTCTTCTTCAAGGAATTTGGCTTGCCTAGAAACAATCACTGTTTGTTTCTCAGGGAGATAGAAATAATGTCATCTAGTTTCCTTAGGATATCCCAAAAAAGTAACCCTTTTCACCTTTTGATTCCAACTTGTCAGTGAGCATCTTCTTCATAAACGCGGGGCAACCCCACGTTTTCATGTGAGTGAAGTTTGACTTCTTGCCATGACATAGCTCATATGGCGAATGCTCAACTGATTTGGATGGAATCATATTCAAAATGTAGATTGAGGTTTGAAGCGCGTATCCCCATAAGAATGTCAGAAGAGAGAAAAATCTCATCATGGACCTTACCATGTCCAACAAAGTTCGGTTTCTCCTCTCGAACACACCATTCATTTGTGGTGTTCCTGGAGGAGTCCATTGTGATTGGATTCCATGCAACTTCAAGTAATCAGTGAACTCATGGCTAAGATATTCTCCTCCTCGATCTGATCGAAGAGTCTTAATACTCTTACCAAGATGCTTCTATACTTCAGCCTTATACTCTTTGAACTTCTCAAAGGACTCTTGTGTTTCATCAGATACACATACCCGAACCTAGAAAAATCATCAGTAAAGGTTATGAAGTATCCGAAGTGACCCCTAGCTAGAGTGGGTAGTGTTCCACAAATGTCACTTTGTATCAAGTCTAAAACTTCTTTGGCACGAACCCCTTTCCCAAAAAAGGGTTTGTTGATCATATTGCCTTTGAGACAAGATTCGTAATTTCCATAAGATTCAAAATAGAATGGGGTTAAGTAGTCCAACTTTCTTAACCTTGCAATTCTTTTCTCATTAGCATGACCAAGTCTACAATGCCACAAGTAAGTCGGGTTTTCATGATTACTAAGTTTGAGTAGTTTATTTTGTATATTAAGAATATCATGTCCACAATGCAACAAATATAAACCATTAGATAAAGGAACATTTCCATAAACATCACCATTAAGCAAAAAATAACAATTATTATTTGCAAAATGGAAGGAAAAACCTTCATTATCCAACATCGGAATAGAAATAATGTTGCGGGTAATAGAAGGAACAAAATAACAATTATTAAGTTCAAGTCTAAAACCAGAGGGTAAATCTAAAACATAAACGCCAACACGTTCAGCAACAACTCTTGCACCATTCCCAATGTGTAGGGCGACTTCACTCGGCCTAACTGCCCTGCTTTGCTTGAGACACTGCACATTAGTACAAATGTGTGAGCCACAACCGGTATCCAATACCCAGCAGTTAGTATCATTTGTGGACATGTTTATCTCAATAACAAACATACCTGTTCCAGTGGCTGAGACACCTTGTGTCTTCTTTTTAGCTGCTAGAACCTTACAGTCCTTCTTCCAATGCCCCTTCTGCTTGCAGTGGAGGCATACATCCTTCTCCACCCAATCCTTCTTTTGAATCCCACCTTTGGGCTTAAGGAGGTTCGGCTTGGAGCCTTTCTTTGCCTTGCCCCTTCGGTTCTTCTTTCCTTTCGGAGCAGAAGAAGTAGAGGCACTCACCATGAGCACGGGCTTTTCCTTAGCAGTGGAAGACTCAAAAGTCTTTAGCATGTTATGCAGCTCGGGCATAGTCGATTTCGTCTTATTATATTAAAGTTTACCACGAAACTCGAATATGAATCGGGAAGCGACTGAAGAATGGCATAAAAAACAACATTGGTCCCGAGCTCAATGCCCAACTGACCAAGTTTCTCGATTAGCCCTATCATCTTCAACACATGAAGAGAAACCTTCCCTCCTTCAGACATTCGATATCTAAACAGATCTCTCATCACTTCATAAATCTCGGAACGAGATTCAGAATCAAAGAGATCCTTCAGATGCTTGATCATCTTGAAGGGAAGCATCCTCTCATGCTGCCTTTGCAACTCGAGAGTCATCCGCCTGGGAAGCATCATCTTGATGCTTCTTTTGAGCTTCTGCGTCAAACGCCTCGACCTCTTCAGTACCAGCCTCCGGGGTAGAAGGGATTAGCGTGTCCAACATGTACTCAATCTTTTCTTGTCTGAGCACCAAACGAACGTTTCAGTGCCAGTCGAGAAAGTTTGGCCCAACCAATTTGTTCGTTTCCAAAATGCTTCTCAATGACAAGTTATTCATTTCAATAATCCTAGAGAAATAAAATAAAACGGGAATTAAAACACATAATTCCTATGATCAATATTCAGCAATCAAAATAAATATGGCCTTTTAAATTTATTTTGTCTCCATTATTTTCACATACTTAACGACCTCAACGGAAAAGTACGAATTTATATCACATATAAATCATAATGGACTAGGATCCACATTACTACTATTATAATCCCAGCGAGGGCTGATCATTATAACAGCATAACTGGTAGGTCTACAAACCAATTGCAATCTGCAACTCCTAGTTTGTCGAACCTAGTTCGACTGATGTCACTTACCCTTTATTCCCCGCGAGGGCTAGCGAAATAAAGTTAAGATGGTTTACAACCATCAAGCGGCTACATCACATGTCCCTATAAAAGTCCCGTTAGATGTAGATCCGAGCAAAATACGAGGGTCTTTAAGTACTCATTGGAACGAAATCTCCGGTTTACTTTTAATTTTGATGGAAGAATCTTATCAAATTAATGAGAAAACCATATTTTAGTGAGGAACATTTTAAAGGCGGGATATTAATTGCTTAATCGAGATCCATCATGATTTCTAAGTCACATTTGAGCAATTACGGGCGCCGCCTACCTAAACATGACATATGCGGACTAACAAATATTTGAGCGCCGTCTACCAAAGCATTTAACACGGTCCGACAATTATTGGGCGCCGCCTACCCAAACAGTTATAACGCGAACTGTAAAATGGGTTAACTAATTTAAAACGATTAAACAAGTTAATAGTGGGTTTTAATAAATCTTTTTTAAAACGAGCTTTAAGTCCAAATTAAAGTTTCAGTTTTAAGGTTATTAAAATTACAATTAATCTAATTAATTGTTATTGGTCCAACCAATTTTTTTTTTTGAAATTTAAACTTAATTAAAAATCCAAAAGTGTTCAATTATTTGTTTTATTCTGGGGGCTCAGGTGCAATTTCCAAAACTTGAACGGGAGGGCCTGTCTCAAATCAAATTTGCAAAACAGCCCTCCAACATCATCACCCATACCAAATCGAATCCAACTCGACAATCCAAACACCCAAATCAACCAAATTTCAGAAATTTTTAACGATTTCTTCACAAATTAATCCAATTAATCTACTGTGCAACCGAACCATGAAATCCAAACAATTAGAAAAACGTCCAGATTCAATGTCAGAAGCAAAGGGATGAAAATGAAGAACACGGCTCACGGCAACGTCAATCGGACCGAACCGAGTTGCCGGCATCACGCCTAGCGTCCGGGAGACTCGCAGTTGTGGTCGAATCGAGAAGGGGCATGGGTGGAGCCGCGGTCCCTTGGTCAGACCTGGTTCGAAACCAGTCTGATCGGAGAAGACGATCGAAGCAGCGGCGCGCCGCCACTGAGTCGTCTCGATTCCAGTGGCGCGCTGCCATGGAAAAACACCTAGAAAGACACGCCGGCCAAGTCCCGATGGAGTCCAGGTGCACCACCGTGAATAGATACGGCGTCAGGTGGAGGTGAATCGCAACAAAGGGCGGCGACTCGCGACGGGGGGTGAGCGAATTGTGATGGGAGCAAAGCATCACAACGGAAGCATCGCATCGCGATGGGCGCGACAAACCACGCCGCAGGCTTCTGCACGCGTCGCGAGGCACGGCGCCTAGCGTTGGCGTCAAGAGACGTGGCGTAGCGCCGCCGGCCGTGGAGCGATGAATTTCAGCGGCGAAAACCCCAATTTGGGGTTAACCCTAATTCTGGGGGTTGAAGATGAGTGGGTGTGATACCCAGATATCAAACAAATACACGAGGGGTGTGGTTCTTCTAAAGAACCGTGCCCATGTTTTAAAAAAAATAATTTAATTTTAATTTTAAAACCAAAAAGCAATTATAACAAGAGCCTGAAGCTCTGATACCACTGTTGGTACTTAGAGACACGTAAACACGTAAAATATGCGCAGTGAAATTAAACAATTCACCAACGACGAACATATAATTGCAAGTATGAAAACGAAAAACAGTAATAAGAAATCTTACAGCAACTCAAGAGCAGATTTCTCAACTACGGTATCTACGTAATCCCCATTTACAAATTCGCTGCAGATTCGCCAGCGTTGAATCCCGAGATTAATTTGCTAGGAAAATTCTAACTCTAGATTTTTATGAATCCCAAGAGCTCATATTTATAGGAGAGACTCAGATTAAATCTTAAGCTAGCCTAATTAGGAAATAATATCCCTAATCCTTATTTGTATAAATCCCTAGGATTTATTTCTCTAGCCTAATTAGGAAATAATATCCTTAATTAGGAAATAATATCCCTAACTCGATTTAGTCTTGAACATGATGAAGTGTCTATTCAAATAACTAAATCAATTTATCTCTAATCACTAATTGATCATTAGTGTCACACTTAGTCACAAAGTCTAAGTTGACGTGCATTGACCAATGACTTAGATCCAACTATGATGAGAAGATGATTGTTCTCTCTAAATCCACTTTGAGGAATGAATCCTTTTCTGGGCTCAACTACCACGCACATGCACTTCGTGATGAACCCAATCCAAGCCATATCTACCCATAGACGGTTGCAAGCATCGGTCATGGTCAAAGTTCATCGCTCCACACATGTCGTGCGTATTGACCTCAAGTCAAAGGAGTATCACATAGCTCCCACTAACTGAGACACCCGTAGACACATATAGTGGAACTACATCAAACGGTTTCTCGAATGGGTATACCAATACCCTCTAAGGTATTTGTGCATCCATCATGAGATACCTAGTTGTTGGGAGATGAATATAATAAAGATTTTGATTAGATCCCAAAACCCCTGACTATGACATGTTTCAGGACAATCTTGATAGTATATGATCAGGTTTTATATTGTTGTTAAGATTCAGGATTATCTGCACCATGTATAGTCAGCAGATATAGTTTAGGATAGTTTAGGTTTCAGATTTTGTCAGAAGATCTCAGAAGATCCCTGAAGACCAAAACATACTGAAGACCGAAATCATACTGAAAGATCAATAGAGCCTGAAGACTAAAAGATCCTGAAGACCAGAAGATCCCGAAGATCAGAAGACCCTGAAGACTCTTGAGTAATGAACCAAAAGACCCTGAACATAACACTTCGAGTTAAATAGTGTTTGTTCATTCTTAGTACATGCAAAGAGAATGTTATACATTCATGGACACTAAGGAAGATATCAACTCAGTGTTGGTTAACTAAAAGAGTCATTTTTGTTGTCTCTATTCAAAGGAAGATGTCGACCAATGAGGAGGCGACAACAACGTACTTTACTGACACTGAAAGCGATATTTCCCTGAAATTGTCAGCATATATATTTGTCTTGTTCACAGAAATTGGTGATTGGCTGCTTGTCTGGATATTTCCTAAAGCATGCAAGGGCTCGTTCAAACCCTAACAAAGTCGTTCATCAATTACTCAAAGAAGAAACCCGAGATGCTATCTCTCCAACGGATAGTTTTTCAAAGGAAGACTTCGTGAGAGTTGCCTATAAATACCAGAGACCGTGGACACTTCAAGGTTACGGGGAATCAAAGCAACTCACAGAGATCATTCGTATTCAAGCATTCTTGTGAAGCACTCGAAACCCTTAGATTTTCCCAAGTGTTTCTTCATAGAAGAGAGCTCATTTACTAAGCCTAGATTTAAGATCTTATCCAAAGCTTAGTTCGAGATATCCTAGCCTTTTACTTGTGTTCTCATTGTAAAAGGATATCTCACCCTAGTTGGAAACCAACCAAAACCCAAACCCTTTGATTAGGAAGTTTTTGTGTGTAGTAGTTGGAGGTGAGAGCTGTAAAGAGTAAGTAAACTGCTGTGTTCAGTCTGAAAACTCCAGAGATCTAATTGCCAAGTATGGTATTCAGAACTGCAATGCAGTTAGAATTCCCATGAATACTAACTACAAGATGGATCCTGGTCCTGAAGGCAAATCAGTTAATCATACTGATTATAGATGGATCATTGGATCATTGCTCTATCTCACAGCAAGTAGACCTGACATTACTTTTGCTGTTGGGATATGTGCAAGATACCAAGCTAATCCTAAGACTAGTCACATGGAAGCTGCAAAGAAGATACTGAGATATCTAAAGGGCACAGTGAATAGAGGATTACGGGATCCAGCTGATGATAACCTTGAATTAACTGGTTATTCAGATGCTGATTATGGTGGTTGCAGAATTGACAGGAAGTCCACTTCAGGAACTTGTCAATTTCTTGGAAGCAAACTGGTATCTTGGTTTTCTAAGAAGCATACCTCAGTAGAAACTAGTACTACTGAAGCTGAGTACATGGCTGCAGGAAGTTGTTGTGCACAGATTCTTTGGCTAAGGCAACAATTGAGAGTTTATAAGATTATGGCCAAAGAAGTTCCCATATTCTGTGACAACAACAGTGCAATTGCAATATCTCAAAATCCTGTACTGCACACTAGATGTAAGCATGTGGATATCAGGCACCATTTCATTAGAGACCATGTAGAGAAGAAAGACATCAGGATGAAGAAATTCATACTGATAAACAAAGAGCTGATTCTTACTAAGCCTTTGGCTGAGTCAAGATTTCAGGACCTATCAGTTGAATTAGGGATGTTGGATCCAGATGAGTAATTTACCCTGAAGAGAGAAGTTCTTCAGATGCATGAAGTTTTTCAGTAAGAAAAACTTAGGACAAATACCACTCAGGATGGAAACTAAGAATCAGGATGGTTTTGTCACGGTCAGTGTTCATTAAGGCTTAAGTATTCAATTAATCCTGAAACACACTTGACACATGCATTTACTCACAAGCATTTATTTCAGTCAGTAATCATTTGAAATAAATACAAAAGACCTGAACTTTTAGCGGGAATGTTTGGAGAATTATTATTGGCTAAAATTTTGGCAGAGCACCAAGGGTTTACCTCGATTAGAGTGATACATCATTTTGTCACCCTATTTTGCTGCTATTAAAACTACTTTTCTGCTTATTTGCTATTAATAGCAAATAAATCTTGAGATTATTACAACCCATGATTAAATCTCTACCGTTCATCCAGATTCAATCTTAGCCATTGATCCATTTTGTGCGATCATATATAAACCGCAATTTACTTCATTTGCAAACATTTCTACACTCTGTCCTTACTCAAAACACTCCAGAAATTTCATACACCCCAAAAATTTCAAAGCCTTCATTTCTTCTAAACTTAACAATGGAGTTTCCTAGCTATGGGATGATAAAGAATCTTGCAGAAATAGAGAAACCGTATTTCGAGCATGTCGTTGCCATGGTGGAAAACAAAACAACACTGATTAAAGAAGAAGCCCTCAACATGCTTTGAATGGCCCTGTTAGACAAGCTGATTAGCAACACACCAGAATTGGAGCTGCCACAAGAAGTTTTATAATTCGTTGTAAACCTAAGAGAAGGAGACAACGGCTCCCTAGTTTCACAACTCTATTTTAGCACCCATGCCAAATCCAAAGCCGAAGTAGTCATCACCAGAGAGGTACAACTACCGCTTCAAAACATTAATACTATTTTTGAGCTAAGTAATAGAGGTGATGATCCTGCTACTTATATGATTGGGCGTGAGCAAGAGATTCTTGATAGATTTGTATCTTCTAAGGTTGCGTTGAAAGGAGCTTTGAATAAACGATGTCTGAAACCTGTTTATAGAGTATTGATTGATATTGTACCCAAGTGCTTAATGAGCACCTCTGGAAGTCTAAAACAGGTGAGCCAGAACAAGTTGAGGCTCATGGCTACAATAGACGACTCACCATCCAGGGATTTCAATTGGCTAAAGTTTTTAGTTGATTGTATCCTGAGTCAGAGCCCAAAGTTGAAATATGATAAAGGGACGTTTAAGAAATCTAGGAGGGTATTGTTTGGGACGAAGATAAGCTTTTTGATAGAAACATTGCCAAGGAAGAAAATGTTTCTATTATCAGGGAATGTGTTTTCCAGGAACAGAATCATGTTCAGAAAACCAAAGTCACAGAAAAGAGTCCTGACAACCTCAGAGAGCAGGAGTTCAACCGCTCAGGATGAGCCTGAAGAGCAGGCTGTCCAAAGTGAGCCTGAAGCACAAACAGAACAAGTTGAGATAGAAAGTTCTGAGTCTGAACAGGACAGACTTACTATTGCTGATTATTCCCGGTCCAAGGGCAAGAAGGTTGTTGAACAGGCCGTGGAAGAGCCTGAGAGAAGGAAGAAGGCCCTTGAACATTTAAAAGTCAAAAGAGAGGTTGGTGAACAGAAGAAAGCTCGGGAGAGCAGAAGAGGAAGAAAAGGCTGCAGAAAGGCCAGTGAGATGGCTCCAGGAGAAAAATCTCCATTAGATACACTTGTGAAGGCCATTTCACAAGCTACTGAAGCTGAAGCTACAACTATCCCTGAAGAAGATGTATTCACTGAAATCCTCACCACCAGCATTGGGGATGACAAAATTACCAGAGAAATCTTCACAGGTTCCCAAAAACCTGTTGAAGAGAGCCAAATACAGATCCCAACCATTTACCCCTCAGAGCCAAAAATCCTCATACCTTCAGAGGCAATCTCTAGCTCTGAAGAAGAGTCACCTGTTCCTGAACTCAGGAAAGGTGAAGCTGAAGAAAAGGAGTGGAGATTGAAGGCAGTAAGATTTGTATTGGACAAATTTCCTGAACTTGCCAACTATCCTGATCTTTTGGATATGTTTGTAAGGCTAAAAACGGCAATGCTGATAGTGAACCAATATTTTGCCATGATGCAGAGGATAGGAAATTTCAGAGGAGAAAAATTTTGGGCAGAAGAGGTTGCTGAACTTGATGCCTTTTCATGCTTAGGCAAGAAAAAACTGAGGATTAAGGCTAATGAGTTTGAAGAATTGGTGAAAAAGAAACTTGTTGAGAGGATGGAGAAGGATCAACCTGAGGAGACTTCTGAGACTCAGGATAAAGATAGGATTGATCAGGACCCTGCTGAGGGTAGTCAAAAGTCTGCTGAGGCTGGAGCATCAACTCAGGGGGAAAAAGCTCAGGTCGTTCCTGAACTTCAGTTGGTCACAATGGATGAGCCCCATCAAGAGCCAGCAGAGAAACCTACTGAGTCTGTTGAAGTAGGTCTTCAGACTGAAGCTGAAGGAGAGATGCCTATTCCACCTCAACCAGTTGTTGATTTCACACCCATCCTGGAGACACTGACCAAGTTCGAGCCAATAATTGATCAAGTGGCATTGCTCGAACCACTGGTGGATGAAATGTCCAAAATTGCTGATGCACAAGTTTCTCAGGATGAAGCTATAAAAGCACTGAGCTCATCCATGGTAACATCATATCAGGTAACTTTACTATCTTCTTCTTTTGATAGTAAACTTACTGCATTCAGTACAAAATTTGAAGATGTTGCTAAGGAGATGAAGGATGAGTTGGAGAGACAGTTTGACTTGAGATCTAAATCTCTTGAGGATTTCCTGAAATCCAAGACTGAAGAAATGATCAAGTCTGCTGTTGAAGAGATGAGCACCTATTTGATGGAAAAGATGCAGGCAACATATGGTGGTCTTGCTGAAGACACTAGCACCGACCTGAATGTACTAAAGAGGATTCAGGATGAGCATTTCCATGTGGCGGCAGAAGTAAGGTCCATTGGCAGGGAACAACTCCACATTGACAGAACCTTATCTGAGCTGATAGCCAATTATGATGCCAAAAAGGGGGAAAGCTATGACAAGCTTGCTACCCTACCACCTCTGGAAAGGCAATCAGAACAATTTCTTACTGAGATCCACAGAGGAAAGAGGAAAGAGGCTGAAGTTCTGATTCACCCTGAGGCTGCCATGGAAGTAATTGAACAAAGGGCAAAGAGGCAGAGGACTCAGGAATCAAGTAAGCAAGAAGAAGCTCATGCCATACTGAACCCTCAGAAGAAACCTACTGTTGCATTTGTTGAGAAGCCACTGAAGACCAAACAGTTGGTTAAGCCTGCAAGTAGGAAACCCACTCAGAGGAAGTTGGTTGCTGAATTTGAGGAAGATGTGGAAGAAGTTGCTCAGGAGATTGCTGAAAAGGATTCAGAATCAGAGATGGATGATCTGTTTAAAGAAGGATTTGGTGAATTTGATATATCCACCAAAAGATTAAACTGGGATTGGCACAATACTGTGAAGGCTATTGAGGCTGAGAAGAAGAGAAAAGCTGCCACCTCAGTTTCAGGATCAGAAATGACAAGAAAGGAGAGGGAAGAAGCTAAGAGAAAGCTTGGAGGCTTTCAGAGAATGATCAGAAGGAGAAGAGGCACAAAACCAAGGAAGATGCAGTGGCCAAACATTGACAAATGGATGCCTATTTAGATGAATGACAGATGGGAGACAACCAAGAGAGAATTTGTCTTCAACAATGACATTCTGCTGAACTGGTCTGAACCAAATGCTGATAGAGATGAAGCATTCATTGCATACCTGCTGCAAAACTACACTGACATCTGCCATAAATGGTTTGATATATTTGACACCTTGGGATACCAGCCAAAAGATCCAGGAAAGATCAAGTACCCTCCTCCAAGATACAAGAACGGAATGATCAACTATGATTTCATTCATGCTGATTTTGTGGATCAGGTGGAGTATCTGGGACTAACAGGAACTGATGTTGAGACTCTTCAGAAGAGAGAAGAACTGAAGATCAGATACTATGACCTTTTCAACCTGAAGGCACCAGCTGATGAGATTGATGTATCTTATTCTGTGTTTGTTTTTTGTTTAGTAGATAACATATGAAAACCCTCTGTAATCATGTACTGATGGTTTTTGACCTTTAATGAAATATCTACTAATTTTCTGTTGATCAAAAGATAATATCTCATTATCTACTGATTACTTGATGGTTTCCTTACTTGTTTTTACTTGCTTTATGAATTGAAACCTGAATAGATGTTAGGTTTATTTCTGCTTGCAAGCTTGTAACAAGATGGTTTTGGCATCATCAAAAAGGGGGAAATTGTTGGGAGATGAATTTAATAAAGATTTTGATTAGATCCCAAAACCCCTGAGTATGACATGTTTCAGGACAGTCTTGATAGTATAGGATCAGGTTTCATATTGTTGTTAAGATTTAGGATTATCTGCACCATGTATAGTCAGCAGATATAGTTCAGGATAGTTTAGGTTTCAGAATTTGTCTGAAGATCTCAGAAGATCCTTGAAGATCAAAACATACTGAAGACCGAAATCATACTAAAAGATCAGTAGAGCCTGAAGACTAAAAGATCCTGAAGACCAGAAGATCCTGAAGATAAGAAGACCCTGAAGACTCTTGTGTACTAAACCAAAAGACCCTGAACATAACACTTCGAGTTAAATAGTGTTTGTTCATTCTTGGTACATGCAAAGAGAATGTTATACGTTCGTGGACACCAAGAAAGATATCAACTCAGTGTTGGTTGACTAAAAGAGTCGTTTTTGTTGTCTCTGTTCAAAGGAAGATGTTGACCAATGAGGAGGCGACAACAACGTACTTTACTGACACTGAAAGCGACATTTACCTGAAAAATGTCAGCGTAGATATTTGTCTTGTTCACAGAAATTGGTGATTGGCTGCTTGTCTGGATATTTCCTAAATCATGCAAGGGCTCGTTCAAACCCTAACAAAGTCGTTCATCAATTACCCAAAGAAGAAACACGGGATGCTATCTCTCCAACGGATAGTTTTTCAAAGGAAGACTTCGTGAGAGTTGCCTATAAATACCAGAGACCGTGGACACTTCAAGGTTACGGGGAATCAAAGCAACTCACAGAGCTCATTCGTATTCAAGCATTCTTGTGAAGCACTCGAAACCCTTAGATTTTCCCAAGTGTTTCTTCATAGAAGAGAGCTCATTTACTAAGCCTAGATTTAAGATCTTATCCAAAGCTTAGTTCGAGATATCCTAACCTTTTACTTGTGTTCTCATTGTAAAAGGATATCCCACCCTTGTTGGAAACCAACCAAAACCCAAACCCTTTGATTAGGAAGTTTTTGTGTGTAGTAGTTGGAAGTGAGAGTTGTAAAGAGTAAGTAAGCTGCTGTGTTCAGTCTGAAAACTCTAGAGAAGAAGTTAGTAAGCTGATTGTTCAGTCTGAACGCTTATGTGTGTATTGAGTTAGTAAGCTGCAGTAGCTCAGCCTGAAAACTCGTAGTAGAAAGTTAGTAAGCTGCTGAGTTCAATCTGAAAGCTTGAGGTAGTAGAAGTAGTGTGTTAAGGAATTTATCTGAAGATCAGGGAGAGTGGACGTAGGAGCTTGAGCCTCTGAACCACTATAACTTGCTGTGTTGTTTTGCTTTCTGCTTTGCATTATTATTTGCTGCATATTTCACTGAAAGCATTTCTGATATTCAGTTGGAATCAATCCACTAAACTTGCATTAAATTGATCACAGCCTTAACCACTGTTTCATTAAGGTAAGATTTTCAGCAAAGTAAAACGAGTATAAACTTAGGGCCTACACTTTCCGCACTCTAGATAAGCTAGTATAGATAGTTATCAAACTGATAAACTCGCCTGAGTAGTCAGTAAGATTATTATCTACTCCAAGCTTATTTGGACTCTGTTGTAGAAACTCAGAATCAGTTGAGCTAATCTGAAGTCTCTGAAAGCCGCTCAATGTTATTGTCTCAGTAGACTTTGACTCAGGGCAATTTGTGCTTCTCTGGACTGAAACTCAGGATAACCTGACTCACTGATTTCAGTAAAGTTTTAAAAGTTGAAAAATCACTATACACGTGTATTCCCCCCCATACACGTGTGAGACTCGTTTACACCGGGACCAACACTAGTATCTCGTAGTAAGTAAGATCTTACTACACTCTCTAAGAGTATGATACAGATCACACACCAATCTCCATTGCATCATCAATATACCATTCTTGATGATTCTCGATTGGAGCTATTTGAGAATCAAGCTTAAGTCATCTGAGTTCTCACACACTCAATGACAGCAGTGATTCATGGGAACACATATAAGAATAAATGCAAACAATCAAACATAATATTCTAATGAGTGTAACGCCATACATTTAATCTTAAACAAACGTTAACATTAAGCAAATACTGAATATTATCTGAGTATTATGTCCTTACAATGGATTGTCTCTAGGACACTAACACTAACACATCCTTCCACCTCTTCGATCAGACAAATCTCTTGATCCAGTATGCACTATGAGTTTACCAAGATGGGTGGGATCATTATAGAAAGATCGGTTAGCTGCTCTGATGGGCAGAATGTACAAAGTATTTAACATTCCTCCAGAACTCCAGAAGTTTCACTATCGGACGTGATCAGATCAGAAGACATTTAGAATCAGCTAATAGGTATTTTTGTTGTATTTTGTAATCGTACATCGTTGATAATAAAATATCCTATTTTTTTCTGATTCTAAGACAACCTCTCATTGTTGGGAAATTTGATTATCTGTTTTTCTGATTAACTGTTTTGGTTCCATCAAAAAGGGGGAAATTGTTGGGGAATTTGTAGTTTCGATGGAAGTTCTAAAACAGATAATGTAATAGGACCAGTAAGACCTGTTAGCTGACTGATGATATAGATAGCAGATAAGATGACCAACTGAAATGTATAGATAGCTGAAGTAACAGATAGGTCACATATTGAGAGGGAACTCAATATGTATAGGTTAAGTCTTGAAGATCAGAAGATCAGTTAACTCGAAGATCAGATATGCTGAAGATCTGGTGATTGAAGCAGATAAGTCGAGAAGAAGATAAGCAGAAGAGTTCAAGACAGAAGACCATCCAGAAGACCTACATCAGATGACAACAAGATAAGGTCAGTAAGTTGTGCTAAGACAACTTACGAGCAGAAGACCTAAATCAGGTAGACAGATTAGTGTTAGAACTGATATGTGTCAACTCCATCATGTCACATCCCGATTTTCGTAGGCCAAATATGCATAAATTTTATAAGAATTTGCAGCGGAAATAAATGTTATATAAGAAAATATGCACTTTAAAACTCAAAAGATTCAAATTTGTCTAAGAGATGTGACTACAATTAAATAAAAATACTTCAATCTCAATAGCTAAACATGAACTTAACATGACTCAATATTCAAAATGAAATCATTTGTTGTAATAGTAGAATTTAAATAAACACTTGAGGCAATCCACCGTCCCTCCACCGCACTCCTTCTTAATCTGAAAAATGTTAATGAGATTGGGGTGAGCAAAACAACTAGCTCAATGGGAACTCGTTTGTCAATATTAAACACAAATCATGTAAACAATCACTGAATATGACAACACACTGTAAATTAATTTTAGCAAGTACCCACTTGTGATCCGAACTAATATAGAAACTGATGAACATGTCATAAACATGTATTCTGTTGCCTGTTGCTTAGCTATGGAATGTCGCATTTAGACAATAATAATTCATATTCAAAGTATTTAATAAAGACAAACATAAACTTGAATAAAAATCCCCACCTCGTATTAATGTCGTGGATGCAAAAGATGCAATGAAATAACTTTAATCTTTGTCACCTAAAATAATTAAATAATAAATTTTTGTAACTATTAATATTAATAAGAAAATTTTATGAAATGAAGCATATGACGATTAATCAAAGTTGAAGAACTAAACAAATTTGGAGATATCTCCTTTGCCGAAATTAATTTTATTGGACGCAGGCTTTATGCCTTTTTAAAAAACGTTGGGCAACTTCAATAAGTTAAGGAATTGAAAAATAATTTGGGTCCATAATGTTATAATCTTTCGATTAAGATAGAGTTGCTGGCATATTTTCGAAATCGACATCAAAATAAATTTTGGGAATACACGAGGAAAGAAAACTTGAATTTTGTTATCTAATTAAAAATAAAAATTGAAACAAATTAAAAGGTTAAGAGAAAGTAATTGATACCTCTTGACTAAAGAAGATCAGAGGAGAAGCACGGTAAAAATATTTTTCTGTGTGGGTTTTGATTTCACAAAAAGTCTATTTATAAAGATGAAAAATATATTTTCTAGAGGAATTGAGATTTGAATATTTCATGAAAATCTTGAGATTTGATTCTTGTAGATAGAGATAAAAATTTCAAGGTATCTTTTATAAGATCTAGTTTAATAAGTAAATAAAGTATAAAAATAATAAAAGAGAAGGGAGATGACGTCGAATTTTGTGAACAAGATTTGGGTATATGGTTTGCTGTTTCAAAATTGGTCATTAAATTAAAAGAACATCCTAACGAATTTTTAAATAAATAGCTTAGATTGGAAAATGCTTTCTACTAAATAAAGAAAAAGGGTACATGGGACTTTGCTTGAAAAATAATAATCCGAAGCCTGTATCTTTATTTAAAATAATTAATCTTTGTTTTTTTTTTAAGTTTTGGATTCAAGAAACGGGTCTTGTACCTATGATAAAGAAATTGAAGATTTCTTGAAAAGAAAAATTAAATTCAAATCTAATACAAAGTTTGTAAAAGTATGAGAAGAAGTTGAAGAAATTATGGAATCTTGAGAAAGATATCTTTTGTAAATATTGAAAGATATATTTGAATTTTAAAAGTATTGGTAAAATTATCTTTTATGAAAATTAAAAAAATATATAACTGACTTGAAATTTTTCGGGGTGTTACACATCAGGTAACTACTTCCGTGTTACCTAGTACGAGGAATGTGTTCAGACAAGAAGAATGTCAACCTTGTTACTTATTCAAGTGCTGCGAATCGTACTTGTTAGCCAATGAGGAGTCGACAACGCATGTACGGAGTACTGACAGTCTGCAGAAAAGTGGTTCAGTGTCAAATGGCTAGAAAGGACAAGCTTGCATGCTTTCGGCCATGCCGCCCCTGAAGCACGTCAAATCCGCCTACAGACCTACCTAAAATAGACCTAAATTCGAATTGCTCTCCAACGGCTAGTTCGATTTTGTGTCTATAAATATGGGATTAAACCTTCATAGTAAGGTTACAGAAATTATCATCAAGCAAAAGCACAAGCAAGTTTCCGCACGAAGAACACAAACTCAAGATTTATTCTTAAGTGTTCATCCCATTGTTCTTAGCATAGAATACTTATCTTCCAGCCTTAGTCTAATTAGAAGATAGAATAGTATTCCAGTTGGAACATCACAAATCTTATACCCAAACAAAAGTTAGGTTAAGTTTGTTATAGCAAGATTTCAGTCTAGGGTTTCTAGATCCGATTTCTGGGATTGGTTGAGTGAGAACTCGTGAAACATCTGTTGGTTGTACTGTGTTGGACTAACACATTAAACTAAGTCCAGTTGGTTAAGTTGGTGCCCCTGCTGATAGGGAAGAGTGGACGTAGGACAAGTTGTCTGAACCACTATAAATCTGTGTGCCTTTACTTTGCTTTACACTTATCTGCACACTACTCCTTGTTATCTGCATGCATATTCTGTACCTGGATCAGACTAGCATCAAGCTTCTGATCTGATCAGTTTGACACCGTTGTCATCTGATCTGAACCAGATTGGTCAGAATCTTTGTTTGAGTAAAATTGGTTTTCACACGGGTTAACTAATCTTCCGCACCATCAGTTAAACTGATAGACGCCGAACTGATCTGTTTTGTAGATCAGTAAGTCAGATATCAGTCCATACTGGTTCACATCGCACTCTGATCAGACATACTTGCATATCACACCTGATCCACGAAAAAGTTTTTGGAAGTCTATTCACCCCTCCCCTCTAGACTTCCACCCTCACTTAAACTCGTTCGGGACCTACATCAAGCACAAAGACAGACACTATACATAATATTAGACCTATTAGAAGTTAAGTACAAAAGACTTCCAATCATTGATCTATACAAAGTAGGATCAACATCTTTTCCAATCAAGTCTTTACTCAACTTTTGAGTTGAACCCATAGGGGTTTTCATAGTTTTAGCAGTTTCAAGACCAAATCTTTTCACCAAATTCTTAGCATATTTGTTTTGAGAAAAGAAAATACCATCTTTCATTCGTTTGATTTGAAGACGTAAAAAAGAAATTCAGTTCTCCAACCATGGACATTTCAAAGGTACATGTCATTTCTTTAACAAAACTCTCAAGCATATCATTACAAGTTGAACCAAATACAATATCATCAACATATATTTGAGCAACCATGATATCATTCTCAGAATTTTTAATGAACAAGGTTCTATCAGCTTCACCTCTCAAAAATCCAAACTCAAGTAAGAAATCAGTAAGTCTACCATACCAAGCTCTAGGTGCTTGTTTTAGACCATACAAAGCTTTTTTTAACTTGTAAACATGATCAGGAAATTCCATATTTTCAAAACCTTTAGGTTGTTCAACATAAGCTTCATCATCCAGAATACCATAAGAAAGCAGCTTTAACATCCATTTGATGCAAGTTAATGTTAATGAAACATGCAATAGCAAGAAGTAATCTAATAGATTCAATTCTAGTAACATGAGCAAATGTTTCATCAAAGTCTATTCCTTCAATCTGAGTATAACCTTGAGCAACCAATCTAGCCTCATTTCTCACAATATTACTAGATTCATCAGTTTTATTCTTGAAAATCCACTTTGTTCCTATGACATTAATATCAGAATTAGGTCTAGGTACAAGTGTCCAAACATCATTTCTTTCAAATTGATTAAGCTCTTCATGAATAACATTTATCCAATTTTCATCATCAAGAGCTTCTTTCACATTTTTAGGCTCAATTTCAGAATGATAACACTTAAAAGTTACCTGATTGCATATGGATGACATGCAAACGGATCTTACAAGGTTATTGATATGAATACCCATTCTTCTTCTAGTTTGTACACTAGTGGTAGCTTCTCCTATGATCTGATCTGATGGATAACTTTTCATTATCTTTGTTGAGGGAACCAAATGTTTTGGATACTGTGAATCTTGTGACAAATTGTCAGTATTTGAACTTTTGGGTAATGTTGCATCAGATGTTGAAGGAACATTCTGATTCTGATCAACATTTTTACTATCTTCAGTGTCATCAGTATTTTTGGATACTTCTATCAAACCTGATACATTATCTTCAGCACTTTTACCTGCAAGACTTGCAAGTTCATCAAATACCACATTTACAGATTCTTGCATTGTATCAGTTCTCAAGTTATAGATTCTATATGCCTTGCTATTCTTAGAATATCCTAAGAAAAAACCTTTATCACTCTTACAATCAAACTTGTGCAACTGATCTCTATCATTCAAAATGTAACAAACACAACCAAACACATGAAAGTATTTCAAATTTGGTTTCTTGTTATTCAGAATCTCATAGGGAGTAAAATTACTACCAGAACGAATATAGACTCTATTCACAATGTGACAAGCAGTATTCAAAGCTTCAACCCAGAATTTCTTAGAAAGACTTTTTGAGCTTAGCATAACTCTTGCCATTTCTTACAAAATTCTATTCTTTCTTTCAACAATTCCATTTTGGTGAGGAGTTTTAGGTGAAGAAAACTCTTGTAAAATACCTTTCTTTTCACAAAAGTTAGTAAACAAACTGTTTTCAAATTCTCTTCCATGATCAGACCTTATCCCACTGATCTTTATACGTAAAACAATTTTAAACTTTTTGTAAAGAATTTTGAACTCAGAAAATGTATCTGATTTTTCTTTTAGAAAGATAACCCAAGTATATCCAGAAAAATCATCTACAAGAACATATGAATACCTCTTTCCACCTAAACTTTCAGTTTCCATAGGACCCATTAGATCCATATGAATCAATTCACAACACCTGTTTGTTGTACATGCTGACAACATTTGATGTGTTGTCCTCACTTGCTTACCTTTCTGGCATGGTCCACAGATTTTTCCTTTTTCAAAGTTAAGATCTGGTAAACCAACAACAACACCTAGTCTATGCAATTTCTGAATACTTCTGTAATTAGCATGACCAAGTTTTTGATGCCACAAAATAATATCATCTGCTTTAGCACTTTTACAACCATGATTTGAACCAATCAAATAGCAATTTTCAGCAGAACTTTTGTCAGTCATTAAGAAATCATCATTTTTATCAAACACATAGAATGAATTCTTGTCAAACTTTACATGTAAATCATCATCACATAACTGACTAATACTAATCAGATTAGCAAGATGTATAGTTAGACAAATAGTTAATTTGACCAGTCATGTGTCTAGAACAACCATTATCAAAGTACCAAGATCCAGGAACACATGCTTTCAAAGATGTATACACAACATTACATGAAATGTTCTTATGAATCAACTTTTTAGTGTTGTTAACCTGTTTTATAGGGTGTTCAATTTTATCAGGTAAAACAATTCCAGCTTTTAAGTCTCTTCTTAACTTAGAACAATATGGACGAATATGACCTACTCCAGCACAATAAAAACAGACGTACTCTTTAAACAAACCATCAGATTTCTTTTGTTTACCTTTCAATGATTTAGGCAAAGAAGTTCCAGCTTTTACAAAAGAAATAGGTTCACAGGATAAATGAGTATTTTCAGAAGTTTTCACAAAACCAAGTCCAGCATTATCAGATCTACCAATCATTAATGCCTCATTCAATTCAGTAGAGCTTGCAGAAAACTTTTTAAAACTTAGAGTAGTGCACTTGAGTTCATCTTTCAAAGAAGAAATTTCCACATCTTTTCTAGTTAAAAGAACTTCAAGCTTCAAAATTTTTTCTTTCAAATCTGAATTTTCTAAAGATAAGGACTTAACACCTGTTTTTGAGTTTTTAAATCAGTTTTAAACTTCAGATATTCAGAGATACAATCAGCAGAACTTGATGTTTCAGCATTCAGAATAGTTCCAGCAAAACAATTAATCTCAGAGTTATATTGATTAAATGTTGTTTCAGGTGTTGTATGAACATCTGAATCTGCTTCAGACCAATAGTCATCGAGTTCATCATCAAATGTATCATCATAAACTATTCTAGTAGACATAGCACTTAGCTCACATTTACCAGAACCAGTTTCTTCATCAGAATCATCACTTAAGGTAGCATTAAAGTTCATTTTCTTCCTAAGCATAGTATTAGCACATTCATTAGAATAATGACCATATCCAGAACATGCATCACATTTAACTTTTTTTCTGTACTCAGGATCATATTTGAACTTGTTATCCTTATTGAATTGTCTAGGTTGATTGAAACTGGAAGACTGACTTGGAACAAGCTTTTTATCAGAGGGAGAAGAGTTTTGATTAAACTTATCCTTTGATTGAAATTGATCATTTGGTCTTCTGAACTTCCCTTTTAGAAAAGATTTGAATTGCTTAGTTATGAGAGCAAATTGTTCAGAAACATTTTCATCACATAAATTAGAAACATCATCATCAGAATCAACTTCAGTCACATAAGGATGTTTACCAACATTATCAGAAGTTTCACCTCTAAAAGCAAGTACTTTCTTGTCTTTATCTTTCTCATGTTTATCATCATCTAACATATTTGAGTTAATCTCATAAGTTTTCAAAATACTTATTAACTCATTTTGACTCAATAGATCAGTGTTCTTAGCCTCTTCTATTGCACATGTTTTTGCATCAAATCGTTTAGGAACAATTCTAAGTATCTTATTAACTAACCGAGTGTTGAAAATTGGATCACCAAGTGAGTGTGACTCATTAGCAATCTCACTTAACCTTTCATTGTATGATGAAATGTTCTCATCATCTTTCATCTTCAAGTTTTCAAACTTGGTTCCCAACATTCTGAGTCTAGTTCTTCGAACACTTTCTGATCCTTCACAATGTTCCTGTAATATATCTCATGCATCCTTAGAAGAAACACAGTTAAATATCATTTTAAACATAGAAACATCAGTAGCAGTAAAGATCGCATTAAGGGCTTTAGAATTGAAATTGGCCGATGTGCATTCATCATTGGACCAATTAATCTCCCTTTTGACTTGTGAATCACCATCATTATCACCAACCGTCTTTGGTAGATTCCAACCAGACAACACACTACGCCATGCTCTCTCATCTATAAACTTAATATACATGCGCATTTTAGGTTTCCAGTATGGGTAATTTGATCCATCCAAAATTGGAGATTTTAAAGAAGGAGTCAGTGGATAATCCATTGCAAAACACACTTTAAACACAGGACCTTTAACTTAATGTATCAAGTTTATGGCTCTGGAGCCAATTGAAAGTGTGTGTGCGTGTATTTTCAGAGTGTTGTTGAAAATATTGTGAAAAATATAAAACAACATGTGATAGCGGAAGTATAAAAACGCAGTGCAAATGATTTTCAAAATTGTGTATAGTCTATAATCAGACTATATGAACCTCATGGTTAAAAACATCACTATAACAAGTAGTGAGATACACAAGAATCTCTTACTGTTGGGAAAATTATGGGTGCCCGGATCTATTCGAGATGATTTTAAATACATATTCAAATTAAATAATTAATTACTAACATGAATTAATCCTAAATCAATTCAACATAATAATTAAATAACATGCGTACACGTAATTCACGTAAATCCTAAACATACGGAACTAGGAGTTAGAAGATTACATACCTCTTGTAGAGACAACCGTTGAGACGGTGGATCAACCCAAAGTGCCTTCCCAAATATTTCCCAAAGTCCAAGAACGTAACCCGGTGGGAGGATTCACACGAACGATTTTAACAAGAGAGAAAATAAAAAATATTATGCTACCACCTTTGTGGATTTCTAATATTTTCAACACATGAAATTACACTTGGGAATGAAAAATTCATCCCCTATAAATAGAGAGTAGAGGGGCCGATTTTTAGTGTAGGAAAATAAGGAAGAAAATCTTTTTCTTGGTCTCCAAGAAATCTTGAATATATCTCCTATATTCTTTTCTCCTTAATTAAATTTTCCATAAAAATCTCTTCCCCTTTTTATCCCATATTTTCAAAAATAACAAGGGAAAAAGAATCAAGATTTGACTTCTTGAATTTATGGGATAATTATGTATTCCTACAATATTTATCTCTTTCCATAAAATATCTACAAGAAAATCAAGACAATCTTTTCTTCCTTTTCCATACATATTTTTCGAAAATTATGCTAGGAAATATTAGCAAAATATTTTCTTCTCTCTTTCATTAATTGGACTTTATTTTGGGCTATTTGAGGGGCCCTTAGGAGAATTAAGATTGGAACTTCAATGGACTATGAAGCTCTAATATTGGGCCAAATATTATTCAAGTCCATTAATATTAATTTCTTCCACTATAAAATTAATATTGAACTATCCATCTTAACCCATATTACGATTTCACTATAATATGACTCCCGATTATTATTTCCCGCGTTTAAGATTATATTAGTCCATTAATTAATTAAGCCACTGAACAAGCCTTATATTAATTAATATCTTTGTCCTTGGAGTAAAGACATCTCAGCTTTATTATCCATACCGGAAATAAATTTCCACTTGCAAGATTTGGTACGATAAAGGTTTCGAGTCCACCAAGGGGACAAATCAAGCAAGACGTACTTGCACGCGATTCTCCGTATTAAATGTCAGCAATCGTCATGTAATTAATAATATTGCCCAAGATATAAGGTATCGAATCGCATTGACTCTCTTCCCATCATAAGTCAAAGCAATAGTTATTAATTTCACACGATCCTATTTAAGGGATCGAGATTAAGAAACAACACACCACTGAGGTCTAATTCTTGTATATTCAGTACCGAAGAATTTATCCTCCTGTAGGTCCTTATTCAGCGCACCTAAATGCGCTAGTGTAATCCCTTGCTCAATACAAGTCAATCTGGACGGTCTTACACTTCAACCTTTCATGATGGTTTGTTCATTTCCATCTGGGTTGTGAATTTTGTACTTAATTACGAGGAGCAGTTAATTTGATCTTCCGTGATCTGGTATCACCAAATTAAATACAACATAATACGTACTGACTTATTGAACGGGTTTGCAATAAATATATATAACATTCATTCATATTTAATGCAACAGTGATTAATAGTTTATTTCAGTAAATAAATAAGAAAATTCAGTTTGGTTATACAAAGTAAAAAACATACTTTTCAGTATAACCCCAACAATTTCCCACTTATACTCAAAGTCTGCTTTTAAGTATACAACAACATGTCTCGTGTTCTATGTGACATCTAATGTCACCAACACGAACCTAACAATATTTCTCCCACTTATACTCAAAGCAGATTGGCAACGTCCTTGACACCCATTCCTTCCACTTGTCTCTCGAATGTACTCTGAGGCAGACCCTTTGTGAATGGATCTGCTAGGTTGTATTCCGATGCAATCTTAGCCACCTCAATGTCTCATCTCTTAACTATTTCTCGTATGAGATGGTATTTTCTTTCAATGTGTTTGCTGGCCTTGTGGGCTCTCGGTTCCCTCGAATTTGCAATCTGCTCTGGCGTTATCACAGTAAACCGTGATCATGCTGGGCAAATCCGGGACAACGTCCAAGTCTACTAGGAACTTCTTGAGTCAAACCGCTTCCTTCGCTGCTTCACAAGCAGCAACGTATTCGGCTTCCATGGTAGAATCGGCGATGCATTTCTGCTTTACGCTTCTCCATGTCATGGCTCCTCCCCCATGCAAAACACACTACCTTAGGTAGACTTTCTGGAGTCCACGTCTGATTGGAAATCCGAGTCCGTGTAACCGATGGGGATTAGACTGTCTGACTTGTAAACTAACATTCTATCCCGTGTCCTTTTCAGATACTTCAGAATGTTCTTTACTGCAGACCAATGCTCTTTCCCAGGGTTACTTTTATATCTTGCCACCATGCCTACGGCAAAGCAGATATCCTGTCTGGTACACAACATTGCATACATGAGGCTTCCCACAGCCGAAGCATAAGGGATGCCCTTCATGTCATCTATTTATTTCTGTGTCTTGGGACACATCTATTTGGATAGATGGATTCCATGTCTGTAGGGCGCAAAGCCTTTCTTAGAATCTTGCATGCTGAAGCGCTTCAAAACAGTATCTATGTATGAGGCTTGCGAAAGCTCGATCATTCTTTTCCTGCGATCTCGAGTGATCTTGATCCCTAGGATGTGACCGGCTTCCCCTAAATCCTTTATATCGAACTGTTTTGATAGCCATGCCCTTACGTCTGATAACACCTTTACATTGTTTCCGATGAGTAGAATGTCGTCCACGTATAGTACCAAAAATACCAATGCAGTTCCGTCACGCTTTTTATAAACACAACTTTCAAAGTTTTTTTGATCGAAACCGTAGGATATTATAACTTGATCAAAACACTGATTCCAAGTGCGGGATGCTTGCTTCAGCCCATAAATGGACTTCCTAAGCTTTCAAACTAGATGCTCTTGGCCTTTTTCAATGAAGCCTTCGGGTTGTTGCATATAGATTTCTTCGTCAAGATTTTCATTGAGGAAAGCTGTCTTGACGTCCATTTGCCAGATCTCAAAATCTAGGTGCGTAGCAATCGACAAGAGAATGCAGATTGACTTGAGCATGGCTACGGGCGAAAAGGTTTCCTCATAATCGATCCCTTCTTTCCGAGTGTACCCTTTCACCACTAGTCTTGCTTTAAAGGTTTCAACCTTTCCGTCCGGTCCCCTTTTTCTCTTGTATACCCACTTGCATCCGATGGGTTTTACCCCATTAAGTGGTTCGACTAGCTCCCACACCTTGTTGTGATCCATTGAACCCATCTCGACTTCCATTGTTGTTTGCCAAGATTGAGCATCTTTGTCTTGGATCACCTCGTTGTAGGACCATGGATCTGATTCTTCTGCGGAGATCAAGTTCAAAGACTCTCCGATCCCCAAGAATCTCTCAGGTTGTCTGAAAACCCTCCCACTACGACGAGGTTCCCCAAGAATCTCACTTCTAGGCTTTCTACTGTTCATATAGTCTTCGGGGTACCATAGAACATGCATCCTTTAGTTCCTTCGGGGTACCCTATGAACATCCTTAATTCCGAACGTGCATCTAATTTATCGGCTTCCTTGTCTAGCACGTATGCCGGGCACCCCCAGATCCTGATGTGTCCGAAACTGGGCTTGCTCCCCGTCCACAATTCTCTCGGGGTTTTAGGTACCGATTTGGATGGCACTAGGTTCAGAATGTATGTCGTTGTTTCTAATGCGTAACCCCATAACGATTTTGGTAAATCCGCATAACTCATCATTGACCTTACCATTTCTAAAAGTGTTCTATTTCTTCGTTCTGCAACCCCATTTTGTTGAGGGGTACCGGGTGCAGTCAACTGGGATGCAATCCCCTCTTCCGATAGGTAGTTCAAAAAATCAACGCTGAGGTATTCGCCTCCACGATCAGATCGTAGAAACTTGATAGTCTTTTCCTTATGATTCACTGCTTGAGCCTTAAATTCTTTGAATTTATCAAAGGTCTCAGATTATGTTTCATTAGGAAAATATATCCGTAGCATGAGTAATCATCGATAAAAGTAACGAAATACTCGTAGCCACCTCTAGCTTTAATTTGCATTGGACCACACACGTCGGTGTGAACGATTTCTAACACTTCTTTATCTCTAAGCCCCTTGGCTCCAAATGCCCTCTTGGTCATTTTACCTTCTAAGCATGATTCGCAAGTCGAAAATGGTTCAATTTGGAGAGACCCCAAAGAATCATCTTGCACTTCGAGTTAATATGACCTAATCTTAGGTGCCAAAGAAGTGTTTCGTTCACGTCAGCAGAACGCTTTCTTTTACATGAAATAGCAGATGTGTTAAAGGATGTATTTTGTGAGTGATGTGCACAGTTAATAATATAGAGATTGTTCCGTAAAGTTCCACGACAGATAATCACATCGTTACGAAAAACAGTAACATGCTTATTAAAATGAACAGAATATCCATCGACAAAGAGTTTAGAAATAGAAATAAGGTTTTTCCGAAAAGCAGGAACGTATAGAACATCTTTTAAAATTAAAGTCATGTCTTCAAAAGACAGTTGCACTTCTCCCACTGCTTTAGCTGCCACTCTCGTAGCATCGCCTAGCGTGATGAGGATCTCACTCTCACTAAGTCGTCGGGTCTGCTTGAAACCCTGCAATGTGAAACATACATGATCAGTGGATCCCGTATCCAATACCCACGAGTGGGTAGCATACTCCGCCAAACAAGTTTCAACAACTAGTGCGTGAGAATTACCTTTCTTTCCATTCCTTTTGGGTTTGGAACAGGCCGACCTCCAATGTCCTTTTTCACCGCAGTTGAAGCACTTCCCCTTAGCCGGATTCTTCACTCCACCTTCTCTCTTCACCTTTCCTTTGCCTTTGGCAAGACTCAAGTTAGCTTGGCTTTCGCTTTTGGCTTTCTTCTTCCTCTTGCCTCCCTTTGGCCTAGAAGAAGAAGATGGACCAACTGCCGCTAAGGTTTGGCTGCTCTCTCCCAAAATTCCTTCAGCCGAGACAAGAGCTTGCAACAGATCAGGCAAAGTGAACTTCTGATTATTCATTTGATAATTCAGCCTAACCTCTAAACTCTTGGGCAGGGAATGGAGTATGAAATCGATCTAGGTCTCGATGTCATATTCAGCTCCAAACACCTCGAGTTTGTTGAGGTGAGCCATCATCTGGAGAACATGATCCCTTACGGGTGTTCCCTCCACCATTTTCATAGAGAGCATGTCCCTCATGGTGATCTGCCGAGCCACACGGTTCTGATGTTGAAACATCGCTTTAAGATTGAGTATGATGTCCGCAGCGGTCTCAACGTTTTGGTGTTGGTGTTGCAACACATCTGACATTGAAGCCAAGATGGTACACTTTGCCATTTCTTTAGAACGCTCCAAGTCAGCATATTCTTTCTTAACCGTTTTGGTTGACTCATCAGATGGCTTTTCTGGTTTGGGCATAGTAAGAACCCAATTATGGCTTTGTGCAGTGAGGACAATAGTAAGTTTCCGATACCAATCAACAAAGTTTTCTCCAGTGAGAAGGTTATCTTTCAGTATATTGAACAGTGGATTAGAAGGTTGCGACATGATGATACTAAAAATAAACACACATTTTGTATCAATATCCGGATCAACACAAAATTAATTTACATAATTTGATCACATGATTCATATTAAAATCTCAAAAAATATGAACATGCATCAGCCAACATCTCAAAACAGATTTAAATGAGCCTCGTGAGAGGGTCATCATTTAAATCACATTCAAGCAGGTTACAAACAAGAACAGTTACAAACCTTTAATTTCAAAGAAAATTAATAGTCGGCTCCCACTTGACCAATATAAAATTACAGGGACTTCGGTGAAGTATATGAATATCAATTTTATACCTAAGTAATAACCATGACTAAATACAGAATTACTACTTCATTTTGATCGAGCCTCGTGGAAGGGTCATCGTCGCCACTGATAATAATTCACAATTATCCTTTTGGGAATTTATTCATGTGAAAGCTATCTTTTGACCGTCCCGTAGGGGAATTTCTCCAAAAGATTCCACAAATAAATAAATCATGGAGGTCAAAATTAATTTGATTCATAACAAAATTAATTATCAAAACGTATTTAGTAATTTTTAAGTTTGAGATTTTTCGTTGGACAATTCTCATGCAAACACATTTAAACAAATTAAATAAAGCACAAAAAAATACGACAACAATAAATCAAGCAAAGCAGAAAATAAACACATTGGACACAAATTATCCAACTGTCATGGTTTGATTTTCCTTGGCTTGATCTTGAAGAAACGCCATCTTGAATTTCTCCCACTTGTTCATCTCGAAAAAAAAATTCGTCTCGAAGCGCCACGCCAACTCACACGGATGCACGCCAAGATCCGCCGGCCGCTGTCCGAGTGATCGCGATCGCCCGTCGCGCTAAGCGCAGCTGCTGCTGTCCGCCGCTTTGGAGGATTCGTTTTGCCTCGGCACAGGCGATGCCTGTGGTCACGTGTCTCATGTAGCGCCTTCGCCCGCCTTTGCTCCACTCCACCTCTCGTGCATGGTGCAGGCGCCGCCTAGGCCGCGTCAGCGTCGACGCTGCATCGGGTCGATCCCCTAGCGCCGTCGGCGCTTAACCCATCCGACTAGCGACGTCCGTGTCGTGCGCGTGCCTCCCTTAGCACTTTTAACGCGACGCATGTCGCCCACGTACGGTTTCGGATCTATTTTAACTCCTCGCCCCCGTCTTCGTCTTCGATCAGGTTACAATTTATTTAATGAAAAATAATTACACCTTAAATCTAGACTAGTCTATTACATTGAACAAATCCAATAACCTAATCTACTCATGGATTTTCTCACGAGAAAAATAAATCCAAACGAGTCGAATTAAAAACCATTGATTCATACGCATGAAAAGTAAACACATTAAATACCATGACAATTGGATACCTGCAAAATAGATCTAGCAATTCTACTATCCAATTTCAATTTAATGTCCAACAATAAATTAAATAACAATTTAAAAGTCAGAGCTCGAAACCAGAGCTCTGATACCAATTATTAGGAAAATTATGGGTGCCCGGATCTATTCGAGATGATTTTAAATACATATTCAAATTAAATAATTAATTACTAACATGAATTAATCCTAAATCAATTCAACATAATAATTAAACAACATGCGGAACTAGGAGTTATGAGATTACATACCTCTTGTAGAGACAACCGTTGAGACGATGGATCAACCCAAAATGCCTTCCCAAATATGTCCCAAAGTCCACGAACGTAACCCGGTGGGAGGATTCGAACGAACGATTTTAACAAGAGAGAAAACAAAAAATATTATGCTACCACCTTTGTGGATTTCTAATATTTCCAACACATGGAATTACACTTGGGAATGAAAAATTCATCCCTATAAATAGGGAGTAGGGGGGCCAATTTTTAGTGTCGGAAAATAAGGAAGAAAATCTTTTTCATGGTCTCCAAGAAATCTTGAATATATCTCCTATATTCTTTTCTCCTTAATTAAATTTTCCATAAAAATCTCTTCCCCTTTTTATCCCATATTTTCGAAAATAACAAGGGAAAAAGAATCAAGATTTGACTTCTTGAATTTATGGGATAATTATGTATTCCTACAATATTTATCTCTTTCCATAAAATATCTACAAGAAAATCAAGACAATCTTTTCTTCCTTTTCCATACATATTTTTCGAAAATTATGCTAGGAAATATTAGCAAAATATTTTCTTCTCTCTTTCATTAATTGGACTTTATTTTGGGCTATTTGAGGGGCCTTTAGGAGAATTAAGATTGGAACTTCAATGGACTATGAAGCTCTAATATTGGGCCAAATATTATTCAAGTCCATTAATATTAATTTACTCCACTATAAAATTAATATTGAACTATCCATCTTAACCCATATTACGATTTCACTATAATATGGCTCCCGGTTATTATTTCCCGCGTTTAAGATTATATTAGTCCATTAATTAATTAAGCCACTGAACAAGCCTTATATTAATTAATGTCTTTGTCCTTGGAGTAAAGACAGCTCAGCTTTATTATCCATACCGGAAATAAATTTCCACTTGCAAGATTTGGTACAATAAAGGTTTCGAGTCCACCAAGGGGACAAATCAAGCAAGACGTACTTGCACGCGATTCTCCGTATTAAATGTCAGCAATCGTCATGTAATTAATAATATTGCCCAAGATATAAGGTATCGAATCGCATTAACTCTCTTCCCATCATAAGTCAAAGTAATAGTTATTAATTTCACACGATCCTATTTAAGGGACGGAGATTAAGAAACAACACACCACTGAGGTCTAATTCTTGTATATTCAGTACCGAAGAATTTGTCCTCCTGTAGGTCCTTATTCAGCGCACCTAATGCGCTAGTGTAATCCCTTGGTCAAGACAAGCCAATCTGGCCGGTCTTCAACCTTTCATGATGGTTTGTTCATTTCCATGAAGGGGATGTGTTTACTGAGGTTCTCAGCACAAGTATTGGAGATAATCGCATTACTAGAGAGATCTTCACAGGTTCTCAAAAACCTATTGAAGTAAGCCAAATACAGATCCCACTCATTCAACCCTCAGAGCTAAAAATTCCTATACCTTCAGAGGCTCATTCTACCTCTGAGGAAGAATCACCTATTCCTGAACTTGGGAAAGGTGAAGCCGAAGAAAGGGAGTGGAAGTTGAAAGCTGAGAGATTTGTGTTAGACAAATTCCCAATCCTTGCCAACTATCCTGACCTTCAGGATATATTTGTCAGACTGAAAACTATCATGCTGATTAAAAATCAATCCTTTGCCATGATGTTAAGAATAGGAAACTTCAGGGGAGAAGATTTCTGGGCTGAGGAAGTGGCAGAGCTTGATGCGTTTTCAGGTATTGGAAAGAGGAGGCTAAGGATCAAAGATGCTGAATTTGAGGAGCTTGTCCTAAAGAAGGTTGCTGAGAGACAACCTGTTAATATGCCTGAAGGATCTTCTGAAGCTCAGGACAAAGACCGGACTGATCAGGACCGTGCTGAGGGTAGTCTGAAATTTTCTGAGGTTGGAGCATCTACTCAGGGGGAACAAGCTCAGGACGTTGCTGAGGCTAGAGCATCTGCTCAGGGGGAACAAGCCCACTAAATCTATTGAAGTTGGGCTTCAGACTGAAACAGAGGAAGAGATCCCTACCCCACAACCAATTGTTGATCTCACACCCATCATTGAGAAATTAACCATGTTTAAGCCAATGATTGATCAAATGGCGAAGCTTGAACCTCTGGTTGGTGAAGTATCAAAGCTTGCTGAGGCACAGGTTTCTCAGGGTGAATTCATCAGGACACTTGGCACATCCATGGTTACACCTGCTCAGGTAAATCTACTATCTACCTCAATCGATAGTAAATTTACTACTCTCAGTACGAAATTTGATGATGTGGCTAAGGAGATGAAGGATGAGATAGAGAGACAGTTTGATCTGAAATCAAAAGCTCTTGAGGATTTTTTGAAATCCATGGCTGATGAGATGATCAGATCGGCTGTGGATGAGATGAGCAACTCCTTGATGGAGAAAATGAAAGCAACATATTGTGGTCTTGTTGAAGACACTAGCACCAGCTTGAATGTACTACAGAGGATTCAGGATGAGCATTTCCATGTGGCGGCAGAAGTAAGGTCCATTGGCAGGGAACAACTCCACATTGACAGAACCTTATCTGAGCTGATAACCAATTATGATGCCAAAAAGGGGGAAAGCAATGACAAGCTTGCTGCCTTACCACCTCTGGAAAGGCAATCAAAACAGTTTCCTAATTAGGTCCACAGAGGAAAGAGGAAGGAGGCTGAAGTTCTGATTCACCCTGAGGCTGCCATGGAAGTAATTGAACAAAGGGCAAAGAGGTAGAGGACTCAGGAATCAAGTAAGCAAGGAGAAGCCCATGCCATATTAAATCCTCGGGAAGAAACCTATTTGTTGCATTTTTGTGGAGAAGCCACTGAAGACCAAGCAATTGGCTAAGCCTGCAAGTAGGAAACCCCCTCAGAGGAAGTTAGTTGCTGAGTTCGATGAAGATGTTGAAGAAGTTGCTCAGGAACTTGCTGAGAAGGATGAAGAGTCTGAAGTTGATGATCTCTTCAAGGAAGGATTTGGTGTGTACGATGTGTCCGCCAAGAGATCGAATCGACCGCACAACACGCTTAAGGCCTTAGAAGTTTGAGAAGAAGAGGAAGGTCATAGCCTCTCGGTCGTCGGTCGAAATGACCAGGAAGGAAATGGAGGAAGCAAAGAGAAAGCTTGGAGGCTTTCAGAGGATGATTCTGAGGAGGAGAGGCATGAAACCGAGGAAGAGGCAGTGACCCCATATTGATAAATGGATGCCTATTTAGATGAATGATAGATGGGAGACGGCCAAGAGAGAGTTCGTATTCAACTATGATGTGTTGCTGAACTGGTCTGAGCCCAATGCTGACAGAGATGAAACATTCATCGCCTACCTGCTTCAGAATTACACTGATATTTGCCAGAAATAGTTTAATATATTCAACACCTTGGGCTATCAACCAAAAGCTCCTGGACAAATCAAGTACCCTCCACCAAGATACAAGAACGGGATGGTCAATTATGATTTTATTCATGCTGATTTTGTGGAACAGGCAGAGTATCTGGGCCTGAATGGAAATGATGTTGAGACTCTTCGCAAGAGAGAAGATTGAAGATCAGATACTATGACCAATTCAACCTGAAGCCACCAGCTGATGAAATCGAATCTGATGAAGACTGATGTATCTTGTTTCCTTCTGTTTATTTTGTTTCAGTGGAATCTTATGAAAACCATTATAACTTGTAATTATGGTTTTTGAGCTTTAATAAAAAATATACTGATTTTCTGATGATCAAAAAATAATATCTCATTATCTTACTAATTGCTTGATGGTTGCCTTACTTGTTTTTCTTGCTTTATAAATTGAAACCTGGTTAGATGTTAGGTTTATTTCTGTTTGCAAGCTTGTAACAAGATGGTTTTGGCATCATCAAAAAAGGGGAAATTGTTGGAAGATGAATTTAATAAAGATTTTGATTAGATCCCAAAACCCCTGAGTATAACATGTTTCAGAACGATCTTGATAATATAGGATCAGGTTTCAAATTATCAGGACGATCTGCACCATGTATAGTCAGCAGACATAGTTCAGGTTAAAAATACGATCTTGATAGTGTAGGATCAGGTTTCAAATTATCAGGACGATCTGCACCATGTATAGTCAGCAGACATAGTTCAGGTTAAAAATAGGTTTCATTGTTTTGTCTGAAGATCACAGAAGTATCCTGAAGACCAAACTATACTGAAGACCTAAACCATACTGAAGGATCAGTATATCCTGAAGACTTGCAGAACTTGAAGACTTGAAGAACCTGAAGATCAGAAGAACCTGAAGATCAGAAGAATCTGAAGATCAGAAGACCCTGAAGAATCTTGTGTACTGAACCAAAAGACCCTGAACATGACACTTCAAGTTAAGTTGTGTTTGTTCATTCTTAGTACATGCAAAGAGAATATTATACGTTTGTGAACACTAAGGAAGATATAAACTCAGTGTTGGTTGACTAAAAGATCAATTTTTATTGTCTCCGTTGAAAGGAAGATGTCGACCAATAAGGAGGCGACAACAACGTACTTTACTGACACTGAAAGCAACATTTCCCTGAAAAATGTCAGCATAGATATTTGTCTTGTTCACAGAAATTGGTGATTGGCTGCTTGTCTGAATATTTCCTAAAGCATGCAAGGGCTCGTTCAAACCCTAGTGAAGTCGTTCACTATATACTCAAAGAAGAAACCCGAGATGCTATCTCTCCAACGGATAGTTTTTCAAAGGAAGACTTCGTGAGAGTTGCCTATAACTACCAGAGGCCTTGAACACTTCAAGGTTACGGGAAATCAAAGCAACTCACAGAGCTCATTCGTATTCAAGCATTCTTGTGAAGCACTCGATACCCTTAGAATTTCCCAAGTGTTTCATCATTGAAGAGAGCTCATTTCCAAAGCTTAGTTCGAGATATCCTAGCCTTTTACTTGTGTTCTCATTGTAAAAGGATATCTCACCTTAGTTGAAAACCAACCAAAACCCAAACCCTTTGATTAGGTAGTTTGTGTGTATAGAAGTTGGAAGTAAGAGTTGTAAAGAGTATGTAAGCTGCTGTGTTCAGTCTGAAAACTCTAGAGAAGAAGATAGTAAGCTGATTGTTCACCAACGCCTTGTGTGTGTTGAGTTAGTAAGTCGCAGAGTTCAAATTTGAAAGCTCAGTAGAGAAAATTAAAAGTCAAAATTTCTTTGAGTTCACCAAAGCTTGAGGTAGTAGAAGTAGTGTGTTAAGGAATTTCTCCGAAGTCAGAGAGAGTGGACGTAGGAGCTTGAGCCTCTGAACCACTATAACTTGCTGTGTTATTTGCTTTCTTCTTTGCATATATACCGTTTGAATATTTAACTGAAAGCATTTCTGATATTCACTTAGAATCAATCCACTGAACTTACATTAACCTAATCACAGCCTTAACCACTGTTTCATTTAAGGAAAGATTTTCAGCAAAGTAAAACGAATATAAACTTAGGGCCTACACTTTCCACACTCTAGATAAGCTAGTATAGATAGTTGTCAAACTGATAAACTCCCCTGAGTAGTCAGTAAGATTATTATCTACTCCCAGCTTATTTGGACTCTGTAGAAAAACTTCGGGATCGGGTTGAGCTAATCAAGTCTCCGAAAAGCCGCCGGTGTTATTGTCTCAGTAGACTTTGACTCAGGGCAATTTGTGCTTCTCAGGACTAAAACTCAGGATAACCTGACTCACTGATTTCAGTAAAGTTTTAAAAGTTGAAAAATCACTATACACGTGTATTCCCCCCCCATACACGTGTGAGACTCGTTTACACCGTGACCAACAAGTGGTATCAGAGAAGTGGTTCTAACTTACCACTTGCTTTGGTAGCCATAGTTTTGTTTACTTAGAGACTTGGTGGTCTACTGAATAGATCTTACTGCTGATATCCTACAAGGCTATTTCATCATGCCTTCTAAGAAACTACCTATGTTCTCAATTGAGAACTATGATCTATGGAGATTGAGAATGCAGGCACACTTGTACTCAAAACATGAGAAAATGTGGAGAGTTGTGTCTCAAGGACCTTTTGAGTTTAAGGTTGTTAATCCTAGATCTACTGATGTTGAAAAAGATGATCCAAGGGATGAATTTCCCAAATCTGATGACCAACTTACTCCTGAGGAGAGAAATTGGTTAACTCGGATTATATTGCTAAAGATACTCTATATAGCACTATTGATGATGGTGTTATGGGAATGATTTCTCATTGTGAAACTGCCAAAGACATTTGGGACACACTTGCTATAATGTGTCAAGGCACTGATCATATCAAAGAAAACAAACTATCTGTGGTTATTGCCAAATTTGATGGTTTTAAAATGGAAGATGGTGAATCTATTGAAAGACTTGAAGTCAGATTCACTAGCATTATGAATGATCTGAGTGCTCTTGGGAAAAAATATCCCAAAAGAGAAATTGCTCTGAAAATTCTTAGAGGACTGTCTACGAAATGTGATATTCATGCTGTTGTGATTGAGAACACCAAAGATATTGCTTCTATGTCATATCAACAAGTTTTTTCTGAGTTGAAAGCATATGAGTTTGTAATTGATAAGAAAATTAAGAAAACTGACAGCAAAGATGATACTTCATCTAACAAAAATGTGGCTTTCAAAGCACAAGGTAAAATCTGTAAAGAACCTGAGACCTCATCTAACAAAATGCAGGATGAAAAAGATGAGACAATTTCCCTAATGGCAAGAAGGTTTGAGAAAATGAACCACAAATTTGGAAAGTATAAAAGGTATTATAAAAATACCAGATACAAGAACAGGAACAACTCAGAAGCTGAAGAAAAGTCTACTGAGAAGAAGAAAGACTACAAAGCTGAAGGATCTTCATCCAAAACGAAGGACTACAAATCCAAAGAGGAAAAAGATCAGGATGATGATACCAACAGATGCTACAACTGCAAAAAGATAGGTCACTTCCAGTATGACTGTCCTGAGTTGAGTTCCAAAGAAAGAAAGGATCGACAAGCCAAAAGAGATAAAAAGTATTCCAGCAAGAAGGCAATGATTGCTGAAGAAGAACATTCTGAGGAAGGATCCAGCTCTTCAGAATAGATGTTCTCAGACAGTGATAGTGATGATGTCTGCCTTGTTGCTATTGAGGAGGTAAATTCTTCTATCTCTGTTGTTGCTCCTACACAAGCACCTGAGTTATCAAGTTCATCTGTAACCAGTAATTTTGACCTGATGGGTTCTTTTGAGAATCTGATGAAGGACTATTCTGTGTTACAAGAACTGTTCATAGAAACTCAAGAGCAGAATGAAGTGCTGACTGCTGAGAATCTAAAGTGGAAAAACTCTAATGCTGCTGAGATCACTTCTCAATTGATGGAAGTAACTAATGAACTTGATGTTCCGAAAGTACAACTCTCAGAGAAAGAGAAGGTGGTAGAGGCCCTGAAAGAAAAGTTAGAGAAATCCACTGAAGAAAATCAGCTTATCAGAACTAAGTTTAATGACCTCTTTGAGAAACATGAAACTCTAAAGAAAAGTGAGGATAGTTTGCAGAGAAAGTTAGCTCTATTGAATTTTGCATCTAAAGCAGTAGATGAAATTCAGAGTTATCAAAGACCTGCAACTATAAAAGTTGGATTAGGATATATTCCAGGGGGAACCTCACATGATCTTCTGAATGTTGCTTCTACAAGTGGCACCAAGACTGTATTTGTTAAACTGACGGTTCGTACTGATCTTCTTATTAAAGAACAACCCCGTGTTTTGGATAAGGGTAAAGGACCGATGGTTTCAGAGAATCTGAAAGTTCAGGAAAAAAAGTCCAGACCTCAGGAAAATTCTAGAAAACCTGTATATCAGTAGGAAATCCTCTGGCAAGTACTTCGAAGCCTCAGGCTAAGAATACTAACCTGAAGAGATCTGCCCTGAACCATCAGAGGAATCCTCAGAAGAGAAACACTCAGCAGAGAAATTCTCAGAAGAGGAGACCAAGTCCTCAGGATACTGAAAGACCACAATTTCAGTACAGGCGATATAAACCCCACTTGCCTAAGGGTAAAGGTTTCTTGAACCAAAGTAAGCAGAGACAGAGATCAGCTGCACCAAAGCCAAAGCAATGGAACAAAAGGCCTGAACCCAAGAAGAATTCAAAGGCTCATGTTCATGCTAAGGCTAGCACTCATACACAAGATACTTCTAAGGCACCGAGGGTGGTGAATGTGTATGTAGATGTTTTTGGAAGACAAATCAGCCACTCTAAAGTCATTAGAGTTATCAGGCAGATTTGGGTTCCAAAAGGTACAGCTAACCTAGTAGGACCCTACACCAAATGGGTACCTAAGGCCTAATTTGTTTTATAGGTCAAGGATAAGGGCACTAAGCTGAATGAAGAAAACATAGCCCTGATGAGTGGAACTGAAGTTGCACCTGTTGAATGGTACTTGGACAGTGGATGCTTAAGACACATGACAGGATATAAATATTTGCTCACCGACTATGTTGAACAGAAAGGCCCTCAGATAACTTTTGGAGATAATTCCAAAGGATAAACAGAAGGATATGGAACTCTTGAAATTGATACTGTTCATATCCATGGTGTATCATATGTGTCTGGTTTAAAGCATAACTTGCTTTCTATCGGTCAATTCTGTGATAAAGGATTCAGTGTTGAATTCTCAAAGAACTTGTGTTATGTGAAAGATAATATTTCACAACAAGTATTACTGACTGGTACTAGGAAAGGAAATGTGTAGCTTGCTAATTGGAGACTTACTCCTATGGAAACATGTTTAATGGCCAAGAAGGCTACTGAAACCAGTTGGTTATGGCACAAAAGATTGAACCATTTTAACTTCAAAACTCTGAATAAACTTGCAAGATTAGCACTTTTAAGGGGTTTACCTAATGAAGTGTTCAGTAAAGATCATGTTTGTGATGCTTGTCAGAAAGGCAAACAAATTAAAGCATCATTTAAAAGCAAAGTAGAAGTTTCTACTGATAGAATACTTCAACTGTTACATATGGATCTCTTTGGTCCAGTAACACCTGTGAGTACTAATGGCAGGAAATATACACTGATAGTAGTTGATGACTACTCAAGATATACATGGGTCATTTTCTTACTTAGTAAGAAAGAAACTCAGACCAAACTGCCAGAATTACTGAAAAGACTCGGTACTGAAAAGAATCTAAGTGTGGTCAAAATCAGATCAGATAAAGGCACTGAATCTATCAACCATATTATATCTGATTATTGTGCAGCAAATGGAATAACTCATGAAACATCAGCTGCAAGGACCCCACAACAAAATGGTGTTGCAGAAAGAAGAAATAGGACCCTGAAAGAAGCTGCAAGAACAATGATTGATGAAGCTGACATTCCTAAGAGATTTTGGGCTGAGGCAGTCAACACTGCATGCTACTCTTAGAACAGATCCATGCTGGCCAAGAATCAAGGAAAAACTCCATATGAACTGTGGAATGAAAGGAAGCCTCTTGTTTCTTTCTTTCGTGTGTTTGGTTGTAAGTGTTTCATACACAATAATGGTAAAGATCAGTTGAAAACTTTTGATAGCAAAGCTGATGAAGGGATATTCTTAGGATATTCTGAAATTAGTAAAGCCTTCAGAGTTTACAACTGTAGGACTCTTATTGTGGAATAAACACCTCATGTTGTTTTTGATGAATCTACTTGTGTTCATAAGAAACAGGAAGTTGATTCAGGAGACTTGACAAAGAGGATCACCAGACTTAGCCTGAAGAAGAATGTCAAAACATCATCTGAGCCTGAAAAGAAGAAGTCAATCACCTACTATGAATGGAGTGAAACTGACTCAGAAGTAGAAGAGACTCAGGATGAAAATACTCAGGCTGGTGGTACTCAGGATGATAGTTCTCCACTGAAGGAAAGCCAACACACTGGAGCTGACCAATCTGAACAAACAGCAGTTCGGACTCAGGTATGTAATGCTGATGAGGATGTGGTCACAGCTGAGGCAAACTCTGAATCTATCAACCAAGGGGGAACAAATGTCCCTGACAATGTTCAAAATGAAATATCCCCTGAGGAAGATGATTCACTTTTTCCTTTTATGCTGTTCCCTGAGTTTAATAAATTACCTGAACCTAACATTTCTGATGTTGAGGATAATACTGAAGGGGGAACATCCAGGAGAACATGGTTAGATAGTCATCCTACAAGTCAGATTGTTGGAGAATTATCTGAAGGAGTTAAAACAAGAAGGTTCCATGGAGAAAGTGCTTTGTTCTGCTGCTTCCTATCTGAAAAAGAACCTACTGAGATTGAGGAAGCTCTTCAAGATTCCTTCTGGATCATGGCTATGCAAGAAGAGCTAAATCAGTTTGCTAGGAATGAAGTTTGGGAATTAGTGGATAGACCTAAGAAGCAGAATGTGATTGGAACTAAGTGGGTATTCAAGAATAAAAGAGATGAGAATAATGTCATTGTAAGAAACAAGACAAGGCTAGTTGCACAAGGTTATTCCCAAGAAGAAGGCTTGGATTATGATGAAACCTTTGCACCAGTTGCAAGACTAGAAGCCATTAGATTATTTCTTGCATATGCTGCTCACATGAAATTTAAGGTATATTAGATGGATGTGAAAAGTGCATTTCTGAACGGTGTGCTTAAAGAAGAGGTTTATGTGGAAAAACCTCCTGGCTTCTTCAAGAATGACAAAGTTTACAGGCTCAGGAAAGCCTTGTATGGTCTGAAGCAAGCACCCAGAGCATGATATGATACTCTATCTCAATTTCATACTGATCATGGTTTTACCAAAGTGACTGTGGATAGAACCTTGTTCAAGATAGAAGATGGGAAAGATATCTTACTTGTTCAGATATATGTGGATGACATTATTTTTGGATCCCCAAATCATCAGTTGTGTGAGAAGTTTTCTACACTAATGAAAGGTAAGTTTGAAATGTCAATGATGGGGGAGATGAATTTCTTTCTATGACTTCAGGTGAAACAGTCTAAAGAAGGAATTTTTATCAATCAGGCAAAGTATACCAGAGATCTGATTGCCAAGTATGGTATTCAGAATTGCAATGCAGTTAGAATTCCCATGAATACTAACTACAAGATGGATCCTGATCCTGAAGGCAAATCAGTTAATCATACTGATTATAGAGGGATCATTGGATCATTTCTCTATCTCACAAAAGTAGACATGACATTACTTTTGTTGTTGGGATATGTGCAAGATACCAAGCTAATCCTAAGACTAGTCACATGGAAGCTGCCAAGAAGATACTGAGATATCTAAAGGGCACCGTGAATAGAGGATTATGGTATCCAGCTGAATGATAACCTTGAATTAACTGGTTATTCAGATGATGATTATGGTGGTTGCAGAATTGACAGGAAGTCCACTTCAGGAACTTGTCAATTTCTTGGAAGCAAACTGATATCCTTGTTTTTTAAGAAGCAGGCCTCAGTAGCAACTAGTACTACTGAAGCTGAGTACATGGCTGAAGGAAGTTGCTGTGCACAGATTCTTTGGCTAAGGCAACTATTGAGAGATTATAAGGTTATGGCCAAAGAAGTTCCTATATTCTATGACAACAACAGTGCAATTGCAATATCACAAAATCTTGTGCTGCACACTAGATGTAAGCATGTGGATATCAGACACCATTTCATCAGAGACCATGTAGAGAAGAAAGACATCAAGATGGAAAAAAATCATAATGATAAACATAGAGCTGATATTCTTACTAAGCCTTTGGCTGAGTCAAGATTTCAGGAACTATTAGTTGAATTAGGGATGTTGGATCCAGGTGAGTAATTTATCTTGAAGAGAGAAGTTCTTCAGATGCATGAAGTTTTTCAGTAACAAAAACTCAGGACAAATACCACTCAGGATGGAAACTGAGAATCAGGATGGTTTTGTCACGGTCAGTGTTCAGTAAGGCTTAAGTATTCAATTAATCTTGAAACACACTTGACACATGCATTTACTCACAAGCATTTATTTCAGTCAGTAATCATTTGAAATAAATACAAGAGACCTGAACCTTAAGCTGGAATGTTTGAAGAATTATTATTGGCTAAAGTTTTGGCAGAACACCAAGGGTTTACCTTGGTTAGAGTGATACATCTTTTTGTCACCCTATTTTGCTGCCATTAAAAATGCTTTTCTGCCTATTTGCTATTAATAGCAAATAAATCTTGAGATTATTACAACCAATCTGAGCCGTTTATTCAGATTTAATCTCAACCATTGATCTATCCTTCTGATCATATATATACCCCATTTTTTGCCAAACACTTATCATTTTACACTCTGCATCCCTGCATAAAACGTTCAAACTATCCAAACCCTCCGTATATTCTAAATCAAATTCTTCAATGGAATTCCCAATCTACGGAATGATAAGGAATCTCGCAGAATCAGAGAAACCTTATTTTGAGCATGTGGTGGAGATGGACGATAACAAAACCACGCCGGTAGAGGAAGAAGCTCTCCATATGCTTCGACTAGCTCATTTGGGAAGATTGGTCGGAAATAAACCAAAGCTTGAGTTATCACAGGAGGTGCTGCAATTCGTGATCAACCTGTTAGAAGACACCAATGGAGACTTGGTCTCGTAAATCAGCTTTGGCACTTATGCAAAATCCAAAGCAGAGGTTGTTATCGCGAAAGAAGTACGGTTATCTTTAACCGATATTAATGATGTATTTGAGTTGAATGATAGAGGTGATGATCCAGTGGTGTATATGATTGGAAGAGAGCAGGAGATTTTAGATAGGTTTTCTATTTCAAAGGTCGAACTGAAGGGTGCTTTGAATAAGAAATATCTAAAACCTGTCTATCGAGTCCTTATTGATATTGTGGCAAAGTGTTTGATGAGCACTTCTGGGAGTTTAGAGCAGGTTAACCGAAACAAGTTGAGGTTAATGGCTGCAATCGAGGATTCACCGCTAATAGATTTCAATTGAGGTTGAGATCTCTGAATCAGATCAGGATAGGTTGACTATTGCTGATATCACACGTACTAAAGACAAAAGGTGTCTGAGAAGGCCGTAGAAGAACCTGAGAAGAGGAGAAAGGCACTTGAGCTCCTGAAAGTGAAGAGTGAAACAGGTGAGAGGAAGAAGGCTTAGGATGAGCAGAAGAGGAAGAAGAGGTTGAGGAAAATAAGTGAAGTGGCTGAAAGGGAGAAATCTCCACTTGATACACTTGTGAAAGCCATTTCACAAGCTGTTGAGGCTGAAGCTGCAAATATCCCTGAAGAAGATGTGTTTAATGAGGTTCTCAACACAAGTATTGGAGATGATCGCATTACTAGAGAGATCTTCACAGGTTCTCAAAAATCTGTTAAAGTAAGCCAAATACAAATCCCACTCATTCAACCCTCAGAGCTAAAAATTCCTATACCTTCAGAGGCTCATTCTACATCTGAGGAAGAATCACCTGTTCCTGAACTTAGGAAATGTGAAGCCGAAGAAAGGGAGTGGAAGTTGAAAGCTGAGAGATTTGTGTTAGACAAATTCCCAATCCTTGCCAACTATCCTGACCTTCAGGATATATTTGTCAGACTAAAAACTGCCATGCTGATTGTAAATCAATCCTTTGCCATGATGTTAAGAATAGGAAACTTCAGGGGAGAAGATTTCTGGGCTGAGGAAGTGGCAGAGCTTGATGCGTTTTCAGGTCTTGGAAAGAGGAGGCTAAGGATCAAAGCTGTTGAATTTGAGGAGCTTGTCCTAAAGAAGGTTGCTGAGAGACAACCTGTTAATCAGCCTGAAGGATCTTCTGAGGCTCAGGACAAAGACCGGACTGATCAGGACCCTGCTGAGGGTAGTCAGAAATTTGCTGAGGCTAGAGCATCTGCTCAGGGGGAACAAGCTCAGGACGTTGCTGAGGCTGGAGCATCTGCTCAAGGGGAACAAGCCCACTGAAGCTATTGAAGTTGGGCTTAAGACTGAAACAGAGGAAGAGATCCCTACCCCACAACCAACTGTTGATCTCACACCCATCATTGAGAAATTAACCATGTTTAAGCCAATGATTGATCAAATGGCGAAGCTTGAACCTCTGGTTGGTGAAGTATCAAAGCTTGCTGAGGCACAGGTTTCTCAGGGTGAATTAATCAGGACACTTGGCACATCCATGGTTACACCTGCTCAGGTAAATCTACTATCTACCTCAATCGATAGTAAATTTACTGCTCTCAGTACGAAATTTGATGATGTGGCTAAGGAGATGAAGGATGAGATAGAGAGACAGTTTGATCTGAAATCAAAAGCTCTTGAGGATTTTCTGAAATCCAAGGCTGATGAGATGATCAGATCGGCTGTGGATGAGATGAGCAACTCCTTGATGGAGAAAATGAAAGCAACATATGGTGGTATTGTTGAAGACACTAGCACCGGCCTGAATGTACTACAGAGGATTCAGGATGAGCATTTCCATGTGGCGGCAGAAGTAAGGTCCATTGGCAGGGAACAACTCCACATTGACAGAACCTTATCTGAGCTGATAGCCTATTATGATGCTAAAAAGGGGGAAAGCTATGACAAGCTTGCTGCCCTACCACCTCTGGAAAGGCAATCAGAACAACTTCCTACTGAGGTCCACAGAGGAAAGAGGAAAGAGGCTGAAGTTCTAATTCACCCTGAGGCTGCCATGGAAGTAATTGAACAAAGGGCAAAGAGGCAGAGGACTCAGGAATCAAGTAAGCAAGGAGAAGCCCATGCCATATTAAATCCTCAGAAGAAACCTACTATTGCATTTGTGGAGAAGTCACTGAAGACCAAGCAATTGGCTAAGCCTGCAAGTAGGAAATCCACTCAGAGGAAGTTAGTTGCTGAGTTCGATGAAGATGTTGAAGAAGTTGCTCAGGAACTTGCTGAGAAGGATGAAGAGTCTGAAGTTGATGATCTCTTCAAGGAAGGATTTGGTGTGTACGATGTGTCCACCAAGAGACTGAACTGGGACTGGCACAACACAGTTAAGGCCTTAGAAGCTGAGAAGAAGAGGAAGGCAGCAGTCTCAGTGTCAGGGTCAGAAATGACCAGGAAGGAAAGGGAGGAAGCAAAGAGAAAGTTTGGAGGCTTTCAGAGGATGATCGTGAGGAGGAGAGGCACGAAACCGAGGAAGGGCAGTAGCCCCATATTGATAAATAGATGCCTATTGAGATGAATGATAGATGGGATACGGCCAAGAGAGAGTTCGTATTCAACAATGATGTGTTGCTGAACTGGTCTGAGCCCAATGCTGACAAAGATGAAGCATTCATCGCCTACCTGCTTCAGAATTACACTGATATTTGCCAGAAATGGTTTAATATATTCGACACCTTGGGCTATCAGCCAAAAGCTCCTGGACAGATCAAGTACCCTCCACCAAGATACAAGAACGGGATGGTCAATTATGATTTCATTCATGCTAATTTTGTGGAACATGCAGAGTATTTGGGCCTGGATGGAAATGATGCTGAGACTCTTCGCAAGAGAGAAAAATTGAAGATCAGATACTATGATCAATTCAACCTGAAGCCACCAGCTGATGAAATCAAATCTGATGAAAACTGTTGTATCTTGTTTCATCCTGTTTATTTTATTTTAGTAGAATCTTATGAAAACCATTGTAGCTTGTAATCATGATTTTTGAGCTTTAATGAAAAATCTACTGATTTTCTAATGATCAAAAGATAATATCTCATTATCTTACTGATTGCTTGATTGTTGCCTTACTTGTTTTTCTTGCTTTATAAATTAAAACCTGAGTAGATGTGAGGTTTATTTCTGTTTGCAAGCTTGTAACAAGATGGTTTTGGCATCATCAAAAAGGGGAAAATTGTTGGGAGATGAATTTAATAAAGATTTTGATTAGATCCCAAAACCCCTGAGTATGACATGTTTCAGGACGATCTTGATAGTATAGGATCAGGTTTCAAATTATCAGGACGATCTGCACCATGTATAGTCAGCAGACAATTAGAGAAGTATCCTGAAGACCAAACTATACTGAAGACCTAAACCATACTGAAGGATCAGTATATCCAAAAGAGTTGCAGAACCTGAAGACTTGAAGAACCTGAAGATCAGAAGAATCTGAAGATCAGAAGACCCTGAAGAATCTTGTGTACTGAACCAAAAGACCCTGAACATGACACTTCAAGTTAAATAGTGTTTGTTCATTCTTAGTACATGCAAAGAGAATATTATACGTTTGTGAACACTAAGGAAGATATCAACTCAGTGTTGGTTGACTAAAAAGAGTCGCTTTTTGTTGTCTCTGTTCAAAGGAAGATGTCGACCAATGAGGAGGCGACAACAGCGTACTTTACTGACACTGAAAGCGACATTTCCCTGAAAAATGTCAGCATAGATGTTTGTCTTGTTCACAGAAATTGGTTATTGGCTGCTTGTCTTAATATTTCCTAAAGCATGCAAGGGCTCGTTCAAACCCTAATGAAGTCGTTCACCATATACTCAAAGAAGAAATCCGAGATGCTATCTCTCCAACAGATAGTTTTTCAAAGGAAGACTTCGTGAGAGTTGCCTATAAATACTAGAGGCCTTGAACACTTCAAGGTTACGGGAAATCAAAGCAACTCACAGAGCTCATTCGTATTCAAGCATTCTTGTGAAGCACTCGAAACCCTTAGAATTTCCCAAGTGTTTCATGATTAAAGAGAGCTCATTTACTAAGCCTAGATTCAAGATCTTATCCAAAGCTTAGTTTGAGATATCCTAGACTTTTACTTGTGTTCTCATTGTAAAAGGATATATCACCTTAGTTGGAAACCAACCAAAACCCAAACCCTTTGATTAGGTAGTTTGTGTGTTTAGAAGTTGGAAGTAAGAGTCGTAAAGAGTAAGTAAGCTGTTGCGTTCAGTCTGAAAACTCTAGAGAAGAAGTTAGTAAGATGATTGTTCAGTCTGAACGCTTGTGTGTGTTGAGTTAGTAAGCTGCAGTAGTTCAGCATGAAAGCTCGTAGTAGAAAGTTAGTAAGCTGCTGAGTTCAGTCTGAAAGCTTGAGGTAGTAGAAGTAGTGTGTTAAGGAATTTCTCTGAAGTCAGAGAGAGTGGACGTAGGAGCTTGAGCCTCTGAACCACAATAACTTGCTGTGTTATTTGCTTTCTGCTTTGCATTTGTACCGTTTGCATATTCACTGAAAACATTTCTGATATTCAGTTGGAATCAATCCACTGAACTTGCATTAACCTAATCACAGCCTTAACCGCTGTTTCATTTAAGGAAAGCTTTTCAGCAAAGTAAAACGAGTATAAATTTAGGGACTACACTTTCCGCACTCTAGATAAGCTAGTATAGATAGTTGTCAAACTGATAAACTCCCCTGAGTAGTCAGTAAGATTATTATCTACTCCCAGCTTATTTGGACTCTGTAGAAGAAACTCAGGATCAGTTGAGCTAATCTGAAGTCTCTGAAAGCCGCTCAGTGTAATTGTCTCAGTAGACTTTGACTCAGGGCAATTTGTGCTTCTCAGGACTACAACTCAGGATAACCTTACTCACTGATTTCAGTAAAGTTTTAAAAGTTGAAAAATCACTATACACGTGTATTACACGTGTGAGATTCGTTTACACCGGGACCAACAAATTTTGTACTTAATTACGAGGAGCTGTTAATTTGATCTTCCGTGATCTGGTATCACCAAATTAACTACAATGTAATACGTATTGACTTATTGAACGGATTTGCAATAAATATATATAATATTCATTCATATTTAATGCAACAGTGATTAATAGTTTATTTCAGTAAATAAATAAGAAAATTCAGTTTGGTTATACAAAGTAAAAACATAATTTTCAGTATAACCCCAACACTTACAAGATCCTAAAAGGTGTAGTGAAAAACCACACTCCAAAACTCAATTTATTCAATCAAGTAACTAGTGATCTTATTCAACCTAAAACTTGATCTAATAAGATAAACATAATACTGATGGGAGAGATTGTATTCCCTCGACCAGTACAAATAGAATAACAACGACCCTCACACTCCTACAAGAAACAATCACTCGGTTGTTCTCTCGGTTGTGTCTCGGATGTTACCCTCTTAAGTTTGGAGTAGAGTAAATGGATTTCACTTTAACTCAAACTTGAATGTCGACCAATGCAGTCTATTTATAGACATTCGGACCAACTGCATTGTCCTATCCACTTGGTGTGGAAAGCCTTGAAGATCTCCTCAACTATCTCCTTGATCTTGGTGTAACCACTCATGATCTTTATAATTGGAATTTTCAAAATTCCAACAGTGTTTCCAATAATATATGAAATTGTTGGAAAAATCAATGAAATTTCCATCAACTTTAGTAAACTACTGAAATTTACCGTGGGAAAACGTGTAGAAAGTTTTTTTTTTAATTCCAACAAAAATTTCAACTGCGCTAGACTATTGGAACGATTCCTTCTAATTAAATGATATTTTAAATCTAACTCCAACATAATTTAATTACACATTTACACGGGATCACTGGAATTTTCACTATTCCAATATCTTTCAAGAATTGTTGGAAAAATCATTGAATTTTTTTATTGTAGTGGAAATTCTGAACATCGCTACTCCCTTAAAATGGTTCCCAAATTTTTGTTTATCTAATTTCGAATGAATTTCCAATTGACACAGAATCGTTGAAATGACTCCTCAAATGTAGAGACGTGTGTATATATCTCACTATTATATTATAATTTTTTTTATATATATATATATATACATTTTATAATAAAAAGCAAAATAGTATCATAACTTATAACTTTATAACCTTCATCGTGTAAGATAATGACTAATAGGGTATTTATATAACATTTAGCATTTAGAGACAATCAATCAATGAGTAGATCACTTGTACAACAAGTGCACCGTGTAACTCAAATGTATTTTGAAACGTGCAATTTATTTTTTTGAAACGTTCAACTTATTTACTTTGGAACATTAAACTTGTTTAATTTAAAATAAATTGAATGTTTTAATATAAATAAATCGAACGTGTCAGAAAAATAAGTAGCACGTTAAAAAAATACAATTAAATTCTGCGGTGCATCCGGTGCATACATGACTTTCCCAAGATCGAGAGCAGAAATCTAATTAATGTAATTTGAACTATAATATGTATATTATTGTATAAATAATTTAAAAAGATTAATTAAAATTTGGGTTTCTTACTTCCATGCCTTAATACTGGCGACCCTAATTTATGAAAAGTGATAGATGACCTAATGGCTCGGCTCACGCCTCCGCCCTTCGCCAGATTCACGTTCACCGCCATCTATCGGAGTTGTTCAGTCGAAGCTCCTTCGATCGTCTGCCGCTACCGATAGCTCAGATTTGTCAAATCAGAACTGGTTTACTTGAGGTATTGATGTAATTGGTTCATTTACTCTATTACCTGTAAATTTCGTTAAATTGTTTATCGAAAACTCGACTATTGTTCTCTTCAAGGCGGGAGACGTATTCGCCCCTCTGGCTCTGCAACTGATATATTTTCTGGGCTGAAGACGGTTGAGATGGTTGTGGAGAGGAAATTCAGCACCATAGTCACTTGAGTTGATCGTGCTCGTTCGCAGGTATTGATTCTTTTTTATTCAATTAGTGATTTTGAAGAGTATTGAATCTATTATTTCAGGTTTATGTCACTCTATTAAAGTTCTGTTCCAATATAAGTTTTTGTATTCTTAGATGTGAAGGGTATTGACTGAACACATTTAAGGTTGCTGTGAATTAGAGAAAGATGCTTTTAGACAATGTTTTTAAGTTTTCCTCTTCTCTCTGTAGAGTAGTTTGTGTAAATTTAACAAAGCACAAACACTTTTTATTTCATTTTGAGGCTTGCTGAAATTTCTGATTATCTTGCTTCATCCAAGTTAGTAACTAGACATTGTTGCTTAATTACATAAACTAGCTTCTAGAATAGTGAGTGTGCAATTATGTTCAGTTTTAAGCTTTTAATTTAAAATTATAAGTTGGGGATTACAAGTTCCAACCAATTATCATCTCATAATTCAAGTCAATCTAATGGTAGTGTACATACTGTACTTTGACTACACATAGAGGTCCATGTTATCATTCTATAGCCTCAAATAGCGTGTTGGTTTCTTTAACTTGATTATTTGGGCGCTTAATCTATTTAATTGAGGATGATCTTTGTAGTTTACACTTTATTGTTGTCTTTTGTGGCATTTGATCACTATTTAAGCTAGTTTAGTTTTCTTTTGAACTGGAATGCCATCAAATGTAATTAGTTTTCTTGAAATTATTGATAGAGAATTAATCACGAATATTTTCTAGTAATAAAGTTGTTGGTATTGTCGTTTGCAGTTGATACCCCTCTCTTTTCTTGTCATTATGTTGCATTTCTATTTTATAATACATGGTTAAACCAAACTGCTTGCACATGCCTTTTCATATTGTTAAAACTAATGCATATATCATGTTGGGTTTTTAAGCTGACCAACACACTTAAGTTCAACTTTTATTCTGACAAGAGATAATCAGAAGTTATTTGAGAATTTTATTGCCAGAGTTGCCATCTTTGCTTGTTTACATTTTATTTCGTGCATTCTTCTTCAAATCGTCAGCATTAATCTCACATTCACTAATGTTGGAGATTTCCATGTATAATTTTTCTTTGCTTACATCAATAATTCATTTGGGCAAGAATTGTGATTGATTGTAGTTAATGTACACAAAAGAACCGTATAATAAATTTTAAATACAAATTTGACAGACTAGTGTTAAATAATTGGCTAGCTTTTGTAGGTTGATAAGTATGAAAGATTGATCACTTCTCTTTCTTTTTTTTTTTATTTATAGATACCTTATTCCTTTTATTTGAATTGTGGGGCAGTTTGTTTATCTAATTCGGAACAAGCTCAAGGTGAGTGTTGGGAAACCTATCTTCATCTTTGTCTAGAACATGTTGCTTCCAACTAGTTAGTTGGATTGGATTGGATCCTTACGAAGTTGGATAGTTTCATTTATACATTAAATTCTCTTACAATATGCTTGGTTTTGTTGCTACAGCTACATTTTGGACTACTATCTACGACGAACACAAGGATGAAGATGAGTTTCTCTACATGACTTATATTGGTGACAGACCGACAGTTTGGAGGCAGTGATATTCAGCTTGGTTTTTTTTGAAAAAATAGAATTTTAAATGTAAATATGTCCCTGAATATTGTAGCTCACCATTGTAAGTCTTCTTTAGTTGAATCATGACAATAGAGATTTGCCTTGTGGATTTAGGCACATGTTCATATAAATTAGATTCCTTGTTCTAGTACTCTTTCCTGTTTGCAGTATGTTTTGTTATTTTGATTATTATGATATGGCTATATAAAAATTAAAAAAATTTCACATAAAAAAAATAAAGAAAATTTTGTTGGAATTTATGTCGGACAATTTTCCACTGCTGATAATTCCAATAGTGCATGTCCATTCGAAAGAAAATTCCAATGAAATAATGTTGTTGGAATTGTGTCGGAACTCGCATATGATAAATTTCCACAACTAAATATTCCAACGACATAAATATGTTGGAATAAAAATTCCAACTGAAATTCCAAAGTTAAATATCCGTTGGAAAAAATTCTATCAGATATATACTGTTGGAATTGTTGATGGAATTTGTGTTGGAAGATATTTCACCAGTTGAAAACTCCAACGATGACAATCCATTGGAATGCACCATTGGAATTTTTTTTCCGTTTGAATTTCCACTAATTTTGTTGGAATTTTGCAATTCCAACAGGCACTTTTCCAACGGCCAAACTTTCATTGGAATTACCGTTGGAACCAATGATTCCAACGGGAAAAACCTTAAATTCCGTTGGAATTTTACTGTTGGAATTTCACTGTTTTCTTGTAGTTAATAATCTTACAGTAATTCGAAAACATATTTCTCAACTATGGTATCCACGTAAACCCTGTTCACGGACTTGCACAGATTTGCCCGCTTTGAATTCCGAGATGAATTTGTTATGAAAAATTCTAACTCTAGATTTTATGGAGAAAATATGAACGTTGTTTGTGAATTTCCAAGAGCTCATATATATAGGGGAGGCTCAGCTTAAATCTTAAGCTAACCTGATTAGGAAATAAAATCCCTAATCATGTAAAATAAATATTTTAGATTTATTTCCCAAATATAAATTCTCTACGGATTTAATTCCCATGTATATCAAATCTCTACGGATTTGATTCCATATATATTAAATCCTATAATAATATTCCATATATTATTATTGGGAATCCTATTTAATTAAATCTAATTTAATTAAACATTAATAATAATTAATTCCAAATTAATCTATTATTAATTAATTCTCCAGAAATTAAATATTAAATTCAATTTAACATTTAATCAACCAACTATAATCCGTAAAAGGAAACTACTTGTTGTGGGAACCATATGCCGTCATATATCGAGCGATTAGTCAAACTAACAGTCTTAATTGAACTCTAGACAATAAATCAGACATTCTCAATATATGAGGTACGTTGCGAGAAACGTGCAACTACCTGTAACTGAAACATGGGCTATTACGATTTCCTCATTTCATTCGTGAATACTCGATTAAGTCTTGAACATGATGAAGTGTCTATTCAAATAACTTAATCATATTATCTCTAATTGATCATGTATGTCACACTTAGCCACAAAGTCTAAGGTAACGTGCATCGGTCGATGACTAACATCCAATTATGATGAGAAGATGAGTATTCTCTCTAAATCCACTCTGAGGAATGAATCCTATTATTGGCTCAACTAACACGCATATGCATTTCGTGATGAACCCAATCCAAACCATATCTACCCATGGAAGGGTGCAAGCGTCGGACATGGTCAAAGTTCATCACTCCACACATGTCATGCGTATTGACCTCAAGTTAAAGGAGTATCGCATCGCTCCCGCTAACCGAGACACCCATAGACACATATAGTGGAACTACATCAAGCGATTTCTCTAATGGGTATACCAATACCCTCTAAGGTATTTGTGCATACATCATGAGATATCTAGTATCTTGTAGTAAGTGAGATCTTACTACACTCTCTAAGAGTATGATGCAGATCGCACACCAATCTCAATTGCATCATCAATATCCCATTCTTGATGATCCTTGATCGGGGTCATTTGAGAATCATGCTTAAGTAATATGAGTTCTCACAACCTCAATGACAACAATGACTCATGGGAACACATGCATGAATAAATGCAAACAATCAAACATAATATTCAAACAAGTATATTGTCTTACATTAATATTAAATGTACTCAACTTTGGTTGTTGAATCTACGGTCGACCTACTTGGAACTATTCCAACTGACTGCCTCATCATTGAGAGTGAAACGTAACATGAATTTGATTTGTAATCATCACATTCGGATTGGAAACTTGTGTTAGCATAACCAGTGACTACTAGTTCTGACTGTCCACCATAGACAAGGAAACATTCTTTAGATTGTCTAAGATACTTCAAAATGGTCTTGACAGCAATCCAGTGTGACTCACCCGAATTCTGTTGGTATCTACCAGTGATGTTGATAGCGTAGGCCACGTTTGGCCTAGTGCAAGTCATGGCGTACATGATTGGCTGAATTGCATATGCATATGGGACGTCTTTCATGTGCTTGATATCAGCTTCAATAGAAGGACAATCCTTCTTTGATAGATTTATCCCATGATTTGCCGGTAGGGACCCTCTTTTAGAGTTTTCTATCGCAAAACGCTTCAACACCTTGTCTACATAGGTGGATTGTGACAGCCTCAACATCCTCTTGGATCTATCCCTATGGATCTTGATCCCTATGATGTAGTAGGCTTCACAAAGATCCTTCATCACGATGGTCTTTGACAACCAATCTTTAAGGGAATGCATTAACAGGATATTGGTTCTCAAAATTAATATGTCGTCGACATATACGATTATAAAAACAATATTCTTCCCGCTGCATTTACAATAAACGCAAAGATCTTCCGAATTTCTGATGAAGTCAAAAGGACTTGATAGCTTCATCAAATCGGATATTCCAACTCCTAGAAGCTTGCTTCAATCCAAAAATGGATATCTTTAGCTTGCATACTAGATTAGAATTTGACTTAGATGTAAAACCTTCCGGCTGAGTCATAAACACTTCCTTATCAATGTTTCCATTGAGGAAAGTTTTTTTGACATCCATCTGCTAAATCTCATAATCATAGTGTGTTGCTATCGTAAGTAAAATTTGAATGGACTTGATCTTTGCAACTGGTGAGAAGGTCTCATCATAGTCAATGCCTTCACGTTAACTATAACCCTTCACCACCGACCTAGCTTTGTAGGTTTATACTTTGCTATTTGCATCAGTCTTAACCTTTGAAGACCCATTTGCAACCTGTGGGTCTAACCCCTTTAGGCAACTCAACCAAGTCCCAGACTTGATTGGTGTACATCGAGTTCATCTCGGATTTCAATGCTTCATGCCACTTTCCTAATTCAATATCTAATATTGCTTCAGAGTAAGTATTAGGATCGTCCTTATCCGGTATGTTCACATTATCGAGTTCCTCCAAGAGGTAACCGTGTTTAATGGGCGGATTATGATTCCTAATTGACTTACGGGGCTGTGGTTGTGCAGGCAGTACATTCTGATCGTGAAAATTTTGTGGTGCATTGATTTCATCAATGTCCGGAGAGTCCTCAAGAGCTTCACTTTTAGATGCCTCTTGGGCGGGAGTTTAAACTATGTTGTTCTCATTCAGCCACATTAGAAGCCTACTCCAATTACGCTCCCACTGGTTGAAAGACGATCACCTAGTGAAAGACTCCCCCGTGAAAGTCGCTGAATGCTCCCACTGATTCCTTGTCACGTTTCTTTGACAAATCCTCAGTCTCTAGGTTAAGTTGTGGTTCTTGAATTTCTTCAAGTTCTATTATCTTACGACATTGTTCCTTAAAGACATAGTCTTCTTCGAGGAACCTGGCCTGCCTAGAAAAAATCACTATTTATTTCTCAGGTAGATAGAAGTAATATCCTCTAGTTTCTTTAAGATATCCCACAAGGTAACCCTTTTCACTTTTGAATTCCAACTTATCGGTAAGCATCTTTTTCACAATCGCGGGGCAACCCTACGTTTTGATATGTGTAAAAGTTGGCTTCTTGCCACACCATAGTTCATATGGTGTATGATCAACCGATTTAGTTGAAATGCTATTCAGAATGTAAATTGAGGTTTGTAATGCATATCCTCATAAGAATGTCGGAAGAGAGGAAAAGCTCATCATGGACTTTACCATGTCTAATAGGGTTCGGTTTCTCCTTTCAAAAACTCCATTCATCTGGGGTGTTTCGGGAGGAGTCCATTGTGATTGGATTCCATGCAACTTCAGATAATCAGTGAATTCATTGCTAAGGTATTCACCTCCTCGATCCGATCGAAGAGTCTTAATACTCTTCCCAAGTTGCATCTCTACTTCAGCTTTGTACTCTTTGAATTTCTCAAAAGATTTGGATTTGTGTTTCATAAGATACACATATCTGTATCTTGAGAAATAATCAGTGAAAGTGATGAAGTAGCCGAAGTGACACCTAGCTAGAGTGGGCAATGGTCCACATACATCACTGTGGATCAACTCTAGAACTTCTTTGGCACGAACCCCTTTCCCAGAAAAGGGTTTGTTGATCATTTTGCCCTTGAGACAAGATTCGCAGTTACCATAAGACTTTAAGTCGAATGGGGTTAAGTAGTCTATCTTTCTTAACCTTGCAATTCTCTTCTCGTTTGCATGACCAAGTCTACAATACCACAAGTAAGTCGGGTTTTCATGATTACTAAGTTTGAGTCTTTTATTTCATATATTAAGAACATCATATCCACAATGCAACAATTATAAACCATTCATTAAAGGGGCATTCCTATGAACCACATCATTAAGCGTAAATAACAATTATTATTTACAAAATGGAAGAAAAATCCCTCAATGTCTAACATAGGCACGTAAATAATGTTGAGGGTAATAGAAGGAACAAAATAACAATTATTCTGTTCTAATCTAAAACTAGAGGGTATGTCTAAGTCCCCACGTGTTCAGCAGCAACTCTTTCTTAGATTCCACGTGTAAGACGACTTCACCCACTCTAACTGCCCTAAGACACATGAGCCCCTTCACATTCGTACAAATGTGTGAGCCACATCCGGTATCTAATACCCAGTAGTTAGCACTATATGTGGACATGTCTATCTTAATAACAAACATACATGTTTTAGTGCCAGAAGCACTCAGTGCCTTCTTTTCAGCAACCAGAACCTTACAGTCCTTCTTCTGGTGCCCTCTTCTACTTACAGTAGAGGCACACATCCTTGTCTACCCGCTCCTTCTTTTGAACACCATCTTAGTGATAGTGAACTCAAAAGTCTTGAGCACGTTGTGAAGTTCAGGCCTGATCGTATCCGTCTTATTCATATTGTTGTTCACAATGAAGCTGAAATATGAATCCGGGAGCAACTGTAGGATAACATAAATGAAAACGTTGGTGTTGGGAGATGAATTTAATAAAGATTTTGATTAGATCCCAAAACCCCTGAGTATGACATGTATCAAAACATTTTGATAGATCAGGATCAGGTTGTTTATAGATGATAGGATCAGGATTATCTGCACCATGTATAGTCAGCAGATATAGGTCAGGATAGATAGGGATACTCCAGAAAATCTTGAAGTTAGAAGATCCTAAAGACTGAAGAGCCTGAAGACAGAAGATCCTGAAGACTGTTTTGTACTGACCTAGAAGACCCTGAACAACTATTTCTGAGTAAATAGTGTTTTGTTCATTCTTAGTACAAACAAAGAGAATGTTATACATTTTTTGGACATTAAGGAGTATATCAGTTCAGTGTAGTTGACTTGAAAAGAGCCGCTTTTTTTTTCTCTGTTCAAAGGAAGAGTTCTACCAATGTGGAGGCGACAACAACGTACTTTACTGACACTGAAATCAACATATCTCTGAAGAAATGTCAGGACTGATATCTTCCAGTTCACAGATAGTAGTGATTGGCTGCCTTGGTTACTTGTTACCCAAACCATGCAAGGGCGTGTTCAAACCCTAATATAGTCGTTCATTACTATCCAAATACCAGTGACCTTGGTGAGTTGCCTATAAATACCAAACCTTTCATATTACCCAAACCCTAATATAGTCGTTCATTACCCAAACCTTTGATATTTCTCTTCTAACGGATAGTTTTTCAAGAGTGACCTTGGTGAGTTGCCTATAAATACCAGTGACCTTCATCATTGCAAGGTTACGGGAAATCAAGCAACTCAAGAGCTCATTCGTATTCAAATTTATATTGTGAGCACTCGAAACCCTAAGAATTTCCCAAGTGTTTCATCTTTGAAGAGAGTTCATTCTCTAAGCCTAGATTCAAGAACATTTAAAGCTTAGTTAGAGATATCCTAGCCTTTTACCTTGTGTTTATTGTAAAAGGATATCTCACCTTAGTTGGAAACCAACCAAAATCCAAACCCTTTAGTTAGGTAGTTTGAGTGTGTAATTGTTGGAAAGTGAGAGTTGTAAAGAGTGAGTAAGCTGCAGGAGTTCAGCTTGAAAGCTCTAGAGAAGAAGTTAGTAAGCTGCTTGTGTTCAGTCTGAAAGCTTGTGTGTGTTGAGTTAGTAAGCTGCAGTGTAGTTCAGCCCAAAAACTCATAGTGGAAAGTTAGTAAGCTGTTGAGTTCAGTCTGAAAGCTTAAGGTAGTAGTAGTAGTGTGTTAAGGAATTTTTCTGAGGATCGGAGAGAGTGGACGTAGGAGTTTGAGTCTCTGAACCACTATAACTTGTTGTGTTGTTTGCTTTCTGCTTTGCATATTATCTGTTGCATATTTTCACTGAAAGCATACTAAGTTTTCTGATATTTAGTTGGAATCAATCCACTGAGGTTGCACTAAATTGATCACAACCTTAATCACTATTGTACTGAGTAACAAAGATTTTCAGCAAAGTAAAACGAGTATAAACTTAGGGCCTACACATTCCTCAACCTAGATAAGCTAGTATAGATAGTTGTCAAACTGATCAACTGATCAACCTGACTCGCTGATCACAGTTTTGGTGAAAAGTTAAAAAATCACTATACACGTGTATTCCCCCTCTACACGTGTGAGACTCGTTTACCCCGGGACCAACTAGTTGTATTAGAGCAGTGGTTCTTTTGACCACTTGCTTTGGTAGCCATAAGTCTTGTTACTGAGAGACTTTGGTGGTCTACTGAATAGATCTTGTTTGCTGATATCTTACAAGGTTCATTCATCATGCCTTCTAAGAAACTACCTATATTCTCTGTTGAGAATTATGATCTATGGAGATTGAGAATGCAGGCACATTTGTACTCTAAACATGAAAGAATGTGGAGAGTTGTGTCTCAAGGACCTTTTGAGTATAAGGTTGTGAATCCTAGATTGACTGATAATGAAAGAGATGATCCAAGGGATGAATTTCCCAAATCTGATGATCAGCTTACTCCTGAAGAGAGAAAGTTGGTTAACCTGGATTGCATTGCTAAAGATACATTGTATAAAACTATTGATAATGGTGTTATGGGGATGATTTTCCATTGTGAAACTGCCAAAGAAATTTGGGACACACTTACTATAATGTGTCAGGGCACTGATCATATCAAGGAAAACAATCTATATGTGGCTAATGCCAAATTTGATGGTTTTGAAATGGAAAATGGTGAATCCATTGAAAGACTCGAGGTCAGGTTCACTAGCATTATGAATGATCTGAGTGCTCTTGGGAAAAGATATCCCAAAAGAGAAATTGCTCTGAAAATTCTTAGAGGACTTTCTAAGAAATGAGATATACATGTTGTAGTGATTGAGAACACCAAAGATATTGCTTATATGTCATATCAACGGGTTTTCTCTGAGTTGAAAGTGTTGGGGTTATACTGAAAAGTATGCTTTCACTTTGTATAACCAAACTGAAGTTTCTTATTTATTTACTGAAATAAATTATTTAATCACTATGTAGCGATCCAAGCACTACCAACACTATAATCCATATTTTTTGTATAATTTTCTGGAAATAAGAAGGTAAATTGCATATAGAGGAAGAGAGTAAGAGATCGAGAGATGGAGATTTGAAGAAATTGGGAGAGAGAGAATTAGATAGGAAGAGAGATAGTTAGAGGAGAGAGAATAGTGTAAATTTTTCTGATATCTCATTCATCGACCATGAGCCATATTTATAACAAACAGTGGGGTCCACACACAGATGGATATTCCTTAGGTAATTTAAATGCAGAATTAAAATAGATAATGATTGGGCCTAAGCCCCCTAAATGTTTGGGCCCATCTGTGAGAAGCCCAAGCATTTCCTCATTCAGATAACTCCTCTCAGGAGGATTTGGCTCAGGCGCATTCTTCTCGCTCAGATAAATCCACTCGGGGTTTTTGGACTCAGCGATTTCGCTGTTCGGATAAATCCACTTTCGGTGGATTTGGCTCGATCGAATAAATCCACTCGGTGGATTTGGCTCGAAGCGAATCTGCTCATTCGGATAATGACACTTTCGGTGGATTTGGCTCAGGCGTATCCTCTAACTCAGATCCCTCGTTCAGATAAACCTGAGCGCCCGACTCTTCAGCTTCCTCTATCCTGAGCGAGCCCTCCTCATTCAGACTATCCTGAGCTTCCTTTAACCTGAGCGAGCCCTCCTCATTCAGATAAACCTGAGCGCCCGACTCTTCAGCTTCCTCTAACCTGAGCGAGCCCTCCTCATTCAGACACATGGACTCGAAACCCCTTTTCTCCACTGACACCGAAAACCTCAATTCTATCTCTCCTTTCATTCCCAACTCATGATCATGACAATACTCCCCCGTTTTTGAGATTTTTGTCCCCAAGGATCTAAATCGAGTACAACTTATAAAAGTTGCATATAGATTGCATACTTTTGTATAATTTCCTAGTTGACCATTCCCACCATGACCCCATGAAAGAGCTTCTCCTTTATCTGTCAAAGTAAGAGAATGATATCCACCACTAGCTATCTGAACTACTCTATCATCTTTGAGGCCTGGAACAGGTTGAGGTTTCCAGCCACCAATTTTATCACCCCTGATATAATTTTCCACATAATATGCATATTTTCCTGAGCTTCCCTGTACAATATCATTTCTTGATTTAGCAACCCCAAAACTTCTAAATATCTGAATTATATCTTCATCTGCAACCTTTCCAACACCAAATTCAAGCGATATCAAACTAATGAAATCAACAACTCGGCTAATCAACCTAACTAATTCATAAACATCACAGCCAGCTAGATACACCACTTCTACAATAGGCACTGGCTTCTAATCCTTTCCCATCACAATAACACCTCCACCCAGATTTCCATATCTGCTGCTACTGCCGAATTCACCAAGCAACTCAGCATTCCCTTGTTCAACAACACTCCTGATACAAGTTCCTCCATAGTATTCATTCCCTCCACTATCAACAAGTCCAATAAGAACTTCCAAAAACTCCCTTCCGGAATTAACAAGTTTAATCAAGCTTGTATGATCCTCGAGTTCCACGAATTCCAGCAACTCTTCGTCGTCCACCTTATCTTGAATGTGTTGCTTGATTCTTTCATAGCCTTGTTCTAATCCCACTCTAATTTCTTCCAAATCCTCATCAACAACAACGATATCAAAGTCATCGTGATAGCGACTCAGACCAGAAGTAGCTGATGCAATCAAATGAATCTGACCATATTTTTCTTTGTGAAACTTCAAAAGACAATTCAAAAGGTTCGCCTCACATTCAATAGGTTGAAACCCTTTAGATGCCTCCAAAACATCTTGGGATTCACTAATTAGCAAACCTTCTAATTGGGGAGTACTCTGATAGACCTCATATTTCAAAGCTATCAAATACAAGCGAATCTGGATTTCTTCCAACTGATAAGGAAGAAGTTCAGTATCAGAATCCCCTGCCATTTCAATATAAGATAATTCCTCTTCTTCAATAGTTATCTTTTTAGTGATGGCTTCAATAGTTTCCAAATACTTCCTTCCTAGCTCAATTGTTTGTTGCAAGGTGGTTGGTTCAAACATTGTGATGAAAGTTTGTGATTCTTCAGTGAGCCCACTAATAAAACTAGCAACAAAATACTCTTCAGAAAAATCCTTGTTGTTCAATAGTAGCAACCCAACCTTCAATTCTACAAATCTTTCTACATAATCTGAGTAAGAACCACTGTGCCTTAATTTATCAAATTCTGAATTAATTTTAGCTTCTTTCCATCCCTCAAATCTAGCAGATAACACTTCTAAAAATTATTGCCATGTAATATCTACTTGTTTTAGCCTGAAATTTTGACACCAATGTGTTGCCTTACCCTCAAAGTACCCACACGCTAGCGTGATTTTTTGTGAATCCATTATATTAGGAATACATTTAAAATACCCATTGCATTTGAGGATCCAAAGCCTAAGACGTGTACCATCAAAATGGGGGAAATCGACCTTAGGTAAGGGGTTCATAGCTTGAATACCTTGGTTTTCCCACTTCTTTTCCTCCTTGAGTCGTTGATTAAGCTCATAACCCACAACCCGAGAATAGTGCCCTCTGATACCAATTGTAGTGATCCCAGCACTACCAACACTATAATCCATATTTTTTGTATAATTTTCTGGAAATAAGAAGGTAAATTGCATATAAAGGAAGAGAGTAAGAGATCGAGAGATGAAGATTTGAAGAAATTGGGAGAGAGAGAATTAGATAGGAAGAGAGATAGTTAGAGGAGAGAGAATAGTGTAAATTTTTCTGATATCTCATTCATCGGCCGCAGGCCATATTTGTAACAAACAGTGGGGTCCACACACAGATGGATATTCCTTAGATAATTTAAATACAGAATTAAAATAGATAATGATTGGGCCTAAGCCCCCTAAATGTTTGGGCCCATCTGTGAGAAGCCCAAGCATCTCCTCATTCAGATAACTCCTCTCAGGAGGATTTGGCTCAGGCGCATTCTTCTCGCTCAGATAAATCCACTCAGGCGGTTTGGACTCAGGTGAATTCTGCTCGTTCAGATAAATCCACTCAGGTGGATTTGGCTCAGGTGGATTTGGCTCATTTAGATAAATCCACTCAAGTGGATTTGGCTCAGGTGGATTTGGCTCAGTCAGATAAATCCACTGAGGTGGATTTGGCTCAGGCGAATTCTGCTCATTCAGATAATGACACTCAGGCGGATTTGACACAGGCGTATCCTCCAACTCAGATCCCTCGTTCAGATAAACCTGAGCGCCCGACTCTTCAGCTTCCTCTATCCTGAGCGAGCCCTCCTCATTCAAACTATCCTGAGCTTCCTTTAACCTGAGCGAGCCCTCCTCATTCAGATAAACCTGAGCGCCCGACTCTTCAGCTTCCTCTAACCTGAGCTAGCCCTCCTCATTCAGACACATGGACTTGAAACCCCTTTTCTCCACTAACACCGAAAACCCCAATTCTATCTCTCCTTTCGTTCCCAACTCATGATCATGACACACTATTGCATTAAATATGAATGAATGTTATATGTGTTTATTACAAACCCGTTCAATAAGACAGTACGTATTACGTTGTAGTTAATTTGGTGATACCCGATCACTGAAGATCAAATTAACAGCCCTCGTAATTAAGTACAAATTCACAACCCAGATGGAAATGAACGAACCATCATGAACGGTTGAAGTGTGAGACCCAGATTGGCTTGTCTTGACCAAGGGATCACACTAACGCATTTAGGTGCGTTGAATGAGGACCTACAGCAGGACAAATTCTTTGGTACTGAATATACAAGATTTAGACCTCAGTGGTGCGTTATTTCTTAATCTCCGTCCCTTAAATAGGATAATGTGAAATTAATAACTATTGCTTTGATTTATGATGGGAAGAGAGTCAATGCGATTCGATACCTTATATCTTGAGCAATATTATTAATTACATGACCATTGCTGACATTTAATGTGGAGAATCGCGTGCAAGTACGTCTTGCTTGATTTGTCCCCTTGGTGGGCTCAGAACCTTTATCATACCAAATCTTGCAAGTGGAAATTTATTTCTGGTATGAATAATAATGTTGAGCTGTCTTTACTCCAAGGACAAATATATTAATTAATATAAAGCTTGTTCAGTGGCTTAATTAATTAATGGACTAATATAATCTTAAATGCGGGAAATAATGACCGGGAGCCATGTTATATGTGAAATCGTAATATGGGTTAAGATGGATAGTTCAATATTAATTTTATAGTGGAATAAATTAATATTAATGGACTTGAATAATATTTGGCTCAAAATATTAAAGCTTCATAGTCCATTGAAGTTCCAATCTTAATTCTCCTAAAGGCCCCCCAAATAGCCCAAAATAAAGTCCAATTAATGAGAGAGAGAAGAAAATATTCTTGCTATATTTCCACTTAATATTTTCGAAAATTTGTAGTTGATTAGGAAGAAAAGATTGTCTTGATCTTCTTGTAGATATTTTATGGGAAGAGATAATTATTGTAGGAATACATAATTATCCCATAAATTCAAGAAGTCAAATCTTGACTCCTAATATCTTGTGATTTTAGAAAATCATAGGTAGAAGAGGAGAAAAAAAATTTTATGGAAAATTTAATTAAGGAGAAAAGAATATAGAAGATATATTCAAGATTTCTTGGAGACCAAGAAAATATTTTCTTCCTTATTTTCTTGACCTAAAATTTCGAACCCCTCCTCCCTATTTATAGGGGATGAGCTCTTCATTCTCAAGTGCAATTCCATGTGTTGGAAATATTAGAAATCCACAAAGGTGGTAGCAAAATATTTAATTTCTCTCCCATTAAAATCGTTCGTGCAAATCCTCCCACCGGATAACGTTCGTGGACGCTGGGATATATTTGGGAAGGCTCTTGGGTTGATCCATCGTCTCAAAGCTTGTCTCTACAAGAGGTTAGTAATTCTGTAACTCCTAGTTCCGCATGTTTAGGATTTATGTGAATTATGTGTATGCATATTGTTTAATTATTATGTTGAATTAATTTAGGATTAATTCATGTTATTAATTATTTATTTAATTTAAGTATGAATTTAAAAATTATCTCGAATAGATTCGGGCACCCTAATTCCCCAACAGAAAGCATATGAGTTTGTTATTGATAAGAAAACTAAGAAACCTGACAGCAAAAATGTGGCTTTCAAAGCACAAGGAAAAATATGGAATTCTAAGGAACCTGAGATCTCATCTAACGAAAATCAGGATGAAAAAGATGAGATAATTGCCCTGATGCCAAGAAGGTTTGAGAAAATGAGAAACAGATATGGTATATACAAAAAGTATTACAAAGATACCAGGTACAGGAACAGGAACAACTCAAAAGCTGAAGATAAGTCTACTGAGAAGAAGAAGGACCACAAAACTAAAGGATCTTCATCCAGGAAGAAGGACTTCAAGTCCAAAGAGGAAAATGATCAGGATGATGATACCAACAGATGCGACTACTGCAAGATGAAAGGTCACTTCCAGTATGACTGCCCTGAGTTGAGATCCAAGGAAAGAAAGGAGAGGCAAGCCAAAAGAGACAAGAAGTATTCTAGCAAGAAGGTTATGGTTGCTGAAGAAGAACATTTTGAAGAAGGATTTAGCTCTTCAGAAGAAATGTTCTCTGACAGTGATAGTGATGATGTCTGCCTTGTTGCTATTGAGGAGGTAAATTCTTCTATCTTTGTTGCTTCTCCTACACAATCACATGAGTTATCAACTTCATTTGTAACCAGTAATTTTGACCTGATGGGTTCTTTTGAGAATCTGATGAAGGACTATTATGTGTTACAAGAACTGTTCATTGAAACTCAAGAGTAGAATGAAGAACTGACTGTTGAGAACCTGAAGTGGAAAAACTCTAATGCTGCTGAGATCACTTCTCAATTGATGGGAGTTACTGATGAACTAGATGTTCTGAAAGTACAACTCTCAGAAAAAGAGAAATTGGTAGAGGCCCTGAAAGGAAAGTTAGAGAAATCCACTGAGGAAAATCAGCTTATCAGGATTGAGTTCAATGACCTCTTTGAGAAACATGAAACTCTAAAGAAAAGTGAGGATAGTCTGCGGAGAAAGTTAGCTCTAATGAATTCTGCATCTCATGCAATAGATGAAATTCAGAGTTATCAAAGACCTGCAATTATAAAGGCTGGATTGGGATATAATCTAGGGGGAACCTCACATGATCTTCTGAATGCTGATTCTACTAGTGGCACTAAGACTGTCTTTGTTAAATCGGCGGTTCGTACTGATCTTCTTATTGAAGAACTACCCCGTGTTTTGGACAAGGGTAAAGGAACTATGGTTTCAGAGAACCTGAAGGTTCAGGAAAGAAAGTCCAAACCTCAGGAAAAGGCTAGAAAACCTGAACACTCAGTAGGAAATCCTCAGGCCAGTACTTCGAAGCCTCAGACTAAGAATACCAGCCTGAAGAAATCTGATCTGAACCATCAGAGGAATCTTCAGAAGAGAAACACTCAGCAGAGAAATTCTCAACTGAAGAGACCAAGTCCTCAGGTTACTAAAAGACCCCAATTTCAGTACAGGCAACCTAAACCCCACTTCCCTAAGGGTGAAGGTTTCCTGAACCCAAGTCAGCATAGACATAGAACAGCTTCACCAAAGCCAAAGCACTGGAACAAGAGGCCTGAACCTAAGAAGAACTCTAAGACTCATGTTCATGCTAAGGCTGACACTCATACACAGGGTACTGCCAAGGCATCTAAGGTGGTGAATGTGTATGTAGATGTTTATGGAAGATAAATTACCCACTCTAAAGTAATTAGAGTTGTGAGGCAGATTTTGGTTCCAAAAGGTACAACTAACCTGGTAGGACCCTACACCAAATGGGTACCTAAGGCCTGATTTTGTTTCAGGTGAAGGAGAAGGGCACTGAGCTAAATGAAGACAACATAACCCTGATGAGTGGAACTGAAATGGCACATGTTGCATAGTACTTGGACAGTGGTTGCTCAAGACACATGACAGGATATAAGCACTTGCTCACTGACTATGTTGCACAGAAAGGCCCTCAGATAACTTTTGGAGACAATTCCAAAGGACAAACAGAAGGATATGGAACACTTGAAGTTGATACTGTTCATACCCATGGTGTATCATATGTGCCTGGTTTAAAGCAAAACCTGCTTTCTATCAACCAATTCCGTGATAAAGGATTCAGTGTTGAATTCTCAAAGAACTTGTGCTATGTGAAAGATAATGTTTCACAACAAGTATTACTGACTGATACTAGAAAGGAAAATGTGTATCTTGCTGATTGGAGGCTGACTCCTATAGATAAACGTTTAGTTGCTAAGAAAGCTACTAAAACCAGTTGGTTATGGCACAAAAGACTGAATCACTTAAACTTCAAAACCCTGAATAAACTTTCAAGATTATCTCTTGTGAGAGGGTTACCCAAAGAAGTGTTCGGTAAGGATCATGTATGTGATGCTTGTCAGAAAGGCAAATAAATTAGAGCATCATTCAAAGGCAAAGTAGAAGTTTCTACTGATAGAATACTACAATTGTTACATATGGATCTATTTGGTCCAGTAACACCTGTGAGCAAAAATGGCAGAAAATATACACTTGTGGTAGTTGATGACTACTCTAGATAAATATGGGTCATATTCATACTCAGTATGAAAGAGACTCAGACAAAACTGTCAGAATTACTGAAAAGGCTTAGTAATGAAAAGAATCTGAGTGTGGTCAAAATCAGATCAGATAAAGGCACTGAGTTTATCAACCATATTATACCTGATTATTGTACAGCAAATGGAATAGCACATGAAACATCAGCTGCAAGGACCCCACAACAGAATGGTATTGCTGAAAGAAGAAATAGGACACTGAAAGAAGCTGCAAGAACAATGATTGCTGAAGCTAATATACCAAAGAGATTTTGGGCTGAGGCAGTCAACACTGCATGCTACTCTCAGAACAGATCCATGCTGACAAAGAATCAAGGAAAAACTCCATATGAACTGTGGAATGAAAGGAAGCCTCTAGTTTCTTTCTTTCGTGTGTTTGGTTGTAAGTGTTTCATACACAATAATGGTAAAGATCAGTTGAAAACTTTTGATAGCAAAAATGATGAAGGAATATTCTTGGGATATTCTGAAGTCAGTAAAGCCTTCAGAGTTTACAACTGTAGGACCCTTATTGTGGAAGAAACACCTCATGTTGTATTTGATGAATATACTTGTGTTCATAAGAAACAGGAAGATGAATCAGGAGACTTGACAAAGAGAATCACCAGACTTAGCCTGAAAAAGAAATCATCATCTGAGCTTGAAAAGAAGAAGTCAATCACTTACTATGAATGGATTGAGACTGACTCAGAGCAAGAAGAGACTCAGGATGAAAACACCCAGGCTGGTGGAACTCAGGATGATAGCTCTCCACTGAAGGAAAGCCAACACACTGAAGCTGACCCATCTGAACAAACCCCAGTTCAGACTCAGGTATGTAATGCTGATGAAGATGGTGTCACAGGTGAGGCAAATTCTGAATCTATCAACCAAGGGGTAACAAATGTCACTGACAATGCTCTGAATGGAATTTCCTCTGAGGAAGATGATTCCCTTTCTCCTTTTCTGTTGTTCCCTGAGTTTAATGAATTACCTGAACCTAACATTTCTGATGTTGAGGATATTACTGAAGGGGGAACATCTAGGAGAAAATAGTTAGATAGTCATCCTTCAAGTCAGATTGTAGGTGAGCTATCTGAAGGAGTTAAAACAAGAAGGTTCCATGAAGAAAGTGCTTTATTCTGCTGCTTTCTATCTCAGAAAGAACCTACTGAGATTGAAGAAGCACTTCAAGATTCTTTCTAGATTGTTGCTATGCAAGAAGAACTGAATCAATTTACAAGAAATCAAGTTTGGGAGTTAGTAGATAGACCTAAGAAGTGCAATGTGATTGGAACTAAATGGGTGTTCAAGAACAAGAGAGATGAGAACAACATCATTGTAAGAAACAAGGCAAGGCTAGTTGCACAAGGTTATTCCCAAGAAGAAGGCTTGGATTATGATGAAACCTTTGCACCTGTTGCAAGACTAGAAGTCATCAGATTGTTTCTTGCATATGCTGCCCACATGAAGTTCACAGTCTATCAAATGGATGTGAAAAGTGTATTTCTGAATGGTGTGCTTAAGGAAGAGGTTTATGTGGAACAACCTCCTGGCTTCTGTCAGAATGACCAAGTTTACAGGCTCAGGAAAGCCTTGTATGGTCTGAAGCAAGCACACAGAGCATGGTATGATACCCTTTCTCAGTTTCTTACTGATCATGGTTTTACCAAAGGAACTGTTGATAGAACCTTGTTCAAGATAGAAGATGGAAAAGATATCTTACTAGTTCAGATTTATATGGATGACATCATATTTGGATCTCCTAGTCATCAGACGTGTGAAAAGTTTTCTGCTCTGAAGGAAAGTTTGAGATGTCAATGATGGGGGAGATGAATTTCTTTCTAGGACTTCAAGTGAAACAATCTAAGGAAGGAATATTAATCAATCAAGCAAAGTACACCAGGGACTATTGGGGAACGAATTGCCTGGATCTATTCGGGATGAATATTTAAATACAAATTAAATTCTAACAATTATTACTAGCATAAATTAATCCTATATTAATTCATTAATAACAAATCATGCATAAAAACAATTCACTTAAATCCTACACATGCGGAATTACTACGAGTTTACGTGAACTTACCTCTTGGAATGGCGATGGCCTTATTGATGAAAACACACCATAAAACCTTCCCAAGTATTCCCTAGTCCTTGCTCGACAATCCGGTGGAAGGATACTCGCGAACAATTAACTAAAAGGAAAAATAAAATTTGTTGCACCACTTTTGTGGATTTACTAATTTTTCCAGCACATGGAATTGCACTCTGGAATGAAAGAATCATCCCCTATTTATAGATGGGTGGTCGTCGAAATTTTTGAGGAAAAACCAATGTGGGAAAATCTTTTCTTGATCTCCAAGAAATCTTGAATATATCTCCTATATTCTTTTTCCCCATAATTAAAATATTTCACAAAAATCCCACCTCATCTTGTTATGGCCAAATTTTCGAAAAATCCAAGAGACAAGATTCCAAGATTTGGATCTTCTTGAATTTATGAGATATACTTGTATTTCAAGAAATACATATCTTCCATAATATCTTTTCAAGAAAATCAAGAAAATCTTTCTTTCTCTTATATTTCAAAAAATTCGAAATTCACATATGAATAACCAAGTGGGAGATTTCTTGAATTTAATGAGATAATCTTGTATTTCAAGAATACATATCTTCATTCCATAACAAAATTCAAAGAAAATCTTTCTCCTCTTTTATTCATAATTTTCGAAAAATATGAGGAAATTAGCAACAAATATTTATTTTATTTTTAAACACCTTTTCCAGTTATTGGACTTTATGTTGGGCTACTTGGGGGGCCTTTAGGAGAATTAAGATTGGACATTCCAATGGATCTTGAATTATCAATATTGAGCCACAATATTATTCAAGCCCATAAAATATTAATTAATCACACTACATAATTAATATTGCACTATCCATCTTAACCCATATTATAGTCAATATGGCTCCCGGTTATTATTTCCCGTGTTTAAGATTATCTAGCCCATTAATTAATTCAAGCCACTGAAATAACTTTCCATTAATTAATATCTTTTTGTCCTTGGTAAAGGAACGGTTCAACATTATTACTCATACCGGAAACTAGTTCCACTTGTAAGATTTGGTATGATAAAACTTATGAACCTCCCAAGGGGGCAAATCGAACAAGCGTACTTGCACACGATTCTTCGTATTAAATCTTAGCTACACATGTGACCAATAATATTGCCCAAGATATAAAATATTGAATCTCGTTGATTCTCTACCCGTAATAAGTCAAAGCAATACTTACTAACCACACGTGATCCTATTTAAGGGACGAAGATTAAGAAATAACGAACCACTGAGGTCTAATTCTTCCTAGTTCAGTTCTGAAGAATTTGTCCTCCTGTAGGTCCTCTTCAGTGCACTAGACATGCACTAGTGTAATCTCTTTGGTCAAGACAAGCCAATCTGAGTGTTACACTTCAACCTTTCACGATGGATTGTTCATTTCCATCTAGGTCGTGAATGGTGTACTTTTGGTTACAAGGAACTGTTAATTTAATCTTCTGTGATCTGGTATCACTAAATTAACTACAATGTAACACATACTATTTATTGAACAGTTATGCAGTAAATATATGTAACATTCGATGATATTCACAGCATCAGTGATAAACAATTTAATTCAGTAAATAAGTCCGAAATTCAGTTTGATTATACAAAGTAAAAGCGTACTTTCCAGTATAATCCCAACAATCTCCCACTTATACTCAAAGTTTGCTTTTAAGTATACTACAGCATGTCTCGTTTAGATCCGTGACATATAATGTCACCTACACGAACCTAATAATGTCTCCCACTTATACTCAAAGCAGATTGGCTACGAACTTGACAACCATTCCTCCCACATGTCTCTTTGAATGTTTCCAGAGGCAGACACTTTGTGAAAGGGTTAGCTAGGTTATCCTCCAATGCGATCTTAGCCACCTCTTCATCTCCTCTCTTAACGATTTCTCGTCTAAGATTCCTTTCCTTCAGTGTTCTTGTTTGACTCGTGGACTCTTGGTTCCCTTGAATTTGCAACTGCCCCTAGCAAATATTGCTAGACAAATTCGGACCTTCATCCAAGTCCACTAAGAAGGTCTAGAGCCAAACTGGTTCCTTCACTGCTTCACAAGCAGCTACTTACCAATTTTCATGGTTGAGTCAGTGATGCATTTCTGCTTCACACTCGTCCATTTGATGGCTACACTTTCCAAATGAAAGCACACTAACTGAGGCAGATAGTTTCTGGAATCTAAGTCTGATTGGAAATCCGAGTCCGTGTAGCCTATGGGGATTAGACTATCTGACTGATAAACCAACATTCTATCTCGAGTTCTTTTCAGATACTTCAAAATGTTTTTAACTGCCGTCCAATGTTCTTTCCCCGGGTTACTTTGATATCTTGCCACCATGCCAACGACAAAGCAGATATCCGGTCTCGTGCACAACATTGCATACATAAGGCTTCCGACAGCCAAAGCATAAGGAATGCCTTTCATGTCATCTATCTCCTTTTGTGTCTTAGGGCACATTTCCTTGGATAGATGGATTCCATGCCTGAAAGGTACGAAGTCTTTCTTGGAATCCTGCATGCTAAATCGTTTCAACACAGTGTCTATGTATGAAGCTTGCGATAAGCCTATCATCCTTTTCTTGCGATCTCGAGTGATCTTGATCCCAAGGATGTGCCCGACTTCCCCTAAGTCCTTCATATCAAACTATTTTGAAAGCCATGCCCTTACGTCTGATAACACCTTTACATCGTTCCCGATGAGCAGAATGACGTCTACGTATAGTACTAAGAATACCAATGCAGTTCCGACATGCTTTTTGTACACATAACTTTCGAACTCGTTTTGATCAAACCCATAAGACTTTATTACATGATCAAAATATTGGTTCCAAGCTCTGGATGCCTGTTTGAATCCGTAAATGGACTTCATGAGCTTACAAACTAGGTGTTCTTGGCCCTTTTCAATGAAGCCTTGGGATTGTTGCATATAGATTTCCTCATCAAGACTTCCGTTAAGGAAATCTGTCTTGACATCCATTTGCCAGATTTTAAAATCGAGATGTGCACCAATCGACAAGAGAATCCGGATGGACTTGAGCATCGCTACAGGTGAAAAGGTTTCCTCATAGTCGATCCCTTCTTTCTGAGTATAACCTTTTGCCACAAGCCTTGCCTTGAAGGTTTCCACCTTCCCGTCCGATCCCCTCTTTCTCTTGTATACCCACTTGCAACCAATGAGTTCGACCCCATTAAGTGGTTCGACTAGCTCCCACACTCTGTTATGATCCATAGAACCCATTTCGGCTTTCATTGCCTTTCACCAAGAAACCGCATCCTTGTCTTGGATTGCCTCATCATATGTCCATGGGTCTGATTCGTCTTGACCGGGAATCAAGTCCGAGGACTCTCCTATCCCCATGAATCTCTCGGGCTGTTTTACAACCCTCCCACTACGACGAGGTTCCGGTTGTGTAAGTGTGTTATTTGGTATGTCATCTTGTATAATTGGCAACGAGGTTAGCCCCCTTAGCTCATTTAAGGTAATCTCACTTCTGGGTCTTCTTTCATTCATATAGTCTTCCTCCAAAAATCTAAAGTGGGTGCTTATTACCACCTTTTGATCTTTGGGACCATAGAACATACACCCTTTTGTTCCCTCGGGGTATCCTATAAACAGCCTTAATTCTGATCGAGGATCCAAATTCCTGGCTTCCTTGTCCAACACGTAGGCCGGACACCCCCAAATTCTCATGTGTCTCAAACTAGGCTTGCGCCCGATCCACAATTCTTTGGGAGTTTTGGGAACCGATTTGGATGGCACCAAGTTCAGAATGTAAGCCGCTGTTTCCAAGGCATGACCCCAGAACGACTTGGGAAGATCCTGCATGACACATCATTGATCTAACCATTTCCAAAAGAGTTCTGTTTCTTCGCTCTGCAACCCCATTTTGTTGAGGGGTTCCGGGTGCAGTCAGCTGGGATGCAATCCCTTCATCTGACAAGTAGTTCAAAAACTCATCGCTGAGGTACTCGCCTCCACGATTGGATCGTAGAGACTTGATACGTTTTTTTTTCTATGATTCTCTGCTTGAGCCTTAAATTCTTTGAATTTCTCAAAGGTCTCAGATTTATGCTTCATAAGGAAAATATAACCGTACCTCGAGTAGTCATCAATAAAATTGATGAAATACTCGTAACCTCCTCTTGCCATGGTTAAAATTGGACCACATACGTCTGTGTGAACGATTTCTAACACTTCTTTGGCTCTATTCCCCTTGGCTCTGAATGCCCTCTTGGTCATTTTACCCTCCAAACATGATTCGCAGGTTGGAATTGGTTTAACTTGGAGAGACTCCAGTGAACCGTCTTTCACCAACCTTTGGATCCTCTTTGGATTAATATGTCCCAATATTAGATGTCATAGAAGTGTTTCGTTCACGTCTGATGAATGTTTTCTTTTACCGAAAATAGTTGATGTGTTATAGGATGCACTTCGTGAGTGGTGTGCACAGTTAATTGTATAGAGATTACTTGACCAATGTCCCATAACAGATACACTCATCATTTGAAGAAATGATGTCATTCTTATTATAAGAAACTAATTATCCGTTAATAGAATTTTAGAAACTGAAAGTGAATTCTTTCTAAAACTGGGAACATAAAGATAATCTAAAAAAAACTTTATCTTTAAAAGACAGGTGCACTTCTCCCATTGCTTTAACCACTACTCATGTAGCACTGCAATATCTGCTACTTACGTAGCATTGCAATAACCGTTACTATCGTAGCATTGCAATATCTGTCACTTACGTAGCATTGCAATAACCGCTACTTTCGTAACATCGCCCAATGTGATGAGGATCTCACTCCTACTAAGTTGCCGGAGCAGTTTGAACCCGTGAAGCAAACATGATTAGTGGATCTCATATCAACCACCCACGAATGAGAAGTATACGCCGCTAAACAAGTTTCAACAACTAGTGCGTGAGAATTACCTTTCTTTCCGTCCCTTTTGGGGTTGGAACAGGCAAACCTCAATTGTCCTCTTTCACCGCAGCTTAAGCACTTCCTCTTTGGATTTTTCCTTGACACCACAAGCATTCCTCATCTTACCATTGCCCTTGGAAACAGTTGTGTTTTATTGCTTATGACTTTTGGTCCTCTTCTTTTTCTTGCCTTCCCTTGGCCTAAAAAATGAAGACTTACCACTTGCCGTTAAAGCTTGAGTTTTGTGCCACATCAACATCTCTGCCGAGACCAAAGCTTGCAACAAATCAGCTAGCGAGGCCAAAATGCTCATAAATTTTTGGGCAGAGAGTGAAGTACCAAATTCATCTGAGTCCCCAAATTATAATCTGCACTCAGAACCTCAAGTTTGTTCAGATGGGCCATCATTCTGAGGACGTAATCCCTTGCGGGTTTGTCCTCCACCATTTCCAGGGATGACATCTCTCGCAAGGTGATCTGACGAGTCCCGCATTTTTGACTCGTCAGTTGGCTCATTTGATTTTAGTGTGTCAAGAATCCACTTGTGCTTTTGTGCAGTTTGGACAATTATAATTTTTCGTTTCCAATCAATATAGTTTCCATACTTATTTTATTGACTTTAAGTATAATAGCAGTGGATTAAAAAGTTACGACATCTTTGAATCCAAATAAATAATAATATGCATAAGCACAAATATATCACAAGGTTCGATCACATGTTTCATATTAAAATCTCAAAAAATATGAACATGCATCACCAACATCTCAAAAAAAGTTTAAATAAGCCACGTGGGGTGGGTCATTATTTAAACACATTCAAGCAAAGTTACAAACAAGAACGATTTATAAACCTTTAATAACTAGATTAATAGTTGGCTTCCACTTGACCAATATAAAATTGACAGGACTTGAGGAAGTATATGCATATCAATTTTATACCTAAGTAATAACCATGATTAAATACAGAATTATTATTTCGCTTTGAACGAGCCTCGTGGGGAGGGTCATCGTCGCCACTAGTAATAATCCACAATCATCCATTTGGAATTTATTCATGCGAAAGCTATCTTTTGACCGTCCCGTGGGGGGAATTTCTCCAAAAGAATTCACAAATAAATAAATCATGGAGGTCAAAATTAATTCAATTTTATTATTCATAAAATTGTCAATTAATTGTTTAAGCATACTTAGTAATTTTCGAAAGTGAGATTTTTCAAAACATTTTCTCATGCATCGCAAATTTAAATACAATTTAAATAAGCATAAAATAATGCATAACATCAAAACTAAAAATTAAACATATTGGGAAAATATATCCAATTGTCATGGTTAATTTTTGTCATGTCTTGATCTTGAGAAATCGTCTTCATAGCCTTCATCGTTCGTCTTGAAAAGCTCCCACTTGACCGTCTTAAAAAAAATGCCTTGTCAAGCCATGTCATCGACCAGCTCGCGGGTCGGAGTGCCCGCCTAGCACTCCCCCGGCCGTGTCGAGTGGCGTCCATCTATGCTAAGCCTTAAAGCGCCCGAAACGCCGCCCGACAGATTATACCCCGCCGGCAAACTTGGCCGGTTCTCGGCGCCACGATACCAATAAGACGGCTGCGTAAGGCGCCAGACGCTCCGCCCATGCCGATCCGCTGGCGATGCCGCCGCCTCGCCGCGTCTTCCCAGTCATCGCGCATACCTTGCAAGGTCCGGGCGTGATCTCCGCACCGACCTAGATCTCCGCTTTCGCTCGGCCGACCTTGCCCCCACGCCCGCCGCGTGCACGACGTCCAGCGTCCGCGCGGCCACCTCCTTTGGCACGTTTAGCGCACGCCGCCACGCCGCCGGCCCAGATCCCGTCTTTTAATTTTCGTCCGCGCTCCGCCTTTTAGTATATGGTTACAATTTATTTTACAAAAATAAATAAACCTAGATCTAGACTAGTCTATTACATTGATCAAATCAAACAAATTCTAATCTACTCGTGGATTTTCTCACGAGGCAAAACGAATTCGAACGAATCGAATTAAAAACAAAAATTTATATGCATGCATAAATAAACACATTAAATTCCATGACAATTGGATACCTGCAAAAAAAAGATATAGCAATTCTACTATCCAATTTTAAATTTAATGAACATGAATTAAATTACAATTTAAAGATCAGAGCCCGAAACCGAGGCTCTGATACCAATTGTTGGGGAACGAATTGCCTGGATCTATTCGGGATGAATATTTAAATAAAAAATTTAATTCTAACAATTATTACTAGCATGAATTAATCCTATATTAATTCAAATAATAACAAATCATGCATATAAACAATTCACTTAAATCCTACGCATGCGGAATTACTACGAGTTTACGTGAACTTACCTCTTGGAATGGCGATGGCCTTGTTGATGAAAACACACCATAAAACCTTCCCAAGTATTCCCTAGTCCTTGCTCGACAATCCGGTGGAAGGACACTCGCGAACAATTAACTAAAAGGAAATATAAAATTTGTTGCACCACTTTTGTGGATTTACTAATTTTTCCAGCACATGGAATTGCACTCTAGAATGAAAGAATCATCCCCTATTTATAGATGGGTGGTGGTCGAAATTTTTGAGGAAAAACCAATGTGGGAAAATCTTTTCATGATCTCCAATAAATCTTGAATATATCTCCTATATTCTTTTTCCCCAAAATTAAAATATTCCACAAAAATCCCACCTCATCTTGTTATGGCCAAATTTTCGAAAAATCCAAGAGACAAGATTCCAAGATTTGGATCTTCTTGAATTTATGAGATATACTTGTATTTCAAGAAATACATATCTTCCATAATATATTTTCAAGAAAATCAAGAAAATCTTTCTTTCTCTTATATTTCAAAAAATTCAAAATTCACATATGAATAACCAAGTGGGAGATTTCTTGAATTTAATGAGATAATCTTGTATTTCAAGAATACATATCTTCATTCCATAACAAAATTCAAAGAAAATCTTTCTCCCCTTTTATTCATAATTTTCAAAAAATATGAGGAAATTAGCAAAAAATATTTATTTTATTTTTAAACACCTTTTCCAGTTATTGGACTTTATGTTGGGCTACTTGGGGGGCCTTTAGGAGAATTAAGATTGGACCTTCCAATGGATCTTGAATTATCAATTTTGAGCCACAATATTATTCAAGCCCATAAAATATTAATTAATCACACTACATAATTAATATTGCACTATCCATCTTAACCCATATTATAGTCAATATGGCTCCCGGTTATTATTTCCCGTGTTTAAGATTATCTAGCCCATTAATTAATTCAAGCCACTGAAATAGCTTTCCATTAATTAATATCTTTTTGTCCTTGGTAAAGGAACGGTTCAACATTATTACTCATACCGGAAACTAGTTCCACTTGTAAGATTTGGTATGATAAAACTTATGAACCTCCCAAGGGGGCAAATCGAACAAGCATACTTGCACACGATTCTTCGTATTAAATCTTAGCTACACATGTGACCAATAATATTGTCCAAGATATTAAGTATTGAATCTCGTTGATTCTCTACCCATAATAAGTCAAAGCAATACTTACTAACCACACGTGATCCTATTTAAGGGACGAAGATTAAGAAATAACGAACCACTGAGGTCTAATTCTTCCTAGTTCAGTTCTGAAGAATTTGTCCTCCTCAGAGGAATCCTCTTGATTGCACTAGACATGCACTAGTGTAATCTCTTTGGTCAAGACAAGTCAATCTGAGGCGTTACACTTCAACCTTTCACGATGGATTGTTCATTTCCATCTAGGTCGTGAATGGTGTACTTTTGGGTTACAAGGAACTCAATTTAATCTTCTCGATCCGGTATCACTAAATTAACTACAATGTAACACGTATTATTTATTGAACAGTTATGCAGTAAATATATGTAACATTCGATGATATTCACAGCATCAGTGATAAACAATTTAATTTAGTAAATAAGTCCGAAATTCAGTTTGATTATACAAAGTAAAAGCATACTTTCCAGTATAATCCCAACAGGGACCTGATTGCTAAATATGGTGTACAACATTGCAATGCAGTTAGGATTCCTATGAATACTAACTACAAGATGGATCCTGATCCTGAAGGCAAATCAGTTAACCACACTGATTATAGAGAGATCATTGAATCATTGCTATATCTCACAACAAGTAGGCCTGATATTACTTTTGCTGTTGGGATATGTGCAAGATACCAAGCTAATCATAAGGCTAGTCATATTGAAGCTGCCAAAAAGATCCTGAGATATCTTAAAGGCACTGTGAATAGAGGATTATAGTATCCAGCTGATGATAACCTTGAGTTAACTGGTTATTTAGATGCTGAATATGGTGGTTGTAGAATTGACAGGAAGTCCACTTCTGGAACATGTCAATTTCTTGGAAGTAAACTGACATCTTGGTTCTCTAAAAGCAAACTTCAGTTGCAACTAATACTACTGAAGATGGATACATGGCTGTAGGGAGTTGTTGTGCACAGATTCTTTGGCTAAGGCAACAATTGAGGGATTATAAGATTATAGCCAATGAAGTACCTATATTTTGTGACAATAATAGTGCAATTGCTATTACACAAAGTTTGGTATTGCACACCAGATGCAAACATGTTGACATCAGACATCATTTCATTAGAGACCATGTTGAGAAGAAAGATATCAGGATGGAGAAAATTCATATTGATAAATAAAAAGCTGATATTCTTACTATGCCTTTGGCTTAGTCAAGATTTCAGGAATTGTCAGTAGAATTAGGGATGTTAAATCCAGGTGAGTAAAAGTTCACTGAAGACAGAAGTCCTTCAGATGTATGAAGTTATTCAGGAAGGAATAACTCAGGATAAAAATCTCTAGGATGAAAACTGAGACTCAGGACGATTTTTGTCACGGTTAGTATTTAGTAAGGTTTAAGTATTCAATTAATCCTGAAACATATTTGATTCATGCATTTACTCACATGCATTTATTTTAGTCAGTAATCATTTGAAATAAATGAAAAAAGACTTGAACTTTAAGCGGGAATGTTTGAAAGAATTCTATTAGCTAGAATTTCGACAGTGAGCCGAAGGGTTGTCTCGATTATAGTGAAACATCATTTTGTCACCCTAATTTATGCTATTTACTCTATATATCTGATTAATTGCTATAAATAGCAAATAACCCTCGAGATTATTTTTAATCTCAGATTAAATCTCAACTGTTCATCCTCTTATCTTTCAAAGATTTAATTTCAGCTATTGATCTTCATTTCTCAGATCATATATATACCAAAGTGTTTACCTTCGATCAAACACTTTACATTCTTTGCCTATTCAAACATTCAAACGTTCAAACCCTTAATCTTCAAAAATCTTCAAGTTCCATTTCTTAAAATTCTCTACAATGGAATTCCTAAGCTATGCAATGATTAAGGATCTTGCCGAAATAGAAAAACCATATTTTGAACATCTGGTGGCCATGATCGACAACAAAGCCACTACAGTCGAAGAAGAAGCCCTAAATATGCTTCGCCTGGCTCGATTGCAGAGATTGGTGAGCAACTTGTCGGACTTAGAACTATCTCAAGAGGTGCTGCAATTTGTAGTCAACCTTGGTGAAGGAGAACAACGTTCACTCGTTTTGCAACTAAGTTTTGGAACTTTGCGAAATCAAAAGCAGAGGTTGTACGCACTAAAGAGGTACGTTTGACTCTTGATGATATCAATGCTATTTTTGAACTTAGTAATAGAGGGGAGGACCCAACATTGTATATGTCTGGTAGAGAACAGGATATTTTAGATCATTTCTCGGAGTCTAAGACGGAATTGAAAGGGGCTCTGCATAAACGATGCTTAAAACCATAATACAGAGTATTGATTGATATTGTGGCTAAGTGCTTTATGAGCACTTCTGGTAGTTTGGAGCAAGTGAGCCGAAACAAGTTGAGGCTCATGGTCGCAATAGAAGATTCCCCATCTGTCGATTTTAATTGGTTGAAATTTCTGGCGGATTACATTCTGCACCAAAACCAGAAGTTGAAGTACGCGAGAGGAGCTTTTACGAAGAATGGGAAGGTACTTTTTGGTATTAAGATAAGCTTTCTTATTGAAATTTTGCCCAGAGAAAATATGTTTTTGATGACTTGAGTTGAGTTTTCTCGGAATATAATCATGTTCTGGAAACCTAAGTCCTAGAAGAGGAGACCTGCTACTTCAGGGAGTCTGAGTTCAACAGCTCAGGAGAAATAGGAAGAGTCGGAATCTGATCAGGATAATGTTGCCATTGCTGAGGTGGCTAAGAGAAAGGTCAAGGAAACTGTTGAAAAACGTCCTGAAGAATCAGAGAAAAGGAAGAAGTCTCTTGAATTGCTAAAGGTCAAGAGAGAAATTGGAGAAAGGAAGAAGGCTCAGGAAGAGCATAAACAGAAGAAGAAAAGGCTCAGAACAATTCGTGAGCTGGAGTCAGGAGAAAAACTCCACTGGATACACTTGCTAAAGTGGTTTCTCAAGCCACTGAACAGGAAACCATTTAGGAAGTAATTCTACCTGAAGGAGGAGGAGATGAAGAAGATGTCTTTACCGAGGTACTTGGTACCAGTATAGGCACTGACCGAATTACTCGATAGATCTTCACAGGTTCTCAAAAACCTGTTGAAGAAAGCCAAATTCCTATCCCACCCACACACCCCTCAGAGCCAAACATTTCCATACCTTCAGAGGCTCAATCTAGCTCTGAAGAGGAGGCGGGCCTATTCCTGAACTCAGGAAAGGTGAAGCTGAAGAGAGGGAATGGAGGCAGAAAGCAGAGAGATTTGTCTTAGACAAATATGCTGAGTTAACAGACTATCCTGATCTTAAGGATATGTTCTTTAGATTAAAAATTTCTATGATGATTGTTAATCAATCCTTCACTATGATGCTGAAGATTGGCAATTTCAGAGGAGAGGAGTTTTGGGCGGAAGAAGTTGCTGAATTGGATGCCTTTTTCGGCTTAGGAAAAAGAAGATAGAGGATCAAACAGTCTGAGTTTGATGCCTTGGTACATAAAAAGATTGCTGAGAGGAAGGTTGTCACTCAACCTGAAAGGGAGGTCAGTGGTCAGGACAAAGATGATCAGGAACCTTCTCAGAAGAAGGATGCTGAAAAGATTTCTGAAGAAGAGAATACTAAGGTTGCTGAGTCAAGTGTTGATGCAACCATTCAGGGGGAACAAGCTCAGGATGTTCCTGCTCTACAGTTGATTAGACAGTTCATTACCAACAAGGGCCTACTGCAACACTGATAGAGATTGTTGATGCTGGAGTTCAGACTAATGCTGAAGAGCCAATCCCTCCACAACCAACTATTGATCTTACTCCCATAATGGATAAGCTTAACCAAGATTGAGCCTCATGTTGATCAAATGTCAAAGCTTGAGCCTCTGGTGGACCAAGTGTCAAAGCTTGATGATGCTCAAACCTCTCAGAGCAAAACTGCTGAAATGCTGAGCACATCCATGGTAACAACTGACCAGGTTACTTTATTATCTACTTCTCTTGATAATAAATTTGCTAAGATAGATACTAGACTGGAGGATATGTTTAAATATGTGCTGGGAGAGATGGAGAGGAGATTTGAGTTAAGATCAAATATGTTGGAGGATTTGATGAAGGCAAGAACTGGTGAACTGATTAAAGCTGTTGTTGAGGAAATGAGTTCACTCATGGAGAAAATGCGCACAACGTATGATGCTCTTGCTGAAGACACATCAACTGGCCTGAATTTACTACAGAGGATGCAGGATGAAAACCTCCTTATTGCTGCTGAACTGCGATCTGTTGGGAGGGAGCAAATGCATATGAACAGAACCCTTTCTACGATTCTTAAAGATTATGATGCCAAAAGGGGGAAAGTTATGATAGACTTGCTCCTTTGCCTGCATTGGAAGGAAAACAGCCTGAAGCAGAGGTGATCATTCACCGAGGAGGAAAGAGGAAGGAGCCTGAAGTGTTGATTCATCTTGAAGCTGCCAAGGAGGTGTTAGAACAAAGAACTAAAAGGCAGAGAGCACAAGAATCGAGCAAAATGGGAGAAGCTCATGGTGTTCTGAACCCTCCAAAACCATCTGCTGCTTTTGTTGAAAAGCCTGTACAGAAGAAGAAGCAAGCTGAGAAGCCAATCAGGAGAAAATTGTTAGAAGAATTTTCTGAGGCAGATATTGCTGAAGCTCAAAGAAGTGAGGAATCTGAAGAAGGATAAATGTTGAATCCTGTACTTATGATCTTTTCTATCAATGAAAACTCTACTGATTTAATAAAGATTTTGATTAGATCCCAAAACCTCTGGGTATGACATGTATCAAAACATTTTGATAGATCAGGATCATGTAGTCTATAGATGATAGGATCAGGATTATCTGCACCATGTATAGTCAGCAGATATAGGTCAGAATAGATAGGGATACTCCAGAAAACCCTGAAGTTAGAAGACCCTGAAGACTGTTTTGTACTGACCCAGAAGACCCTGAACAGTTATTTCTGAGTAAATGGTGTTTTGTTCATTCTTAGTACAAACAAAGAGAATGTTATACATTTGTGGGCATTAAGGAGCATATCAGTTCAGTGTAGTTGACTTGAAAAGAGCCGCTTTTTTTGTCTCTAGTCAAAGGAAGAGTTCTACCAACGAGGAGGCGACAACAACATACTTTACTGACACTGAAAGCGACATATCTCTGAAGAAATGTCAGGAGTGATGTCTTCTAGTTCACAGATAGTAGTGATTGATTATCTTGGTTACTTGTTACCCAAACTATGCAAGGGCGTGTTCAAACCCTAATATAGTCGTTCATTACTATCCAAATAAGGAAACCTTTGATACTATCTCTTCTAAAGGATAGTTTTTCAAGAGTGACCTTGGTGAGTTGCCTATAAATACCAGTGACTTTCATCATTGCAAGGTTACGGGAAATCAAGCAACTCAAGAGCTCATTCGTATTCAAATTTATATTGTGAAGCACTCGAAACCCTAAGAATTTCCCAAGTGTTTCATCTTTGAAGAAAGCTCATTCACTAAGCCTAGATTCAAGAATATTCAAAGCTTAGTTAGAGATATCCAAGCCTTTTACCTTGTGTTTATTGTAAAATGATATCTCACCTTAGTTGGAAACCAACCAAAACCCAAACCCTTTTGTTAGGTAGTTTGAGTGTGTAATTGTTGGAAAGTGAGAGTTGTAAAGAGTGAGTAAGCTGCTGGAGTTCAGCTTGAAAGCTCTAGAGAAGAAGTTAGTAAGATGCTTGTGTTCAGTCTGAAAGCTTGTGTGTTTTGAGTTAGTAAGCTGCAGTGTTGTTTAGCCTGAAAACTCATAGTGTAAAGTTAGTAAGCTGCTGAGTTCAGTCTGAAAGCTTAAGGTAGTAGTAGTAGTGTGTTAAGTAATTTCTCTGAGGATCAGAGAGAGTGGACGTAGGAGCTTGAGTCTCTGAACCACTATAACTTGATGTGTTGTTTGCTTTCTGCTTTGCATATTATCTGTTCCATATTTTCACTGAAAGCATACTAAATTTTCTGATATTCAGTTGGAATCAATCCACTGAGGTTGCACTAAATTGATCACAACCTTAATCACTATTTTACTGAGTAACAAAGATTTTCGACAAAGTAAAACGAGTATAAACTTAGGGCCTATACATTCCGCAACCTAGATAAGCTAGTATAGATAGTTGTACAACTGATCAACTACCTGGGTAGTCAGTGAGATTATTATCTACTCCAAGATTATTTGGACTCTGTTTTTAAAACTCAGATTAGTTGGGCTAATCTGAAGTCTCGGAAATCCGCTTAGTGTTATTGTCTCAGTAGACTCTGACTCAGAGCATCTTGTGCTTCTCAGGACTAATTTTCAGGACACCCTGACTCACTGATCACAGTTTTGGTGAAAAGTTTAAAAATCACTATACACGTGTATTAACCCCCATACACGTGTGAGACTCGTTTACCCCGGGACCAACAGTTGGTCATTTAGCTCAATGCCTAAATTACCAAGTTTCTTAATTAGGCCTATCATCATTGGCACATGAGGTGAAATATTCCATTCTTTAGCTAACCGACATCTGAACAGATCTCTCATCACTTCATAAATCTCAGAATGAGATTCATGATCAAAGAGATCCTTCAGATGCTTGAGCATCTAAACAGGACTCATTTTCTCACGTTGCCTTTTTATATCGGGAGTCATGTCGAGCAACATCACACTGAGCCTGGGAAGCTTCTTCTTGATGCTTCTTCTTAGCTGCTACGTCAAAACGTGGCTGCCTCACGGAACTAGGGGTAACCTGGATTGGCATGTCCAACAAGTACTCAATCTTTTCTTGCCTTAACACCAAACAAATGTTTAGTTGCCAGTCCAGAAAATTTGGCCTAGCCAATTTGTTTGTTTCCAAAACGCATCTCAATAACAGTTATGCATTTCAACTAACCAAGATAAATAAAATAAAACGGGAATTAAACACATAATTCCTATGATCAATATTCAACAATCAAAATAAACATGGCCTTTTTTGTGTTTATTTTGTCTCCATTACTTTTTACATATTCAACAACCTCATCGGAAGAATACGAATTTATATCTAATATAAATCATAATGGACTAGGATCCACATTCCTACTATTATAATATCTTCTTGGGTTGATTACTATAATAGCAGAACTGGTAGGTCTCTAAATCAATTGCATAACTGCAATTCCTAGTTGATTGAACCTAGTTCTGTTGGGGTTATACTGGAAAGTATGTTTTTACTTTGTATAACCAGACTGAATTTCTGTCTTATTTGCTGAAATAAATTATTTATTACTGATTCTTTAAATATCATTGAATGTTACATATATTTACTGCATAAATGTTCAATAAATAGTACGTGTTACATTGTAGTTAATTTAGTGATACCAGATCACAGTAGATTAAATTAACAGTCCTTTGTAACTAAAAGTACAGAATTCACGACCCAGATGGAAATGAACAAACCATCGTGAAAGGTTGAAGTGTAAGGCTCAGATTGGCTTGTCTTGACCAAGAGATTGCACTAGTGCATTATGATGCACTGAATGGGACCTACATGAGGATAAATTCTTCAGTACTGAATATAGAAGAATTAGACCTCAGTGGTTCATTATTTCTTAATCTCCATCCCTTAAATAGGATCGTGTGGAATCAATAACCATTGCTTTGACTTATGATGGGAAGAGAATCAGTGAGATTCAATACCTTGTATCTTGGGCAATGTTATTGGTTACACGACGATTGCTAAGATTTAATACGGTGAAACGTTTGCAAGTGCGCCTTGTTTGATTTGTCCCCTTGGGAGGCTCAGAAGATTTATCATAACAAATCTTGCAAGTGGAATTAGTTTCCAGTATAAATAATAATGTTGAGCCGTTCCTGAACCAAGGAAAAAGATGTTAATTAATATGAATCTATTTCAGTGGCCTAAATTAATTAATGGACTGGATAATCATAAACACGGGAAATGTTGGGATATTTTAGTTTTGATGAATTATGTCAAAACATTATCAACTTGTGTTATTGAAGTTAATTTACTGATAACAAGTTGAGGGGGAACGAGAGAACAAGTTGAGGAGGAACTCACGAAATCAGAAGAAGATGATCGAGACGACGAGGTCATGAGCGGCAGACCGGACGAGATCGAGATGAGTTAGATGAGTTCGAGTTAACCCATTGAAAAATGCAAATCGAAAGAGAAGAAAAAGCTAAACAAGTCGATCGGAAAGAAATCGACCGAAGATCGGAAGAGAAGGTTGCGGTCGAGTTGAGCGGATGAGGCCGATCAAGATCGACGCGTGATCAAGATCGATATGATAACCCGATATGCTAACCTAATGTCTTGACACGATGCTATCCCGATATGTTGACTGAAGATGTGTTGATCGATCACCGAAATGATCGTCGATCGAGCAAGAAGAAATCGATATGCTTTGAGTCAAGTGACTGAGGGTCGGTTAAAAAAAGTGACTGGTCGGTGAATAAAAAGTGACATGAAGTCGGGATGTCCGACCGAAGAACTGAACTCGGTTAGTCCGAAAGTGTCAAGATGCCCGATCGGACAAGGTCCGTGAAGAGAAGTCTGCGTTGGATCAAGAATCCTGAGTAGAAGTATCCTGAGACTCAGAGAAACCTGAGACTCAGAGAAACCCAAGAATCGATAGATCAAGACTCAATATGTCATCAAGACATCAAGACTCGAGAGAATCTCAAGACTCGAGAGAAACTCAAGACTCGAGAATCCTCAAGACTCGTAAGAAAATCAAGAATATAGCCGGTTAGATTCAAATTGACGTGGATCAATGAGAGGAAGACAACCAAATTGAAAAAAGTCAAGTAGAACTTATAGAATAGTATGGATTTGAATGTGATTCTCCAAATCAGAACATTCAAATCCACACTATAAATACAAGGTCTTTCATCATTCTAAAGTGTGGAGAGTGTGGAAAGTGTGAAGAATGTGGCAAAAGATGCTACAGAGCCAAGAGCCACATACTCAAGCATTCCCACCATAGAACACAAGTCTGTAGATATACAAATATGTTCAAGAGTGTTCTTAAACCCAATCTAAGCAACCCACGATATATCCTAAGCTTAGAGAGATTTTCCCAACCTTAGCATTGAGGCTAAACAAATGTAAGGGAAAATCTCAACCTAGTTGGAGACACCAACCAAACCCAAACCCTATTGTTAGGTAGTTTGTGTGATTGTTGGAGTTGTAAAAAGGAGTAAGCTGCGCAGAGTAGTCACCAAAACTCTAGAGAAGAAGTGAGTAAACTATCTTGGATAGTCGAAAAGCTTGTGTGTGTTTGAGTAAGTAAGTCAGAGTAGTCGACCGTAAAACTCAACTCAGAGAAGAAGTGAGTAAGCTACAGTGAGTTAGCCTGAAAGCTTGTAGGCGATCCCGTGAAGGGTGATAAGTCCAGTTTGAAGGAATTTCCCTAGGAACAGGGAGAGTGGATGTAGGAGCTTGAGTCTCCGAACCACTATACCTTGTTGTGTTCTTTATTGCTTTATGTTCTTATCTTGTCATATGCATTCGATTATAAGAAAAACACAACACATAGACTTAAAACAAAAAAATCTGGAATCACCATTCCTTCACCCCTGTTTTATATGCATTTCATGATTTTTCCGCATTTCATGGGTTTTTCACCGGGACAAATAGGAAATAATAATCGGGTGTATCCTACCACCGGATTGTTGGACAAGGACGAGTGAGTACTTGAGAAGGTCTTTTGGTGTGTTCGTGTGAATGAGATTCATCTTCTCAACGGTTGTCACTCCGAGAGGTTAGTTCACGTAAACTCCTAGCAATTCCGCATGCGTAGGATTTATGTGACGAATTTGTATGCATGATTTGTTGTTGAATTATTATTTGAATTAATATAGGATTAATTCATGCTAGTAATAATTGTTGGAATTAAATTTGTATTTAAATATTCATCTCGAATAGATCCGGGCAATCCATTCCCCAACAAGTTCAATCTGATGCCCCTTGACTTTCGTTTCCCTGCTTGGGCTGGTGAAACAAAGTCAAGTTGATTTACAACCATCAAGCGGCGACACTTTGTGTCCCTATAAAAGTCCCGTTAGATGTAGATCCGAGCAAAAAACTTGGGCTTTAAATACTTATTGGAACGAAATCTCCGGTTTACTTTTAATTTTAATGGAAGACGTCGTTCAATTTAATGAAAATCATATTTTAGTGAGGAACATTTTAAAGGCATGGTATTAATTGGTTAATCGAGATCAAACATGTTAATCTATATCATATTTGAGTAATTATTGGGTGCCGCCTACCCAAACATGATTTTATACGGTCTAACATTTATATGGGTACCGTCTACCCGAACAATTAATACGGTCCGACAATTATTGGCTGCCGCCTATCCAAACAATTATAATGCGGACTGTAAATGCGTTAAAATTTTTAAATAAATAAACAAGTTAACCAAGTGGGATTTCAATAATCATTAAAAAAAATTCAAATCCAATTTAATATGTTTAACCAATTTTTAATTAATCATCAAAATATAATTAATCCAATTAATTATCAAAAGTCCAACTTTTAATTCTATTTAAAATTAACCTTTATCAATTTTAAAATCAGTTTTAATTTGTTTATTGTTTAGGGGCTCAGGTACAATTTTCCAAAATTTGCACGGGAGGACCTGTCCCAAATCAAATTTGCAAAACAGCCCTCCTCCATCACCGTCCAAATCGGACAGCATCCAATCTGTAATTCGGGACATCCAATTTCACAAAATCCAAACCCTAATAAGAATTCAACATCAACAATTCGATGAGTTCAAAACAGAACGAAAATGTTTCAGGCAAAACCAATAATCCACCAATCTGGGATCTGATACCAATTGATGGAACACGCCGGTGAGGGCGGTCCATCACCAGGATCGTTGTCGGATACCAAACGTACACGTAGCAAATATAAAATCTAAACATACATCTAAAGCAAGGTTTAGATTTGTTACCCTTGAAGATCGAGGAGTTGATTCCACTGTAGATCTTCTAGTCTGTCTTCCAACCTTGTTCAAATACCGAGTGGACAGCAATCTATCGAACGTGGAGAAAGTGCCTTCTGTTTTGTCTCCCAAAAACCTAGTTTCGGCTGCTGCATTTTTAGTTTCGTGTGCTAGGGCTATTGGACGAATACAAGGCCCCTTTTTATATGCTCCATAGGTTTCATGGCCCAGACTAGGGATCCACTGGAAGATATAGGGTTTGGGCTTCTTACGGACCCAAATACTCTTATGTTCAGCCCAAAACATTATTTTGCCCGAGAACATTAATTCATCCCACTAGAGAATTAATGTTGCACTCCCGTCCTATCCAGAACCGAGTCAGGGCTTCTATTAGATTTTATAATTCCATGTGTTAAATATATCGTACGTCCATTAATTATTAAAGCTTCTGACTGCTTTAATTAATTAATGTCTTTTATTCCTTGAGTAGTACCACTCAACCTTTATTGTCGTACGAATTAAATCCACCTGCAGGGTTTAATACAACAATCATTTATGAGTTTTCTCAAGGGGACGTCATTATCCTGGATGTCTAGGACACGGTGCCCTAATGCCAATAAATAGACATCATGCGAGCGATGTCACTACCCAAAATACGGAGTGGAAGAATCTACCAAGATTCTCACCCATAGTAAATCAAAGTAGTGAACAAGCCTCCCACATATCTAAATATCACACTTAGGGTTAAGAATTATAAAAGTCACCAAGATCTCTAGTTCTTCATAACAGTCTGAATAGAAGAACATATCTTATATGTGACCCATTCAATACGACACAGCGCACTAGTATAAACTAATGGCCACGACAAGCCACCAACAAGTTTATACTACAACTTAAACCAATAGTTATGTCCAGAACTATCTCAGTTGTTAATACTGTTTATATCTTACAAAGAACTAGACAATGTGATCTTTTGTGTGACTACAAACCCACCACATTGTCTTCAATATAAGATAAACAGACATACAAGCAATTCATAAGAATGCAATAATGTGAAAACCCATTTATTTCAGATAATAAGGTAATTGAATATGCATCCACAAAAGCCCACTAAAAGTTTGCTTTACAGTATACACCAACAATCTGTTCATACTCCTGTTGTAACCTAGAATTTATGTCTAGGGCAACACAAAAGTAATGGATCGAACCTTTAAGTAATAAACTGCAATTATAAATAACACACGAATTTGGTTACCCAGTTCGTCTTTTGAATAAGACTATGTTTGGGGGCGCCCAAGCCAGGAGTGTTTTATTATCTTTTTCTGCCTAGAATTCTAAAATTGCTCTCTTTACAATGAATAGTACAAGTTATATTTATAGACAAGAAACTAGGTCACAGATCTTCATGGGCTTCCTTTACGGGCGTGCTGAGGCTCCAGCCGCCGGTGCTAGGGTTTCCTTAGTCAATCCGCGATTTCCGCGTCCGAATACACTTGTCTTGCTTATGCCCGCGATATCCGCACCATTAACTGCCCATATCTTTCCCATGTTTATCTCTTCGTCGACTTCGGGTTGAAGTCGCATCCGACCTGCGGACTTCCCTAAGTCGCCCCGCGACTTTCATATATTTCCAAGTCACTCTGTGACCTCCTCAGACCAAGTGAAGTCACCCCAAATGATAGATACATAATAGAGAGTCGCCTCACCAGGTCGGATTATTTCATGCCACAACAATTTCCCCTCAAGTCGAGGTCGCGTGCTCGCATCGAGGCCTGGACTTGACCCGTTATTTGATTGACCTGTGGCAAGTCGATCTCGGGAAGCATCCCCTAGGTGTATGGTCATCCTCGGGGAGGTGAATCGTCACCTTGATTCTTGGAATCGGTGTGAGATCTTACGGATCCGTCATGATGGCACCCTCAACCTTTGCGCAGCCAAAACCCTTTCCGAATCCAAGCTTCAGAATTTCCGGTGAGCTTCTGAATTCCCGACGAGGTCCCGATTCAGGTAATCTCCTCATCACTTTACATTTTTTCTCCATGGCCACCGATCCTCCGACGACCTTGTTTCTCGGCCCATGATTCAATCGTCTTCGGATGAAGACAATGTGGCAATAGCCCACCTCCGGTGCCACCATGGCTCCAGTTTAGCCCCTGGTCACGCGGGTGGGTCCTCGACAACGGGCATTCGGAGTTTTGTTCGGGACGACGAGGGCATAGATGAGAGATTTTTACAGGAGTTGGAAGAAATCACTCATCTTTCGGTTCTGGCTATCAACCCCCTCCGCTCCACCGCCTCAGAAAGGGGATAACCCGCCGGTACTTTTGCCCCGACCCGGGATTATGGGGCCTATGAGCGGGCTTTCGACTATCACTCCTACTCGGCCGAGGCTCCGTACAAACGACTTGATCGTGACTATAGGAGGTCGGCTCCTTCCGACTTCATGGCCTCCGACCTCACAAAGTACAAGTCGGTCTTATCTGACAGGCACGTGATCTCCCTTCATCGACTATATAAACTGCCCCGAGATGTGCATTTCTATGGGGCGGCTCTTAATAAAAGTGTCGACTAGCCGCCTCCCGGGATGATTGCGGTCAATGAGCATACCATGGAGACGGGAATCTGCTTTCCCCTTCACCTGACCATCTCCCATCTGCTGGCGGCCTAGAACCAAAGCCTCACTCAAATCACTCCGAACGGTTGGAGCTATATACTTTCTACAATGACCATTCTGGGGCAGGCTAGGCTGAATCGGCTGCCGACTCCTGGCGAGATCGCTTATGTGATGACGTCAATCGCCCAAGCCGGCGGTTATAATGTCGTGCGACTTCGCAAGGGTCGGGAACTTGTGAGTGGGATCCCCAACAAGGTCATTGACTAGCATCAGAGATGGTGGTTTGTCGGAGGTGCTTGGAGTCTGCGGATCCTTCGAGTACACTGCCCATTCGGGTTCCTACGGATTACGCGCATCGAGTTGAACATGGTAAATCTTAACTTCTTATACTCTGAGGTCGTACTAATCTAATTCTCTTATTCTTTGCAGTGTTCACTTCTCAAACCGCCGACCTGTATTGGGATTTCCTGGAGTCTTTTAAGATCGTCCACGATACTCCTCCGAGCCACCTCGATGTCAACGCCTTGAACTCCGAGCTTGATCGGCTTAAAGCCGAACTCTACACATATCCCCGCCACCTGAACATTCCTTGTGAGTACATTTGTTGATGTTTCAGACTTCCATTTATCTATGCGACTGAATTTCCCTCTATGTGGGCAGTTCCCGACATTCCCGTCTATCGACGTTAGCCTTCAACATCGGTTATAATAGCCCGCAAGAAGTCAGTGTCGGGCCAGATGAAGCATGTGATTGCCGCTGATGCCCCTCCTCCAAGTCCGACCCCTACTGGTCCCTCTGCCGCTGATAAGGGTAAGAGGAAGTCGAAGGAGCCGGCTTCGTTGGGTTCCGAGCCCGCTCGAAAGAAGACGAGGGAGGAAAAAAGCCAGGGGACCGGGAGGTCACAGCCCCACCTAGCCTCACAACCTGCCTCTGCCCCCCGGGGGGATCATCACCCAGAGGACGATTCCTGGTTAGGCTGGGATGCCGACCGGATGAAGGAGTAAGTTTTGATTGTGTAAATCCTCATTTTCCTGTCACTACTTTGCTTAATTGGCTTGAAAGCTTTGTTTACAGCCTGGAGCTTACCCCGCATAAGTTCACCCCCGAGGCACTGAGTTTCCTAAGGTCGAGTCACATCGTCCCAGACGGGGTTCCCGAGAGCTGGCCCACTTACCTCCGGAGGGGTCTTTAGAATATGACCCAGGATTGGACGCAGTCGGACCATGGCAATGCCCATCGTCAAAAAGTGACGGGCAACCTGTACTCGGCCCTTACCCAACTCCCAGAAGGCGGTCCTCTACCTGGAGAAAACCAGCGCCCAGTTGGAGGTGGAGCTGGATGAGCTGAAGAAAGCGCAAGTGAGGGTTGCTAATCAGGCTATGTTGCTACTTTCCGCGGCCGAGACCCAGAAAAAAATGGAGTCCTCCAACTCCGAGCTGATCCAGCGACTTTTTGATCTTGAGGGTCGCTTGGCGGAGGTTGAAGGCGAGCTGAGGGCGGAGAAGGGGAGTGTGGTCCGGTTGGACGGTGAATTGGCTGAGGCCGGGAGGGTGCTGGTCGCCAAGGAGGACCATTTTAAAAGGACCGAGGAGCTAAATGCCAATTTTGCTTAAGTGATGGCATACGTCGGGGCCATCCAGATTTTTCACTAGGCCAACCCAACTGGTGACCTCAGCCCCTTCGTCGCCGAGCTGTCTGATTATGTCCGCAACTACCCTCCTGCCCCCACCGTCCTCCTAGAGACAAGGACTTGGAGGATATGGGTGTTGACCTTTCCTTCTTTGCCAATCTGAGTCAGATCGTGCACCCCGTTCCTAACTCGGAGGGTGCCTAGCCGGGGTCTGAGTCAATCCCCGAGACCCCTTTGCTGGAGGCCATGAAGGAAAACACCGGGGAGAGGCCGAGCGGCAGTTCTGCAGGGCTTTGAGGGGAGGCGGCCTTTTGATTTTACTCTTGATGTACCCTTCCTTTTTTTAACTTTTAATGTATCAGCTTTCGGGCCACTTTATGTAACGCCCTCCGCGCCATTTATCAAGTTAAATGAAATTTCTCTTTTTCCTTCCTTTGTTGTGTCGACTTGATTTCCTTATGCGACCTGGTAATCTCTTAGTCCTTGTCGTCTTATTGTTAATGCGACTTTATATTGGACATAGTTTTTAGTCGTCTTATAAAGTCGGGGAAGGCCGCCCCTCATGGGGTGACGATCCTTCCTCCAGTATCGGGTAACTTATGTTTTCTTTACATAATCCCTTTGGGTTTTACACAGGAATTTTGAAAAGAAAAAAAGACATTATTATTGATAAATGGAAGTCGATTACAAGGGTGTGGACCTACTAATAATATTTCTTTAGGTGAGTTGCATTCCATGGGTACTGAGCCTTGGTGTCGTCTGGTCGTTCGAGCTCGTAGGCTCCATTCGGTAAGATCTTTGAGATTTTGAATGGGCCCTCCCAGTTTGGACCGAGGGCTCCCTTTGTCTTCCCAAGTACCTTTTTCAATACCAAGTCTCTTTCTTTGAAACGTCGAGTCGCACTTTAGAGTTATAGTACCTCTCCGACCTTTGCTTATATCTTGCATTTCTCATGTTGGCCTCTAAACGGTTTTCTTCGAGTAGGTCTAGATTCCTGGCCAAGGCCTCATCGTTGTGATTGAAGGCAACCTGACTTGTGCGGAGATTGGGGAAGTCGACTTCCGCAAGTACGACCGCCTCGATCCCGAAAGCCAGTGAGTAAGGAGTTTCTCCTGTCGAATTTCTGTAGGTCGTTCTGTATGCCCATAATACATCTGGGAGCTCGTTAGCCCATTTTTCTTTTCCTCCCTCAATCTTGGCCTTGAGTGTGTGCTTGATGATTTTGTTCACCGCCTCGGCCAGACTATTTAACTGTGGATGATATGGAGTCGAGAAGAGCTTTGTGATCTTCAATTTCTTGAAAATGGCATCGATTTTGAGGCCGTCGAATTGTTTACCATTGTCGGATATGATCGCTTGCGGTAAACCAAATCTGCAGATGATGTTCCGCCATATGAATTTGTTGACGTGATCTTGATCTCTGGTCGCCAATGCCTCAGCCTCAGCCCATTTTGTGAAGTATTCTACCTCCACTAGGGCGTATTTGACCGAGCCTGGAGCTGCTGGGAGTGGCCCAATGATGTATATCCCCCACTTTGCAAATGGCCAAGGACTGGGGATACTGGTGAGCTCCTCTGGGGCAGCTTTGATGGAAGGGGCATAGATTTCACATCTATGGCACTTGTGGGCGAAGACGATGGCATCGGCCCTTAGTGTAGGCCAAAAATCTCCTTATCTTGTGGCCTTATGGGCCAGCGATTCTCCCCCGGCATGCTTTCCATATGCCCCTTCGTGTATTTTGCGCAGGACAACTTACCCTTGTTTAGGTGTGATACATCGAAGTAGGGGTATGCTGAAGCCTCACTTGTACAGCTCGTCATGGATCATTGTATATCGTGCGGCTCGTAATTACCATTGCTGACCTTGGACTCGATCAGTTGGCAGGATACCTGTTGTCAAGTATTCAATGATGGGTTTTATCCAGCTCGATGTTGGGGTTTCTAAGGTCGCGACTCTCGCGTGTGCGGTGGATGGGTGGGATAATGTCATGATGGTGACATCCTTCATTTTTGGTGATCCCTCAGAAGTCACTAGCCGCGCTAAAGCATCGGCTCGCGAATTTTGTTCTCTCGGGATCAGTTTGACATGGATCTGTTCGAATTTTTGACACAATATTTTTACAATCTCTTGGTAGGCTGCCATCCTGTCGTCCCGTGCTTCATATTCCCCCGAGACCTGGTAGGCCACGAGCTGGGAATCTATGTGAACTTGCAGTCTTTTGACATCCATAGCTATCGACATTTCTAGGCCGGTGATGAGTGCTTCATATTCGGCCTCGTTGTTAGTTGCGGGGAAGTTGAAAGTGATGGCATTTTGGAAGGAGATGCCCTCCGGGCTTATTAGAACCAATTCTGCCCTTGATTTATGGGAGGTCACTGACCCGTCCACAAATAGCTCTCACAGCGGGTTGTTTGAACACTCGGCCTCTGATGAGAAGGTAAGCTCAACGATGAAGTTGGCTAGTGCCTGAGCTTTAATGGCAGGCCGAGGTGTGTATGTTACTCCATACTGTCTGACCTCAATTACCCATTTGAGGCATCGGCCCGTTGTATCTGGTTGGTGTAGCACATTCCTTAGGGGTGTGGAAGTGAGGACTTCGACTTGATGATCGAAGAAGTACGGCCTCAGTTTCCTTATGCTCATGACTAGCGCGTATGCCAACTTCTCTAGCACCGGATATCGTTGCTTGGTTTCGTTCATATTTGACTGACGAAGTAAATCGGAAATTCATTCATGTCTTCTACTCGGACGAGTATTGCACTCAGAGCCGTTTCAGAGGCCGCGAGATATAGGAAAAGCTTTTCCCCTGGAACTGGCTTCGATAGAATGCTTACATCTGCTAGGTAAGCTTTGATTTTATCAAGAGCTTCCTGGCTTTCAGGTGTCCATTCGAACTTTGACTTCTTTCGGATCCTGTCGAACAGTGGTTTGCATTTATCCCCCATTCGGGAGATGAACCTGTTCAAGGCGGCCAGACAACCTGTGAATTTCCGTACTTCTTTCACATTTCGAGGTGCTCCCATGTCTAATATGGCTTTGACTTTTGCGGGATTGGCCTCTATTCCTCGCTTGCTTACCAGATGTCCCAAGAACTTTCCAGATTCAACCCCGAAATTACATTTCTTGGGGTATAGTCGCATGTTGAATTTTCTTAGGATGTCAAAAGTTTGTGCCAGGTGCGTCAGGTGGTCTTCCGACCTCAGGCTCTTGATGACTATGTCATCCACGTAAACTTCCACCGACTTGCCGATGAGGTCGGCAAACATGTGGTTGACCAGTCTTTGATATGTTGCCCATGCGTTCTTTAAACCGAAAAGCATTCTTTTCCAGCAATAGATATTCTTCTCTGTCAAGAATGAGGTATGCTGTTGGTCTGGCTCGTGCATGGCTATATGATGATAGACTGCAAAGGTGTTCATGAACGACATCATCTCGTGGCCCGCCGTGTTATCTATCAGTTGGTCGATGTGGGGCATGGGGAAGAAATCCTTTGGACAAGCACTGCTGAGGTCGGTGAAGTCGATGCATAGTCGCCAAGTCTCGTTTGACTTTTTACCAACACGGCGTTAGCCACCCATTGGGGTTGATTGGCCTGTGTGATCAGGTTGTTGTCTAACAATTTCTTTACCTCTTCGGCTAATGCTGCATACTTATCTGGGAGGAATTTTCACCTTTTCTGGGCTATCGGCTTCCGAACTGGATCTATGAGCAATTTATGATACACGACTTTTGGGTCGATCCCTACCATGTCTTTGTGCGACCACGCGAAGACGTTCAAGTTCTTCTTGAGAAAGTCGATGACTTCCCCCTTCAGGCCGTCCGGTATTTTGGAGCCTATGATTACCTCTAGATCCGTTCAGGCTGGGTCTATCTTGACTTTCTCGAGGTCTTCCCCCGGGAAGGCCCTTGGGGTATCTTGTCGGGGTCGTCTATCTCTGCTTCGAGTAGAAATTCTTCTAGTTCGGGCCCCATTCTTGGATCGAGGTTGTCATGAATCCTTTTCTTGTTTGTCTTGTTATTCAATTCTTCGCATTATTTTTTACTATCTATTACAAGTATTTGTTTGCTAGATATCAGTGCGGAATTGAAAAGAGACGAGGAATAAATCAAACAACCTCTTGCATCAACTTGGTCACCTTTGACGGTGCCGACCAGCCCACTCTTGGTGGAAAACTTTACACAAAAATAAAAAGTTGAGGACGCAGCCTCAAATTCATGCTCAAAAGGCCTCCCGAGGAAACCGTTATACGAGCTCGGGAGGTCGACAACTAGAAAATCTAAAATCCTAGTGGCCCTAACCTCTTCATTCAAAGTAGAAACTAATTCAACAGCTAGGCGGATCATCCTCGCCGGCTTCACAGTTGCATCTCCGAAGCCTTTCACGACGTGGTCGCGTGGGGTGATGTAGACGTCATAGTCCCCGAGCTGGTCTAGGGTCTTCTTGAAGAGGATGTTGCAGAAAGCCCCTCCATCTACCAGCAATCGGCATATGGTAGTGCCCAAGATATTGGCCTTAATCACCAAAGGGTCGACGTTTGGATACACTATGCCGACTTTATCCTTTTCGCCAAACTCGATCGTGCTGGTCTCCTCCCCTACCGTAAAACTGGTAGCACCATCTTTCTGGCATTCTCTAACTCCTATATCTCCGCCTTCATTCACCTTTTGGATGAGCCGGTTGTGAAGAGTCCCCCAACTGTCCCGAGCGGGGAGAGGGTGTGTATGATGCCACCTCCAGCGCCCTCAGGCATGGGTGGCACTGGTCGTTCCCCCTGGCCGGCGTTTCCTGGAGCGGGTTCTGCCTGTCGGGGTCGGTTTCCCTGTTGGTGACCTCTCTGGGCATTATCTTGATTCCTCTAAGGTCGCTTGACAAACTCATCCAACAGCCCGTCCTCGTACAGCCTCCAAAGCTGGGGAAGTAGATCTTTGCACTCGCTCGTGTAATGGCCTGGCTGCTCATGGAAATTGCAGAACTTGTTGGGTTCGACTTGCCCTTATTCTTGATAGGTCGCGGCGGGAGGAGTAGTTCTTGCTCTCTGATCTGGTTGTAGACATGTCCAGGTGTCATGCACAATGCCTCCATCAACTTTACCGGGATGTTTTCTTCGAAAGGCTTGAAGCTACCGGGTGCCTTGTAGTGACCCCCGGCTTTCTTGGAGTTTTTCCTTGAGTCTGCAACCTCTTTGTTATCGGAGAGTCTAGACTCCAGGAGTTCTGATGCATGGATAAGGTCGCTAGCTCGCCTTCGGAAGTTGGTATAGCTGACTGGATATTCGGTGGTCATGCACCGCCATAGATTGGTTCCCTTTTTGAGACCGAAAATGGCCCCGAGTACCTTGGCCTCGTCTCCGATGGGGTCCCCTTCGAGGATGAGCTTGTCGATCCTTTCAATGTAGGATCGATCTGACTCTGTGTACCCTTGTTGGGTGTTCATCAATCGTTGTCTGGTTGCAGGTCGAGGTGCTAAGGCCATAAAGTGGGTTAGAAACAACCTGGCGAGCTGTTCGAAGGTGTCCACCGAGAAGGGTGGTAGAAAGGTGAACCACTGATGAGCTTGGTCACTTAGGGTCAGGGAAAACAGCTGACATTTTGTGGCATCAGACACGCCCATGGAGGCCATGTAGGAATTATACTTTGCTATGTGGACCCTTGTGTCCGAGTTCCCACTGTAGCGATCTAGAGCAGCTGTGTTGATTTTCCTTTGGGTAGGCGCCAAAGTAACCATAGTTCCGAGTGGGGAATCTGGGATGGTCAGGTTGTGGTCTGCCCCCATCGGCCCACTCTGGTTCTCCGCCCGCTCGAGAAGTCGTTGGACCGTTCGGGCCAGCGCTTCGATCTTCACATCACGATGATCCCTGGATGGGAAGGTCACTCGTGGGTCGCCATGGTGGATTGCCGAGCCCCTCGGTAGCTCGTCGTGATGCATGTTTAGAGCTAAAGCGAGATCTCGCTCCACCTGGTCGGCAAGTCGGGGCTGAGACTAAGCCTCATCCTCGATGATCATCGGGGCTTTCTGGGCCCCTTGATTTCCAAGTCGATCAAACACATTGCCCGATCCCGCCAGGTTTTCTAGGAGTCAGCGGTTCCGAATGATGGCGTGCTTCGCCGGGTCATACGCCAGTTGGCCCGTGGAATGGCCTTTTTCGACAAGAACATTCTTACCCTTAGAGGTTCCAGCATCGTGCGCCGCCTTCTTGACCGGCGGCTATTCGTCCTCGTCATCGAAGGCGAGGCGTTTCTTGTTGAGGATGGCCATTACGTCCTTTGCGTCCTCCGGTGTCTGGACAAAGTTCCACCAATCGGGAGTGGCATTCGGAACGACGGGATGAGATGGGTGTGTACTCAACAAGGCTTCGTTTCTGGTAGCGTTACCTTGGTTGATTGCCATTGATAAAAAGATGGGTCTCCTGAGGATTTATGGGCAAATCGACAGGAAGGTTTCCCACAGACGGCGCCAAATGTTGTAACCTAGAATTTATGTCTAGGGCAACACACAAGTAATGGATCGAACCTTTAAGTAACGAACTTCAATTATAAATAACACACGAATTTGGTTACCCAGTTCGTCTTTTGAATAAGACTACGTCTGGGGGCGCCCAAGCCAGAAGTGTTTTATTATCTTTTTCTGCCTAGAATTCTAAAATTGCTCTCTTTACAATGAATAGTACAAGTTATATTTATAGACAAGAAATTAGGTCACAGATCTTCATGGGCTTCCTTTGCGGGCTTGCTGAGGCTCCAGCCGCCGGTGCTAGGGTTTTCTTAGTCAATCCGCAATTTCCGCATCCAGATACACTTGCCTTGCTTATGCCCCGCGATATCCGCGCCATTAACTGGCCATATCTTTCCCATGTTTATCTCTTCGTCGACTTCGGATTGAATTCGCATCCGACCTGCGGACTTCCCTAAGTCGCCCCTCGACTTTCATACATTTCCAAGTCGCTCTGCGACCTCCTCAGACCAAGTGAAGTCGCCCCAAATGATAGATACATAATAGAGAGTCGCCTCACCAGGTCGGATTATTTCATGCCACAACAACTCCCCCTGTGTTTATAATCCAAACAATAACTCCCTCTTCATTCATTTTGGGAGCTCAGCATAAAGCTCATCAATGTTAATACCATCATCAACATTATGAGCAGGAATCTCAATACTATTATCACCATCATGTGTAAACTCTTGTCCAACCGGATCAGGATCTGGTTTAGCCTCTTCATGCACATCCTCAGCAGCAGCAACATCAGGAACATCATTGGCAGTAGGAACTGGATCAGGTGCTACTCCCCCTGGTGGAGCACAAAGCAACCTCTCCCAAAAAGTCTTCATCATATTCAGCTCAGCAATTTGATCTTGCAAATTTTCAATTTGTTGAAGTATAAAGTTCTTGTGAATGGTTACAGATTGAATTGGAGAATTCCTCAGATCAATGTGACTATCAATGTTGTCAGCATTCTGTGCAGCATCAGGTTCTTGGACAACAGACTCTTCTGGTTCAGGGTCTGAAATATGTTCCTCTCCTTCTGCATTTGGTCTCCTGTAAGGCAAATCAAGAATCATGGTTCCTCTTAGCAGTACTTTGGATATTCCTAGGTCAGGAATCATCCCACTCAGCATGGCAACAAGTTCTCTTTCAATATCCAGCCTATCCAGAAATGAAGAAATCATAGAAGAAAATGGCAAACCACTCTTCTTACCCTTACCACTTCCAATCTTCATAGCCTGATTGAAAATGGTTCTTCCCATATTGAAATTGTTCATGACTACAGTTCAGTACATCAGAATTGCTTGAGCTTCAATGATCTTGGTGGTGTTGGTTGTTGGCAATCAATTTTACACACATAAGTTGTGTATAACTGAGAATAAACTGGTCAAGGTAGATGAAAACACCTTTGTTGACCATCTTCTAAGCAATCCACCAGTAATAGCAACAACAATCTCATGCAAACTGGTAACAACCTCTTCCTCAACACCTGGTGTTCTTAAAAACACATTGATCGCCCAGGATTGAAAGCAACATTATGGCCTCTAAATCTCACATGGTCATATCTCCTAGAATTTCTCCTCCCTGTTCCTTTCTTCAAATTGCAGTAAAACTTATGCACCCAAATATCGTAAAAAGGACTAGCAAATTGAACAACATGCAACATATTTCTTTCTTTAAAGAACTCAACTAAATTATGTCTTTGAAACTCATGCCATTTAATTCTTCTCCCATACAACAAGTATAATATTAGTAATGGACTTCATTCTATTGCTTTATGTAATAATTATATTCGTAGTAATAAATTTCTGAAATATTTTCTTATTAAGAAAATATGACGGTATATATATTTGTATGTTGATATTAATAAATGCATGCTATAACAAAGGGATGATAATTTTTTAAGTAGATAATTTTGTGTATGAGAGAAAATGTTTCATGAAATAGATCATCTATATATCTCAAACAATGAGCAGCAATACCGAGATAAAGTTCAGTGGAACAAATAAGGCGAAGGTGGAGAAAGAAGAATAAAAGCTGAAAGATCTGCCAAATTTTTTAAAAGAGAGTGTTCATGTATAAACAAGTATTTAAATAAATATGTTAGTCTGAATCGAGTAAAATTAATTATTGAGAATATTTTATTGTTATATTAATGGATGGATTTGTGGAAAACATTCAAACAATTATAATTGCAATACCACTCGTAACATAGCCGGCATATCAATCTAAATGAAAAATTATATGTAATAGTAATAGAGATTTTTTTTAAAAAACACTCGTAACAAGAAGGGATCTTACGTAATTGTAAGCCATGCCAGAAATCACATTTAAGTTACTATATTTTAATTTTCGCACATTTATGTCATCGAAAATACAAATTCGAGACATTATGGTATACATAATTGGCGATTGATGATACCAAACTGATTGTCTTGGGGAGACAAAGAGAACATTATATGACTTGACACTTGAATCATCGCGAATCCGCTGGAATTGGCTGAAAGAAACAAAATAGCGAGTACGTATTGATTGTGACCAACATTACAAAGTTATGGTGTTGTGGTATATGAAAAACACAATTTAGGGTATCAAACTGACAAGTTATGTATATGGCTTGACCCCAAATCTGTCAGAAATTAATTGGGAGACTGAATCGTGAGTGAGAATTGAGCGCGACACAAAATACAAGTCAAACTAATGGACTTAACGAGAGGATTAAGAGCTGGGTATACAGTCTAAATGCATGAAGATTAATATATAAATGTGTCGGCCCATGATTTAGTGCCTACATTTGCTAACCCTAGATACTGGCCTAAATTCCCCCAGTAACATACATAGATGAAACATTAATGTAATGTGATGTGATATAGAACTCGCATTAATTTGACATTGCTAGCATGATGTGAGTTTAATATATTTATAATTTCGCATTATTATAAATTGTTGCGGTTATTTCGTGATATTTTGTATTTTGGTAAAAGACAACGGATCGATTTTGCTAAACCTAGTTTCGTATATAGAAAAGCTATTGTTATAAGTAAGCTTGTTGTTGTATGTAATTTTTTTAAAATTAAAAGACAACGAATTATAGTGTTCATTACCGTTCGGCATTGTCTTTTCTATATAATTATATTTTATTTATTTCCTTTACCTATTATATAGTTAGTATAAATTCAGATAGTTTTTTTGGAACTAGTGATTTAAAACGTGTGTTGCACGTAAGTTATTTGCACGACGTAAAGCTGACCGTGATAGAACGCATATTCTAGGAGGTAAATTTCGACCTTTTGAATTGTTTGTCCCTGAACTTTGTATATAAGTAGCCTCTATTGAGTTGTTGTTGTGCAGATATTCATTCGTTATATTTTGTAGCATCTTTAGTGAACAATACAACTGCAGCTCGTTTTTTTTATCACACGCTTTCTCTAATACTTTGATTCATTGCTTATTTGAAGCTTCTCAAGGATTAACACACTTGAAATTTGTTCTGACGTAATAGAAAATAATTAAATACTTTTCTTTTTGCCATTTTTTTCGTCCAAGAAGAAAAGAAACAGTCTTTATGTCCCTCTTTTTTTAGTGTCATTTTTGTTTTATATTATAGTAAAAGGAGTACTTCATAATCTATAAAATATTTTTGTAATTGTTCTATATTTTTGTTTTTAATTAATTTTGGGTTAATATTATTCAACACATGTTTTCAATGAAGTTGTGGAAGTGGTAGTTTCATCACATTGCACCACATGATCTTCAATTTTAGAAAATTCACAAAGTGGGACCATGCTTGGTAACTTCCTTCTTTCTTGCTCTATTTATTGGACGCGAATTTGTGAAAGTTTTTATACTTAAAACTTGATTGAGTTTGCGTGCATAATGTTTGAAGAGTAAAATGTATCACTGTTTATTATTATAAGGTATTAGTTAGAGTTGTGTTTTCATTTCCTTTTGGCACTAACACTTTTCGGTTCTTTTAGTGTTACAAAATGGTTGGAAATTCAAACACACAACCCACATTCTCCAATCATCCTTGAACGCTGAAATGACGAACCCTCTGCACTTTCTTGCATCTATGGCTTCTTTGGTCGATTCTCACTCAAATGTCGCACCCAATGCTGAACCATCTCACTCACCAATCCAAAATCCACTTAATCCTTAACCCATATCTGTTGCATTCCTTGAAAATGAGCACCCTTTGAATATAAGCAAAGCGATTATCTCGCTTCAGCGATCACCAACACCAACGACCATTATCATTGGGTCGTTTGAGGTGAATCTTCTTCCTTTCTCTGGTGTTTCATCTTCAAACCTTCCTCAAACTGAGTGTTTCCCTGAATTCGGTCCTCCACCCACTATGAATGAAAATCATAATTCTTCGAAACCCTCTGAAACTAAAGTCAAAGCACCGAATGTTGAACCAACTGATAAACCCACTACTCAAGCTGATGTTGAGATGGAAGATATTTCCATGGGGAAGCCTAATGAGTCAGAGAGTCTAATGGTGGAGCTAAGGTTGCTGTTGCAAAAATAAAAAAAGAAAGGTGAGTTCTGGTACTTAAAATGGAACAACACCTGAATAATATATAAAAGGAGAAATAGTTACTATATCACTCTGGATGTATTAACACTTTACATTTGATGCTCGGTTCTTCCTTGCTTTGAGATGAAGATGCAGTCTTCTATTTATAAAAAACTTAAGATCCTCGGGTCTTAATCCATAGATTCCTCTTGAAGGATCTAAAAATACTTTTTTCTAGCTACTTCATGATCTCTCTCAGATTACCGGTGGTTAGTGGGCTATCTTCTAGCTTGTGATTTGCAACCACATGATCTAGAATACTCACAATTATCCTAAAGCCGCTTAGATCCTTTTGGATGCTTGGAGTCTCTTTTCCAGATTTTTCAACCTGCAGTCAACTACATCAAAAATAACATTTGACCAATAAAAGTTAGTTGTTAGATGAAAGGACGAATACTGATTTTGTGTTCAATGTGACAATATTAACGACAACATCACACAATGCCAATTTTGACTTTTAAAATCGGATTTTTCATAGCGGTTATTTTAAAAACCGACATTATAAGTTCAAAAACCGCAATGAAAGGTACATGGGAGGTGCTGATACATAGCAGTTTTCAATGACCGCTCTTATTCCAGTATAATAATATCTAAATTTCGCTGATATACAGCGGTTTTTACCCGCTATTGAAGGGTGAAAGAACCGCTGTTGTACACTCAGGTAACCCCGCTTCTTTCTTCTCTTTTGTCTAATTTATTTAATTAATTATTTAAAACATTAAATATAAAATGAAACTTAGTAATTTTTCTGAACCGTTTTTCATCCTCAACCTGCGTCTGCGTGCCCCTGAACCCTTCACCAAAATCTCAAATTCTTCCACCGCGCGCCGTTCTCCATTCGCTGATCGTCGCGTGTCTGACAGTGGCCGTTCGTCGGTGACTCGGTGCTTTTTTCTTCTCTTTTTTGGTCCTGCACGCATACGCGTGCCCTAAACCCTTCACCTCACCCAAAATCTCAAATTTATTCTTCAAGCCGGGCGGCGTCCGCCGACAACCAACCGCCAGTATTGTCGTGCGTCTAACAGTGGCCACCCCTAATTGTTGAAGTTCAATCGCCGTCTAATGTATTCCGTCGTGTGTCTTATTCCATTGTGGACTGGCTATGTAAGCCCTAATTCTTTTATGTTAGTTTTCTCTTGTAACTTCCCTAGTTTGGCTTGAGCGACTAATTCCTTTTACATTCAGTAGGTGATAAGTTGTTCTTCAATTTTAAAACTCGATTCCTCAATTTCTTAAAATTGATCTGTTTTTCGTATAACTTTATTTGTTGGCTTATATATTATAATTACGATTCATAAAAGCATGGTAGGTTATTTGGGCTCTTTTTCTAATTATAATTGTTTCTTTTTAATTACAGAACATTCTAGGTTCTTATGTTCAATTGAGTATTGAGTATTTTTTATATTTGTTGAGATTTCAGAGGCTTAAGCATTTGTGTATCCATTAACGTACTCAGTCCAACAATATAGTTTTAAATGTGGTGCTTACACGATGACCTTGAGGTTGGGATTGAACTTGCCTATAGCTTTAACTTTGAATTTTTTTTCACTTTCGAGTACTATCTATGTGCATTGTGATATTACTTGAATGTAAACAGTGAACTGTTGATAATACTAATCTGTTATGTCTTCTCCAAGAGGTTGGGTTATCAAGAGGTATATTGGAAGTCAAAGGCAAAGATACAACTCCTTTTATCTGCTTTTCCTGGAATTCTTGCTATGAACCATATTTAGATGATACTTTTAAAAGTGGGGATGGTTCTGGAGGTTCATATTGATTTTCTTCATATATGAATCAAAATGAGCTAATAAAAGTATGCCGATTTTATTGGAAACCGATACAAGGTTATAGGGATACGGGTAATAGATGAGAGTAAGTTATGAGTTTGCAGTTGATTTTGTTGATTGTCTTGGTCAATAAAACTGGATAAGTTCAATATCACAGGGGAGATTGCAGAATAACTTTTGATAACACTAAAAGTTAATAAATTTGAATTGATGATTATCGCATAATTGTGTGCTAACCTTATACCAGCATTCTAGTATTGTCCTCTCCAATAAATCAGTGAAATATATTCAATATCTCTTCTCTAGTTGTTAGATATCAAAAGCCGTAGATTGTTGTAAAAAGCTTGAAATATTGTAATATTTCTTAGAGGGTCCAAAAATGCTTCTAAAAATTTTCTTTCTCTATTTGTTTAATAATAACTCTTCTTTAGTGTACTCTGTTATAGAAAAGAAGAGAGTATTGCATGCTTTTACTTTTCCTAATACAATTGTTCAATCTTGGGTGGGTTATTTGTTACATCATTCTTTTTCATTAACTTCAAGTTTGAAATCTTGGCTGATTATTTGTTACATCACTCTTTTTCATTAACTTCAAGTTTGAATTAATTGTTGGTTCTCCAGGTCTCGGTGCTAATTCAAGATATCAGATATGAAGCTGCATATTTTTCTTTAGTTTTGCATAAAATAAATTAAACTTATTTTCTTTATTGGACTTGCTAATTTTTTAGTTCTTACTGGCTTCTGATATCAGCTGTTGGTTTTATGTTTGTAGTATCAGAGTATTCATTATTGCCCATTGTGTGCTTGTTTCTAGTTCTTCCTGTTAACTATTTTGGGAAAGAAATGGAGAACAAAAAAATTCAAGTCACACCATTGAATATGTTCACTATGGGAATGTCCAGGAAAGATCAAGATCAATTATTTTGTTACATGAAAATTCTCTTAATGGGTAAGATCAAATTTTTGGGCATATTTATAGTAATCCCTATAGTTTCTATATGATGATTTAAATCGCAAAGTAAGTTAGGCAGTGATGCACATGTGTGCTAAAAGAATTCTATTGAGATTCTGAATTTTGTAATTAAGTGTGGAGAGCTTTAAGGTATAAAATCTTGAATGCTGAATTAATCATATGGGGTAGTTGAACGGGACTTGATTCTAGTATATATTAGATTTTGAAGAAACATCATATATATAGGAAGCATTTCTCTTTCCAGGTTTCCTCTTTCTTTTGAGCTTGATTACTAAATAAAATTTAATTTCCTTTGGCAGGCTTAAGACCCATTTTCTTGCATTATACTAATTGTTCGTGGAATTCCTTGGGCACATGAAGAATCATAAGTGATTCTGTGAGCAAGTTCTTTACAGCTTACAGTGCATCAAGTTATTTATTACAACAAACAGTTTAACAGTCTGTTGCAGCCCAAAAGCTAATGGTGAGCATCTAACCTATAGTGTAATACTGTATTATGTAAAAGTATCTTGTTGTTTGTCTTTTAATATGGATGTTAACTCAATCTTCCAACACAAAGTTCTCTATCTTTGTTATTTGTCTATTTAAGGGCCAATAATTAGACAATGTTTGGTTGGGCATTTAGTTTGCAAATATGTTTGGAGTGACATTGTGATTTTCATCTTTTTAGTACCTCCAAAATGTATAATAAATTTTATTTTTCATTATTATGTTGTCTCTTGCTGAATCAAGGTTTAAATTTGTTATTATTGGGAGTCTTGTGCAATTGATTTTTGGTTTGGAATGTATTCTAACTTGATTAAGTTCAAGGAATTAGTCACTTGTTGTACTCGGAATTGATGAAAAGAGGGAGACAAAAGAATCTGAAGGATTTTGGGTCAATGAGGTATTTTTTTAACTGTTTGTTTAAATTAGGTTAATATAAAACTGGTTGGTCTAATTCATCATATTCACTAAGAAAAGATTTCTGATGAGTCCATGTTTTTCAATTGATAACCATTTCTTTTAGAGCAAAGCATCCCCCGAATTGAAAATGCTTTAGTTGACAATCCTCGATGCAATCAATGCCTCAATGGTAATAATTCTATGCAATTCATTATTTATTAATTAGATTTATTTGTGCCTCAATAATGGATGTTGATACTTCATAGTTCATGCAAACACGTTACTCAAAAGCTGAAATTGATGAAGTGCGGGAAGAGTGGGCTTCATGCGTATAAGCGTACATACTTGAGTAGAGAATGGATGTTTGAGGTTTTTGTTGCAATCATCCAAGTTTGACAACTCTCTCTATTTAGTCTTTCCAAGATAATCTGATTTTCAGAATTGAGTATTAGAGAGTTATAATCATGCTTGCTATATTTTTTTCTATAGTGTCGTCTTATTAGATGGAAAATTTTGTGCATTGTGATTTCGTTGCTACTTTTAGATGTTTGTAAGTCTTTGAAATTGATAATTTGATACTATTCGAGACCGCTCATGCTTTTATTAAGTGTTTATTAATTATTTCTACAGACATTTAAACCTCTTTGGATGTGAAGCTTGGTCTTGACTGCGAGCTCTATCTTTCAGTTGTGAACGAAAGAATGAAGGAGAATTTTGTAAAGAAAGAATGTCAAAAGCGCTACTCAAAGGCTGCAATTGATGTCTTATCTTGTTTATTGTATGTTGGACATGTATTAATTAGTTGAATTTATATGAATGTAATACATTTTAGAATTAAATGTAGTTTTTGAATGCATTTTAGACTACGATTGATGTACAATTTCAATTTTATTGGCATTTTATGAAATTTTGCCTTTTATTTAAAATTTATATTTAAAATTATTGCTACAAAATTATTAAAAAAAAAAAAAGCTACTACAGCGGTTTAAAACCGCTCTAATAACTCCTGAAAATTGATGTCGTGGGCATTAATTTATAATTTACAATAGCGGGTTTTATTTATAATAGCGGTTAATAACCGCTATAATAAGTATCTATCATAGCGGTTATTAACCGCTCTAATAGGTCGTATGAAACCGCTGTCGTAGGCATTTTCAGTTTATTTGTTACGCACTTACAATAGCGGAATATTTGTATACCTTAGCAGGTAAAAACCGCTATAATAGCTACCTACGATAGCTGGTTAAAACCGCTATCTATCAGCGCCCACGTATTATATCACCATGTTCAATAGCGGTTTTAAAACCTTTTAATAGCTGTTAAAAACCGCTATGTATCAACGAAAATGACATAGTGTCAACATTCAGGCTGATTCATCAAGCCCAAAAAAATGTCAATAACAATATGTGGACTTAAATAATCTTATTATCAAATTGCAAAATATTTTAAATATGTCATTTGAAATATCGTGATAAGTTGCATAAAACCAAAAAAAGAAATCATATTCTAAAAGAAGGAGTAAGTTTCCTATGAATCCGGATTCACGTGAGCTCTTTTATTTAATGTCACTGTTATGCATAAATACTATCATTGTTTAAAAAAATGCTTGGTTTTTTTAACAACAATAGTGTTTATGCATAACAATAATAGTATGTATGTATAACAGTGATACTTGAAGAAAAAGAGTTTACATGAACTCAGATTCACAAAAAAATTTGCCAAAATAAAAAGACTGAAATAATTAGTATCGATCAAGGATTCCACGGTTTAATTAAATTATTGTGTCTCATATTAATTATATATTTAGAGTAATATTTTCATGAACTTAAGCTTTATCTTATATGTAAAATTCACTTAGAATTTTTTTTTAAATAGAGATGATGGAGTTCATAAATTTCACATATGTAAACCAAATTAATGTCGATGTCATTAGAGACAGGGTTGGTATCGTCCTATGGAATGAAGAAGGTGAATTCATTGTGGATTGTACTCTTATCAATCCGGGTTTATTGAAAGTTGATGAAGATGAAGCGTGGGATGTCTTTGAAGCATTGAAATGAATTATGAACTTGGGATGCTTTCAAGTTGAAGGTGAGATGGATGCTAAGAGAGTTAATGGTTTAAATAATTTGGAGGTCCAAAATTCAATATTGGAATTTGGTGATTACGTTGAAAAGGAAAAGAGGATCACTCGATCTAATTCTCAACTAAGGGTAAAATGGGTTAGTCAGAATGTTAATATGGTGACACATTCTTTTACTAGAAACTCTCGCCTTTATGAGAGTCCTCATGTTGGGTCGAGCCTTCAATATTTGTTGATGACCTACTCGATAGGTGTCTTTCTTGCGCCTAAGTGTACCTTTGGTTTAAAAAAAATACCCAAATTAATACTCCATCCGTCCCATACTCAATTGGATATTTTTCATTGGTCCGTCTCATACTTGTTTTTCTCTTTCATAAATGAAAATGAAGCAGCATTATTTTTTACAACTATATCCTCCCAATATTTCAAAAATTACATCTCATATCATTACTTTATACATACTAAAAATCACTTTATACTCATTTACTTTATAATAAGTCTGATAGTAATACTTTTAGTTAACAGATTGGTTAGCGGTAGTGTTGACAACTAGTAGCTGTTCAACCTGAACTTCTGTATAAATAGAGCAAAAGTGCTCCGAGTTAATTAATTCAAATCACAACTTTTTTATCAGTTTTAAAATTTTTACATGGTATCATGTGCTGGGATTTTCAGTGAGATTGTGTTGGTTCTTCTCTTCACATCTTCGTCAAATTCCTTCGTCTCTTTGTTTGATTTTTGTTTGGTTCTTCTTCTGAACACTATTAATCTCATACCTCTTCGGAGCTTCATCTGATTCTCTATTTTCCTCGGATTCTCTTCCGATTTATCCTTTTTTGTTCGATTTCCCTAAAAGAAATCAATTTCCTATCAGATCCATGATCTTCTTCTCTCAACATTATGCTGAATCCTGAGAAACTTCCTACCTTCATCACGTTACACATCCGATTGGATCGTAACAGTTACACTCATTTGATGAGATTCTCCTATGCTCGGTTGACGATATTCCAGATGCGCGCGATACTTGGACGCTATGCTTTGGCCCAGGTGTGACCAGATTCCCTTGAGCTAGCTTCTTAGTTTGATTACTGAACCTATGTTGGGGGCATGAGAGTCGTTGTGCTCATGCTTTTCAACTTTGGAAGGTTTTTTATGAGCTCTTTCGAACGCAATACAAGGCTCGTGCTTTGAATCTCCAATTTCAACTACAGACTTTGAAGAAAGGTGGTTCCTCAACTAATGAATTTTTTTTTTTAAAATGCGCTTTGTGGTTGATGGCTTGCTGGCAGCTGGTCATTCTATTGATGACGACGACTTGGAGTTGCATATTCTCGACGCCCTTGGTTCCGAGTTTGTTGTTGTAGTTGTCACATTTTGACCTCTCGTGCGGATATGTTGTCGTTGCCTGAGGTTCAGGCTATACTTCAAACGCATGAGATGCGCCTTCTTCAGGCCTCAACTGTTCTGAACTACAGTCCAATACAATCTTCTATTGTGAATCTGATGGCTAATGTTGCCTCTAAAGACTCTAAGACCTCTAGGAATAGTAATTTTAAAGGGAAACCTTGTTAGTGTTAGTGTCAGTGTCCTAAAGACAATTTATTGTAAGGACATAATACTCGATGATATTAAGTTTTATTTAATATTATAATTCATTTAATATTAATGTATGTCAATACATTTGTTTGAGTATTATGTTTGATTGTTTGCATTTATTCATGCAAGTGTTCACATGAGTCATTGTTGTCATGGAGGTTGTGAGAACTCAGATGACTTAAGCATGATTCTCAAATGACCCCGACCAAGGATCATCAAGAATGAGATATTGATGATGCAATTGAGATTGATGTGCGATCTGCATCATACTCTTAGAGAGTGTAGCAAGATCCCACTTACTACGAGATACTAGGTATCTCATGATGGATGCACAAATACCTTAGAGGGTATTGGTATACCCATCCGAGAAACATTTTGATGTAGTTCCACTATATGTGTCTACGGTTATCTCGGTTAGTGGGAGCGATGTGATACTCCTTTGACTTGAGGTCAATACGCACGACATGTGTGGAGTGATGAACTTTGATCATGACTAACGCTTGTACCCTTCCATGGGTAGATATTGTTTGGATTGGGTTCATCACGACATGCATGTGTGTGGTAGTTGAGCCAAAAATAGGATTCATTCCTTAAAGTGGATTTAGAGAGAATGATCATCTTCTCATCATAATTGGATCTAAGTCATCGGCCGATGCACGTCAAGTTGGACTTTGTGGCTAAGTGTGACATACATGATCAATTAGTGATTACAGATAATATGATTAAGTTATTTGAATAGGCTCTTCATCATGTTCAAGACTTAATCGAGTATTCGTGAATGAAATGAGGAAATCGTAATAGCCCATGTTTCAGTTACAGGTAGTTGCATGTTTCTTGCAATGTACTTCATATATTGAGAATGTCTGATTTATTGTCTGATTTATTGTCTAGAGTTCAATTAAGACCGTTAGTTTGACTAATCGCTCGAAATATGAGGGTCTATGGGTCACACAACAAGTAGTTTCCTTTTACGGATTACGCTTGGTTGATTAAATGTTAAATTGGAGTTAATATTTAACCTATGGAGAATTAATTAATAATAGATTAATTTGGAATTAATTATTATTAATATTTAATTAAATTAAATTTAATTAAATAGGATTCCCAATAATAATATATGGAATATTATTATAGGATTTAATATATATGAAATCAAATCCGTAGAGATTTGATATATATAGGAATTAAATCCGTAGAGATTTTATATATGATAAATAAATCTAAGAGATTTATTTTATAAGATTAGAGATTTTATTTCTTAATCAGGTTAGCTTAAGATTTAAGTTGGGTCTTCCATATATATGAGCTCTAGGGAATTCATAATAAAAAGTGTTCATATTTTCTCCATAAAATATAGAATTAGAATTTTCCTAGCAAATTCGTCTCGGGATTCAACGGTGACAAATCTGTGCAAGTTTGTGAACGGGGATTACGTGGATGCCATAGTTGAGAAATCTGCTCTCGAATTACTGTAATATTTCTTGTTATGTTTATTCGTAATCGTTTATGCAATTATATGTTCGTTGTTGGTGAACTATTTAATTGCGCTACGCATGTATTACGTGTTTACGTGCCTCTAAATTCCAACAAACCTAAGTCCAATTCCAAATCGAATGTTATTTGTTAAATTTGTGGGAAGAATAATCACATTGCTGTAAAATGTTTCAAGGGCTTTGATGTCAGTTACCAAGGTTTGGAGAATTCTCAATTGTCTCACCGACCTCATAGATCTACATACTCTCTAACTCCAAGCAAATCTAGTTGTCCGAGGGCCTAACTCCTCATTTACCTTTTCTGATTATCATAATAATTCTCATATGACTTCTGCGGCTCGTCCTTCTTAGAGTGGCACATATTCTGAATAGTTTGTGGACAGTGGAGCAACACATCATGTGACTTCACAATTTGGAAATTTTGTCATTCAAGACTCTTATCAAGGTAACTCATCTCTCTTAGTAGGCAATGGATGTAAAGTTCCTATTGAGCATATTGGTTCCATGTTTATACCTACTCTTCAGTCTTCTTCAGAAGCATTCCTTAATGTTCTTCATGTGCCTGATATCACAAAAAATTCGGTCAGCATATCTTAATTTTTAAAGGATAACAATGTTGTTATTGAATTTTATGCTACTTATTGTCTTTTAAAGGATCTGAGCTCCCAGCAGGTCCTGCTGAGAGGTATTCTTAAGCTTGGGTTGTATCAGTTGGATATTGGTCATCTTTCTGTCACGTCAGCTTTTAATAAGGGCTATTTTATGTAATATTGTTTATGCTTCTGTACTTAATAATGTTAGTATTAGTGTCCTAGAGATAATCATTTGTAAGGACACAATGCTCGATGATATTCAGATTGATTTAATATTATAGTTCATCTAATATTAATGTATGGCAATACACTTATTTGAATATTATGTGTGATTATTTGCATTTATTCTTATATGTGTTCTCATGAACCAATGTTCTCATTGAGGATGTGAGACCTCAAGATGACATAAGCACGGTTCTCAAATAGCCTCGATTAAGGATCATCAAGAATGGAATATTGATGATGCAATTGAGATTGGTGTGCGATCTGCATCATACTTTTAAAGAGTGTATTAAGATCTCACTTACTACGAGATACTAGGTATCTCATGATGGATGCACAGATACCTTAGAGGATATTGGTATACCCATCTGAGAAACCGTTTGATGTAATTCCACAATATGTGTCTACGGGTGTCTCGGTTAGTGGGAGCAATGTGATACTCATTTGACTTGAGGTCAATACACACGACAAGTGTGGAGTGATGAACTTGACCATGACCGACGCTTGCACCCTTACATGGGTATATATAACTTGGATTGGGTTCATCACAAAATGCATGTGTGTGGTAGTTGAGTCAAGAATATGATTCATTACTCAATGTGGATTTAGAGAGAATACTCATCTTCTCATCATAAATTGGATCTAAGTCATCGGCCGATGCACGTCAACTTGGACTTTGTTGTCAAGTGTGACATAAGTAATCAGTTAGTGATTGGAGATAAAATGATTAAGTTATTTGAATAGACAATTCATCATGTTCGAGATTTAATCAAGTATTCGCAAATGAAAAGAAGTTATAGTAATATTCCATGTTTCAGTTACAGGTAGTTGCACATTTTCTCGCAACGTACCTCATATTTTGAGAATATCTGATTTATTGTCTAGATTTCAATTAAGACAGTTAGTTTGGCTAATCGCTCGATATATAAGGACATATGGGTCACACAACAAGTAACAGTTGTTTACTAATTATAGTTGGTTGATTAAATATTATATTGGATATTAATATTTAATTTGTGGAGAATATAATAATAATTATATTTAGAATTAATTATTATTACTATTTAATTAAATTAGATTTAATTAAATAGGATTCTCAATAATAATATATGGAATATTATTATGGGATTTGATATATATGGAATCAACTACGTAGAGATTTGATATACATGGAAATCAAATCCGTTGAGATTTATGTATATGATAATTAAATCTATGGAATTTAATTTCCAAGATTTGGGATTTTATTTCCTAATCAGGTTAGCTTAAGATTTAAGCTGGGTCTCCCCTATATATATGAGCTCTGGAGAATTCATAATACGAGACTTCATATTTTCTCCATAAAATATCTAAGTTAGAATTTTCCTAGCAAATTCATCTCGGGGATTCAAAGCTGGCAGATTTGTGCGAATTAGTAAACGACTGTTACATGGATACCGTAGTTGAGGAATCCGTGTACAAATTATTGTAAGATTTCTATTTACGTTTACTCGTATATAATTATGCAATTAATTGTTCGTTGTTGGTGAACTATTTATTTTTGCTGCGCATGTATTACGTGTTTACGTGCCTCTATATTCTAACAGATAATAAGCACATGTTTTGGCACAATAGGCTTGGTCATCCTAGTTTTGTTTCTCTTGTGCGTGTACTAAAGAGTTTACATATTCCTATTAATATTGGTTCTTTAGAGTTTTGTGAATCGTGCAAACTAGGAAAGATGCATCAGAAACATTTACCCTCTGTAACTCATACTACTACAAATGTTTTTTTTAGATAATTCATATGGAATTGTGGCTGCGTCTATAACTTCTGTTGAGAGATTTACATACATGTTGTGAATGTTGATGAGTTCACACGGTTTACTTGGGTGTTTCCTTTAAAGTGGAAATCTGAGGTCTACAATTTAGTGTCTCAGTTTATTGCCATGGGGGAGAGGGTTTATAACAAAAGAATTAAAGCTATTCAAAGTGATAATGATGGTGAATTTGTGGCTTTAAACTATTTTTGTGCTAAGCTTGGTATTTAAATGAGGTTTTCTTGTCCCATTCACATCCTCAAAATGATCTTGTTGAGAGAAAGATTCATCATATCACTGAGGTTGGGTTGACCTTACTTGCCAAAAGTAGTGTTTCTTCTTCTATTTGGTGGTTTGTCTTTCATACTGTTTTTCATGTCATCAATCTTCTTCCTACTCTTGTTCTTAACCACTCAACTCCATTCTTCAAGCTTCACCACAAATTCCCTGATTATACACATCATAAGACTTTTGGTTGTGCTTGCTTTCTTAACCATACAATCATTCCAAGATGCAGTTTCGATCTGCTAAATGTATATTCCTTGGTTATTGCTCCACTCATAAAGGATACTTATGCCTTCACGCTACTGGTCGTATATGCATTTCTGCTACGGTAGAGTTCAACGAAGCGGACTTTCCGTTTTCCTCTCTAATGAATTATGTTCTTTCTATGTCAAACAATGTTTTCATCACCACATCTATTCTCATATCCTCAATACCCTACTCTCTCCCGCGTCCTCTTCTTCCTCCATTGTTCCTCTGATACTTCCTCATCTATGACCTCATCTCCTGATTCCTCTCCTATGCAACCTCCTCCACATATATCTCACAATACTCATTCCATGATTACCCAGGCTAAATCTGGAATTTCCAAGTCGAAAACCTTTTCACTCTTCCACTTCTATCTCATCTATGTTGGGATAACATTTGCCAGGATCTATAACCTCAACAATCTACTCCCTTTCCTGAACATGTTATTGTTTCTGGTGGTCTTATTATTCCTGAATGGAAAGCTGCCATGCAATTGAAGTTTGATGCCTTAATCAAAACAGGAACTTCGGAGTTGGTTCCTTATATAGAAAATATGAACTTGATAAGTACTAAGTGGATTTTACAGGTCAAGTATCACAAGGATGGGTCGATGGAAAGGTAGAAGGCCCTGTTGGTTGCTCGAGGTTTTCAACAACATGTTGGGGTTGATTATTTTCATACTTTCAGCCTGGTCATCAAGTCAATGGCCTTGAGAGTTATTTACAGTATTGTTGTTACTAAGGGGTGGAAAATTCAGCAGGTTGACATTAATAATGCCCTTTTGAATGGGACTTTTAGAGAAACACTGTACATTGCTCAGCCTGAGGGCTTTCAGAATGCTTCACATCCTCATCATGTTTGTTGGCTTGTGAAAGCTCTATACAGTTTAAAACAAGTGCTGAAGGCTTGATATGACACTTTAAAGGGTTTCCACATTTCTTTCGATTTTACACACTCAGTGGTTGATCATTGTTTATTTCACAAGTTTGTTAAAGGAAAATTGTTGGGAAAATATGGGTGCCCGGATCTATTCGAGATGAATTTAAATACATATTTAAATTAAACAATTAATTACTAACATGAATTAATTCTAAATCAATTCAACATAATAATTAAACAAGCAATAAGCATCATGTGTACACGTAATCCACGTAAATCCTAAGCATGCGGAATCTAGGAGTTACGAGATTACATACCTCTTGTACAGACAACCTTTGAGACGATGGATCAACCCAAAGAGTCTTCCCAAATATGTCCCAAGCCCACGAACGTAATCCAGTGGGAGGATTCACACGAACGTAATCCGGTGGGAGGATTCACACGAACGAGTTTAACAAAAGAGAAAACCAAAAATATTTTGCCACCACCTTTGTGGATTTCTAATATTTCTAACACATGGAATTGCATTGGGGATGAAAAATTCATCCCCTATTTATAGGACAAGGGGGCCGATTTTTTCAATGAAAAAATAAGGGAGAAAATCTTTTTCTTGATCTCCAAGAAATCTTGAATATATCTCCTATATTCTTTTCTCCTTAATTAAATTTTTCCATAAGAATCTTATTCCCCTCTATTCCCTTATTTTCGAAAAATACAAGGTAATAGGAATCAAGATTTGACTTTTTGAATTTATGGGATAATTATGTATTCCAAGAATACTTATCTCTTTCCATAAAATCTTTTCAAGAAAATCAAGAAAATCTTTCTTCCTCTTTTTCCTACAATTTACGAAAATATTAGGAAATATTAGGCAATAATATTTTCTTCTCCTTTTCATTAATTGAACTTTATTTTGGGCTATTTGGGGGGCCTTTAAGAGAATTAAGATTGAACCTCCAATGGACTATGAAACTATAATATTGGGCCAAATATTATTCAAGTCCATTAATATTAATTTACTTCACTATAAAATTAATATTGAACTATCCATCTTAACTCATATTACGGCTTTACTATAATATGGCTCCCGGTCATTATTTCCCGTGTTTAAGATTATCTTAGTCCATTAATTAATTAAGCCACTGAACAAGCTTTATATTAATTAATATCTTTGTCCTTGGAGTAAAGACAGCTCAACATTATTATCCATACCGGAAATAAATTTCCACTTGCAAGATTTGGTATGATAAAGATTATGAGTCCACCAAGGGGACAAATCAAGCAAGACGTACTTGCACACGATTCTCCATATTAAATGTCAGCAATCGTCATGTAATTAATAATATTGCCCAAGATATAAGGTATCGAATCACAATGACTATCTTCCTATCATAAGTCAAAGCAATAGTTATTAATTTCACACGATCCTATTTAAGGGACGGAGATTAAGAAATAACAGACCACTGAGATCTAATTCTTGTATATTCAGTATCGAAGAATTTATCCTCCTGTAGGTCCTTATTCAGTGCATCTAAATGCACTAGTATAATCTCTTGGTCAAGACAAGTCAATCTGAGACTTATACTTCAACCTTTCATGATGGTTTGTTCATTCCATCTAGGTTGTGAATTTGTACTTAATTACGATGAACTGTTAATTTGATCTTCTGTGATCTGGTATCACCAAATTAACTACAACGTAATACGTACTAAACTTATTGAACGGGTTTTCAATAAATATATGTAACATTTATTCATATTTAATGCAACAATGATTAATATATTATTTCAGTAAATAAATAAGAAAATCCAGTTTGTTTATACAAAGTAAAAACATACTTTTCAGTATAACCCCAACAATCTCCCACTTATGCTCAAAGTCTGCTTTTAAGTATACTACAGCATGTCTCGTGTTCTATGTGACATCTAATGTCACCTACACGGACCTAATAATTTCTCCCACTTATACTCAAAGCAGATTGACAACTTTCTTGACACTCATTCCTTCCACATGTCTCTCGAATGTACTCTAAGGCAGACCCTTTGTGAATGGATCTGCTAGGTTGTCTTCCGATGCAATCTTTGCCACCTCAATGTCTCCTCTCTTAACGATTTCACGTATAAGATGGTATTTTCTTTCAATGTGTTTGCTGGCCTTGTGTGCTCTCGGTTCCCTCGAATTTGCAACTACTCCGGCATTATCACAATAAACTTTGATCGTGCTGGGCAAATTCGGTACAACGTCCAAGTCCATCGGGAAGTTCTTGAGCCAAACTGCTTCCTTCGCTGCTTCACAAGCAGCTACGTATTCGGCTTCCATGGTTGAATCGGCGATGCATTTCTGCTTTACGCTTCTCCATGTCATGGCTCCTCCTCCCATGCAAAACACACTACCCGAGGTAGACTTTCTGGAGTCCACGTCTGATTGAAAATCCGAGTCCGTGTACCGATGGGGATTAGACTGTCTGACTGATAAACCAACATTATGTCCTGTGTCCTCTTTAGATACTTCAGAATGTTCTTTACCGCAGTCCAATGCTCTTTCCCAGGGTTGCTTTGATATCTTGCTACCATGCCTACGGCAAAGCAGATATCCGGTCTAATGCACAGCATTGCATACATGAGGCTTCCCACAGCCGAAGCATAAGGGATGCCCTTCAAGTCATCTATCTCATTTTGTGTTTTGGGACACATCTCTTTGGATAGATGGATTCCATGTCTGTAGGGCACAAAGCCTTTCTTGAAATCTTGCATGCTGAAACGCTTCAAAATAGTGTCTATGTATGAGGCCTGCGAAAGCCCGATCATTCTTTTCCTGCGATCTCGAGTGATCTTGATCCCTAGGATGTGATCGGCTTCCCCTAAATCCTTCATATCAAACTGTTTTGACAGTCATGCCCTTACGTCCGATAATACCTTTACATCGTTTCCGATGAGCAATATGTCGTCTACGTATAGTACCAAAAATACCAAGGCAGTTCCGTCACGCTTTTTGTAAACACAACTTTCAAAGTTGTTTTGATCAAAACCGTAGGATTTTATAACTTGATCAAAACACTGATTCCAAGCACGGGATGCTTGTTTCAGCCCATAAATGGACTTCTTAAGCTTGCAAACCAGATGCTCTTACCCTTTTTCAATGAAGCCTTCGGGTTGTTGCATATAGATTTTTTCGTCAAGACTTCCATTGAGGAAAGATGTCTTGACATCCATTTGCCAGATCTCAAAGTCTAAATGCACAACAATCGACAAGAGAATGCGGATGGACTTGAGCATGGCTATGGGCGAAAAGGTTTCCTCATAATCAATCCCTTCTTTCTGAGTGTACCCTTTCGCCACTAGTCTTGCTTTAAAGGTTTTAACCTTTCCGTCCGGTCCCCTCTTTCTCTTGTATACTCACTTGCATCCAATGGGTTTTACCCCATTAAGTGGTTCGATTAGCTCCCACACTTTATTGTGATCCATTGAACTCATTTCGGCTTCCATTGCTGTTTGCCAAGATGTTGCATCTTTGTCTTGGATCGCCTCGTTGTAGGACCAGAGATCTGATTCTTCGCCCGAGATCAAGTCCGAAGACTCTCCAATCCCTAAGAATCGCTCGGGTTGTCTGACAACCCTCCCACTACGATGAGGTTCCGGTTGTGAAGGTGTGACGATTGGTATATCATTTTGTACAGTTGACAATGGAGTTGGCCCCTTAAGTTCTTCCAAGATAATCTCACTTCTAGGCTTTTTATCGTTCATATAGTCTTCTTCCAAAAATCTAAAGTGCGTACTGATTACGACCTTTTGATCTTCGGGATCATAAAACATGCATCCTTTCGTTCCTTTGGGATACCCAATGAACAACCTTAATTCTGAACGTGCATCCAACTTACCAGCTTCCTTGTCCAACACGTATGCCGTACACCCCCAGATCCTGACGTGTCCTAAACTGGGCTTGCGCCCTGTCCACAATTCTCTCGGGGTTTTAGGAACTGATTTGGATGGCACTAAGTTTAGAATATAAGCCGTTGTTTCCAAAGCGTAACCCCATAACGATTTTGGTAAAACTGCATAACTCATCAGTGATCTTACCATTTCTAGAAGCGTTCTATTTCTTCGTTCTTCAACCCCGTTTTGTTGAGGGGTACCGGGTGCAGTCAACTGGGATGCAATTCCCTCTTCCTACAGGTAGTTCAAAAAATCATCGATGAGGTATTCGTCTCCACGATCAGATCGTAGAAACTTGATAGTCTTTTCCTTATGATTCTCTGCTTGAGCCTTAAATTCTTTGAATTTATCAAAGGTCTCAGATTTATGCTTCATTAGGAAAATGTATCCGTAGCGTGAGTAATCATCGATAAACGTAACGAAATACTTGTAGCCACCTCTAGCTTTGATTTGCATTGGACCACACACGTCGGTGTGAACGATCTCTAACACTTCCATAGCTCTAAGCCCCTTGGCTCCAAATGCCCTCTTGGTTATTTTACCCTCTAAGCACGATTCGCAAGTTGAAAATGGTTCAATCTGAAGAGACCCCAATGAACCATCTTGAACCAACCTTTGAATCTTTTTTGGGTAAATGTGACCTAATCTTAGGTGCCAAAGAAGTGTTTCGTTCACGTCAGTCGAACGCTTTCTTTTACATAAAATAGTAGATGTGTTATACGATGCATTATGTCAGTGATGTGCACAATTAATAATATAGAGATTGTTCCGTAAAGTTCCACGATAGATAATCACATCGTTATGCAAAACAGTAACATGCTTATTAAAACAAACAGAATATCCATCGACAAATAGTTTAGAAACTGAAATAAGGTTTTTTCGAAAATCAGGAACATAAAGAACATCTCTTAAAATTAAAATCTTGTCTTCAAAAGACAGGTGCACTTCTCCCACTGCTTCAGCTGCCACTCTCGTAGCATCGCCTAACGTAATGAGGATCTCACTTCCACTAAGTTGTCGGGTCCGCTTGAACCCGTTAAGTAAACATGATCACTGGATCCCGTATCAACTACCCACGAATGAGAAGTATACGCCGCTAAAAAAGTTTCAACAACTAATGTATGAGAATTACATTTCTTTCCACTCCGCTTGGGATTGGAACAGGCCAACCTCCATTGTCCTTACCGCAGTTGAAGCACTTCCCCTTTTGATTTCCTTGACACCACCAGCATCCCTCATCTTACCATTGCCCTTGGCAACAGTTGAGTTTGATTGCTTATGGCTTTTGGTCCTCTTCTTCTTCTTACCTTCCCTTGGCCTAGAAGATGAAGATGGACCACTTGCCGTCAAAGCTTGAGTTTTGTGCCCCCATCAACGTCTCTGTCGCGACCAAAGCTTGCAACAAATCAGCTAGTGAGGTCAAAGTGCTCAAAAACTTTTGGGCAGAGAGTGGAGTATCAAATTGATCTGGGTCTCTAGATCATAATTTGCACCCAGATCCTCAAGTTTGTTCAGATGGGCCATCAATTTTGAGGACGTAATCCCATACGGGGTTGCCCTCCACCATTATTAGCGACAACATCTCTCGCATGGTGATCTGACGAGCCTCGCATTTTTGACTCGTCAGTTGGCTCATCTGATTTTTTTTGGTGTGTCAAGAATCCACTTGTGCTTTTGTGCAGTTAGGACAATTATAATTTTTTTTTGTTTCCAATCAACATAGTTTCCCAGACAATTCTATTGACTTTAAGTCTAATAACAGTGGATTAAAAGGTTACGACATACTTAACTGAAATAAACATACATCTTGTGTCAATGTCCGGATCAACACAAAGAAAATCACACAATTCGATCACATGATTCATATTAAAATCTCAAAAAAATATGAACATGCATCAGTCAACATCTCAAAACAGATTTAAATGAGCCTCTTGGGAGGGTCATCATTTAAATCAAATTCAAGCAGGTTACAAACAAGAACAGTTACAAACCTTTAATTTCAAAAATTAATAGTTGGCTCCCACTTGACCAATATAAAATTGACAGGGACTTCGGTGAAGTATATGCATATCAATTTTATACCTAAGTAATAACCATGATTAAATACAGAATTACTACTTTGTTTTGATCGAGCCTCTTGGGAGGGTCAACGCCGCCACTAATAATAATTCACAATCATCCTTTTGAGAATTTATTCATGTGAAAGTTATCTTTTGGCCGTCCCGTAGGGGAATTTCTCCAAAAGATTTCACAAATAAATAAATCATGGAGGTCAAAATTAATTTGATTCAAAACCAAATTAATTATTAAAACATACTTAGTAATTTTTGAATTTTGAGATTTTTCGTTGGACAATTATCATGCAAACACATTTAAACAAATTAAATAAAGCATAATAAAATACAACAATAAATCAAGCAAAGCAGAAAATAAATATATTGGGCACAAATTATCCAACTGTCATGGTTTAATTTTTCTTGGCTTGATCTTGAAGAAACACCGTCTTGAATTTCTCCCACTCGTTCGTCTCAAAAAAAAAAAATGCCTTGAACGCCACGCCAAGCAAACTCATTTCAGGATGCACGCCGGATCCGCCGCCACTGCCGAAGCCCGGCCACGCGCCATCACTGCGCCCGCATCCCCGTCTGTCCGCTCCACGGGCTCCAGCGAACCTCGGCAAGCGAGCACTCGGCGGCGCCGCCGACGTTCCCGCCGCGCCACTGCGCCTTGCCGCCTTTGCCGACTGCGCCCTCGCCCGCGGATCTACAAGACGGCGCCTGCGTACCAGGCAGCTCACCTTTGTCCGTCTGGCGAGTCTCGCGCCTGCCCATCGTGCGCCCGTGTGCGCGTCCAGGGCCGATACCGCTAGGCGCCGTGCGCCAGGCCCATTCGACTAGCGACGTTCGAGTCGCGCGCGTGCCTCCCTTGACACGTTTCGCGAGATGCACGTCGCCCACGTACGGTTCCAGATCCATTTTAACTCCTCATCTCCGTCTTCGTCTTCGATCATGTTACAATTTATTTAACGAAAAATAAATACACCTTAAATCTAGACTAGTCTATTACATTTATCAAATCAAATAGCCTAATCTACTCGTGGATTTTCTCATGAGAAAAACAAATTTGAACTAGTCGAATTAAAACCAACATTCATACTCATGAAAAATTAAACACATTAAATACCATGACAATTGAATATCTGCAAAACAAATCTAGCAATTCTACTATCCAGTTTTCAATTTAATGTCCAACATAATTTAAATAACAATTTAAAACTCAGAGCTCGAAACCAGAGCTCTGATACCAGTTGTTCGGAAAATATGGGTGCCCTGATCTATTCGAGATGAATTTAAATACATATTTAAATTAAATAATTAATTACTAACATGAATTAATCCTAAATCAATTCAACATAATAATTAAACAAGCAATAAGCATCATGCGTACACGTAATCCACGTAAATCCTAAGCATGCGGAATCTATGAGTTACGAGATTACATACCTCTTGTAGAGACAACCTTTGAGACAATGGATCAACCCAAAGAGCCTTCCCAAATATGTCCCAAGTCCACGAACGTAATCCGGTGGGAGGATTCACACGAACGAATTTAACAAGAGAGAAAACCAAAAATATTTTGCCACCACCTTTGTGGATTTCTAATATTTCCAACACATGGAATTGCATTGGGGATGAAAAATTCATCCCCTATTTATAGGACAAGGGGGCCGATTTTTTCAATGAAAAAATAAGGGAGAAAATATTTTTCTTGATCTCCAAAAAATCTTGAATATATCTCCTATATTCTTTTCTCCTTAATTAAATTTTCCATAAAAATCTTATTCCCCTTTATCCCCTTATTTTTGAAAAATACAAGGTAATAGGAATCAAGATTTGACTTCTTGAATTTATGGGATAATTATGTATTCCAAGAATACTTATCTCTTTCCATAATATCTTTTCAAGAAAATCAAGAAAATCTTTCTTCCTCTTTTTCCTACAATTTTCGAAAATATTAGGAAATATTAGGCAAGAATATTTTCTTCTCCTTTTCATTAATTGGACTTTATTTTGGGCTATTTGAGGGGACTTTGGGAGAATTAAGATTTGACCTCCAATGGACTATGAAACTATAATATTGGGCCAAATATTATTCAAGTCCATTAATATTAATTTACTCCACTATAAAATTAATATTGAACTATTCATCTTAACTCATATTACGACTTTACTATAATATGACTCCCAGACATTATTTTCCGTGTTTATCTTAGTCCATTAATTAATCAAGTCACCGAACAAGCTTTATATTAATTAATATATTTGTTCTTGGAGTAAAGACAAGCTTTATATTAATTAATATCTTTTTTCTATAAAAAAATTCAGTCCTGGGTCCTTGATACTCGATATGTTCCTCTGATGATCAAGTTGTTGATGTACTTATGAAGCCATTATCTCCTTCACGGTTTCACTCTTTGTGTTGTAAACTTGGGATGCTTCAACGTAGTCCACAAACTTCGGGAGCATGTTGAAGATAATATAATAGGTATAAAAAGTACTACTTTAGTCAGATAGTAATACTTTAGTTGACAAATAGGTTAGGGGTAGTGTTGACATCTAGCAGCTGTTCAACCCGAACTTATGTATAAATAGAGCAAAAGTGCTGAGTTAATTAATTCACGTCATAATTTTTTATTTTTTTTTATCGACAAAGTTAGTTGTTAGTAGTTAGTACACCAAGCACCCAAACACTCCACAAATTCACCAAGCTACTTTATAACTCTCATACTCCAATTCGTTCCCAAATGGAATCGAACCTGGGTCTCCCACTTAATTGAGGAGCCCAATGGTCAGGTGGGCTAAGCCACCTGATTCACGTCACAATTTTTTTATCAGATTTAAAATTTTAATAGAAAGATCTACAGTATCCTTAACTAAAAACAATTTTATTATCTTAATTATTAATAAATGATTCTTATATTAAATAGTGTTTAAATTAATAAATGTTTAATTAAATATGAAACATAGTACAATTTTTTGTCCCATATCCATACAAAAAAAAGGTGTAAGCTTAGAATAAAAGGAAGTTAATTACTAAACACATGGGCCATTATGGTCGCAGCTACGGCATAGCCAACAACCTAGTCAAATCACGATAAATATTTTCCAAAAGGAAGGCCTGAGGAATAATTATACCTTTTTTTACTTTATTCCTAAGATACTTTTTAAAAAAAAATTCAAATCCAAGTGACGTAGGCCACTGATAACTTAGCAATTTGTCACAAATAAATTAAATAATCACAACATAATTATGACCTTCAAATTTTTAATCAGTTCCACTCGAAAAAAAATCAGACATTACGTGTCAATATATACAATTCTTCGTTCAACAAAATAAAAAATAAGTAATTTTTTTTTTAAAAGTAGTTTATATGTTTTATAAAAATTATTATCATATACTGCTTAAATTTATTTTTTAAGTTGAGCAAATTTAGACAAAATTTCATCGAATGCGAGCCAAAAACTCACACTGGAACCCAAGTGCGGTTTAAGCCCTCACTTGAGATTTGATTAGCATTTGATGAAATTTGGCTCAAATTTGCACAACTTAAAAGATAGAGTTCTAATTTTACAAGGTCATAAAAATATTGTCCTAATTTTGTGTGTATGTAAAGAAAATGTTTTACTATATGTTGCTCGGACTCTTCAAAACGGGAGGCGCACCGGTGTCCTGAGGATCCGGATGTGGGGATCCTTCATTGGACAAATATATTTGAATTAAAATATAAATGATATGTATATGTATGTGTAAATTTCTAAATGTGTATATATATAGACATATCCCCGCACCCGATTTCAAAATTTGAATTATTTTTGCCGTGTCTACGTAACCTAAATTCAGAAAACTTGAGAGTCGAACTTCTGGATATACACCTGTGTCAGACGCTCACACCCGAGTCCAAGTCCAAGCAACATAGGTGTTACATTTGCTAACACAAATAGTGTTCTAAAAAAATAATTCCGCCGAGTATATATTGTCCATTGCAAATTGTACTGATCATTCCTCTTGAAATCTTAGCCCAATTAATATAAAAAAGAAATCCATTTTTTAAAATACGTAGGCGAATCGACTTTCTGGAAATTCACTCGAGACGTACTCGAGCAGTCGCCAAGTAAGTCAAATGCGTTTGGCAACTTTCTCGATAAAAAATTTCATAAAAGAACAAGAAACATTAAATTAGCAATATATATAAAAAGCCATATATTAAAGGCAATTGACAACAATAATGAAGCAAGAAAACAATAATGTCATAGTCCTGATGTTATCACATGCCACTACTTTGCTTTTCATGATCATGACATAAAAACCAATCCCCCTTTCCATAATCTTTGATAACTTGTTACTCTTTCTTTCTCTGATATTTATAATTGAATGAATAGTATTAAATTTTATTTTATGATGATGGAGAATTCTTACGAGGAAGAGTGTGATTATCTGTTTAAGGCGGTTCTGGTGGGCGACTCGGCAGTTGGCAAGTCGAATCTGCTGTCGGGATGAGTTTTGCTTGGAATCGAAACCTACCATCGGAGTCGAATTCGCTTACCGGAATATTAGGGTGGGTGATAAGCTCATCAAGGCTCACATTTGGGATACTGCCGGCAAAGAAAGGTCACTATTACCCTTCTCTCTCTCCATTTTTTTTTTTATCTTCTTGTTGAGTATGGATAGATAAACGGATTGAGGGATTGAGATCAACTGTTTCACAATTGGTATTTCACTTTATATTTCATAATATGGATAGATGACAAGTATAATAATAAAAAATATACAACAAATTACTATATTTTGAGTTTATTTGTTAAAAATCCAACATAGTGGAACATTAATTGAATACTAAAAGTGGAACAGGGAAATCTAATAGTAAATAAACTAGCTATCTCAAAGTCTAGTATAGCTAGTTTTTGGAAGAAATTAAAGTTGATCAAAAGGATGTTCATATGAATTTTCAACATGTTTTTCCTTTGGCTAGGCCTTGTATGCATTAGATGCACTTCATGGTGTATTTTTTAAATGAGTAGGTCTAGTGTGAAAATTTTCTTGTGTGAAAATTTTCTTGTATGAAAATCTATAAAATTGCCCTAAATCAATAATCTACACCCTAAACATTAAATAATGAACCCTAAATTATGACTTATTCGGACCGTTGAACCATGAACCACTTGGACCGAGCGAACCATGAAGCACTCTATTTTGTCTTACCTTCACCAATTACAGAATTTGGTTGTAAATTAAAGTTTTTTCATGTATGAAAATTTTCATACTAGACATTGTCTTTCTAAATATACAATTTGTTGATTGAAATGTGTAATTTGTTTTACGAACAAAAGTTCCACGTTTCATTGTAAAAAGTTATATATTTTTAAAATACATTATGAAATATCAATGCACCTGATGTACAGAAGACCCACTCTTTTCCTTTTATTATTCCTCCTGGAAGACCAATTTTCTCAAGTAAATTAAAACCAATTGTGGACATGCTTTTTTGAGATTGTCTGATTAGTTATAAAAATGCAAATTGAGTTGATAGATAACTTGATAATTAAGAATATATGTTTAGTTTGAATCTAGCTATTACAGTTATACATCCCACTGGGACACTACGCTGTTTCACATTAAAATTTGTCTATATATATATGGATTGTTTTTGTTTTAGACTTTTTATGTTTTCCATATAAATTAGTCTGATAAAGTCTTGTATAAATATATATATACATCATGCAATTCAAGACTTCGACTACATTTTTAAATAATTGTTTAACTAAAATGTAGACAAAAATTGACGGTCCCATACATGAGACGGGGTACAACTTATCACAAATCATACCCACCCTCCCAAAATGTTAAGCGCTCAATGCCCAATTATGCCACATCGCACTGTGAGACCATCTTATGCAAGTGTATCTCAAAATATATTAGTAATTGGTCAGTTTTAGTTGTGTACTGATTGGTCATGTAAGAGATGCACAACAAATTTACTCAATTAATCAATTCTGATTTGAATATGGCAAATAGTGCACGGTTTTCTCCTAGTTCTATAATTAATTTGCTTAGTTGTATTTCTTCATGTGTAGGACAGCCTCATCTTTTCATATTTAACATCAGTAATATCAATTACAAATATACAAACCACAACAATCCATTATATCATTATATATCACCGACTTCATAGATTGAATTGGAAAAACGAAATTAATTGCATTTACATGTCTGTTTGGCCGTAGTTTTCTGCCACAGGTTCATCGCCCTTAATTAATTAATGAAAAAATTAATAATAAGTATAATTTTCTTATACAAATTTTTAATAGGTACAAAGAAATTGCACATGTAATTAAAATTGCACATGAATGTACCTCCGCAATTATTTTGTATTTATTAATAAGTTACAATCCAATTATAAAATGTACATATAAATGAGATTTCTTAATTAATTACAATATAGAGAGATGTGGCAGTTGGATGGATTCCTACTCATGATTAGGAAAATAAAGAGTAGAGACATATAATGATTATAGACCGAGCATGACACTTGAGAAATTATTTACATATTATAAAAAATAGGTGAAATGATGAAACACTAAGATCATAATTCAGTCCATTAATTAGAATAGAAATGTGTCGTATAAGTTATGATCACTTTGAATTAGAATTTCACTAATTGAGTGTGTGAGACGTGTCATCATAGAAAACATCATGTGTCTATAAAAGAAACTCCGTATAATAATCTAGTTTAAAATGGTTCAAACAAAAAAGGAATCTTATTTAATTTTAAAAAAATTATCATGTCAGAAAAATGTAATTTGTAAGGGTAGGACTCATGTGCATCCAGGTGCATCGTACACTTATAATATATTTTAAAAGAGTTGGTATGTTGTGAAACTTGTTCACCGTGAAACTGATTTTTTTTTTACAGATATACTTTTTAGTAATATAAGTCAAACCCTTTAGTAATAAAAGTCACACTCTTCAGTTATCACTACGACACTCTTTGATATAATATAAGTCACAACCTTCACTTTTATGAGTAATACTCTTTATAGTAAAATGTCACACTCTTTACAATAAAAAGTCACACTTTTTAATAATATAAGTCACACTCATTAATCAATTTCACCATAAAATTTATTCACACTATACTTTGCCATTTTAAAAATATATAATTTATTATACTAAAATATATAATTTATTTATAATGAACTGTGCCGTGGACGTTGTACTAATGTACGACATAATTAAAGGAAAAAAGAGAGATGCATTGATTAAACAGAGCATGGCATTTGAGAAATTATTTATGTATATACATATATGGACTTAGTTGGAACAAAATTTATATTACATGAAACTAGCTAGTTCAGATAAGTGAGATCAGGACAAGACCTAATGTTTATGAATAAGAGTATAATGACTAGCTCTTGTATGCACTTGGGTGCACCGTGTACTTATAGTGTATTTTAGAAGCGTGTAATTTGTTATGTTAAAAAGTGCGACTTATTTACACAGAAAAGTGCAACTATTAATTTTGGAACATAGTTGCATGCTTCTGTTTGGAATAGTTGCACGTTTCTATTTTGTATAATTGCACGCTTCGAAAATGTACTAAGAGTGCACGGTGCACCCGGGTGCACATGAGACTAACTCAAGTATAATAACTAAACTTTTAAAATTCCGAAAGGATGGGTATACAAATATAAATTTATGTATGATCTAATTGCAAATTAAATCACACCTTTTGTTGAACTGCAATTTAAGCTAAATTTTTTAATAATTATAAATAAATTATAACCTTTAAATATAGTTGCAAACTAGATTTAGTGATAGTTCCAATTTGTGCCCATATTTGTGGTGTTATTTTTGGATATGGCACAACGGGGCTGTCAGATAGAATAATTTGCACAAAGAGGTGCAACGTCAGCAAGTCACATCATACAGTGACACAAAGTATGTTGTTTAAAGGGATTTAAATCGATTTGGTCCCATGATTTTGGATATTTATTGAAATGGTCCAATAAATAAATATTTATCCCGTATGTTTTTAATTTGTGTCAATTTAGTCCCCAAGGCCTTGGAGACCGGTCAAACTACACTAAAAATATTTTAGGGAATATCCTGCAACGCCCCCCAATTACAAAATCAATAGTTAAATCACACCTTTTGTTTTTCTGGATTAAAAAAATTAAAAAAAAAATAAAATTACACATCACTTAATTACAAATAAAATAAATCAAATTTAAATTTTAAATTCAAATTTCGAACCTTTAAATATATTTCAAACTTACACTTGCTCAAATTTAATTCAAGTCCAAGAATCTAAATATTCTTACTCCGTTCCCAAACTTTTTCGATTTCTTTTTTTCGATTTTTACAACCACCGGTTTGGAGATGCTCAAACAGGGAACATCCTCCACCATTTCTTTTTGCCTTTCATCCCTTCACCATTTTCCTCTTTTTTTGGAAGATTTTGGATAAAGATTTGCACAAAGAGGTGCTCCACCATGGAGCAATGGCCAATTCTTGATTCACTATGGGAGGAGTTTGTTATGGAGGCGATGGCGGCCGATGTCTGTGAATGAGTAGGGTTTTCATGGTGGAGGAGATGAAAGAGGGTCGCTGCTTGATGAAATAGCTTCGTTTTCAAAATTTTGAAAATCTTTTTTTTATTTTTGGAGTGGGGAAGTTTCGTAAAGCTAATTTTTAATTTAATTTTGATTTTTTTATTTAATATTAATCGATATTTGAATATATATTTAATTTAATTTTGATTTATTTTATTGTTATTTAATGAAGTGTAATTTTTATTTTTAGTTTTTATTTTTTTTAATCCAGATATAATACAATGTGGCTCGCCACGAAATCGAAATGAATTAGTTTGTCACTCCCCAAAACGACGCCTTTTTTTTTTATAGTTGACCCGTTTTCTTGGGACTAAATCGCACAAATTGAAAACATACGGGACTAAATTGAAACATGTGATACATACGGGTTCATTTCAATAAAGGTCCAAAGTTATGGGACCAAATCAATTTAAATCCCGTTGTTTAAAAGTCTAATTTGCAATAATATTTAAAATGTTTGATTTATTTGTAATAATTTAAAATTTTATATTAGATTGCAATTCAGCGAAATATGGTGATTTAATTTGCAATTAAGTCTTTATATATTTAAATCAAATTTGTAATAGGTAGGGATCGAACCCGTGTTTATCGAGGATTGAACCCGTATTTAAAGAACATGTAGTCATGAGTACATATATAATTTATATTCGATAAAGTCTTGTATGCAATTTAAGTGTATTTTAAGCAGTATGAATTATTTTCACCAAATAATATTAGTTAGTCACTGTAAGATATTTTTACAAAACTATATTTTTTATTTTAATAGAACATATTAGTTGTGCACGTCCAACTAGTGTAGAATAAACATACACTTGATGTTCACATGCATATACACATATTCAAGTTGTCAAGTGATATTGATGAATGACATATCTTTGTTCAGATTTCGAGCAATTACAAGTTCATATTATCGGGGAGCTCTGGGGGCCCTACTAGTGTAGGACATAACACGGAGATCGTCGTTCGAGAGTTTAAAAAAGTGGTTGAAGGAGTTGAGTGAATTTGGGAGGCCCGAGATGGTGGTGGTGCTCGTCGGAAACAAATCGGATTTGGGCCGATGGTTAATTTGGAAATCGTTGATTTGATGTGATATTTACTATTCTATTTGGCATTCATATTTTGTGTTTTCCATATTTGTTCCAATCAGATAATTCGCTGAAATTATATCATGACAACTTTAATGTTTTCATGTAATATATTTTGTCTTTTTCTTAAAGTGTTGGTTTGTTTGGGAGCTCCTCCAACCAATTTCAATTTAAATAGTTCTTGTATAATTTTGCTACATATTTTGTTGTTTTTTAGTTTGAAACTTTTATCAAAAATATTTTAATAGATTTTGTTAATGCTAGAATGATACTTAAGGAAAGTAGACCCTCAAGTGTTTAATATGTTAATTAAGATTGCTAAGTTTAGTTTGTTGTAGAGAAGCAGAGTTGATAAAATCAGGAGAAAATAGTTCACCAAAATATGTAAAAAGGCAAAAACAAATTTACCACTCAAAAGCTATGATGCACGGGTTCTTCTAAAAAAATCATGATGCGAAGATTTAATACTTCATGCGGGATGATGCGATTAGCGTGGGATTCATTACGCATCACGCCACGCGGCTTAAAAAAAAAAAAAAAAAATTAGTATACGCGTATCCAATTGCGGGAAGGGTGTGTGAGTGGTTATTTTTTTAGAAAAAATAATTTTTATTTTTATTTTATTTTTTTTTGCAATTTTTTAAGAATAAAATATATATGGTCATTTTATTAAGTACTAAATGTATTATTTGAATTGAATATTATTATGCAATATAATTTAAATTGAAAATATATCACTTGTTTTTTTTTTATTGAATTCCTTAATATAACTTATGTATTGAACTGATGTTATTTGAATTAATGTTTGTTACTTAATTATTTGAAAATGCTTAAGTTTCATGTGAATTACATATATTTGATATGCTAATTTTAAAATTTTCATATATCTTATATATAATAAAATATAAATAAACAGACGTATCCTTGCCGTATCGCATCCTAATTTTTTTGAAAATTCGTATCCTCGTACCCTTATCTTATCGCCCCCGCACCCTCACCTATTCAACATAGCTCAAAAGTCACAATGGCTTGAAGAAACTATAACTCACAAAGAAAAAAAAAGGGACTTTCCTGACAATATTGTAAGTACAATATTAATTTAAATGTGAATGAGCTGAAAATTTACGGATTCTACATGGGTGGAACCAAGTCAAATAGATATTTTCTAAAAAGTCACGCAAAGGCAAAATAGGAAAACTCGCTCCCAATCTGAGTTACTGTAAAAGCAAGTATGTGTTATTGTAATGACAAGTATGTGATATAACTTGTATTAATTCTTTACTAAATTAACAAATAACCTGTATCAGTATCTTGTTATAATATGAACATTCACAAAAATATGTAATTACGTATATAAGTTATCTAATATTTTCCGGTTGAATATAAGTTGACAACCTATAGACTCATTATAAAGTGTCAAGAAATTATAATAATTCATTTATGTAATAATCTAAATAATTAATATTGTAATAATCCTATATCAAAAGGATTTTTACAAAAATATAACATCATGAAAAAGTCGTGACATTTGAATTTTTGTTACTACATAATTATATACTCCTAAAAACTTCATGAAAAACTACAATTTTTGTGATGCTACAATCACAATTATCATCATGGCACAATAGGATCTTTAATCTCTGACAGTTTGTTATCCAAGAAATAAATACATAACATATGAAGTATTATCTCCTTTGAAATTTGAATGACAATATAAGATGTTGGGAAAATTTGTTATTTTGATGAAAGTTTTAAAACGAATGTAATAAGACCAGTCAAACCTGCTAGTCGAATGATGTATTCAATAGAAAATCAGTTGAACATGTTAGACAGTTGAGTGTCTTAGACTTAGATTTTTTCAGATCATATATTAAGGGGGAACTCAATATATATCAGACGGGTCTTACAAAGAAGAGAAGATTTCAAGACATTGAAGATCAGATGACCAGTTCTAAGATAAGTCACTATGTGTCCCAAGATTGATTTCTAAGTTTCAATCTTGGAATCAGACTCATCTACTCAGACATCAGCCACGTCTGATGTTATCCGTGAATAAGTCAGAAGGCTACTTAAAGCCTGTTTAAGTAAGATACATTGAAGAATATATATCAAGTCATGTCAGTTTATCCATAAATCAGACAAAAAGAATGAAAAAGTATGGTCTGATATTCTACTTTCACAAGTACTTTTCAACCAATGAGAAATTGACAACACATGTACGGATTATGACAAGCAAGATATGGAGACTCGGAGTAAACGACTATAAAGGACAAAGGTCAGATCAAATCTACCTAGCTACTTATAGAAACCTACTCTACAACACCAACTCCATAGCGTGACTTATACCTAAAATAGACTGAGATTTTAATTGCTCTGCAATGACTATTTTTCATCTCTCCCAATAAATATGGATGAACCACCTCAGAGTAAACTACATAAATTATGTAAGTAATCAAGCATTTAAGCATTTGCGAAGAACACTCAAGCAAATATTCAAGTTTATATTTAGTGTTCATCCAACCCTAACTTAGAAAAAATTCTTCTCATCTTAGCTTAAGGTTGATCATTGTAAAAAGAGTATTTCACTAGTTGGAAAAATAAACAAACCCCTTCATTAAAACCGATAAGAAGTTTGTGAGCAAGTCTAGAAGTTAGTTGGGAGACTAGATTATAGATTGAGATAAAGTAGATCTTTATAAAAATCTAGTGAGTTGATCTTTGTGAAGATCAATTGTGAGTGCGCCTAACACTGTAAACTAATGCTCTTGTTAAGAAAGTTCTTCCTGCTGATAAGGAAGAGTGAACATAGCAGAGTTTCTCCGAACCATTATAAATATTGTGTGCCTTTACTACTTTGATTAACTGCCATATAATATCACTGCATTAAAATCGCATACACTTCTCATCAGGTCAACCGCACATCAAGTCGACTGGTCTTTTTTTAAAACTAAGCTGCTATTATAAAATGTTTCTTACACGAGTTAAGTTTCTGCACTGCAGCAAGTCAGATAGGCGTGCAACTGCTCAGCTTTTGAGTAGTCAGTAGATTGAATATCATACCCTTGTTGATTTTACACACGCACTCTCTTAACATTATTTGAAGTGACTACTCTAGTTGTTGACCTCATGCTAAGTACACAAAAATGTTTGAAAGTCTATTCACCTCTCCCCTCTAGACTTTCACCTCACTGCACTCTCTCGGGATTTAACATTATAAGGTGTCAACGTAAGCTTGGGTATCAAAGTCAACTGTCTGACACCAATTCCGGTTAGAACATTAGCTTCAAGAACTTTATCACGCATCCTCGTGATAGCCAACCTATATGAAAAAAATAAAAAATATTATATTCAACATTAAAAAAATATGAAAAAAATAAAAAGATTAAAAAGATATTAAAAAGGTCAAACCTAGTTCCAATGCACAAATCTTGAGTGGTCAATATTTCTCAATAACATTACCGATGTTCCAACTTTGAGATTTTCAGTTCATGATCAGGAACACCCGAACACTTTAGACTATTAAAAAATTCAGGAGTATGCCCATTCATATAGATGATCAACATTTAAATCAGCGCGGTAAGAACTATCAGAGCTCAAATGAGTACATGATTCATTTTGATTCAACAGAATCATGTGATTCTTTATGGACCTAACAACATCCACGTAGGAGCAAGAAATTCTCCGTTCTGTAAATAATCGTGATCGTCCATTATGTTCTTTAAATCAGGACAAATGCTATCAATATTAGTTTCTATCGACAGATCATCACCACCTCTCAACAAAACACCATTCAAATTTATTGTTGTGTGAATAATATCCTACATGGTTCCTTTTGGAATAACCTGCAAAATCTGTCGAAAATCACCTCCAAACACAACAGTCACCAACAAAAGGCAATCAACAAGACAATGGATCAATCAACTACATAATATCCTTCAAAGTAGTATAAAGAGTTTCAACACAATATCAATTTACCATCAGAGATTCATCCCATATAATGAGATCAGTCTTAATAAAAAACTCGAGAAGATGACTTTATTGATTAATATTGCATGTAGAATCTTTAGTAGCATTAATTGGAATGACAAACCTAGAATTAGTAGTACGTCCGCCATGAAGAAGAAGCGAGGCTATATCAGTGAAAGCTACATTAATGAAAATCTTGTCAATAGACATCTTTCATATAAATGTATTTCCAATTCACTGCATCCATACACAAATAATACCCCATCACTACCGAATGAATTGACTTGTGTATTGATTCATAAAGTTGTTCATCACTAAGTCTATCATACTCAATCATCAATTTTTATATGTACGAATAATATATGATATTAAAGAAAAAGATCCTAGACCCATAAGACTACATGTCAGCCCAGAGGCCGAAGCCCCACTAAAATATTGCCGGGGAAAAACCCTCCTTAGGGACAAACCCCCGGTGAAAGGGAAAAAGGGTCACTTCTTTAAAACATGATAAAAAAATACCAACTAATGAGAGACAAAAGTATAAATTCATGACATGTCTTAATATAATTGATATGGGACAACTATCAATCCATGTCTCTCTGAGTGTGCAACTTAACAATGATGTCAACAGTCATATTAATATCTAAAAAAATGTGTGACGCCTTAATCTCCATATCTCGCCTGAGCTTAGCAATGTTGCTCCAAAGTCCCTGTACTCGCCAAGAAACCGCTATCCTATCCCCTTCCAAAGCTAGCACAACCAATATTGAATCAGATTCAATCCAAAGCTTTCTCCAGCCATTCGCAGTTGTAATCCAAATAGCTGAAAGACCAGCCACCAATTCTGCTTCAAAAAGATATCCTCACCAAACTGGGTTCACGAAAGCAACAACAAACAACCCCCAAAAATTTCAAAAAACACTACCTGAAAAAAGATCTTCAGAAGAAAAAGCGGCACTACCATCACAAAATTCCTCCCAAAATTCCCACTCTCGTTACAGTGCTTCTTCCCAATCGTCTTCATCTAGGGAGACCTAAGTTCCTCCCGGAAGGGAAAATTTTTGGGATTATGTTACCGGACCCTCTCGACTTTCCAAAAAAATCCCCCAAAGATATTATGATTTGCAGATGGTTCACTCCACCTTTGCCGTTAGGGTTCCCCATAAAAATATTTCTTCATTACTCCCCCCACTCCATGGTCCTCCCCTCGCTATGAGTTGCTTTATGATAACCCCAATAGAAGGCCACCAGCCCCTAGGTCAAGTTCCGCTCTTAATCTACAAATCATAGAGAAACTCAATATTTATGCCGACAAGAATGGTCTGTTTAATCCCATCTCTTTGTGTAAAAAACTTTCGTCTTCTATCCCACTTTGGCTTTATTCTCCCCAATATCCCACTAGATCATGCCAATGGTATCCTTCTTACATGCATTCCTTAAATTTGGCATTCTATGATCATATCTTATTAATTACTCCTTCTATGATAATATCTTGCTATAGATAACAATTGTTTCCCTTCGGGTAATATAGTCTTGTAATAAGATGTTCCCAAACCTGGTAGTAAAATCTCCCTCTTTTCCCTCACTTTTCACTACTTAATTTTAAGCTTAAGCATCTAACTATGGAGGTTCTAACACTAAATACCCTCTCTCGAATGGATAAGAAGTGTAATTAACGCATTCAATTGATTCTCAACTCACGAATTTGCACTTAATCATACTCACGCAACTCTTGTTTGTAGCAAACATGAATTCACACAAAATTTAATAGAAGACAACCAATCAAAGCACACTCAACCCCATAGTAGAATCAACATCAACCAAGAAATAAACTAAAAATAACTAAATCAAAAAAAATAAGTTCAATATTCACAATATTCTCAACACCAAATGACACTAAGAGTACTGACCCATCAATTTACATAATAAACCAAATGAGACTACAAATTGAAATTCAAAATAAAAGAAAAATCAAACCCTAGAAAGACATCTTAGGTCGAAACTCTTGAATCTTGATGTCACAAATACTCATTCCTCATTCCCCCACCTAATGGGTGAGAATTTGTGGGGGAGACTCTCAAACCTAGCTTTTGGTTTATCTAACACCCAAAATTTGAAAAATGGCGATATTGAAATCTCTTTATGTGGAATGCTGATCTAAGCCTGCTGCCCCTGCTTTTTATATCACGGCTTTGCTGCCCTTTTTTTCTCCATGATGAACCGAATTAGTGGACATATGGGTTTTAATGTTGCTGCCTTGATTTATTAAGATTGGCGCATAGATTGCGGATAATGGGCTGCTGTTATTTCCACTTCTTTTTTTTTTTTTCACTTTGGGCCGCCAATTGCTAATGGTCTTGAGAAATGACCTTTGTCAACTAAATCAGCAATGTTCCTCCGTCACTCTTCAATTTATCACCTTTGATTGAACTCAATGAAATATTAGCTCATGTTTTTCTCCAAATATCCCAATTTTCCTACAAAATAAATAAAACAGTACATTTTTCGAAAATTAAGCACAATTAATCAATTCAATATAAAAAAATGCATGAAATTCTATCAAATTAAGGTAATAAAGAGCATTAATTTTGAGAAATTTTCACACTAATCACAAATTTTTGCTCCGGATTGTCCTTATTTGTGGAGACATTCATTAGGCTTCAATGTATGCCGACAAATTAAAAAGACCGGGTTACTAGACGAAATCAAAGAAGCTAACTTTGTGGTTTTTGGTGAACTAAACTTCCGTCGACATTTTTGTTCAGCAAAGAACTAGAAAAACTGAATTCGTTGGAAGAAGAGTAATTGGATCCACTAGAAAAATGTTTATACATCTAAGATAAGTATTCCGCCAAAAAAGCTTTCATGAAAGAATTCAATGCGAACATTCGAGAAATTATAGGCAAAATAAAAAATTGATTCAACAAAAAAAGGAAAATGGGTATGGAGAAAGATCAAAGGAAGTAGAGAGAGACAGAGAGAGAGGGAGGAGAGTGACTCTACCCCTCATTAGAAAATACAATATGTGCAGAGATTACATACGAGTGTCGAGATGAAAGAGAGTGTTTTTTCCAATTTACGGGTTAAGCAAGTAACCAACAATGTAGTTTTTTCAACTCCTTTGTTATAAGTAACCGTGCCTAACAATGTATAATGGAGTAGGTCTGTGAAATTTTTTAGGTATTAAAATCTATAAAATTATCTTAAAACAATCATCTACATCCTAAAACATTAAATAATGAATCCTAAATTATGACCTATTTAGATCGGGTTGAACTATAAACCACTTGAGTCGAGTGAACTATGAACCACTAGGATCGAGTGAACTATGAACCATTTAATTTTATTTTACCTTCACCAATTACAAATTTTAATTATAAATTAAAATTTTTTTCACGTATAAAAATTTTCATACTACTTTTATCCATAAGGAAGGGGTAAAAGATACATAAGGTGCATTGAAGCACGATTAAAAAATTTAAAGTGTGAAATTAAATATGTCATGTACGTATTATTGTGTGCTTTTTTTCAAACACAATTAAAACACAGTTAAAATGATTTTATTTTTTTTATACTGATGAGACCAGCTTTTAAAAAAATGAGTGATTTTTTAATACACCCAAAGCCCAAATCACCGTTAGATCCTTGCCTGTGATATTTTACCCTCACAGCCAACAAAAGAAAGCGTCACCAACCAGTAATTTTAGCAACTGTAATTTCCCCTCTTCTTCTTTGTTCGTACTCTGCTGCTGAAATAAAATAGAGATATGAACACTCTTCGTTCGCCTCCCGCTAAAATGCGCCCAAATTAAGGAAAAACAAACTGATCTCCTCGCATCTACCAAGGCTCTGAGAAATTAAACGGTTATCAATGGCTCACTGGATCTCCTCCAAGCTCAAAGCCGCGGAAACCCTACTCCAACATGTAAATCAATCTACATTTCTATTTATTTTACATTTATGAAATTTATTTCCGTGGTTTCTGCGTTGTTGTGATTATGTTTCTGAATTTGTGCGTGGATCCATTGAAAATTGAATTATGAAAAATTTTCTGAATTTGTGGCTTGGATCACTTATATTGAGTCGCGAGAACTGGAATCCATGAAAAGTCTATTCAGTTTAAGAAATTGAATTGATAAAAAAATATATTAACTATCCGATTAAGACATGCAAATGAATGCATCATTCATGATAAGTATTCGTCTTATGAGAACTTCTGGTATTGATGAAAAACTAAAAACTTTGATAGAAAATTAGGAACGGGATAATGGATAATGTTACTTATGGCATATCTGTATTGCACTGTTACTAGAAAAGATCACTTTCACTTCTTAATTTGAACCAAACAACATCTTTTTGGTGTCAATCAATTCAAATGTGTATTGACTATTAGGGTGTCTCAGTTATCACATATGCTTTTGTGGTATATTAAGAATAATGGTGTGCAATGTTAATGTCCTCAAACACTTTATCACTGTTATTTTATTTAACATATAGAACAAAAGGCTACAAAGTATAAACTGATCAAGAGCGTGTGAAATTGAAAGTTGACAGTAACAATTCAAAATATTTTTTATTATGGGTGACTATAACTGGTGTATCTGATGATATATTATCCTGTTATTGGGTGATTTAGATTGATCAGCAAGCAGCTGAATCACTTCGTAAGAATGAAAAGCAGACATCAGATGATCAATTGGTTGTTGAAACTTCACCAAAAACCCCTGAAACTAAATCCTTATTAAAGGACCAGCTGAAGAAGAAAGCTACGGAAAATGTGGGTGGCCAAACTCCTATTCCAAGTGAAAAACGCGATTTAAATATAATCAGTAAAAGTAATAATGATGTTAACTGGAATGATGAAGCTGGGAGAACACTAAACTTGACCTCAAAGTCAAATGTGAGCGAAGGACTTACTGATAGTGATTGGACAGAGTTACTGAGTGTGCCAGATAAAAAGGGGACATCAGGGGGAGGAAGTGTGACACCAAGTACTAGTAACCAAGTGTCAGCAATTCGGGCTCTGAAGAAAAAGGGAAAGAAGGTGGGCAATTATGGGCAAGGAGTTAATCCTTCTGCAGAAGACTGGAGGAATGAAAAGGTTAGGAACGGTGGAGCTTCAAAGAGTTCCAGAAAATCAAATGCTGGGTCCGGTAGTAGTAATAGTGTTGGTAGTGATGAGAAGGCAACTAGCGTGGATGCAACACCAAGAACTTCAAGTGAAGGTGAATCCGATCAAAGAGATATGAGTACAGTAAACATGGGAAAAATTGAGGGGCTGAATGATATTGTAGATGGAGAGAAACTACAACCGTCAGATGATTCCGAGTCTTCCAAGATGTCAATTTCTTTAGCAAAAAAGTTGGATAAGAAGGTGGGATTGAATGATGGTGGGAGGCTTAAGAAGGCAGTTAGTGGGAGTAGTAGATCAACAATTGGTTCCAGGACTCCCGGTTCAAAGAAGGTTTCATCTTTACCGAGTGAGGAAGAGTCAAATTTTGAGACTGATTCAACTTCATCATCTGGTTCAGAGAGTGAAAGAGAAAAGGAAGAAAGGAGAAAAAGGAGGCAGCAGATTCTGGCAGAAAGAGCAGCTGCAAAAGCAATTCAGGCTATTAAAGAGCGTGAGAACTTGGTTGCCAGATTAGAGGGCGAGAAACAGAGTTTGGAGAAAATACTTGAAGAGCGAGCAAAACAGCAAGTACAAGAGGTACTCTATGCATATTTATTGTAAAATTTACACTTTTTTTTTTTATCAATTATGGTTCTTGAAGTTTCTTTAATAACCACTCTTTGAAGTGAAGGAAGTGAAACTCTCTACCTTAGTTAAATTGCCTGAACTATCTACATCTTTTTCTCTTTGCACTGTTGCTATAGAGAAAGTAGACTGAACCTTAATCGTATGGCCTTGATAGTAATAGTATGAACTTGTATATTCTGTTAACTTTTCTTTGGATTATACAAATATTTAACTTTGCTCAGGCCCATGGTATCATCTTTCTTTATGGAACAGGTAACTACCTCGAGTCATGTTATTTTGTTGACTTGGGACGTTCTACGTCTTCTAACTTTTGTACCATTTGACTTTGACTTTGAAGTATTTCTAGTCATCATGGAAGAGTATCTAATTATACTGTTTCATTGTCTGGGGTGTTGGTTCTAAAATGCCTTTTCTAAAATTTAAGTGGATTCTATATGGTTCTGTATTAGACAAATATGTCTTTTTTAAACCATTGAAAGATATTTGTTGGGCCCTTTATTCGAACTATGATATATAATACTTACTCTGCCCTTAGAATGATGCGACATAAATAATTTTAAAAAATGGTGACACATACTAAAATAATTTTGGTTTTTATGATGAAGAAATATATACATCTAATGGAAACAAACACACATGTTTGTTGAATGAAGTGAAAACAATTCTAATAACTTGTACTCCCTCCTATTCAAAATATGTTATCTTTTATGAATGCACATATATTACGAAAATTGTTGTTTTTTCTTACTATAACCTTAGCAAATGTTTGTCTTTTTTATTAGAACCTATTTATCTGAACATTTTAATGATTTTAGGGTTAAATTTGAAAAAAAATGCAATTAATTTACATTGAAAAGTGCAAAGCCATCTAATTTACAAATGAAAGGTCAAAACATCATTTATTTTGAACAGGTGGGAGTAAGAAATAACAAGGTCATCAGGGCACATCTTTTTTCATAGCTAAAGGAACATTCTTCAGTTTAATGCATGATAAATCCACTAAGAGTTTGACTTTTAGACACGTCTTTTCAATTTTCTGGGGATTTTTTTTTTTTTGGGAAGTAATTGCAACGTTATGTGCTAAAGTCTGAAGTAGTGTCTGTTTTGTTCCTCTTGGTTTAACCTTTTGTCAGATTTTCTTGTTATGGTTATAATAGTAAATTGCTGTTTTTTTCCAGGCATCAGAATTACAGAGTACAATGATGGAAACCATGGAAGCGGCTGAGCTAGAAAAACAGAAACATAATAATACTCGAATGGAAATCCTTACACAACTAGCGAAACTTGAGGTATCAAAGTTTTTTCAAGATGTGCTTTAACTTATGACGGTAGTATGTTCATGTAGTAGTTAAATTTTCTTTTCTTTGTAGAGTGCCAATGCCGATCTCACAAGGGCTCTTGCTAATGCACAAAAGAACCTAGAAGTAGAGGTATTTAAGTCCTTTTTATGTTTATTTATTTATTGTGGCAAGAATAATCTTATTTTCTTTCTAGTCTGCAATTATTTATATGTTTGCTTCAATTGCTTCATTGTTCCTTTTTACATGTGATTTAGACTTAAATGGTCCATAAATATCTCAAACATTTTATATTGAACCTGTCATTTTGTTTACTGAGCTCTTGACATTGATCAATGGATCTGGTAACATGTAAAACAATCTGTTCCTGTTTATGCATTTTTGCTTTTGACTCACTCCGCTTCATAATGAATGTCTATTTAGCAAAAAAATAAAATAAAAAATTAACATTTAGACCATTTACCCTAAATCAATCTTTCTCTCTCAAGAATTTGGAGTGATAATTTATTACATAGTAGGAAGATTTGGAGATGAATAATTAAAAAATTCCTTAGTTCAATTTTTTTTAGAGATCTTTGGGTGGGGGTAAATTGGGAAGAAAGGGGGTGAAATAGTGCAAAGGACAGATAATTTGGAACAAAATTTAGAGGCTAAAAGGACATGTATTATGAAACGTTATGTATCAGGGAGTATTTGTTTTGCTTCACTTGGCCTAATGTAGGTTTACGGACTCGTGCTGATCATTTATGTTTATGACAAGAGTATTTATCAACATCGTATTCAACTTTGGTTTTTATGAACAGTTCTTGGAAATAATCAGTTTAATTTTGGCAATGATGGATATATACATCTACTTTAAAATGCATTCACTAATTCATTTTCATGTGTCTTTTTTCCCTGGAATAGGCTGATCGAGTAGCTGAACTTCGTCAGCAAATTCAAATGAAAGAAGCAACTCATGAAGGTGTGTGTTGGAGGTTAATAGTTTGTTGTTTCCACTTGTGCAAAATTTATCATTGCTAAATGACTCATTATCCTGCAACCCCTGGTATTATTCTAGAACTGATATATATTGGTACAGATAGAAGTTGTTTCTTTATATTTGTCGGACCATATGGCCCGAGTTCTCGTTTCTTCCAACTTTTCTCCTAACTTATTTATTCCTGTTATGTTTATTTTAGCGTTTTATATTTCATAAGACGTCTTTGGTTTTAATTTTTTGGCCGATTGAGCTGGATAAAGTTTTATTCAAAAGTGACGGTACTCTATTTTGTTCTATTATCCTAGCTAATTTAGATATCATCTATTACACAAGCAGCATATTTCGTTTATTATTTTCCCATATCTACTTTGTCTGTACAATTTTGTGCATTATCATTACATTGCCTGGGAATTCCAAAAGAGGGCTAATCATTTCCTCTGACAAACCCATTTAACTTTCAAACAAAAGCAGTTTAATGCTACCAGATGAAATGACTGAAGATTTTCTTTTTCTATTTGTAGAATTGAGAAGGAGAATATCAATTACACACCAAAATGGAGATAAAGTAAGTAATGTTACTGCTTCTGCATTTATACATATAGCACATTATTTTTTCATCTTATTTAGTTTGTACCAACGATTTTGCAGTTAAGAGCTTCAAAAGGTGTTGAATTCGAAATGGAGATGCTCGAGGCAGAATATTCCTATGTAGCCGATAAAGTGGAAAGAATGCAAGAGCAGGTAATTTTTCTTCTATGAAAAAACTACCTCCGTTTCGTTGATTGTATCTTTGAAGAGTTTAAATGTTCACAATCATTTGTTCTTTTAACTATCTCTTAGTATTTTTTTGTGAAGAATATTTTTTATTCTCCATCTCATTCTTTTAATACTTCAATTTTCTCTCATATATTTTATATACCATAATTTACTATTCCTTAAAAAAAAAAAATAGCGCACTCATTCCTTAAAATTGATTGAAGTAAAAATATCTAAATTGTATGTTCCATAATTTTCTTGTAAATCTCTAAAAAGACACTTATTGCAAATCGGAGGTAGTATAAGGCTATTGCTACATTATTCGAGGGCATGTATCGAGTATTTATCTAGTGTAAGCCCACTTGTAAATTAAAAGGGTTTCTTTTTGTATTTTCATATTTGCTGTTACTAGAGTAATATTCTATTGTTGTGATTAATTCGATATGCTAAGGTACTAAAGAATAAATTTCCTTGTATAATGCAGGCTAAGAATCTAGAAACAAGCATCGAAACTACCAGAAGAGAAACAGAAAATCCATCGGAAATAGAAATTGAGCTCAAGCGAAGGCTTAGCCAGTTAACAGACCATTTGATTCAGAAGCAAGCTCAGGTCCTTTTCTCAAACTTTATAAGCTGGTTGGTTGGCAAATTTGATTTTGAACTCTTAATGATCCATATTAAACATAATTTGGGAAAAGAGAGAAAGAAATGCACATTCACCATACTCTATTTTTTTATCAATTTAGTTAATGAGGAAAGTTAACTTGTGTCAGGTGGAAACACTATCTTCAGAGAAGGCTATGCTACTTTTTAAAATCGAGGTAAATTTTCATCTTCAATCTAGAAATTTGAACTGGATCCACTGCCATGCATAAAACTCCTCATGCTAGCATATTGCTAATGTAAACTAAGATGAGCTAATAAATTTTTCGGGAAAAAAGTTTTTTAAATCCTGTAAGTTACTCCTATCTCGGTTTCAGTCCTGTCGACTTTCTAGAATTGAAAATAGTCGAGTAACTTTCACTTTTCTACATTTTGGTCTGATAACTAGCTATAAGAGATGAATCTGGTTGACCAATCAGACTTTGCCATGTGAACATATCACACTCTGCCACTTCAATGTCAACCTGATGTTTCACCTACTACACCGGTTACCAGACCAACTTGTGAAAAACAAATTGAAAGTTACTGGATTATTTTCAATTCATTAAAATCAACAGAACCAAAATCAAAATACACCTAACTTACAAGACTAAAAAAATTATGTTTTCTGTTATTTCACACGTTGCTGTGATTTATGCACAATTGTTGATCCGGGTCCATCGAAATGGGAATTAAATCTCTTTGTGGGATTTATTTAATCATTACTGAGTTTCAACTTGAAAAATAGGGTGTCTCGAGATTGCTGGATGAGTCATCAGCTGGAAATTCATCAAGGGACGGACTCGAACCAGGTGCATTTCCATTGTCCAATTCAAATTTCAGTCATTTATTGAAAGATCGAATGCAATCGGGGCAACAACATTTGGGATCATTGGTTCGACAATTGGACTCGCTCTTTTCCACGGGTGCTGTATTTCTAAGAAGAAATTCAACCGCTAGAATTTGGGCTATAGTCTACCTAGCATGCCTTCACCTCTGGGTGATGTACATTCTAATGTCACATTCTCCAGTATCGGATGATACTCGATCTGGCGCTGTTGTCTCCCTCGAGAATATAAACAACACAGCCACAGGAGGAGCTGTCTGACTTTGTTTTGTCTACGTATTTTTGACATTTTTTGTTGTTGTCAAATGTTCAAAAGTGGCCATAAGTACCTGGGAATGGGAGGATGTTGTACATGCATTCCCCTGCTTAATACAGAACTTCATGTATAGAATACTATGACGATTCACTTACTAAAAGATAAATACTTGCATTGGGTATCGTTAATCACTGTAATATGTTTGACCAATCTGACTATCTGATATATGAGTGGGTCTCATGTGCATCCAAGTGCACCGTGCACAAGTTACATCTTTCAGTATAACAAGTTGTATGGTTCTAAAATGCACGTGCACTTGGTTGTATATAAGATTTAGTTATTTGAGATATTGCTAGTAGAGGAGAAAATGTCCCCTGAATCAAACTTATTAATCAAACTCATACTATCATCTTCAATTTAAACGAATGGAAAGTATATATAATTAACATCTATGTCAATCTCTGTATTTAAGTAACGTTTCCCCAATATGTGTCCTGATTCCAAGTACAAGACAGACTAAATTGTGAAAATGGAAATATAGAAATCAACTTCCAAGATGAAGAGCAGCGCCCACTTAGAATTGATGTGTGCTTAACTAATCTTTCGTGTATTCGTCCCTTTTTTGCTTCTACTCCTTCCACGGGCAAAATAACATACAAAAGCGAACAGATTAGTTTCAGAGAAATGTATCTCTATGCCTTAAAAGTATATTTTGTTTTAAAAAGTTCCTATAAAAAACTAAATGTCCAGAGCCTTAGGAGGTGAAAGATGATGGAAATTGTCTCACTTGTTAACTTTTCTGTTAAACTTTAACAAATATTGCAACACCCACCAGTTTTGTCATTAGACTATCAATGACAAAATTAACAGTGACAATATTTGGCATTACACACAGATATTTTAGGGACTGTTTGGAACAAAACAATATTTTAGGAACCTGCACATTGATAGTTTAAGAACTTTAGGGGCCTATCCAAATGAAACACAATATTTTAGTGTGCATAGCAACAATTAGAGAAATCATCATGCAAATTACATTAAGAGAAGAACATAATTGATCATGAAGGCAGATGTGGCTACAACTGCAGGAACTGGGCATTTAACTTTACCAATTCCAACCATCTTCCCGAATTCAAGCATATATACCATGCATAGATACAAGGGAGAGCTTTTTTTTACTCGATCAGAAACTTTGATTCCCTACTGAAATCATCGTCTTGTTAATGCAAATTATCATTTACGTTATTTATTAACCAAATAAGATGTAAGATTGGGAAGAAATGCAGGAAGTTTAAACTCGACCTTACCAGTTTTCTTGGGGAAGACTGCGGTTGTAGAGAGGAAACTCAAATAAAAATGTTGCTTTAAACCATGTTGGCAATTTCCCATATAGTGCAGGCGGAAGCAAGACGAGAGGATTGAAAGAGAAGATATTTTTTAACATTTTTTTTTAATGGGCAAAAGGGAGAGTGGTAAAGAGTAAATACCCACCTTGTTGTTCGTTTGTAGTTCCAGTACGCAGGAACATTCGCGTACTTTTTGTCAGCTGATTCCTGTACGTGTAGGATTTTCAGAATGAGTTCATCTTGAAAACAAAGAACAATTCATAAATAAGAGAAATAATTAAATGAAGCAACCTCGAGCAATGGTAAACCGCTGATGAAAAGAAGCAACAGAGTAAGAAATATCGGCCCTAAGATGACAAGCCATTCTGCATTTTTAAGTACGGGTGTTGCAGCCACAAAAATTCCCCACCAGAGAAAGATCTGACCAATACACAAAGATTACATCAGGGAGAAAATTGCACCAAAATAACCAAATCAAGAATTGCCCAAAATAGCAAAATGTTGCATTCTGTTTTTGGCTATGAGGCCATTAAAGTTCCCACTCAACTATTATTCCAGTTAAATGAGAAACTGCATCACTCAAGAGGCAACCTCTTCCTACATTCAAATTCTATCATCTGAAGTCATAACTTGCTAACTTATCCAAATACTTGTTTTTTATTTTCTTCAGACAAACAATCGATACAAAACCAAATTCAAGAGTGTGCATTTGGATAAATAATTCAAGACTTTAAAATGCACAATGAATATGCCATGTGTAGAAAAATTCTGAATTTAATCTCTCCAAAATAGTTTGGGTGGCGGGAATACTTCCAAAGTCCAGCATTGCACCATTTCCCCTATTTTCTGGAGAATTTTTAAATGTTAATTTTTGTTGGTCAGAAGTTGCCTCAACAAAAATTCCAATAGACCACATGATCCACCCTATAATATCCTGAGCCTTAACCGAAGGATTTCGATCGCTTGCATTAACAATTGTCACAGGTAAACTCACAGTCCACACCCATACAGCCTGCAGAGAGTAAAGAGACAGATTCACGATAAGGGCAGCACTAGATTACAATGAAGAAAAGCTTCAATCACAAATAATATCCAAACAATTTAAATAAAAAAATAAAGGGATGCAGAAACCTGAAAAATCCAAAAAACAGCCAATTTTCCCAAATTTTCACGCATTTGATCAAAGCGTCGGTCCTCTCCCCACTGCAAAGAACATGAATGAAGAATCAGAGTCAATTGAAATTTGAATAAAGAAAACTATCATTCACCATTCGAAAGCAGAGAGGACATGTATGTGAATCTGCATAACACATTGTATATATATTGCAGGAAAAATAGTTTTTTAGTCCTATAAGTTACAGCTAATTTGGTTTCAGTCCTGTTGATATTCACAAATTGAAAATAGTCTTGTAACTTTCACTTTTTCGACATTTTGGTCCGTAATCAGCTATAAGAGGTTAAAGATCCAGTTGGCCTATCTGACTCTGCCATGTGACAAATCAGACTTTGCCACATCAGCATCAACAGGATGTTTCCTACAGCCAGTTACTGGACCAAAATGTCATAAAACGAAAGTTATAGGACTGTTTCCATTCCGTGAAAGTCATCAGAACTAAAACCAAAATAAAAATAACTTAAATTGACAAAAAAAACTATTTACCCTATATTATATAAGTAGAGATATAATGATAGTTGGTGCATTCTCATTCAGTGTCCAGCAGATTATTCATCTAAAAGTAAGTTAAATAACAGAAAGATCTTTCATTTGGAACACACCTCATTAATAGAAAAATTCCCAGACGAAGGCCCCACATGATGGCAAGCATGGACAAAACAACCTGAAAAATAATCTAAAAGATCAGCTTCCAAACAAAATACATTTTAAGTCAAAAAGTTCCAGTTTAATTTACTTTTCCTTATGACGCAGTAATAGGAAATCATATACGATACATGTCGCAAAGCGGACAAGGGCTTATTATCAGAAACTTCACTAAAATTGGGTTTATAATGAATATAACGTTCAGGCTGCAGTTTCTTCATAATAAATAAGAAAAAAAAAATCCCATCATTTCTGCTATTCTGGCAATTTTTTTTTGTGGTCAGGAGGAAGAAATAAGTTGTAGAAACATATCAAATTTACTTCTGGTAGTTTTATTTTGTCCAAGAATGTTTTTATTTACCTTCCTCCCACATTCCGTAACAGAAAGTTAAAAAAAAAAAAGAGAGGCTAATTTGGAACCATCTTTTTCATATCTCGCTTTACTTTCTCTACTTTTTCATGATATCTTCATTTATTTTTCTTGCAACCATCAATATCTTCTATATTTCTTCATTCCTAAACTATATCTTGTTGCTTTCTTCCAAATTACAAAAAACATACTTTAAAGTAGTAGATAGCCCCTCTTCATAGCCCACAAAAGAATGTTTTGTATTTGTAGACAAGGAAAGTAATACTACCTCTGTTCCTTATTATCTGTCTGATTTTATTCACTCACACAAACCAACTTTTCATTAATTAGGATATCAATAGACTATTGCACTCTCATTTATTACTACTTGATGATACTAATAAGTATAATTACAATAAAATGGTTAGTATTTATTAGATGTATTGATTAAGAAAAGGGTAAATTGTTTGTTGAATGAGCAAGGCAGTACAGATACTTCTAATTAAAAAGAAAAATTGTTGCGACAAACAATGATCAGAAGGAAAGTTTTAGAAGGAATCACCTGCCGAAAGTGCCATGATCCTTTGACAACCAAGGTCAAGATAGCAAGTATTACAAAATTTGTGCTACCTATTCAAGGAAAATGGAAATTGTAATAATGAACAGGAGCCTTTACATCATCAAAGAGTGTTGTAAACAGTTGTAGAGTCAATATCCATGTTTATCTAATATCTTACCAATAATCTGCATAATTTGCAACCACACAACTACAAACTTCTAAGAGCCCCTCTGGCTAGCTTATAAGCTCCTTAAAACAACTTATAAGATGTTTAGGAGTTTATAAGCTCTCACAAAGTCCGAGGTTAAAAAAGATACATTACCAGCTTATAAGACCTTAAAATAAGCTCTTTACAAGTTACAAGCTCCAAAATATAAGAACTAATATCCAAACTTGTTTTTATAAAAGTTTTTAAGCTATATTTTCATTTAGTGAAAGTCAACAGCATCGGACCCAAAATAGGGATACTTACATGACTTAAAAAAAAATTCCTCAATTTAATTTTCCCCAATTTTGTTGTGGCATTGATATATAATGACATTATTCGCCCCTATTCATGATCATTCGATAACTCATCAAACAAAGGATTTCATTACAGCTACAAACTTTAAACTAGGATGTCATAATTTCAACCCACCCTACTAACAGCACATATAATTTCTTTGATTATTAAAACAAAGCTCATCTACTCAGTACCACTAACCTTGAGACAGATGCTTTAACATAAGATCAAATTGATATATGCAGAATTTTCACTCTGCACATGCAAGTAGGAAGAATTACACGTGTAACCCATAATTATGACCTAGGCAACATTTGGTACACAAATATGCAAGCCTGAGCAGCTTCTCCACTCACAGTAATTGAACTTGAAATAAACACCTGTGTAATATCACTTTTTATTCAAAACACTCATCCCAGTACAAGTATCCCCTTTATCATCAATCAAGTATTGGCAGAGTGCATCTTTAGGTCCATAAAATACAAAACTTTGTTTCAGTAGGTCTATATATATAAATTTTGCTTCAAGAAGAGCATGTTAAGTATCAAAATTGTATTGTCCACGTTCCTACGATGGTGTTTGTTTTGGGTTTTAAAAACCAGGATTTGGGTTTTCAATTTTAAAACCGGTTCTAGTTCGGGATTTTGAAATCCGGTTTTAAAAAATCACCACTACAACACCTATAAACCTACTACAACATTTTCCAATACAGTCAATTTTCTCTCCTTACACTTTAACATATTTAAACCATAACTTACATCATCCAATCATTACAATCACACTCAATAATAATAATAATAATACAATTTAATTCACTCTTACACATTGATTTGACATAAGTTAAATCTTGCCCTACTCAAAAACACAAGAGTCAAGACAAAAACAGACCTTACTATTTATCAGGATATCAATTAAAAAACTGGTTCCTAAAAAAGTCACTAGAAACCCAAAACATCACCTAAAGTATTGTTTCAAGAGTCCCTCAACTATCAAAAAGTATAAAATCTAAGGGATCAATCACTATGGAGTTGATGATTGCATTGTTACTACTTAGTTAAAGGATTACCAACGATATTAATGGGAATGATTTCTGATTACTCATCATTGATCCCCATTACCAACTATCATTACCCCCAACCAAGTGTGTCCTAAGTTCCAAACTGGTGATGGAAATTGGCAGAAATAACCACCTGTTGAGGTTGTTGTGAATAATAGTTCACCACAAAAAACGAGTGAGATTAATTTCTATCAAAGCTAGATTACAAAGTTAGCAGGCGAGACAATCTTTTGGACTTTATATTTTTCTAATATTTAGGTACTCTGTAATATGCATTGATATTTTAGGAACCTATTGGAAACACCTAGATATGCACTTTGTTATCGAACATTACCAGCTCAAATACATATCACACTGAAGCTTTCATTAGAGTGAATTTAGTGGAACAGGGCACCAGCTTGCGGTAAAGTTAATTTTCAACAGTACCGTTCTTGATTCTCAACCCTAAGCATAACTTTCTTTAATCATTTCACGATTGAAACTTAAACGAGGGATTGATTAGATAGAAAATACCTGCAAAATCAGTGACTTTGTCGAACCGTAGAAGCGCAGTGATTACAAAGAAGAACAATTGATAACATACCTGTAATTAACAACAAAAATTAAGCATTTTCATCAAACCCACAACACCAAAAACACATATACCGCACTAAAAAACATAAATGGGTGAAATTAAACGTACTGTCTGACAATGGCAGTGAGGGCCAAGAAATGGGAGTCGATCACGGTCCCCATGAATAATTGAATTGAATAATCTTCCACTCACGCCTTTAACAATTGGAATGAAGTTAAGGTGTTAATTTATTTTGTTCGAATTTCGAATTGTCATGCAATTACAAGGAAGCAGCCATGGCAAGAGAAGAATTTTCATATATATGTGGTTTAAGAGTGGCATGGCTGTACAAATACCAACCTTGCGTTATCTCTTTATTTTACTTTTTGAGTGAAAAACTGGTAGGTCCAATTTGGTCACTAGTATAACCCTTAGGTCCAAAGTTTTAAATTAATGCTAGTAGGTCCAAAATCGAACGTAGAAAGACACTAATACCCTTCCTTTTAATCCACCTCCCCTGCCACTCCCACTGTTCAAAATCAGACATCACACTAACCCAGGTTGGATTGTTGTAGACCGCTGATGAGAACCGCGATCGCAAAACACAAATAATACGCAAAGAACGATAATAATTATTATTTGCTCCAACTCGCGCCGAAAAAAAATAATTGGTTTTGACAAAAAATTCACAAGATTTTTTATTAATTTTATGCTTAAAAACAAAGAAAAACGCCTCTAAGATTTATAGACAAAAAAGGATCAAATCGCTTCCAAAAAGCGACCAAATCTCACCCTAATTCTAGAAGTGATATACTTGAACGAAAATTAAAGGATAAAAAACGAAATCTAACCTATTAAATAATTAAAAAAAAGAATATATGATAATCTTGATCTTCCTTGTGAATCTTGTCGAATCTTGAAATATATCTTGAAAAATCTTGTTCACTAACTCTAGTTGCAAAAATAGGACAATTCCTTGCCATATAATCTTGCACGTATTATTGGGTCCAAAAACCCTCGTTCGCATCATTCCGGTCCCATTCAAGATCGTCCTTGTCCTCAATGACCAATTATGGGAACATTCTCTTATCGAACCTAAAAGTTTCCCTTCATCTAATTGCCGATTGCTTGCCACCAAATAATTGAGCTCAAAATTATCAGTCGTTCGGGTGTGGCAAAAAACCTTTAGGCGATAGGATCGATTTTTCATTGCTTGGCCAACAAAATAACTATCATTAATTATAAAATAATAATTATTATTATAGAAACCAAAACCTTTATCATCATCGAGGAGTGGTTTATCATATGCCAGAGTAAGACCCCAAAAATTTGCTTCGTATTCAACTTCCGTATTAAATAATTGGCAAAGATCGTCTTCGAGCTCGACATCACAAATGGGAGGCATATAATTAACTACGGACCGCTCTTCATTATAAATAGGTGGTTCATCATAAAATTCACTATCCGCTTCAGGCTCAAAAGTCTCATAGGGCTGGATCTTCATCTTTAAACAGTCCATCAAGCCCAAATCCGTCTTCTTCCTCAAACTCGGTAAAAGACTCCAAGCTTGACAAATTCTGAAATTCACGTGAGTGCCTACTTTTCCCAGAGATATTACAATGAAATTTAAATGGCCCAATTTCATCATAATTCGAATTAAATTTGGTCCCAAATGGCTACTTTCATCATCAAGGACATTTGGCCCAGCTTGTTTATTCTGCACTGGTAAAAGCCCAGTTCGGTGTATCAGGGCATCAGCGTGACATTGGCCGCCATTGTCTTCAACAGCGGGTGAGTCAAAAATATGCAGGGTGTCACGGCCGTTATCGTCGTAATCAGCGAAATCGGATGATCCAAATCTCGCCATAAGTTCCTTTTTGAAATCCTTCCACCGAATGATCCGTCCTTGCTTTCGATATAACCTGTTAATCAATTGCCACCAATAGTGCGCTTCTCCTTCCATGTAGTATGCCGCATACTTCACTTTTTTGCTACATCCGATGTCGTTTAGCGTGAAGATGTGTTCGCCAAATTTTACCATGATTTTGGGTTGCTACCTTTGAATGTAGGGCGTGTTAATTTGGGCCTCCCGCTCTCGCCCCCCATCTTCCCTATCCCGACGCTTATTTGATTTTAATCGATCTTCCCTATCCCGATCACTCTTCCTTCGATGAAGAATCCGTTGATTTTAAATCGTGAGTTCTCGCCATTCTTCGTATTCGAAGAATTCTCATCACTCTTCGAAAAGACTTCGATGAAGAATTGCAAAACACAAATAATACACAAAGAACGATAATAATTGTTGCTTCTCCAATTGGTTTTGAGTTCTCGCCATTAATTTTATGCTTAAAAACAATGAAAAACGCCCCTAGTATTCGCGATTTTTCTTTTACTGGGGGCCCAATTTATAACATAAAAAGCTTAAAACGACTTTAATTTTTATATATTTTCTAAAAATTATTTAGACTAAACATTTTATATTAACAGAGTCGAATACATTTATATGTATATTGAAAATGTGAATTATACATAAACACAAATTTTATTTATAGAGTGTTGATTTTACAAAGAAAATAATAATTTTGTTGCCCCAACTCGATTTTAATGGTTAAAAATTGGTATTTTTAAAATTAGTAAGCCAAACATTCAGATTTTTTTTATTAATTTTATGCTTAAAAAACACAATGAAAAACGCCCCTAGTATTTATAGGACAATAAAAGGATCAAACTAAAGATATATATAAAAAATGACCAAATCTCACCCTAATTTATAGGACAATAATATATAAAACTGAAAAAGGAAAAAATTAAAGGATAAAAAACGAAAATCTAAAAACTAAATTAAATAAATAAAAAAAACAAAATATATGATAATCTTGATCTTCTCAAGATCTCATTAATCTTAAAATATATCTTGAAGAATCTTGCCCCCTAACTTTAGTTGCAAAAATAGAATAATTTCTTACTATATAATATTGCACGTATTATTGGGTCCAAAAACCTCGTTCGCATCAACCGCCTTCGCATCAACCGCCTGCAACACTCTACCCTCTATTCACCAACTTGTTATTAATTATTATTATTACTTTTGAGCGAAGATGCTAATTATTTTAAAAAAAGAAAAAATTAGTCATCATGTATGAGAATTAGGAAGTAGTAGTGTTATTATTTACCATGTAACTCCAATAATTCTGTTGTTTAATGAGATTCAGTGCACTAATTAAAATTTTAAATAAAATTAATTAGTTTACAAATGGGTAATCAACTCAGTAAACAAAGTTTTTTTCCCCTTAAATGGGTCATTGACCCAATTTGGACATCTAAATTGATAAAATATCAAAATTATACATCTAAAAACTCAAAATTTACATGTCAAAAATTTTAAAAAAAATGTCATAAATTTACATGTCAAAAATTATAAAAAAAATATCATAAATTTACACATGTAAAATCTAAAAATTTACAATCTAAAAACTTACATATTCTCATCTTCATTCCAATATGAAGATATTCATCAACATATGCACGAAAACATGCATATTTTCATCTTCGTTCCAACATGAACATATTCATCAAAATGCACAAAAACATGCCTATCTTCATCAATTGATGAAGATATTCATTTTAATTGATGAACATAATGCATTTCCAGTTTCAGATCTCCATATGAAACCCATATACCCAAAAAAAAATCAGCAAAACATTTCTCCTTCCATCGTTCTTCCTCCATTAATCTTGCAGAAAATACAATCTGACCAAAAAATAACAAATTGAATTCAAAACCCAGATCGTGCAAAAACCTAGATTAAACATGAAGAAGAAACCCAACAAAAAAAAAAAAAAACAAACACAACTAAAACCCAAAAAAACATTCGAAATCAACACAGATATTCAAAAACAGTTTAAATTTTCAGAAATAATTTTTCAATTAAAAAAAAATATACTTATACCATGTTATATACTTCTACCCAAAATATCTAAAAGCAATAGAGAGTGAGTTTATGCTTCTACCCTGTATTAGAATTTTCAGAAACATATACATAAATCAAATTTCTCATCTATTCACTTACTCCGAACTAGTAAATTGACAAATGTTAGAAAGAAAAAAAAAACAAATGAACAGAATTAGGCATAACTTACGGCGAAAGTAAAGGTTATTAGAAGGTTTTAGTAGGAGCCTCCGCCGCCGTGGGAGAAGCAATTTGCAACGAAAATTTCCACAGATCTGCAATGAAAATTGCACAGATCTGTCGCGCCGCCTTCGTCTCCGCCGCTCTAATTAGCGTCGGAAACAGATCGCAATCGGTAGAAAACAAATCAATTTTGCTTCGTCTTCGGCGGCGGCACTTCCGTGTCGCCTTCGTCTGTGCCGCTTCGCCGTCTCTGCAGTGGTGACATGGTGCGGTGGTGATTTTTGGGGGGAGAGTGGAGAAGTTAGAGAGAGATGGGGAAAGGTAAGAGGCCGATTGAGAGGGAGGGGAGAGGAGATTAGGGAATTGTGATAGAGAGAGAAAGAACCGATGGATATGTCGTATGTGGGAGTGGGTGGGGGTATTATGGGGTTTTCATTCCCCTTTTGACCTAGTAGTTATTTTAAAATAGATTAATCATCTCCTACCCCACTTAATCCGAAAATTGAAAACAAATTAATTGAAATTGATACATCTTCTTCTCAAAGAGTGAAACTCTTAGAAGAAAAAAAAAACCCTATTCCTAGTGCCGTCGCCTTCTCCACCAACACTAAATCGTTGCCGCCACCAACTCTTCCACCAAGGCACTAAGCCGTCGCGGTCGCTGCCAATTCTTCCACCACGGGATTAAGCCGTCTCCTCTTCCACCACGGCACTAAGCCGTAGCCGCCACTGCCATCAGTCTGTCATTAGTTCACGTACGCCATTTATTTCTCCTCTTTGTCTTCTCTCTCCCATTGCCTTTATAACCTTCTATTAAATTTTTTTTTTTTTAGATTCTGCAATTTTTCAATAATTTGTGGATTCTGCAATTATTCACTGGCGTGTTCTTTTAATCGTGTTTGTTCAAATTTGAATTTTTGGAACTACCATTCATATACATGAATTGGAAGAATCTACTAATAATTTTAGATCAAATTGTTTAATTAGTACTGATGAGTATAGTGGTGGTGTTCGTGAATGGTACAGAGGGGGTGTATATCCTGGAGCCTTGAAAAAGTTTGCTGTAATGGAAATTAGATGATGTTTAGGGTCCTATTTTGTTTACTAAGAATCTAAATTTTTCTGGTTTTGGAAATCTCTTATTGTACAATGTAATGGTTGGAGTACCCTTTGAACACAAAATAAAAATCAATATCAATATCCTCACTATAGCCTCCTGTCTGATCAAAATCAATATCAATTAGAATCATGAATCAGAGATAAAATCATACCAGAAACTAGAGAGAGAGAGATGTGCAACTATTTTGAGATTACTCACAGCAACAACATTAACAAGAAATGTCTTCCCTGCATTTTGAAGACCCACGAGAGACAATTCCATTTCCTGTTTGAAGAATGAGCTAATTTCCAATAGTCAGAAACAAAGAGTTTTAAGTTATAATGATCATGATAGGTTATTATATAAGTTCATTATCTGTTTTTACTTTTTATATAATGCTTATATGGACGTTTTAACAAAATCAACCATTAAAATTCGGGTATACTTGAAATATAATTAATTGCAAGCTAAACTTTTATTCCAAAACTTGAGTATTGCTAATTGGAGATCGATTGTTGTCATATTGGTGTTTTTATTGCATTGTGTATTTGCTTTCTCTTCCCAAACTTTAGGTTTAATAACAAGAGAGTGAATTGGGAGCTGAATCACAATTGGTAAAGCTTTGTAGTGTTAGTTGAGCGCTTTAGTTTTGCCTCGGCTGAATCATAAATCTGAATTTTGGTCATTGTGAATCTCTTTCCTCAAGGTATATTTAGAAGCCATGATTTGAATAAGATTTCCAAAAAATTTGCCAATATTCGGATAAGATTTATTGATATTTTCCACATTTTCTATGCATTGACTTGAGAGATCCATCATATATTCATTTGGAGCCTAAACACTTTGAGCGTTTGAGTGAATCTTTTGTGAGGTGTTTAGATCCTATGTGCATTAAATTCAACTCAATTGTTGATGTGATTTACAAGTATTGGGGAATGAGAATTCTCTTGAAAAATATTTTCATTGCATGAAAAAAATTTTGGATGAGCAAAGGAACGTGAGAGTAAGAAAATGAGTTGAGATGATGAGTTTTGAACTTTGGCATGCTTGAGGACAAACTTTGTCCAAATGTGGGGAATTTGATAGATTGCATAAAGTGCATATTTATTGTCATATTTTCCCCATGATTTAGGGTATCTATTAATCCTTCATATTTATTTTGATCAAGTTTCATATTGTGTAGGTAAAATACGGATTTAATTGGTGTTCAATATCATTTGTAGTGATTTTTGAAGTTGAAAAAGAGTCTCCAAAAAAGATGAATTAGAAGAAGTCTCCTCATAAGGCGTGGGCACGCCTAAGGTTCAAAGGAAAATTCTCAAAAGTGGCGCTCGAATCTCATCTAAAGGCTCGATTATTCTTCCAATTTATTTTGGAGTCCAATATATTTGGGTCTTACCTCAAATTTTAATTTGCGCAAGTTGTGAATGACATTAAAAATTTTAGAGACTGAGATTTATTTATTTATCATTTTGTTTTACGTACTATAATTGAAGAATTTGTGCTTGGTTTTGTATTTGATTGTGGTGTTATTGATGAATTTATGTCATGCCTCGATTATTCAATTTATTTTGTTCTTGATATATGACATGCAAAATGCCCAATTTGTGCTTGTCATTTTTTTAGGAAAAGTTCATTTTACGTCCTGTAAGTTTGACTCAAATCAAAAATCTCATCAGAAGTATCAATAATATGATCAGAAGTATTGAATATCTTTTCAGGTGTATTAAATTCATATACACTTATTAAAAGGATAAAAAATTGTACAATTGTTTCAATTATTCTTATGTCCTACTAAAGATTATGTAACAAGCCTTTTTTTTTACGGCAAAGTAAACTACATTGATTAAAGGTAAGGGGCAGTCTCTGGTGACACCTTTTCAAAGCATAAAGTATTACGGGCCTTCCAAAGATTCCAAGCCACAGTGACAAACATGGACACGCAAGAGATTTTGCGGTGCTTCAAGAAATCCCAAAAAAATAGAGGGAGGTTTTTAGCCAAGGGAGAGTGGAAATCCAGTTCGGGGGGCTCATTCCCCAGGTGTGTACCGCCACTGGTCAATCCAGAACCACATGAGAGATCGTCTCCATGGCAAGGCTACAAGAAGTGCATGTTGGATCGATTGAGAAGCCACGACGGACGGGATTCTCGCTTGTTGGCAGGGAGTTTCTGCAAGCTCTCCATAAGAAGTGATTTATCGTACAATTAGATTATGTAACATGAAACAAATATCACCGGGGCTGCCCTCGATGTCTTTAAAAGACCAAAGAAATTAGTCATAATGGCATAAATATCAGCATTTCTAACTACAAGAGTAAATAATTGCATAGTCTGCATTACATAAACTCAAGAAAGAAAGATTTGCAGCATCCAAAAAGCAATTTCAACAACAAAAATCATCTTCCCGTAACAATGAAAGACATGGCAAGAGCCCAATCAATTTAGTAGAAGAACCTAAGTACTTTATCCCCATACATTTTTCCTACGAGCTTCTTCATGATCCATGATTCCAACAAATGTTGTCAGCACAATATACCCAAATTGTCTTGATGGGAGGAGTCCTGCAGTCCATGGCTCGACTTCCTTGAAACCAACATCAAATCGAAGGCTGATAACCCTACATTTGTTTAGCCTTCCATTCAATTCAACCACAATTTTTGCCAGATCTGTGGTCATCAACATACTCGAATTCATCAATGTACCCATGCTTCTGCATAACGATAAGTTATTTGATAATCATTTTTTAAGAAGGCCTGATCATGGCCTGCCTCTTTCCCCTCTTCTCAGCATTACACATTCTATTCAGGGCATCGTTCAACACTCTAATTCGAACCATCTTCCAGGACTAGTAGAAAAAGTGGCGCCGACTACTCTCCACCTCACATCACCTACATGTAGAGAAAGTAGCATCAATGAAATTTACTATAAGCAACATTATTTTGCATAAAGTATCACATGCATATCTCAAATTTATATGATTTATATAACACCTTTCACAACGTACACTAGATTTCTACGTTTTGAATTAATAAAAGGTTGTCTCCAATCTAATGGATATTAAGAATTAGCTTTAAGGTATAATGGTTTATCTTGTCAAAAAACATTGTTATTGGCATGGGAATTGACTGTATCTTTTGAGTCATAAATAAGATGCAGAAAGTCGTGGAATACAAAAGCTGCTGTTACACACTATTTCCCGATGCCATTATTGTCAAATCTTTCTTTTGAGGATATATCATGCTTATTATCAAACGTAATTAACACAAGTCACATCCTCCACTCAAAACACTAAAAATCACTCTAAATCCAAATAACAAGATATTCATATTCAGATGAAACAAAACAAAAAATTGAAGAACCAACTTATCGACACATCGTTAAAAGTAACCTCAAAATCGAATTTTAAAACTGATGAAGAACGAATTGAAAGATGGTTAACCACAAGTTTTTAGAGATTTGTTCCGTAGAGTGCCTCGCCACAGTATGACTAACTTATGAATCAAAGAATACAAATTCACATCTCCAATAAAACTCAAAAACCAAAATTTGTGTCTGGGCCATTTTGGGTTGTGTATGATAATTGAGTGAAATAATTACCAAATCCAGTGTTTATTAGTATATAATCACAGAGAACTAAGCATTTTGAGGGGATTGTTGACAATGTTGTTTAATGAGTCATTATCAGGGAAAACTACTGGTTGTTCATTCTCTAAATGAATTGGTAAGCATATTATAGGAGGATGCACATGATTAAGTTCAAATTCGAAAATTCGCCATACTGCCTTAAGGGGAGAAATCCATCTAGCGCGTTGGAAATTTTTTATTTCATCAACTATTTGATCATTGGGGTCTGTAACTAAAGAATATGCGATCTTGTCATGACCTTTGTAAATGTACTTATACAAATATTTGAAGGCTTGAAATGTTGAACATATTTCAATGTTAATGTGACAATTAAATTTAGCCAAAAGATATGGGTTATAAGGTATAACCCATTGATTGTCAATTGTGACCACCTAATAGTGACTGTTCGTTTATTATTTAGACGTTTGTATATTGGGTATGAGTTTGTTCCAAATTTGGTGCTTTCTGAGAAGCCTTTAGGGTCACGGAATTTGCAAGTACCTTTTTTCATACAAGGACATGTTGGATTAAGCGAACCACATGGCCCATGCATCATATGTTTTATTACCAGTGAAAACATATATGGATCAATATTTGGATCAGGAAGTTATGCACAAACAATTCTATCAAATGCATCGGGAGAGTACATTTTGGATGCTTCATTGAGAATAAGCAAGAAATGAGCATGAGATAAACCTCTTTTTTGGAATTCTATCACATAAGCATAGGCAACAACATTACCGAAAATTTCTTTCTTAAACAATTCATTTTTTTAAACTTGAAGTTTTGCACGAAATATTCTAGCAATTAAATCGGGTATGTTTTGTACTTCATCAGAAGATAAACACAATATCTTTATTTCAAGCCAGTTTGGATTTGATGTTATCGTTAAGAAAATGTCAAGCTTTTCATAATGTTGTACCAAAGTTATACCATCCATATATCTTTTGAGCATATCTCTAGGTCCACCAACAAGTGATGTAGGTAATAATGTATGTAGGCCAATATCAGCACCTAATTCATACCCTTGCGCAATGCCATCTAGTACACTACGATATACTTCATTTCGCAAGCGTTTCTGCATATCGATAGTTCTAAAAAAGTCAAATCTTGATGTTTCAATTTTAAAATACATATCTACTGTGTATTGTTGCAGAAGCCTACCTATATGAAGTAGAAATGATTTATCATGCTCTCTAATTGGTAACTTATAACAATAATATTCACGATGACACATTTGTTCTTTTAGCGCTCTTAGTATTAGAACCTACATAACCAATAACATAGTTTTAGTACAACATAATTATTACTAAATTTTAAACACTGTAAACTACACTAAAGAATTACCTTGACTTTCAGATTGTATGAAATCGGTGACGCTTGAAAAAATTTGGATGGTGTGTGAAGTCTCACCAGCACATGTTGACATACCATCTGTACATTTTCGTATGCGTTCCAATCTTTTAATTGTTCTTTGTCAATCAGATTCTCCATTTGGGAATATAAGATGATATTGCATAGGATCATAGCAACCGAAATAGTGTTCAATAATTTGAGGTTGGCAGCTTTTTGGATATACCTGAATTTGTTGACTTGTATTTTGCTGAGGGCCATTAGATTCTAACCATATTCCAGCTACTTGAGACTCGGAAGGTTTGTTAAAATTACTTTGGTTAATCATAGGGTCAGCTTGCAAAGAAATTTTATACTCATTTAAGTCTCGAATAGTGTTAAGGTGCGGAAAAACTTGTCATATAGATTTACTTGTAAGATATGCATTAATTTCTCCACAAGAGGTTCATGAAATTTTGAGCTAACAGACGTGCGATGTAAAACTTCATGTTCTGTATCAAAGAAGTATAAGTGAAGATTTTTTGGTTGGCCATTAGTCGGTTGTATTAGTTGATACAAAAAATGGTAAAGCTGGCCTTGGACTTGAAATGTGTAAACTCCCTTATTTCTTTTAGCTAATGATTTGTCACAGTTTACACCCATTGATTTGAATGCAAACATATTATTATAACTACGAGCACAATTACAAAATTCTTTAGCATTTTCGTTAGTACCAGCATACAATTGTTGTAATTGTATAGGCATTTCAGTTTCTAGTAAGCTAAATCCCCTAATGGACAACAAAATCTTAGGGGCTCTGAGTAAATACTTTTTGCATTGCAAAGGTTACAGTTTTGTACGCCGGGTAATACATCAGGAGTCTGTATTATACAGTGTGGTGGGTATACATAAACATTGTGTGTATCAATGACGGGTACATATGGCTTTCTTCTTCGTTGATTTTTGGCTTCCCTATGGTCATCTAAAGAAGCGTATTTTCTTTCATGAGGTTTTGTCATTGTATGCATGGTAACCTTATTATTTTGTTTTATGAGAACTTTATGTTGTACAAAATTATAGTAATACGTACACTAATAAATATGCGAGGAAAAATGATAAGTAATGAAAATTGAGTGATTTTATGTAATATAAAGGTGAAAGTAACAATAGAAATATTTACCAAACACGTAAGATAATAAAGGCAATATACAGTAAATTATGGCAAAAAATTGTACCTGCTTGGCACTTTTGCTGAGTTGAAGTTAAGCTTACCACGGTCCGTTGCAACAATAACGGCATAGACTTCACGAACACCTGAAACTTAGAATGTTCCTATTATTTCACATGCGTGTCTTAACAAATGTAGGAAAATATGCACCGCAGATGGCTGAAAAATAAAATAAACGAATAATCGAGGCACGTGTAAAACACACTTTTCTTAAAATAAATTATGCCCTTCACTCTCGGTGCTAGTGAATCGTAGGACACTTGTTTCCCAGCATACAACGACTTAAGAACAACGATATTGACACTATATCTTGTTCGAGGCGAACCGAGATGTTGCCTGAAATATATCACCGAACAAGAATGAATTTGAGCAGAAACGTAAGTTGGTAATTATAGGAATATGTCTGTATCATTTTCCCAACTTATGATTTCACGTTTTTCCACGTCATTTCTCTTTGTTTTCCCACTTCGACTAAAGTGCTACTTATAGCATCGAAGTTTTGACCGTTGGAAATCTTCGGCATTATGAGGCACTAATGGCCTCAAAATAAAACTGACATCCTGAATAATGAAGCATTATTTCAGGTCTAAACTTTCAATTTATGTTTTGTAACTGTCACAATAAAATTGTACATAATATTTTTGCTTATTAATTTGCTGCAACCATTACGTGCCAGCAATTAAACGAGAAATAAAACGAGGCAAACTCACTTCCTCATTTGTATTTTTCTACTGTGGGACAAAATCTCCTTGCTTTTCCCTTCCCAATAATTGGTTACAATAACTCTAAAATTAATTTCCCATTCATCAAAAAATGAGCAACATTTTCCAACAATCCTCCACATGAATGGAAATTGATACAGACACCAAAAGGTTTTGGTGATATATATAAATCAAAGTTAGAAACTTGCATAGGATAGGTAGGTGTCACCCTTTGAACCTTCCCTTGTAAAAGTACACTTACTTTACTAGTCGAATAGTAGACGCGATGTCTTTGAAATATCAACTGTTTATGTAAACGATGGTGCACTTCACTCAAGTTCTTTCTAACAACTCTCAGTTCTTAGGGTTATGTTCGTTTCGGCCATGAACATGCGCCTGGTTCTGCAAGAGTTTTTAGAAATATGCCGTACAATATTTCCGTCGAAGCGGCCCCACTTCTCTATTACATAGGTGATTATTTTAAGAGTATTTCACTTAACTTTTCTCGAATCATTAATAACATATGATAATCCTCACATCACATCATTGTAAACATCTTTAGGCAATGGACTTTTAGGAATTTAATTTAAAAGATTTATCCCCCACAAGACAGTGATTTACGAGTTAGACGATTAGGTTGTCCTTTTGAACCTAATTCTTGGGATCTCCAGTCATATAGGTAAGGTTTTCCTTCATCTCAACTCATCATCTTAAGGCTTAGTCCCATTCCTCTAGATATCATCCTCTAAAACATCTCATCTTTAACTGGTCGGGTTTATCAAAATGCAATAATCTTTCAATTCATTGCATATATTTTTAGAGGATTTTTACGACACTACTTCCCCCACATTTATGATGACGGGGGTGTCAAAATATCCAATTTACATTTGTATATCATTTTAACACATTTGAATATTTCACATTCCATTTTAGGAACTTTACGATTTGTTCATTAAGAAAAGATAAATACTATGTGTGCTTAAATCTTTACCGGTCACCCCACACTTCGAGATAATTGTAGGATGATTTCATCCTTCCACAATTCACATGGATTTATCTCAATATGTGGTGACTTATCAAACACGTGATTGAAAAAATCCGTATAATCTATGGAAAATATTCCACTAGGCACCACCGCCTAAGGTTTTCCACATAAGGTTTTCCATTTAGCTTTAAGGTTACGCCTTTGCTAATCATGTCACGTTCAAATGTATCCATGGAGAAACTCTTCCCACACATTTGAATGTAGTATCTATGACGAGATTTCATCCCCCACAATCGAGTTTTGTCTGTCCATTTATTAATATTCATCAATATTAATTTCGGACACAATCTCGAAACCAATTGGAAAACGAAACGTTTTAAATTTATACTTTCAAACTTTTTGTTGGACTTAAAAAATCTGCAATTTTTAGTCCCAACAAATCTGAATTTGAAATTTTAATTTAATAATGGTTAAAGTACCAAAATTAAATTTCAAATAGTTATTGACTCCCAAATAATTCTCTATTGATTATATTAGTCAAACATTTGAACTAAATCCACATTACAATTTATGCTCTCAAGCACAATATCAAATGAGGCCTTAATAACCATCATTTACACGTAAGTAATTCCAACTAATTATATGAGTTAAACATTTGGAATAATCCAATTCACATTTGGAATAATCCAATTCACATTTGGCTCTTAAGCTCAAATGTCTATCATTTTTAAGTTCAAATATAATTTTCCGAATCCCATATTTGAACTAATTCCCGAAGGCTCCATAAGAATAATTCTCCAATATAATTTTACTAGGCCAAATGGGATTACTGCCAAGATGATGCACACATAAAATTATAAAATTATGAGTGAGTGACTATAAGATCCATTATACTTTCTAAAGATACTCTTAGATCCATCTCCTTTTTAAAAACACTCTTAGATCCATAAATTTATACTAAAAGACTAAATTGTCCTTATTTTTTTACTTGTTTCTCTTCCCTACATTTTTTTTCAACCTACCGAATTCCCCTTTTTTTTCAACCCCGAATTTTCTGAATCAATCTTAGCAAATCTAAGCCAAATTTCTCCAAACCGAATCAATCTTAGAAAAAAAAAATTCTGCAAACCAACCAAATTTCTTTCCCATCAAAATTCATCAATCTTAGTCCAAATTTCTTTTGAGTTAATTCCTATAATTTTTGGTTTAATTCATTAAAACACATTATAACTTGAAAAAAATCATATCAAATTTTGAAAATTTACAGAAATTTACATATGTAAAACCTACAATTACAATCTCAAAACTTACAAATAGTTATTCATCAAATCACACGAACATGTTCATCTCCAATTTCAGATCATCACCCTAAGAAATTAACAAACCCATCTCTTCATACATCTTCAAAATCTTCAAATCACATGTTCATCTCCAATTTCAGATCCTCACCCTAAAAAATTAACAAACCCAGATCATCATACATCTTCAAATCTTCAAAATTAACAAACCCAGATCTTTCACCTCTCTCATTTTCTCCAAAAACAAACATTAGAATCTCTCCCCCATAAGTGAAAACACAAGAAAAATAATTAAAGTTGGACTTTTCACAAATATGTGGTGACACTAGCACAAAATCTCAAGAGCAACGGAGTGCTAATCAAACCCAAAAAATAGAGTTTTGCACAAAAAAACTCAATTTACCACCACAAACCAAATCTGTAAAATATGAAAAAAAAACAGATCTATAAAAGATGCGAGGCGGCGGCGTGGGGGCACTGGTTTTGCAGCGCGGGAGCCCACGTGAATGGGCTCTGCACGGCGGGAGTGGGGGCGGATGTGGAGGCCGTAGGAGATGGAAGCCGTCGGTATCGTTACAGCTGTTGTCTTGGTTGCTACTTGATTTTGGTTCTGAATTCGCGTTTTGAGATAAGGTGGTGATGTGGGCATACGAAACCGTAATGGATTGTGGGGAAATTTTGCCTTTTGGTACCAAAAATCTCTAGAATTTGGTTAGCATAAAGGTTGCACCTTTCATGATTGGCAAGACGGGTGGTTTGAGAGTTGTGTTCATGGATTTTGGGTATGCAGGTGAGGGATGAGATTTGGGGGGGTGAGGGAGCGACAGATGTGAGAGAATTGAGAGAAAGAGGTCTGTTAGTAGGGTTGGACATTATAGGTATTTTATTCCTCATTTTGGACCTATGAGTGATTTAAAAAGATGCTTGGACCTGGGAGTGTTTTTGGTCCTATAAATGGACTTATGAGTAATTAATTCTAAAATTATTCTACTAAATTAATGTAGCCAATTTAGCGTTTTCAACCTAATGACACACGCCTTTTTATCCCCAAAATTGGCAAATCAAATGGCCCATTCAATTAGACCATCTCTTTAGTAATGGCTTACCATTAATTTTAGCCCACATGGCCGGTTTTTGCATTAATCAATAGCCAATAAGAAGGCTCAAAAGATTTGATTGACAGAGGAAGAAACTTTGTTTGACCAATTCAATTTGACGTTTCAAGATCCCGCTCAATACGGAATCCGTGGTCGATTCTGAACCACCCGCGTCCAGTTGAGAAACCATCATAGAGACGGACCGCATCAGAAATTTCCGACGATGAGAATTACAGTTCGCTATCTGAGGCACAATCGGCCGATTCAACAAACCAGTTGCTGTCACACTGTAAATCACCGCCAGTGGTTACAAATCACGATTCCATGATCTCGCAACGGAGGCGCGATCGCACTGCCGCTTTCGCCGCCACAAAACGCGGTGAGAGGCACGGTTGCACCGTCGATGGTAGAAATTTCCACAACTTCACACCATTAATCTCATTGGTCAGAGTCCTGCTTGCTAAGTGTTTGGAAAAAGTCCCCAATGAGTTATGCATTTCTTTCAATCGCCTTCAGAAGATTCAATTTCCCTACAAAGGTAAATTGTAAACTATGTTATGATTGCCGCATAACAATCAATTCAGAAAAAATAATTAAAATCAACAAAAGATTTTAGTATTAATCTTCCCTCCTGGATAAGCTGATTTAATCATATTAGTAAGTATGCTGTTTTCTGGCGATTCAGGATAACCTCAATTGAACCACTTATCGGAAATAGTGTTCCTTCATGATCCTTTGCGTTTGCAGTGCCACTATATTTCGCTTCATAAAATTTGAAATACGCGCAGCTTCTTACTCACAACTATTGTGAATATCAGCCATCTCAAAGAATAATTTGTTTTAAGATTGTTGGAAAATATGCACCACATGGCTGAAAAATAAAATAAATAAATAATCGAGGCATGTGTCAAACACACTTTCCTTAAAATAAATTATGCCCTTCACTCTCGGTGCTAGTGAATCGTAGGACATTTGTTTCCTAGAATACAACGATTTAAGAACAACGATATTAACACTATATTTTGTTTGAGGCAAACCGGGATGTTGCCTGAAATATATCACCGGAGCAAAAATGAATTTGAGCAGAAACTTATGTTGGCAATTGCCGAAATATGTCTGTATCATTTTCCCAACTTATGGTTTCACGTTTTTCCACGTCATTTCTCTTCGTTTTCCCACTTCGACTAAAGTGCTACTTATAGCATCGAAGTTTTGACCGTTGAAAACCTTCGGCATTATGAGCCACTAATGGCCTCGAAATAAAACCGACATCCTGAATAATGAACCATTATTTCAGATTTCAACTTTCAATTTATGTTTTGTAACCGTCACATTAAAAACGTACATAACGTTTTTGCTTATTAATTTGCTGCAACCGTTACGTGTCAGCAATTGAACGAGAAATAAAATGAGGCAAACTCACTTTCTCATTTGTATTTTTTCAATGTGGGACAAAATCTCCTTGCTTTTCCCTTCCCAATAATTAGTTACAACAACTTGAAAATTAATTTCTCATTTATAAAAAAATGAGCAACATTTTCCAACAACAAATACTCCCTCCGTCGACCAATCTTATGCACAGTTGACTTTTACACGCATTTTTGCGAACGAGTTTTGTATTAGTAATTAAAATGATAAAGTAGCTTTTAAGGAGGGGTATGATAGATGAGAGACTTATCTATCATACCTCTCCTTAAAAGTCATTTTATCATTTCAATTACTAATATAAAACTCGCTCGCAAAAACGCGTGTAAAAGTCAAATGTGCATAAGATTGGTGGACGAAGGGAGTATCATTTTCAATAATTCTAAACCTTGCTAATCTTTCCTTCTTAGAAACTCATATGCCGAAAATAATAGTAAGCATCTCTTAATTTGAGGAAAATATCACATTCCAAAAACATTGTATATGCATTTATATAGTTGTCTAATTATATGATATGCTAGCAAATATGACATAAAGATTGAGCTTCAATTAATTATAGTAATTATTATGTAAGTGTTTGTTTGGAAAATGAGATTGTGTAGCTTGATCACCACTCAAAGGGGCAGTTGATCCGGCGTCTTTATTTCTTCATAAAAACATTTATGATCCGTGCAAAAACATAACCAAATTATCAGTTTGGTCTCAATTAAAAGTAACAGGGGTCTCTTTCGTCACAATTAGAAAGGAAAGGGGACTATTTTTTCTTAAAAAAAAAAATTGCTTTCAGTATATAAAAGTAGTTAATGAGTTATTTGATAAATCTGCAGGCGTCTAATTCAATGGATCTCATATTATTGCAAGAATTATTACCAATTAAGATTAGCTATTGCCTCTATTATTATTATTTTTTTACATGACTGATCATGAGGTTATATCAGGAAATTGATCAACAGACACTCACCTAAGTTTTTATGCAATTTCTATCAACTCGAAAATGAAATCGTTTGCAATAGCAAGGTCTCACAAGCACCAATATGTGAGAAAAGAGTATGTTTTCTTAGGCATTTCAACAAACACCTAGTGAGCGGGGTTTAAAATCACATATCTAGAAATCCCTAAGACGAACATCTGATCAAGAGAAATCTGCCGCAGAACAAGATGTACCAGACAAACCAGATTCACTGAAAATGGATCAGTTGAGGCTCAAAGGAAAGGATCCAAAATAGATCATCAGATATGTTCCGAACTTTGACCTTGACGATTCACAGTCGATCGCTATCTGAAGAAGCACAATCGAGATAATTCAACAAACCATCCAGTTGGGGGAACACCTCGATGTTCACACATGATGAGTCCAACATCACCGCCAGTGGATCCTACTTAAGTACCTCTCCGATGATGAATCTTTATCATGATGTTCTCCAAACATGATAATCGGAAAGAAGGACGCGATAACGCATCCAACCGACCGATCATCGAACCCCATCAAAACAAAACTAGACATCATATTGGTGAAAGTGCAATGTATCGGTTGCACCGTCTTTGAAGGAACCACTCACGGAAGAAGCTCTTCAAGATGCAAGTCGGATTCTAGCCATGCAAGAAGAACTAGAAACGATTTGAGAGAAATCAAGTTTGGGAACTTGTAGACCACCAACTCATCAAGATGTGATTGGTACTAAGTGGGTCTTCAAGAACGAGAAGGATGAGCACAATGTGATAACCGTAAATAAGGCAAGACTAGTTGCTAAAGGATATTCCCAATGATTGATTATGATGAAACCTTTGCACCTTTCAATCGCCTTTGAAGTCATTCGCTATTTATGGCTTATGCAAATTTCATAGGGGATTTAATCGGATGGATGTAAAGAATGTATTCTTAAACGGTACTATGAAGTTTATGTTGAACAACCTCCCGGCTTTGAAATGAGCAACCAAGTGTACCATTTAAGAAAAAATCATTATGGATCAAAACAGTTCTAAAGCATGATATGATACACTATCCCATTCTTCACTGGTTTCCCAAGGGCTTGATTGATAGGACTTTGTTTAGAATTGAAGACGATGATATTCGATGGTTCAGATCTCGTGGGCGATATAATCTTTTTCTCCTAATCGGGCGATTCAAGAACCGATGATTTGAGATGTCCATGATGGGTCGAATGAGCTACTTTCTCGGTCATCAAGTCAAACAAGTTCTTCATCTTCATCTCGATCCTTTGTTGGCTAAGTATGGTGTTCAAAATTGCAAGGAAGCTTCCAATGATGACTTCCTCAAAATGGATCCGATAAATTTAAGAAAACTAATCGCGCTTTGATTGGATCACTACTATACCGACAACTATATAACCTTCATGTATGTGTATGTGCCAGCCAATCTCAAAGCCAATAATTTCTAAAGTTTCTGAAGAATTGTTTATGGTATCCAAATGATAATCTAGAGCTTAGTGGGTACTATGATTCATTATGGAGGTTGTAGGATAAAAAATCAACCTCGGTGCACGATTTTTAAGGAAGTAAATCTCTCTTGGTTCTCTAAAAGCGGACATTTGTTGCCACATCTACTATAAATATATGACCGCTTTACTTGCTCCCACCCGCTTTGGCTATGTCGGCGGTGATGGATTATAACATTGTAGCTACAATGTTATTTTTACTATAAATAGTGCAATTGTTATCACTCAGAACCCAGTTCTACACACAAGATGCAAGCATGTGGACATCAGACATCACTTCATAAGAGACCATGCAGAAAAGAAGAACGTTAGAATGGAAAAGATCCATACTGATAAACAAAGAGCTGATATCTTAACCAAACCTCTAGCTGAAGTTAGATTTAGAGAATTGTACACGAGCTAGGATTGCTGGATCTTGGAGAAGACGCACCAGAATACATCATGTATGATAGATAAAGTTCGAATCACTTAAGGTTTCACAAAATGTCGGCACACATATACCTCATCACTCAATTTTGCATGAAATTCATCATCAAAGTGTTGCATATTTTGAAATTTTCTTTTAAACACATGTTCACATTGATCCACCTTTTCAAGAGAGAACACCGTAGTAGCGAACTCCGTGCCCCATAATTACTTAGCGGATTGTGAACAAACATGGATGTATAATTAATCACTTTTTGAAAAGAGAACATCGTAGTAGCGAGCTCCGTGTCCCATAGTTACTCAGTGATTACACATCTAAGTTGTGCTTTATTTTTCAATGCATTTAAGAGATATATGTCCAGGACTCTGTATCTAAACCATGATTCAACAATAAGATCATCATACTATCATTTAAAGTGTTGGGATTATACTGAAAAGTATGCTTTTACTTTGTATAATTCAATTTCGGAACTTATTTAATTTAAATTGTTTATCATCGATGCTTTAAATATGATTGAATGTTATATATATTTAATTTATAACTTTCAATAATTAAATGCGTGTTACATTGAAGTTAATTTAGTGATACCCGATCACGAGGATTAAATTAATGATCAAACTTGTAGCTTTAAGTCGCCATTCACGCGACCTAGATGGAAATGAACAACCATCGCGAAAAGGTTGAGGTGTAAGGCTCTTGGTTTGTCTTGACCAAGAGATTACACTAGTGCATGACCGATCTGTTGAATAGGACCTCTCCGATAAATTCTTTCCCTTAGACCTCGGTGGTTCGTTGTTTCTTAACCTTCGAAAAATAGGATCACGTGGGATTGGTAACTATTGCTTTGACTTATCATGGGTAGCGAATCGGAGAGAGATTCAATACTTTTTATCTTGGGCAATATTATTGGTCACATGTGATTGCTAAAAATTTAATACTGAAGAATCGCGTGTGCAAGTACGCTTGCTTGATTTGCCCCCTTGGGAGGTTCATAAGCTTTATCATACCAAATCTTGCAAGTGGAATTTGTTTCCAGATGGATAATAATGTTGAACCGTTCCTCGACCAAGACAAAAAGATATTAATTAATCGGAAAGCTATTTCAAAGCAGAATTAATTAATGGGCTAGATAATCTTAAACACGGAAATAATGACCGGGAGCCATATTGATTGTAATATGGGTTAAGATGGATAATACAATATTAATTATGTAGTGGGATTAATTAATATTTATGGGCTTGAATTATATTGTGGCTCAATATTAGATATTCAAGATCCATTAGAAGGTCCAATCTTAATTCTCCTAAAGGCCCCCGAGTAGCCCAAACATATAGTCCAATAACCTTCTTGATTAAAATAAAATAAATATTGTTGCTTATATTTCCTCATTATTTTCGAAAATTATGGATAAAAAAAATAAAGATTTTTTTTTGAATTTTGTTATGGAATGAAGATATGTATTCTTGGAATACAAGATTATCTCATTAAATTCAAGAAATCTCCCACATTATTCATTAAGTATTTTCAAATTTTTTGGAAAAAATAGAGGCAAGAAAAAGATTTTCTTGATTTTCTTGAAAAGATATTATGGAAGATATCTATTTCTTGAAATACAAGAATATCTCATAAATTCAAGAAGATCCAAATCTTGGATTCTTGCACACTCATTTTTTCGAAAATTCCATAAAGAAAGAGGAGGTGGATTTTTGTGGAATATTTTAATTATGGGAAAAAAAGAATATATGGGATATATTCAAGATTTCTTGGTGACCAAGAAAAGTCTTTTTCCCCACATTGAAAATTCACATAAATTTCGTGCCCCTCCTCTCCTATAAATAGGGGATGATTAGTTCATTCCCAAAACATTCCATGTCTCAGAAAATTTAGCAAATCCACATAAGTGGTGCAACAAAGTTTATTTTTTCCTTTTGTTAATTGTTCAGTATCCTTCCAATTGTCGAAAAGGGCTAAGGGAATACTTGGGAAGTCCTTTTGGTTAGTCCGTCCGATTAGAAAGCCATCCCGAGGGAAACTATTTTTTCTTAAAAAAAAAATTTATATCATGATTTGTTGTTGCAATTATTATTTGAATTAATATAGGATTAATTCATGCTAGTAATAATTAATGAATTAAATTTGTATTTAAATATTCAATCTGCAGATCTGTCTAATCATTCCCCAACAAGCGGTATCGAGCCACTGCTTTAAAAATTTTTAAATTGTAATTTAATTCACTAACATTAAATTTGAAATTGGATAGTAGAACTAGATCTATCCAATTGTCATGGATTTTAATGTTTTATTTTGCATGCATATAAACCGTGGTTTTTTAATTCGATTCATTCGGTTTGTTTTGCCTCGTGAAAAATCCACGAGTAGACTAGGATTTGTTTGATTTGATCAATGTAATAGACTAGTCTAGATCTAGGTTTATTTATTTTTTGTAAATAAATTGTAACCGGATCGAGAACTAAGAGATGAAGAATTAAAGGGCGAAATCCGAAATCGCGGGCGCGCGCTGGCACGCATGGGCGCAGGGCGAGGCCGGGCAGGCCGAGCGCGCGCGAGGATGCAGGCCGGCGCACGGGCGGTGCGTGCTCCAGGCCGGGCGGACGCCGCCGCGGGCGCGCGCACGGGCGCGCGCGGAGACGCGGGCGAGGCCGATGTCGCGGGCGAGGCGGAGGCGGGCGAGCGCGCGCGCGCGTCGCCTGCCGAGGACTGCCGAAACGTGCCGAGGCGCTGGCGGGCGTGGCCTGCCAGGCGGTGCCGAGGCTGCCTAGGCTGTCCCAGGCCAAATGCGGGCGTGCATCCCGCTCTAGCTGCTTGGCGTGGCGGTTCGAGACCAATTTTTTTTCGAGACGAACGAGGGGAGAAATTCGAGACGTGTTTCTTCAAGATCAAGTCAAGAAAAAAATCAAACCATGACAGATTGGATAATTTGTGCCCAATATGTTTATTTTTCTCGCTTTTGCTTGATTTATTTGTGCTATCTTATGCTTTATTTAATTTGTTTAAATGTGTTTGCATGAGGGTTGCCAAATGAAAAAATCTCAACTTCAAAATTACTAAGTATGTTTTAAATAATTAATTGACAATTTTATTCCTAGGATAATAAAATTGAATTAATTTTGACCTCCATGATTTATTTATTTGTGAATTCTTTTGGAGAAATTCCCCCCCGCGGAGACGGTCAAAAAGATAGGTTTCACATGAATGAATTCCAAACGGATGATTGTGAGTTATTACTAGTGGCGACGATGACCCTCCCAACGAGGCTCGATCAAAAGCGAAATAGTAATCTGTATTTAATCATGGTTATTACTTAGGTATAAAATTGATATGCATATACTTCTCAAAGTCCCCGCAATTTTATATTGGTCAAGTGAGAGCCAACTATTAATCTGGATATTAAGGGTTTGTAAATCGTTCTTGTTTGTAACCCGGCTTGAATGTGTTTAAATAATGACCCACCCAACGTGGCTTATTTAAACTGTTTTTGAGATGTTGGCTGATGCATGTTCATATTTTTTCGAGATTTTAAATATGATGAAATGTGATCGAACCTTGTGATATACTTGTGCTATTGCATATAGTTGTTTATTTTAGTTCAAAGATGTCGTTACCTTTTAATCCATCCTTGTTATTATACTTAAAAGTCAATACAATATGTATGGAAACTATATTGATTGGAAAATTATAATTGTCCTAACTGCAAAAAGCACAAGTGGATTTTGACACACAAAAATCGGATGAGCCAACCGACGAAGTCAAAACATGCGGGACTCGTCGATCACCTTCTTGAGAGATGTCGTCAAAAATGGTGGAGGAAAAACCCGTAAGGATTACGTCCTCAAAATAGATGGCCCATCCGAACAAACTTGAGATTTTGAGTCAGATTATGATCCGGAGACTTCGAGATGAATTTGGTACTTCATTCTTTGCCTGAAGGTTTTTGAGCATTTTGGCCTCATAGCTAATTTGTTGCAAACTTTTGGACTCGGCAAAATGATGATAAGGCACCAAACTCAAGCTTTTGATTTTAAGTGGTCCGTCTTCATCTTCTAGGCCAAGGGTAGGCAAGATAAAGAAGAACCACCAAAGGCCATAAGCAATAAAACCTCAATCTGTTGCCAAGGGCAATGGTAAGATGAGAATGCTTGTTGTGTCGAGAAAATCCAAAGAGGAAGTGCTTAAGGCTGCGGTGAGAGGACAATGGAGGTTTTGCCTGTTCCAACCCCAAAAAGGGCCGAAAAAAGAAAGGTAATTCTCACGCACTAGTTGTTGAAACTTGTTTAGATTGGTACTTCTCATTCGTGGGTGGTTGATACGAGATCCACTAATCATGTTGGCTACACGGGTTCAAAATGATCCGCAACTTAGTGGGGAGTGAGATCCTCATCACATTTGGGGCGTTCTGAAACTAGAAGTCATTGCAATGCTTCGTAAGTGGCGAGATATTGCAATGCTTCACGATAATAACGATTATTGCAATACTACGCAAGTAGCGGACATTGCAATACTACGTGAGTAAAAGTTAAAGCGATGGGAGAAGTGCACCTATCTTTTGAAGATAAAGTTTTTTTTTTTTGAGATTATCTTCATGTTCCCGATTTTAGAAAAATTCACTTTTCGGTTTCTAAAATTCATTAAAGGACACTAAGTTTCTTCTAATAAGAATGACATCATTTTTGAAATGATGAGTGTATCTGTTAAGGGACATTGATGGAAAATCTCTATACAATTAATCAGCACACCACTCACGAAAATGTATCCTATAACACATCAACTATTTCCGAGAAAATAAAACGTTCATCGACGTGAACGCGAGACACTTCTTTGGCATCTAAGATTAGGTCATATAAATCCAAAGAGGATCCAAAGGTTGGTGAAAAGATGGTTCACCGGAGCGTCTCCAAGTTGAATCGATTCCAACTCAATCATGTTTGGAGGGTAATATGACCAAGAGGGCATTAGGAGCCAAGGGAATAGGGCGAAAGAAGTGTTAGAAATCGTTTACCGCGATGGTTCAATGTCAACCAAAGCAAGAGGAGATTATGAGTAATTTTTATTGATGATTACTCAAGGTACATTTTCCTTATGAAGCATGAATCGAGACCTTTGAGAAATTCTAAAATTTAAGGCTCAAAGAGAGAATCATGTGGAAAAACGTATCAAGTCTCTACGATCCGATAGTGGAGGCGAATACCTCGGTATGAGTTTTGAACTACTTATCTAGATGAAGGGATTGTATCCCACTCACAAACTTTAACCCTCAACAAAATGGGGTTTGCAGAAAAACAACAACATAATTCTTTTGGAAATGGTTAGATCAATGATGAGTTATACGGATCTTCCCGATTTTACGGGGTCATGCCTTGGAAAACAAATGACTTACATTACAACTTGGTGCTATCCAAATCAGTTCCCGAACTCCAAAGAATTGTGGACCCAGCGCAAGTCTAGTATGAGACACATGAGAACTTTGGGGTGTCCGACTACGTGTTGGACAAGGAAACCGTAAAATGGATCCTCGATCGTAATTAAGGCTTTTTATAGGATACCCCGAGGAACAAAAAGGGTGAATGTTCTATAGTTCCAAAGATCAAAAGGTGGACATCCGCACCCACTTTAGATTTTGGAAGAAAAACTATATGAACCAAAGAAAACCATGAGATTACCTTAAATGAGCTTAGAAGGCAAACCTCGGTGCCAAACTGTGTACTAGTTGATATACCAAATGATACGTTTTCACAACCGAGCCTCGTTATAGTGGGAGGGTTGTTAGACAGCTTCATGGGAATAGGAGAGTCCTCGGACTTGATTCCCGAATCAGATCCATGGACATATGACGAGGCACTCCAAGATAAGGATCGCGATTTCTTGGCAAACAAAAGAATGAAAGCCGGTGGGTTCTATGTTTTTCATAATAGAGTGTGGGAGCTAGTCGAACCACTTAATGGGGTCAAACCCATTAGATGCAAGTGGGTATATAAGAGGAAAAGAGGATCGGACGGGAAGGTTGAAACCTTTAAAAGCAAGACTAATGGCGAAAAGGTTATACTCGAAAAGAAAGGGATCGATTATGTGGAAACTTTTTTCCCCATAGCCATGCTTAAGTCCATCCGTATTCTCTTTATCGATTGTCGCGCAGATTTTCGATCTTGAATCGGCAAATGGATATCAAGATAGCTTTTCTTAATCGGAAGTCTTGATAAAGAGATCCATATGCAACAACCCCTAGTTTTCATTGAAAAAAGCCAAGAACACCCGGTTTGTAAAAGCTCAAGAGGTCCATTTACGGACTCAAACAGGCATCCGAACTTGGAACCAAAGTTTTGATCATATTATAAAGTCTTATGGGTTTTGATCAAAACGAGTTTGAAAGTTGTGTGTATAAAAACGGTCGAATCTGCATTGGTATTCTTAGTCATCTTGTCGTAGATCACATTGTGATCATCGGGAACGATGTGAAGGTGTGATCGGGGCGTAAGGGCATGGTTTTCAAAAGCAGTTTTGATATGAAAGACTTAGGGAAAACCGGACACATCCTTGGGATCAAGATCACAAGAAAAGGATGGTCGGGTTATCGCAAAGTTTCATACATAGACACCTAATTTTTGAAACAATTGAAGATGCAAGATTCCAAGAAAGGATTAAATACCTTTCGGACTTGGAATCCATCTATCCAAAAAAATGTTCCCTAAGACGAAGAAAAAGGAGATAGATGACATGAAAGGTATTCCTTGTGCTTGGTGTGGAAACCTTATGTATGCATTGTCGTATGAGACCATATGCTTTGCAGTAGGCATGGTAGCAAGATATCGAGTAACTCGGGAAAAATTGATCCATATTAAAAACATTAAAGTTTACGAAAAGAACTCGGGATAGAATGTTGATTTATCGATCGAATACTCCAATCCCCATCGGCTACATGGACTCGGATTTCCAATCGATTTAGATTCCATAAATTATCTCGCCTCAATTAGTGTGTTTCCATTTGGGAAGTGTAGCCATCAAATGGGCGAGTGTGAGACGTAAATGCATCAACGACTCAACCATGGGACTCGGGTGTAAGAAGGGTTTGTGAAGCGGTGAAAAGAACCGATTGGGCTCTAGATCTTCTTAGTGGACTTGGATGGTGTTACGAATTTGTCTAGCAATATCTGCTAGAGGCGATTGCAAATTCAAGAGAACCAAGAGTCCACGAGTCAAACAAACACATTAAAGGAAAAGACATCTTATATGAGAAATCGTTAAGAGAGGAGAGATATAGATGTGGCAAAGATAGCGTCTCGAGGACGACCTAGCGAATCCATTCACAAAATGTCTGAATACATTCGAGAGACATGTGAATGGAATGGGTGTCAAGACCGTTGCTAATCTGCTTTGAGTATAAGTGGGAGAAATTATTAGGTTCGTGTAGGTGACATTAGATGTCACGGACTACTCGAGACGTGTTGTAGTATACTTAAAAGGACTTTGAGTATAAGTGGGAGATTGTTGGGATTATCTTTCAAAAAGTATGCTTTTACTTTGTATAATCGAAAACCTTTTCGGACTTATTTATTTAAATAAATTGTTTATCAACATGCTTTAAATATGATTGAATGGTATATATATTTACTTTTGATAACTGTTCAATTTCAAAAAAGTTAATTTAGTGATACATCACGAAAGATTAAATTAACTGATTCCTTGTAGCTATAAGTCCCATTCACGACCTAGATGGAAATGAACAACCATCGCGAAAGGTTGAGGTGTAAGGCACATTGGTTTGTCTTGACCAAGAGATTACACTAGTGCATTTATCTTTTCAATAGGACCTACATTAAATTCTTGAAGAAGAATTAGACCTCGGTGTTCGTTGTTTCTTAACCTTAGATCCCTTAAATAGGATCACGTGGGATTGGTAACTATTGATTATCATGGGTAGCGAATCGGGAGAGATTCAATACTTTTTATCTTGGGCAATATTATTGGTCACATGTGATTTCTAAGATTTAATACGAAGAATCGTAAAAAGCACGCTTGCTTGATTTGCCCCCCTTGGGAGGTTCATAAGCTTTATCATACCAAATCTTGCAAGTGGAATTTGTTTCCTTATGGATAATAATGTTGAACCGTTCACCAAGGACAAAAGATATTAATTAACGGAAAGCTATTTCATGAAGCGAATTAATTAATGGGCTAGATAATCTTAAACACGGAAATAATGACCGGAGCCATATTGACAAATAATATGGGTTAAGATGGATAGTACAATATTAATTATGTAGTGGGATTAATTAATATTTATGGGCTTGAATTATATTGTTCAATATTAGATATTCAAGATCCATTAGAAGGTCCAATCTTAATTCTCCTAAAAGGCCCCCCGAGAAGCCCAACATATAGTCCAATAACGAAAAGGTGATTAAAATAAAATAAATATTGTTGCTTATATTTCCTCATTATTTTTTGAAAATTATGGATAAAAAGAGGAGAAAGATTTTCTTTGAATTTTGTTATGGAATGAAGATATGTATTCTTGGAATACAAGATTATCTCATTAAATTCAAGAAATCTCCCACTTGGTTATTCATTAAGTATTTTCAAATTTTTTGAAAAATAAAAAAGATTTTCTTGATTTTCTTGAAAAGATATAATGGAAGATATGTATTTCTTGAAATACAAGAATATCTCATAAATTCAAGAAGATCCAAATCTTGGATTCTTGCACACTCATTTTTTCAAAATTCCATAAAGAAAGAGGAGGTGGATTTTTTGTGGAATATTTTAATTATGGGAAAAAGAATATATGGGATATATTCAAGATTTCTTGGTGAACAAAAAAAGTCTTTTCCCACATTGAAAATTCACATAAATTTCATGCCCCTCCTCTCCTATAAATAGGGATGATTAGTTCATTCCCATTTTGTCCATGTCTTTGGAAATATTAGCAAATCCACATAAGTGATAAAAAGTTTATTTTTTCCTTTTGTTAATTGTTCAAATCCTTCCACCGGATTGTTGAGCAAGGGCTAAGGGAATACTTGTGAAGTCCTTTTGGTTAGTACTTTTTCTGTCATCACAATCACCTGTCCAATCTGCATCACTATAGCCAACTAAAGAGCAATTAGTATCCTTTGAGTACCAAATACCTAGATCACATGCTCCAGCTAAATATCTTATAATTCTTTTCACAGAATTAAGATGTGATTCCTTAAGATTAGCTTGATATCTAGCACAAAGACAGACACTATACATAATATCAGGCCTACTAGAAGTTAAGTACAAAAGGCTTCCAATCATTGATCTATACAAAGTAGGATCAACATCTTTTCCAATCAAGTCTTTACTCAACTTTTGAGTTGAACCCATAGGGGTTTTCATAGTTTTAGCAGTTTCAAGACCAAACCTTTTCACTAAATTCTTAGCATATTTGTTTTGAGAAAAGAAAATACCATCTTTCATTTGTTTGATTTGAAGACCTAAAATGAAATTCAGTTCTCCAACCATAGACATTTCAAAGGTACATGTCATTTCTTTAACAAAACTCTCAAGCATATCATTACAAATTGAACCAAATACAATATCATCAACATATATTTGAACAACCATGATATCATTCTTAGATTTTTTAATGAACAAGGTTCTATCAGCTTCACCTCTCATAAATCCAAACTCAAGTAAGAAATCAGTAAGTCTACCATACCAAGCTCTAGGTGCTTGTTTTAGACCATACAAAACTTTCTTTAACTTGTAAACATGATCAGAAAATTCCAGATTTTCAAAACCTTTAGGTTGTTCAACATAAGCTTCATCATCTAGAATACCATTTAAGAAAGCAGCTTTAACATCCATTTGATGCAAGTTAATGTTAATGAAACATGCAATAGCAAGAAGTAATCTAATAGATTCAATTCTCGCAACATGAGCAAATGTTTCATCAAAGTCTATTCCTTCAATCTGAGTATATCCTTGAGCAACCAATCTAGCCTTATTTCTCACAATATTACCAGATTCATCAATTTTATTCTTGAAAATCCACTTTGTTCCTATGACATTAATATCAGAATTAAGTCTAGGTACAAGTGTCCAAACATCATTTCTTTCAAACTGATTAAGTTCTTCATGCATAATATTTATCCAGTTTTCATCATCAAGAGCTTCTTTCACATTTTTAGGCTCAATTTCAGAATGATAACACTCAAAAGTTACCTGATTGCATATGGATGACATGCAAACTGATCTTACAAGGTTATTGATATGAATACCCATTCTTCTTCTAGTTTGTACACCAGTGGTAGCTTCTCCAATGATCTGATCTGATGGATGACTTTTCATTATCTTTGTTGAGGGAACCAAATGTTTTGGATACTATGAATCTTGTGACAGATTTTCAGTATTTGAACTTTTGGGTAATGTTGTATCAGATATTGAAGAAACACTCTGATTTTGATCGACATTTTTACTATCTTCAGTGTCATCAGTATTTCTGGATACTTCTATCAAATCTGATACATTATCTTCAGCACTTCTACCCGCAAGACTTGCAAGTTCATCAAATACCACATTTACATATTCTTGCATTGTATCAGTTCTCAAGTTGTAGATTCTATATGCCTTGCTATTCTTAGAGTATCCTAAGAAAAATCTTTTATCACTCTTAGAATCAAACTTGTGCAACTGATCTCTATCATTCAAACTGTAACAAACACAACCAAACACATGAAAATATTTCAAATTTGGTTTCTTGTTATTCAGAATCTCATAGGGAGTACAAGTACTACCAGAACGAATATAGACTCTATTCATAATGTGATAAGCAATATTCAAAGCTTCAGCCCAGAATTTCTTAGAAAGACTTTTTGAGGTTAGCATAACTCTTGCCATTTCTTGCAAAGTTTTATTCTTTCTTTCAGCAATTCCATTTTGTTGAGAAGTTTTAGGTGAAGAAAACTCTTGCAAAAAACTGTTTTCAAATTCTCTTCCATGATCAGACCTTATCCTACTGATCTTTAAACATAAAACAGTTTTAAACCTTTTGTAAAGAATTTTGAACTCAGAAAAGGTATCAGATTTTTTTCTTTCAGAAAAATAACCCAAGTATATCTGAAAAAATCATCTACAAGAACATATGAATACCTCTTTCCACCTAAACTTTCACTTTCCATAAGACCTATTAGATCCATATGAATCAATTCACAACACCTGTTTGTTGTACATGCTAACAACATTTGATGTGTTGTCCTTACTTGCTTACCTTTTTGGCATGGACCACAAATTTTTCCTTTTTCAAAGTTAAGATCAGGTAAACCAACAGCAACACCTAGTCTATGTAATTTATGAATACTTCTGTAATTATCATGACCAAGTTTTTGATGCCACAAAATAATATAATCTGCTTTAGCACTTTTACAAGCATGATTTGAACCAATCAAATAACAATTATCAGCAGATCTTTTGCCAGTCATTAAGCAATCATCATTTTTATCAAACACATAGCATGAATTCTTGTCAAACTTTACATGTAAACCATCATCACATAACTGACTAATACTAATCAGATTAGCAAGTAAACCTTTTACATGTAACACATTTGTCAACTTTGGAAAACCAGGAACATTCAATATTCATTTTCCAACAACTTTACCTTTTGAACCACCACCATATGTAACATGACCTCCATCACAAGATGTATAGTTAGACAGATAGTTAGTTTGACTAGTCATGTGTCTAGAATAACCACTATCAAAGTACCAAGATCCAGGAACACATGCTTTCAAAGATGTATACACAACATTACATGACATGCTCTTATGAATCAACTTTTTAGTGTTGTTAACCTGTTTTATAGGGTGTTCAATTTTATCAGGTAAAACAATTCCAACTTTTAAGTCTCTTCTTAATTTAGAACAATATGGACGAATATGACGTACTCCAGCACAATAAAAACAGACATACTCTTTAAACAAACCATCAGATTTCTTTTATTTATCTTTCAAAGATTTAGGCAAAGAAGTTACAACTTTTACAAAAGAAATAAGTTCACAGGATAAAAGAGTATTTTCAGAAGTTTTCACAAAGCCAAGTCCAGCATTATCAGATCTACCAATGATTAATGCCTCATTCAATTCAGTAGTGCTTGTAGAAAACTTTTTAAAACTTAGAGTAGTGCACTTAAGTTCATCTTTCAAAGAAGAAATTTCCACATCTTTTCTAGTTAAAAAAACTTCAAGCTTCAAAAGATTTTCTTTCAAATCTGAATTTTCTAAAGATAAGGAACTCAACACCTGTTTTTGAGTTTCTAAATCAGTTTTAAACTTTAGATATTCAGAGTCACAATCAGCAAATTTTGATGTTTCAGCATTCAGAATAGTTCCAAAAAAAATAATTAATCTCAGAATCATATTTACTGAATGTTGTTTCAGATGTTGTATGAACATCTGTATCTGCTTCAATAATCATCGAGATCATCATCAAATGTATCATCATAAACTATTCTAGCAGACATAGCACTTAGTTCACATTTACCAACATCAGTTTCATCATCAGAATCATCACTCAAGGTAACATTAAAATTCATTTTCTTCCTAAGTATAGTATTAGCACATTCATTAGCATAATGACCATGTCCAGAACATGCATCACTTTTAACCTTTTTTCTGTACTCAGGATCATATTTGAACTTGTTATCCTTATTGAATTGTCTAGGTTGATTGAAACTGGAAGACTGACTTGGAACAAGCTTTTTATCAGAGGGAGTAGAGTTTTGGTTAAACTTATCCTTTGATTGAAATTGACCATTTGGTCTTTTGAACTTTCCTTTTAGAAAAGATTTGAATTGTTTAGTGATAAGAGCAAATTATTCAGAAACATTTTCATCACATAAATCAGAAACATCATCATCAGAATCAACTTCAGTTACATAAGGATGTTTACCAACATTATCAGAAGTTTCACCTCTAAAAGCAAGTACTTTCTTGTCTTTATCTTTCTCATGTTTATCATCATCTAACATATTTGAGTTAATCTCATAAGTTTTCAAAATACTTATCAACTCATTTTGACTCAATAAATCAGTGTTTTTAGCCTCTTCTATTGCACATATTTTTGCATCAAATCATTTAGGAACAATTCTAAGTATCTTATTAACTAACTGAGTGTTGAAAATTGGATCACCAAGTGAGTGTGACTCATTAGCAATCTCACTTATCCTTTCATTGTATGATGAAATGTTCTCATCATCTTTCATCTTCAAGTTTTCAAATTTGGTTCCCAACATTCTGAGTCTAGTTCTTCGAACACTTTCTGATCCTTCACAATGTTCTTGTAATATATCTCATGCATCCTTAGAAGAAACACAGTTAGATATCAGTTTAAACATAGAAACATCAGTAGCAGTAAAGATCGCATTAAGGGCTTTAGAATTGAAACTGGCCGATGTGCATTCATCATTGGACCAATCAATCTCCCTTTTGACTTCTGAACCACCATCATTATCACCAACCGTCTTTGGTGAATTCCAACCAGACAATACACTACGCCATGCTCTCTCATCTATAAACTTAATATACATGCGCATTTTAGGTTTCCAGTATGGGTAATTTGATCCACCTAAAATTGGAGATTTTAAAGAAGGAGTCAGTGGATAATCCATTGCAAAAACACACTTTAAACACAGGACCTTTAACTTAGTGTATCAAGTTTATGGCTCTGGCGCCAACTGAAAGTGTGTGTGCATGTATTTTCAGAGTGTTGTTGAAAATGTTGTGAAACATATAAAACAACATATGACAGCGAAAGTATAACAACGCAGTGCAAAGGATTTCCAAAATTGTGTATAGTCTATAATCAGACTATACGAACCTCATGGTTAAAAACATCACTATAACAAGTAGTGAGATACACACGAATCTCTTACAAGATCCTAAAAGGTGTAGTGAAAAACCACACACCACAAATCAATCTATTCAATCAAGTAACTAGTGATCTATTCAACCTAAAACTTGATCTAATAAGACAAACACAATACTGATGGGAGAAATTGTATTCCCTCGATCAGTACAAATAGAATAACAACGACCCTCACACTTCTACAAGAAACAATCACTCGTCTGTTCTCTCAGTTGTGTCTTGGATGTTACTCTCTTAAGTTGGAGTAGAGAAAATGGGATTTCACTTTAACTCAGACTTGAATGTCGACTAATGCAGTCTATTTATAGACATTCGGACCAACTACATTGTCCTATCCAATTGGTGTGGACAGCCTTAAAGATCTCCTCCACTATCTCCATGATCTTGGTGTAACCACCCATGATCTTTCTATTTTTACTCCATCAGTGCAACCGCTTGACAATATCCGAAATTGTCTTCAACCTGCAATGTAGGAAACATAGAAAAACACAATAAAACGGAGTCAGTGTTAGGAGAAGGGGCAAATTTAAGATGTTGTGCAGAATGTTGTCCAACATCTGGAACAACATCCGTGCAACATCAACAGTTATGATATATAAATTAACGAGTTTATTTTATGTAAAATTTATGTAGTCGTTTCTTAGGATTCTCATTGGCCACCGTCGAACGAGAAATTTTGAGAGATGGAAGTTGAGTGAATTCGAGGAAGCTGATCTTGCTTAAATCCTCATTAACAAATCTGGATTGGCTAACATGGGGGATTACATGTTTCAGAATAATAACATGTCCCTAATTACAACATTCGTTGAACGGTGGCACCCTGAGATGACCACGTTTCATATGCCTTTTGGGTAGATCACGATCACACTCCACGACGTTCATGCAATCTTTGGTAAACTGAAAATAAAATTAATTTTTAATAATTCAAATTTTTATTTTTTTATTATTTAATTTTACTAATAATTAAAATTTATTTTCAATGTAGGTTTGAACATGAATAGTCTAGCTGTCATTGGCAATAATGATTTCATTGACAATGCATTAAAAGAAAAATGTGGGACTAGGAGAGGGAACCAGAATTCCGCTCTCTTTCAGAGCATAAAAATGGCATGAGTAGGGCATGATCTGAGCAATGACTCTATTGCTCGAGGTTATCTGTGGTACTTGATGGGGACTACACTATCTGCTGATAAAACCCAAGATGCTATCACCAACAAATACCTACAAGTGTTGGGTGATCTCGATATACTGTCCCTCGCTATGCATGGGGAGCCATCACATTGACGTATTTATATTACCATCTTGGGGCGGCATCCAGATGTGAGACGAGGCAGATAGTCAGCTGCTTAACATTACTAGAGGTAAAATTCTCTTTAAATAATATTTTCAATGATATTTCAATATACTGTTATCAATATATTGTTATATATAATATCAACTCATTACAATTTTTCAGAGTTGGATTTACGAGTACTTCACTGTGTTGCCCACTCGTAACCACACTACTAATTATATCTGTGGTACCCCACTAGTATTGCAATGAAAATCCGAGCATCGATTCGCTTCCAGTGATAAGAAAGAGGATCTTAAATATTATCGCAAACTATTGGATAATTACCCCGCAAATCATATATGTTTCTTATTCTCATTCTCAATACATATTAATAAATACGTCATTTATAATTTAAGTAACAAAATGTCTTATAAAAATATTTTTCATACATTATAGGTCTTTTGGACTCCGTACGGCGGTCCATCTACTATCCCTACCGCATCGTTATTCCACGGTTGCGTGAGATTTATGGACTACATCGAAGATTATATGCCTAAAAGGGTTGCAAGGCAATTTGGGAGAGTTCAGGATATACGCCCAACACCGATCGAGTTCGATCTAACACTTTCAAATTTGGGTGTAGCGACAAAGACCTACAAGAAGGTGTATGGGCCTTCGGTCGCATACTGGAACAAGATGGGCAATCACAATTATGCACTCGGGGACCTTGATCGCGAAGCTCTAATTGCGGACCAAACCACGTCGCGTTATGTTAAATGGTATGCTAACATCATACACCCGAGGGTGCACAACCCAGGACACGGCGAAAACGATGTGTATGTCAATACCATGCATGATGCAGCGAACATAGGTTGGGACTCGTGATGCAAGACACGCGCTCGTTGTCCCAGCGAGTTAATCAGAATCCAGTCGTTCCAGATTGTGTCCATATTGAACTTAACCAAATTTCCCAACATGCTGGTACGGGGGGCTATGCTAGAATGCAACAATTGCCTGATCGTCATTATTGGGGATCGCAACAAAGTTATCCCCCTGAACAATTCACCCAAGAAATACAGCTTGGTTGGTGGGACTACCTCACATACCTCAGACAACAAAACCAAAACCAGCCCAACAACCCTAATGACAATAACAATGACTATTCCATTTAATATTTAAAAAAAAAATATATTTGATGGATTATTTATTTGTACTAAATTGCTCTAAATGAATTAGTATTGCAAGTTTTTATCTCTTGTTGAATATTATATGTTTTAAAAATTTACTGTTGACATATTTTAATCTCTGTTAATTTTTATAAATTTATAAATCAATGTTTTTTCTCTTCTTTTTATAGTAATTTTAAAAAAAATATATAAAAACCAATAATAACATATAACTTACTTACCTTCATCTATAAAAACTAATTTATTTGTATATATTATTAAAAGATGTGAGAAAAAAAAAAGAACGTCAAGAAATGACAACAGTGGCGATAACCGGAAGAGACCGCCGCCATTGCTGTGGTAGCACAAAGATACTGGGAGATAATCTAATTTTTATAAATAATATCATGTTTGAAATTTTTATAAATAATATCGTTCTTAATATAAAAAACTACTTGGACACGACAGTTTCGTTGCATGCTTTGGATACTGTGTAAATAACGTGGTCCGGGGCATATGCTGAAAGTACATTGACACAAAATGGACAAACTGGCCCATGGTTCCTTCCGAGTGCCGGTAGCACATGTGGATTATATTCGTAGTAGGTTTAATCATTTTTACATTTTACATGTATTATTATTTTGTAAAACCATATCTATATATATATAAAAGCAGAAACCGCCCCAAATTTGGAAACCATTAGATTTTTCCACAAAAAAACATTGCCAAATTGGGAAATAATTTTCTGGAATAAATATTAACAAATAATAATGGTGAGATTGAGAAAAATCTTTAAAATATAATATTTTAGTTTATTAGTATTATTTTCCTATAAGACTCGTATCAATTGATACAATTCATAAACAATTCGAAAGAAAAATCTTAATGAATTGAAAAAGATATCTGAAATAAAATATTTTAGTTTATTATTATTTTTCTATAAGATTTATGTCAATTCATACATAATTCGAATACATCAAATTACATCCTAGATTCACAAAGATATACTAATAAGATATACTAAAAGATATACTAAAAATCTTTTACATAATGCATTTGGAAAAAAAAAAGGCAATTGGAATATAAAATAAGACCGATGGAAAAATTAACATATAAAAATATGATTAAATTTATATATTTCAAATAAAATCATGATCAAATCTATTGCTTTCTCAAAAAAAAAATATTGCATTAGATTTTTTTTTAATTTATTATTATTTTCCTAATTTTTTTCCTCAATCCCCGTATCTATATACACACACATCGAACATCCTATTTTCATCACATAGAAACGATTCGAGCCAGAAACTCTCATGCCTGGTACTTTTTATCATAATTTCTAAGTTTAATTTAATATTCATTGCTTTTCAGAGACTAAATAGGCAATATACAAAAAGAGAGAGAAAAATATGGGCCCAAAAGTGACCCGTACAAGAGAAAAGAAGGAGTCAATGGCCCAAAAGTGACCATGATAGCAAAAAAAGCATGTAAAAGTGGCTAAGGACAACTTTTAGCCCAAGATTCTAACAGGTGCATTTTACGTAGGGGTTCATCATTGATGTTGAATGCAGCCTGTGAGTGGGCTTTAGCAATGGCCACCGCCTCCGAGACCGAAGGGATAGTGGTTGCTCGTGCACGAGTGTTATAGCTGGGAACTAGAGCAATCGGCTTTTGTTTCTGCTTTGTTCCACCACGTGGTCTTCCAACCTTCTTTTTCGTCTTAGGTTCTGATGATTTTGCTTCCTTCGGTCCCAAAGGGTCATTCGTAATCTTCAACTTCTGTCTCCGACTCCGAGGCTGTAGTTCTGTCCCCCGTCTGAGGAATGTCAAAAGTATTAGAAGTAGAAGGTGGGGGGAAGTCTGTGAAACATGTAGGCGTGTCTGTGAAGCTGCTTTCTTCCTCTTAACCGTCTCCCAATCCCCCGAGTCTTGGGCGTGTTCTCGTTCCTTCTCCTTTTCCACTACCTGTGTATCATCAGAGGTAGCTCTGGCAGCCCCTCCAGGGCTAAGCTCCTCCAAGGTCTGCTCTATCTCATCTCCCAAGTCCCAGTGTAGGGTAGGGTCTCTCCGTCCCCAATCTCCTGCATATCAATATCATTCATTTTACCAGCCACGGTATTAGGGTGTTTCATGGGTCTAATATCCTCCGATTGTGCAATGGTGCTGTTATTCTTTTCCGTAGTCGTCTTTTGAACCCATGCCTTTTGTTTTTGTCCTTTGTCCGGCCCAGGAGGTTTGGATTTGTCCTCTACCTTCCCCTCTGGCTGATTACCTTCATAAGCACGACAGTTGTCAACCGAGTGATCAGTGATCTGACAATGAATACAAAATTCTGGATGTTGCTCGTAGCCTACTGAAGCAGTGGAACAATGTCCAGATCTTTCGTACATAATGTTATACTCTTTGGCCTTCCGAAGATCCAACTCAATTAGGACACGGGCATAGTGGCACATGGTTCTGTTTCGCGTATGTTCATCAATGCTCGCAACAGGACCCAAGGCTTATCCAATTTTTTCTATAATGGGCACGTAGAAGTATTCCATTGGTAATTCAAAGATACGGACCCATACATTCGCAATCGGAGAGCTGACATTTTAGGGATTGAATTCCGGCACCCATTTTTTAAGTCTGATTGTACCAGGGGCCATGAGCGTTTCAAGAAAATTCGGTCTCGTTCCCTCAGGTTATCTATCTGGATGTTGAAGTATCCCCTACCTAAGGTGACAAGTTTCCAATTTCCAGTAACAGTCCAGGTTTTGTCCAAAAGAATCTTAAAACTCTAAAGTCCCCTACCTAAGGTGACAAGTTTCTAATTTCCAGTAACAGTCCAGGTTTTGTCCAAAAGAATCTTAAACTCTGAAGTCGGAATCGGCCTATCACCTGATTTCAATAAAACACGTCCAATAATAGAATTTTGCATATCACGGACCCCATTCCTATGAACCTCATCATCAATATTTACCGATAGGAACTCTCCTTTCCGAACGGGCTGACCAATATTTGTTTTTTTCGGAGCTAAGGCATCCATGTAAGGCCGAGAAGGTTCTAAACCAGGCTGCTTAGCCACAGCCATCTGCTGTACCTGTGCCTCCCTCAAACCTGGCCCTAAGTGCTAACCATATGCAACCAAATCAGGAGTATTCACTCCTGAATCAGTCCCAACACCAGCATCAGACACTAAACCAGAAGGACCAAGTCTATGTAATCCCAAATTCAAGTGTTCAGAACCAGGTTTAGGACCATTCCCAGAATTCGTTCTAACAACAGATCCCAATTTCAACCCATTCGAATGCAAAGCAGAAGATGGGACACTACCAGTAGCAAACGACATATCAAAATTCCCAGTCATATTAGGATAATGAATATTCAAATTAGCAGCATCAGCCTTCATCAAACTATCATCTAAATCATTAGCAATCAACACAGATTTCTGCAGGGGAGGATTTGAATTACCAGAATTCATAGTATCCGCTCCCAAAGTCCTCGATGATTGACCCCCAATCGCAACCGGAATCATCTCCAAGCGCGGCGGAGAGTCAGGATTCGCGCTCGTGTTTCCAAAATCATCCCTCGAAGGCGCGGCAAAATGCGAATTCACTGTGGTATCCTTCAAATTCAAGCCCGGCATCTCCGGGCTAGGTCGTGGAAGAAGAGTTCTGTTCAACATCTCCGAAGTCGAGGGAGAAGTCGAAGGCCCGGAAACCAAGTCAACCGTCGTGGCCTTGCGCGATTTGGAAATCGCGAGCAGAGTCGAGATGGTTTGTGGGTCCGCAAGTAAGGCAAACAGGTCGCCAAAGGCTTGGGCCGCGTCATCAGACACCGTGAGGGCGGTGGCCATGGCGGCCGTGCCGCCGGATTTGAAGGGGGAAGACGAAATTTAGGTTTCGTGATTCACACCGTGACTGTGTGTAAATCGCACACACATAGTGAGATTTGGTTTGCAATGATATTTATTGTTTTTCATGTTATTAGTTTTTCTTATTAGATTTTTTTTTATCTATACGTGTATGTGTTCGTTGCTAGGTCATTAAATTGATAACTGGAATGTTTTGATCAACAATGGAATGATTCTATTTTTCGTCTATTTGTTTGCTATAACTTTTTTATTTGGATGTTTTATTAAAATAATTTCGTGCGATTTTAAGATTAAGAATTAATTACCAATCACCTCATATTTTTTTGCGTTTTAGTTCCACTATCCTTCTATTAATTAAAATAGATTATTATCGAAAATAAAAACATGACAATCAATTAACTCGATTTTTTGTTTTACAGAATTTTTATTTTGCATCTAATGATTTGGTGATATAATTCTTCACTATATATCAATCTTACCGTTTATACTGATTTATTTGCTAAAGAATTTGTGTTTGTTTAATTATTTCTGTTGCAAGTAATACTTATTAAAATTGCAGATCCATTTTATTTAAAGTATACTTATAATATTTTTTTATATCTGTATTTCATACTAGATTCTTATTATTTTTTTTTGAGGATTTCTGTTTTGTAGGTTCTTATTTTATATCTAATGATCTGGTAAAATAATTTTTCATAGTATATCAATCTTATAGTCAAATTGATTTATTTGATTGCTACACAATTTATGTTGGTTTAATGGTTTCTTTTACAAACAATACTTATTAAAATTGTAGTTCTTATAGTTCATTGATTTATTTTATTGCTACACAATTTCTGTTGGTTTAATGGTTTCTTTTGCAGGTAATATTCACTAAAATTGCAAACTATTTTATTTAAGGTATACTATATTATTTTCTTGATATTTGTTCCATACAAGATTCTTAATCTCTATAAATATACGTATGTTATATCTGAGGAAGAATGTTAAATACCTTTGTTAAATAACATGAAAATTATCGAAGATATCGTCTTCCAAAAATTTAAAATCATAAGCTTTATGTTATTTGTATATTTGTATTTCATACAAGATGCCTACATTTTTTATTGTAAAAAAATAATTTAATATGAAAACTTACATAATCATGCATTAGACGTGTTCAACTATTAACTGAAAGTTTTATTTGAATTTTCCAACCACGACAAATATTCTTATTTTATATTAACTTTAAATATTCGGAGAGATTAATACTTTCTCTATTAAAAAAAAGTCATCAATAAAAAATATATCATCTCTACAGAATTAAAAAATATTTTAATATGAACACTTACATAACCGTGAATCAGACGGGTTCAGTTACTAACCTAAACTTTTATTTGAATTTTCCAATCACGACAAATATTCTTATTTTATATTAACTTTAAATGTTCTGAGAGATTAATATTTTCTCTATTAAAAAAAGTCATCAATAAAAATATCATCTTTTCAGAATTAAAAAATATTTTAATATGAACAATTACATAACAGTGCATCGCTCCAATTTTAATATGTTCATATTTTAATATGAACAAGTACATAACCAAAGAAAAATTATGCACACTCCGATTTCTTTTTAATCATTTGTCCTTTATATTTAAAAATGTTGCATACCTAAAAATTTTGCACACTCTTAAAAATAATCTGCACGCCCTTAAAAAAACAATTCGGCACACCCGTAGAAAATTTTCTACACACCCGACATTACAGCAACCGGTTCGCAAAACCCAAAATAATGTCATCTTAAATGTGTTCAAACATTAAAATAAATCTACAAAAAAATATATAAAAAGTGTCCTTTCAAAAAAAATTACAGAAAAATTACAAAAAAAAATAAAAAATACAAACGGTGTATGACTGAATTCCTTCATCACCAAATCGTCACCTGCAACAAATCATCATCCTATAGTAAATCTTAGACATGTATATTTCTTAATCAGAAAAGCATAAATGATTTCCGAAGTCCTTTCACAAACACAATTTCTTACGCTGCAGAAAAAAAAAAGAATACAAAAAAAAAAAAAAAACCAACACCACATAATAACAAAATTAATAGGAACAAAGATACACTAAGCACCAAACATCTCTCTACCCCTAGTATACAACAAAAATCATTAATTGAGGTCAAATTGCTTACGTCCAAATCCCCAATTTTTGGGCGCAACACTGTAACACTGTAGGGTAACCCCATAACTAATCTCCGTCTCCTCCACCACAGTTCCATTATCCTCCACCCCATTCCCCAAAATTGCCCTCCTTCATCACCTAACGTTCCTCAATAACATTATCCTCCACCTTAAACCTAGCTAGTTCCCAATCACAATCGTTTATCAGGACCAAAACTCCTGGTCTGCTGCATACAGAACAGAGTTAGTTATTAAAGGCCCGCCCGAGGCCCGCCTAAGGCGCTAGGCACTTGGGGCGCCAGCCACCTCGCCTGCCCTAGGTCTAGGTGATTGAGAATTTCTGGGCGCTAGCCCGGGAGCGCCTTTCGGTGCCTCGACTCGGGGCGCAAGGCGCGCCTAAGGCATGTCTTGCATACATGTTATAAATATGTTATTTTTTACTATTTGTTTAAAATAAAAAATATTTTTTTATGTGTCCAATAATATCAGAATAATAAAAAAATATTTCTAAAGTCTTAATATTTAAGTTAATCGTGAATCTAGGGTTTCATTTCACCTTTAAAAAAAATTTGCAAACACTTCTTCTTCTCTTTTCCTCCGCTCACGCCCAAGCCCAACCCACCCGCCACCGTCACGCCGTCCAGCCACCGGCGTCCGTCCACGTCCGCCGTCGTCCAGCGGCCATCTGGTCCAGGTTAGTTTTTTTTTTTTCTTTTTTCTCTCTTTTTCGTTTTATGATTTCTGCGACTTCTATCCTTCTTTATTTATTTTCTCGATAACTAGTTTCTGGTGGTTGATAGCTTCATATGCAATTGTTTTTTATTTTTTTTAATTATATATTACACTCATTAGTAACATTACAGTTTGTTGGTAATTGTTGGTTTACAAGTTACAACTAACAACTTGATATGCAATTGTTTTTTTAACAACTTGTTGGTACTTGTTTTGTTTTTTTAGTTTGTTGGTTGTTCATTGAGAATTTGAGATGGAGGAGAGTGGTGCCAGTAGTGCTCCTGTGGCTGATCTAACTCCAATTGCCTATCCGTCCAATGATCCGGCATGGAAGTATTTCAAAATGATTACACCCAAAAACACGAATGATTTACAATTGATTTTGTGATAAAATATATAGAGCAGGCGTCTACCGTGAAAAACAACATCTTGTTAGAGGATTTAGAAATGCTAGTATGTGCACCATGTGCCTCCCTGATGTACGCCAAGAGATAAAAACTTTCATGGAAGGAAAGAAGACTATGTCTAAGGATTCAAACCATATATCCGACAACTATGAATATGATGGTCAAGAATCTCAAGATTATGTGGAACCTAGAAACTCTATGAGCATGCCTTTGCAAAACAAGAGAAAAAACAAGGTCACATGGACATGTGTGTTAAAAATCCTGGCGGAAGTGGATTGAAAGAGAGACAGACGACGATGAATGAAGCATATAATAAGGATTTGAGGGAGAGAGGTATAACGGGTGTAGCTAATTGGATGTATGATGCAACAATTCCTTTCAATGTTGTTAACTACCCTAGTTTTCAACAGATGTTTGACCTTGCATGTCAACATGGACCCGGTTTCAGGGCTCCTAGTTTTCACGAGGTACAGGTTACTTGTTTAAGCAAGGCCGTTGATCAAGTTAACAAAAATTACATTGCATCTCTTTGAGCGGATTGGAAGAACTATGGATGTAGTTTGATGGTTGATGGTTGGACGGATATGAGGCAAAGGACATTGCTTAACTTTTTGGTTAACCCTCCTAAAGGCTCAATTTTCATTGAGTCCATTAATGCTTCTGAGTATGCAAAGATGGGTGAGAAATTGGCTGAGTTGATTGATGGAAATTATAGTGAAGACTGGTATAGAAGAAGACATCATCCAAGTCATCACAGACAATGCAGCCAACATGGTCCTTGCTGGTAAGAAAGTTACCAAGAATTTATTCACACTTCTTGAGATTGAAAGGTAGATTTATTTGTTCAAGTGTATTTTAACTTTTTATAATTTTTGCAGGAAAGATATTGCCAAAAAAGAGGACAAACCTATATTGGGCTCCTTGTGCAGCACACTGCATAGATTTGATGTTGAAAGACATCGAAAAAATACCTGAAATGAAAGAAACATTGAAGAAAGCAATGAGTATGACTGCTTACGTGGATGTTCACCCTGGAGTAGTGCATATGATGAGGACTTTCACTAAAGAAATGGAGCTTTGTTGGGCTGGAGTAACTAGATTTGCTACTGCATTTCTCACTCTACAGAGGATGCTAAAGTTGAAGGATGCCTTGAAGAACATGTTCACTTCCGAAGAATGGGCACAATCTAAATGGTCCAACAAAGTTGATGGTGTTGGAATATAGAGGCATTTAAACACGTAATACATGCGCAACGGAATAAAATAGTTCATCAACAACGAACAGTTAATTGCATAAACAAGTGCGATTAATCATAACAAGAAATCTTACAGTAATTCGATAGTAGATTTCTCAACTATGGTATCCACGTAATCCCCATAGACAGATTTGCACAGATCTGCCAGTGTTGAATCTGAGACGGAATTTGCTAGGAAAATTCTTATTCTAGATTTTATGGAGAAACTAGGTTTTCTTGTTGTAGTAAATAATGAATCCCGGGATGTCATATATATAGGGAGAGATTGGCTTAAATCTTAAGCAATCTTTATTAGGAAGATAATTTCTAATCTTGCATAACAAATCTCAAATATATGTTTTCCCTACGGATATTTTCCTACAATAATATTCCATAATATTATTTGGGATTCCTATTTAATTATATCTAATTTAATTAAATAGTAATAATAATTAATTCTAAATTAATATATTATTAATTCTCCATAAATTAAATACTAAATCTAATTTAATACTTAATTAACCAACTATAATCCGTACACGGGAGTTACTTGTTGTGTGACCCATAGGCCCTCATATATCGAGCGATTAATCAAACTAACGGTCTTAATTGAACCCTAGATAATAAATCAGACATTCTCAATATATGAGGTACGTTGCGAGAGACGTGCAACTACCTGTAACTGTAACATGGGCTATTACGATTTCCTCCTTTCATTCACAAATACTCGATTAGTCTTGAACATGATGAAGTGTCTATTCAAATAACTTAATTACTTTATCTCCAATCACTAATTGATCACTTATGTCACACTTGGCCACAAAGTCCAAGTTGACGTGCATTGGCCAATGACTTTGATCCAATTATGATGAGAATGTGAGTATTCTCTCTAAATCCACTTTGAGGAATGAATCCTTTTCTTGGCTCAATTACCTCGCACATGCACTTCGTGATGAACCCAACCCAAGTCATATCTACCCATGGAAGGGTGCAAGCGTTGGTCATGGTCAAAGTTCATCACTCCACACATGTCGTGCGTATTGACCTCAAGTCAAAGGAGTATCGCATCACTCCCAATAATCGAGACACCCATAGACACATATAGTGGAACTAAATCAAACGGTTGCTCGGATGGGTATACCAATACCCTCTAAGGTATATGTGCATCCATCATGAGATACCTAGTATCTCGCAGTAAGTGAGATCTTACTACACTCTCTATGAGTGTGATGCAGATCGCACACCAATCTCCATTGCATCATCAATATCCCATTCTTGATGATCCTTGATCGGGGCTATTTGAGAATCACGCTTAAGTCATCTGAGCTTTCACACATTCAATGACAACAGTGATTCAAGGGAACACAGATAAGAACAAATGCAAACAATCAAACATAATATTCTAATAAGTGTAATGCCATACATTTAATATTAAATAAATAATAATATTAAACCAACACTGAATATTATCTTAGGATTATGTCCATACAAAGGATTGTCTCCAGGACACTAACACTAACAGATGGTAAGAAGGAGACCACAATAATTTTGTCTCCAAGATTTTGGAGAAGTGTCACACACATCCTCAAGATATATGCCCCCTTTGTTCGTGTTTTGAGGTTAGGGCAATGGGCTATATTTATGAGGCCATGGATCGTGCCAAGGAAGCAATCATGGATGCATTTTCCAAAAAAGGAGGACTACAAGAAAGCATTTGCTATAACTGATGAAAGGTGGGAGGATCAACTGTTGGGGAATGAGTTGCACATATCTATTCGGGGTGAATATTTAAATACACATTTAATTCATTAATTATTACTAGCATGAATTAATCCTATATTAATTCAAATAATAATTACAACAACATATCATGCATATAAAAAGCCACGTAAAACCTACGCATGCGGAATCTACGGGTTTACGTGAACGTACCTCTCGGGATGGCAGTGGCTTTGGTCGGACGGACTAACCAAAAGGACTTCCCAAGTATTCCCTTAGCCCTTGCTCGACAATCCGGTGGAAGGATACTCGCGAACAATTAACAAAAGGAAAAAAATAAACTTTGTTGCACCACTTATGTGGATTTGCTAATATTTCCAGCACATGGAATTGTACTTGGGAATGAACTAATCATTCCCTATTTATAGGAGAGGGAGTGGTCGAATTTCTTATAGAAAATCAATGTGGGAAAAGACTTTTCTTGGTCACCAAGAAATCTTGAATATATCTCCTATATTCTTTTTCCCATAATTAAAATATTCCACAAAAATCCCACCTCCTCAACAATATGGATATTTTCGAAAATTTAATGATGCAAGAATCCAAGATTTGGATCTTCTTGAATTTATGAGATATTCTTGTATTTCAAGAAATACATATCTTCCATAATATCTTTTCAAGAAAATCAAGAAAATCTTTCTTGCTCATCATATTTTCTATTTTTTCAAAAATTACTATATAGATAAGCTAGTGGGAGATTTCTTGAATTTAATGAGATAATCTTGTATTCCAAGAATACATATCTTCATTCCATAACAAAATTCAAAGAAAATCTTTCTCCCAACATATCTATAAATTTCGAAATTTTGGTTGGAAAATTAAGCAACAATATTTATTTTATTTTAATCACCTTTTTTCAGTTATTGGACTATTTGTTGGGCTACTCAGGGGGCCTTTAGGAGAATTAAGATTGGACCTTCTAATGGATCTTGAATATCTAATATTGAGCCACAATATAATTCAAGCCCATAAATATTAATTAATCCCACTACATAATTAATATTGCACTATCCATTTTAACCCATATTACGGTCAATATGGCTCCCCCATTATTTTCCTCGTGTTTAAGATTATCTAGCCCATTAATTAATTCAAGCCACCAAATAGCTTTCCGTTAATTAATATATTTTGTCCTTGGTCGAGAAACGGTTCAACATTATTATCCATACCTAAACTAATTCCACTTGCAAGATTTGGTATGATAAAACTTATGAACCTCCCAAGGGCAAATCAATCAAGCAAGTTTGCTTGCACACGATTCTTCGATTTAAATCTTAGCAATCACATGTGACCAATAATATTGCCCAAGATAAAAAAGTATTGAATCTCTCGATTAAGCTACCCATGATAAGTCAAAGCAATAGTTACCAATCCCACGTGATCCTATTTAAGGGATTTAATGTTAAGAAACAACGAACCACCGAGGTCTAATTCTTCCTTGTTCGGTTAAGAATTTATCCTCCTCAGAGGTCCTATTCAACAAGATCGATCATGCACTAGTGTAATCTCTTGGTCAAGACAAACCAATCGAGCCTTACACCTCAACCTTTCGCAATGGTTGTTCATTTCCATCTAGGTCGTGAATGGCGTACTTTTTTAGTTACAAGGGACCTATTAATTTAATCTTACGTGATCCGGTATCACTAAATTAACTCTGATGTAACACGTCTTAATTATTGAAACATTATGCATTAAACATATGTAACATTCAATCATATTTAAAGCATCAGTGATAAACAATTTATTTCAGTAAATAAGTCTGGAAATTCAGTTTCGATTATACAAAGTAAAAAGCATACTTTTCAGTATAATCCCAACATCAACTCCATAAACCTTTGCACGCAGATGGGTATTTCTTTATTCCCGAGTTCTTTTATAAAAGTGAACATGTAGATAAAGAAGTGAGCAAAGAATTTTATGCGGTCATGATGATATTACTCCCTGGAGTCTTCTGAGCAAGATAAAATTAGCGTAGATCTTGATGCATATAGAAAAGCAGATGGTGAATTTGGGCTACCTCTTGCAGTTAGACAAAGAGCAGCGGTAGCTCCGACTGTATGGTGGGCAAATTTTGGGGCATCTAAACGCAGATGGTGAATTTGGGCTACCTCTTGCAGTTAGACAAAGAGCATCGGTAGCTCCGACTGTATGGTGGGCAAATTTTGGGGCTGATGCCCCTACTTTGCGGAAGCTTGCTATCAAAGTATTGAGTCTCACTTGTAGTTCTTCGGGTTGCGAACATAATTGGAGTATATTTGAAAATGTAAGTGCATCGTTTGTTTATTAATTGTTATTTATTAACTTATTATTATATATTGTATAACTAATATATTTTACTATATCCATGTGCATATTACTACAACTTTTGGTGTTTGTTAGATTCATGCCAAACAAAGAAATAGACTAGAGCAACAACGCCTGAATGACTTGGTCTTTATCAAGTATAATCGTGCTTTGAAGCGTCGGTATGACGCACGTGATCACATTGATCCTATCTCTTTGAGGGATATAGATGAAAGCAATGAGTGGTGGTTGGTCTAATGGAAGATGAAGATGAGTTGGTTCACCAAGGTGAAAATTTGAGTTGGGGTATTGCTATAGAAGCCATGGGAGTGTATAAGCCTGCGTATGATACTAGATCAAAGGGGGGAAAAGTCGCACCTAAAGGTCCTAACCAAGTTGAGAAGAGCAAAGAGTCGAAGGGCAAGGGCAAGGGCAAGGGTGTGAGTGTGAGAGGATTATCTTTTAGCGGCCTTAGAGATGAAGATGAAATTGAATTTAACATAAAAGGTGAAGATGTGTAGGAAGAAGAATTTCGTGAGGACGATCCACGTTATGTTGAGGAAGAGGAGGAGGAGGAGGAGGAGGAGGAGGAGGAGAGGAGTTTGCTTTTTATGAATTATTTGATGGAGATGATTAGTTTGATATTTATGTCTTTAATTTTGTGATTAAGCTGGATATTTAGTGTTTGTTATTATCGTACTTCTATGATTCAAAGTTTATGTCTTTACTCTTTATTCTGTGTGATTTATGTGTTTTTAACCTTCAACTAGTTAGTTAATTATATGTTAGTATGATTAACTTAGGTTTACTTTTATGGTTAGGTTTACTAAGAAATTTTCAAGGTTTTATGTGGGATGCAAGGTGTGCGCCTAAGGCGCCAGGTGCATCTTTGCGCCTTGCGCCCGTAACAACTATGATTACAGACATTGCGATTTCATGCTCAATTCGCATGCTAAAAAAATGATCCCATCCTATTCAAATGAGTAAATATGAAATGCAACAATTGTTTCAGAAAGGAAGCTATGTGAAAGATCTACAGATAAATGGCTTGAATTACTTACACAGTATCTCCTTTCATAAACAGTTCAAGTCTTTCCTTGATTAAATTGGTACGAACCCGGGATAACAAGTTTTTCATGGTTAACTGCTGAGAAAACAAAACAAGCCAATTTTAGTTCAACGTACAGAAAGGAGGACTTACAGTTAACGAACAATTACTGGAAAGAGGCTTACCTTATTTTCTTCAGCTTGTGCCTCTACATTCACCTCATGGATCTTCACTGAATCACACAGAAGTTCCAGTCCGCCACTAGTATACAAAACATAGATCATCAAGTCTAAAACAGTATACATATGAAAAATACTTTCTCATAATTTCAAGTGCATTTGCTATAGGTTTAAAGACGAACAAAGAAGAAAAACTATGCAAAGATAAGTTCAGGAAATAACTTATGATTATGTCAATATTCACTTATTCACTATGCCACCTTAAACCCAAAATCAGCAATCTTAGTATTAAACCCACCATCTAACAGTATATTACTTGGCTTAATATCCCCATGAATAATCGGTGGATCGCAATACTGATGCAAATACTCCAACCCTCTAGCAATACTAACAGCAACCATAAATCTACTATCCCAATTCCTGAACTCCTCACTCTTTTTAAGAAATAAACAATCTTGCAAGCTACCATTTTCCATAAGCTCATAAACTAAAATCATCCTACACTTCTTAGGGTTTGACGAAAAACCCATTATAGAAATAACGTACTTACAGTCAATCTTCGACGAAAAAAGTAGATCATTCTAAAATTCACTCTCGCCCTGCAAAGACCTAGCATCCATCGCCTTCACAGCCGCGTGGGAGAATGTAAAGACCGAGACTTTACGGTGGAGCTCGGCACGGTAGACCGAGCCGAATCCGCCCTGGGGGAGGCGGAGTGAAAAGAATTATACACATGCAGCACGTGAAGGTCACAAGAGAGGAGCATGCAGTGCAAGTGACAGTGGTGCATTGGTGTATGGAAAGGACGACAACATGGGATTGGACCCCATAGCAACTATTCGGGATAAAATAAAATGAGCTAGGGTTCCTAGGGTTAGGAATATTCCCTATGATTTCATTAGCTGTAGTTTTGTCTTTACTTGTGTAGCCAATAGGAGTAATTTTTGTGGTTGTGTACTGACTCAATGTAGCAGCCTTATAAATACAGTTGTGATAAAGACGTTTGAATCAATGAAAAAAAGGTAATCCCTATTGAGCTAAAACCTGCCTTTGCCTTCTTTCTTGCTGAAATTTTCAAGCTATGTTTATGTTAATTTTCTTTTCATGGTATCAGAGCTCCAGGTTAATTCTGGAGTCTCTATGTCATTTCCTATATTTGTTTAAAGTCTATTTTCCCATCATAAATGGCTTCATCATCTGCAAATACCACCTCGGGTGAAGGGACGATTGTTTTAACCTCAAGTCCCTATCTCCCTCATACTAAGTTGATATCTGTAAAGCTTACATAAGACAACTATCTTATTTGGAAACATCAAGTCATCTCTACTCTTAAAGGTTTTGGATTGGATGGGTTTATAACTGGAAAGAAAGAATGCCCTCCACAGTTCATCACCAACACCACAGAAGCAGAAGCAGGAGAAGTTACTCAGGGAACCACTCTAACTCCTGAGCATGCTAATTGGATCCAGCAAGATCAGCTGCTAGTAAGTTGGTTGTTAATTTCTCTAACTGAAAGTTTGCTAATTAGCACAGTTGGGTTGAACACTTCGAATGATATATGGAAGAGCCTAGAAATGGGCTTTGCAAGTCAATCAAGGGCAAAGATTATGCAGTACAAGGCTCAACTTCAAGGCATAAGAAAGGGATCCACAAGTATGAGAGAATACTTGAACAAGATAAAAGGATGTTGTGATATCTTGAATGCCTCTGGGCATAAGATCACAGATGAAGACCATATGTTGTACATCTTATCAGGCTTAGGTGCTGAGTACAACCCAGTAATGGTTTCTGTATCTTCAAGACTTGAACCCGTCTCTATTGGAGATGTGAGTTCTTTACTGCTGAGCTTTGAAGCCAGACTTGAGAGCTCCAATCAATCCAACTTCAGTGCAGATGGATCTTCACCTACTGTGAATCTAACTACAGGAAATGGGAAAAATCATTTCAACAAAGGAAAGCCACCAACCAACAACAACAATGGCATGTCCAATGGAAATAGGGGAGGAAGAAGTCCATTCAGAGGTGGTGGCAGAGGAAGAGGTGGAAGAAACAATGGACCAAAATGTAAAATCTGCTATAGAAATAACCACACAACTGAAAAATGTTTCTATAGACAAGATTTGAACTATGTTCCACCATCCTTCAACAACCAAAGCACTAACAGGAGCTTCTCACCTAGTGTGAATATGGCAAACTATGATGCTTCAGGGGGGTTGAATGATAGCAGTTGGTACCCAGACTCTGGAGCAAACATCCATGTCACCTTTGACTTGAACAATTTGAGCATTGGGAATGAGTATCAAGGGTCAGAAAGGATTCACATGGGAAATGACACAGGTTTGAACATTTTACATTTTGGTAATTCTACATTAGTTGATCCTATTACTCATGATTCCAATTCTTTTCTTCTTAAAAACCTTCTTCATGTCCCCAATATCAAGAAAAATCTCATAAGTGTTTCTCAGTTTGGATCTGATAATAATGTTTATTTTGAATTTCACTCAAACTATTGTGTTGTGAAGGACAAGGACACTAGCAAGATCCTTCTTCAAGAAACTCTTGAGCATGGCCTTTACAAGTTTAGCTTAACTTGTAAATCTGAGAACTCCACTCAACCTCTATCCACTAATTCATCTTTTCCAGCTTTGGTCAACTCTGCAGAGAGCAAGAAACACATACCTCTCACTTGGCATCATAAACTAGGACATGCTTCTTTGCCTATCACAAAGAAAACTTTAGATTCTTGTCAGATTCCTTATGTAAATGATATTACTGCAAGTGTCTACTCATCTTGTATGAAGGCCAAGAGCCACAAGCTTTCTTTTTCTGAATCTAATTTCGTTTACTCTACTCCTCTTGAATTGATTCATTCTGATCTATGGGGGCCCTCTCCTATAAAATCTGTCAATGGATATCTTTATCATGTGAGTTTTATTGATGCCTCTACAAGATATACTTTGATTTACCTGTTGAAACAAAAATCTGATGTGAAAGAAGCCTTTATCCATTTCAAAAATCTTGTAGAAAATCAATATAATACTAAGATCAAAACTTTACAAAGTGATGGAGGAACCGAGTTTAAACCATTAACACCCATATTTTCTGCTTCTGGTATCCATCATAAAATGTCTTGTCCATATACCCCTGAACAAAATGGTACAGCGAAAAGGAAACATAGACACATAGTTGAGCAGTCTATTGCTATCCTTTCTCAATCTCATGTCCCTATTAAATTTTGGGATGGTGCTTTTCTATCTAGTGTCTACATTATTAATAAAACACCATCTGCTTCTTTGGGATATAAAAGTCCCATTGAACTTCTCACTGGAAAGAAACCAGATTATCACGCTCTCAAAACCTTTGGTTGTAGATGTTATCCTCATCTTAGATCTTTCAATAAACACAAATTACAACCCAGGTCTCAAGAGGGTGTTTTCATTGGTTATAGCAACACTTACAAAGGCTACAAGGTCCTCATTCCAGGAAATAAAGTGGTTATATCAAGACATGTTGTCTTTGATTGAAACACTTTTCCATTTCTCAACCAAAAAGCTTCTTCATCTCATTCTTCCCAAGAACATAATATTCTTCATATATCACCTCCCATCCTCCAATCTGCCTCAGAAAGTAGCCCACCAGACCCTCCCGATAATCTGTCTTCTCCCTCATCTCCGCATAGTCCATCACATACATCACACTCTAATCATGAGGATTAATCTAATGTTCAATTACCTTATGTAAATGATGATAATTCTATCACCCTTTCTCCTGTTTCTCAAGATGATGCAGTTATTACAGGAGGTGTTCAAATTTTACAGCGACCATCTCATCCAATGGTGACGAGATCCAAGGCTGGAATCTTTAAACCCAAGGTGTTCTCTACATTTTTGTTACCTTCTGAACCAACAAATCATGTTGAAGCTTTGAAAGATCCAAATTGGAAGGCGGCTATGGAAACTGAGTATGGAGCTTTGATACGAAATGGAACTTGGGATCTCTGCATCCCTCCTCCCAATCAATCCATTATTGGTTGTAAATGGGTACACAAACTCAAAACCAATGCAGATGGATCAATATCAAGACAGAAGGCGAGGCTTGTAGCTAAGGGCTATACTCAAATTCCAGGTTTTGACTATACTCATACTTTCAGTCCAGTAGTAAAACCAGTCACTGTGAGAATCATCCTCACCATTGCTCTTGCATACAACTGGCCTCTTCATCAACTTGATATTGACAATGCCTTCCTTAATGGTGAAGTTGATAAAGACCTCTACATGATCCAACCCCCAGGTTTTGAGTTAGCAGGGGGACAAAATGTTGTTTGCAAGCTTAAGAGGTCTCTCTATGGATTGAAACAAGCCTCAAGAGCTTGGACATCTAAGTTATCTTTTGTGCTCAAGATACTTGGATTTTGGCCTTCCAAAGCTGATAACTCTCTCTATGTAAGACAAAGAGAGGGATCAACTATATTGATCCTTGCTTATGTTGATGATATGATCATCACTGGATCAAATCAGTCTCACATTCAAAGAATCATCACTGATCTTCATGGATTCTTCTTATTGAAAGATATGGGGAACTTGAGTTTCTTTCTTGGAGTCCAAATCATCAGAAATTCAGAGGGAATGTTTCTCAATCAACAGAAATATATCCGAGAACTACTTCAGAGAGCTGGAATGAATGAAGTTAAAGGTCTCAATACTCCCATGATTTCAGGAAATCATCTATCAAAATACGAAGGGCAACCTATCACGGATGCTTATCACTACAGAAGTATAGTTGGCGCTCTCCAATATGCTACTTTCACTAGACCTGACATTGCATTTGCAGTCAAAAAGGTGAGTCAATATATGCAAACACCCCTTGATACTCATTGGAAAGCAGTGAAGAGAATACTAAGGTATCTCTCTAACACTATTGATCATGGTCTTACCTATAGAGTTCAAAAATCTCTTGATATTATGGGGTTTGCTGATGCTGACTGGGAATCGGATGTGGATGATAGAAGATCAACCTCTGGTTATTGCATTTTTCTTGGAGGAAATGTGATTTCCTGGAGTGCCAAGAAACAACCAACTGTTGCAAGATCGAGTACGGAGGCTGAATACCGTAGTTTAGCCTATGCTACGTGTGAAATCACTTGGATTCAATCTTTGCTATGTGAATTGAAGTTGCTTGGAAAGAAGATACCTACACTTTGGGTAGATAATCAAGGAGCAATCTCACTCTCAGCAAATCCAGTTTACCATGCAAGAACAAAACATGTTGAACTTGATTTGCATTTTGTTAGAGAAAAGATAAGCAGAAGAGAAATACAAAATATGCATGTGCCGAGCATTGATCAAATAGCTGATGCATTGACCAAGCCTCTTTCTGGACAATTCTTCAACCGCCTCAAAGTAAAGTTAAGAGTTCTTCCTCAAGGCAGCATCGAATTGAGAGGGGATGAAAAGAATTATACACATGCAGCACGTGAAGGTCACAAGAGAGGAGCATGCAGTGCACGTGACAGTGGTGCATTGGTGTATGGAAAGGACGACCACATGGGATTGGATCCCATAGCAACTATTCAGGATAAAATAAAATGAGCTAGGGTTCCTAGGGTTAGGGAATAGTCCCTATGATTTCATTAGCTGTAGTTTTGTCTTTACTTGTGTAGCCAATAGGAGTAATTTGTGTGGTTGTGTACTGACTCAATGTAGAAGCCCTATAAATACAGTTGTGATAAAGACGTTTGAATCAATGAAAAAAAGGTAATCCCTATTGAGCTAAAACCTGACTTTTCCTTCTTTCTTGCTGAAATTTTCAAGCTATGTTTATGTTAATTTCTTTTCACGGAGGGAGGGGGAGAAATTGGCGGTGGCGTGGAGTCGGATGGTTGTGGGTGCGGCTCAGAGAGAGAGATATTCCAGGGTTTGGGGTGGGAGGGGGGCGGCGTGGAGTGGAATTATTTTTTTGGAAATGAAGAAATGGTAGGGTGTGATTGGGGTTATGGGCATTCGGATTGTATTTTCAATTTTGAAATAATTGCTGAAATTGAGTTATAATGTGAGGAGGGGTATAATTGTCCAATTTTGCACCTAAAAGTATTACTAAAAAGTGCTAGGACCTAATAGTAATACCTCATGTAAAATAACACTTTTCAGTAATTTTTCCTATCTAAAAATTGCAATTCTTAGAAATCAACATATTTGGAAAGTCGAAATTGAAAACAAGATCTTCAAGAGAGAGAATTCAAAACCTTCCGAATCATTCTCGATCTTTTTCCTATTAGAAAAATAAAATAAAAATAATAATAATAACTCATGATCTTTCCTTAATTAAACGGTTTAGTATTCAATATTTAACAAACCAACTAACTAAGTCTCTTGATTCCTAAATGTATTAAACAATTTAAATCAAAATCTAAACAACCATGATTGCCAGATATTTATTCCATATCTAAACAAGACCGAACCCTAGTCTAATCCAAAATCAAGTAACGTTATAAACATTATAGCCCAAACCCTCAAATCCAATATTATTTCCATCTCTCAATTAAACCTACATACATCAAAAAGTTCACTCAAGTCCTCAAATCCAATATTATTTCCATCTCTCAATTAAACCTACGTACATTAAAAAGTTCTCTCAAGTCTCTTACATGGAAGGAGTTATTCCCTACCGCCATGAGTTCGAATGAAAAGCCACACTCGTAACCCCCACCGACGTCGTCGTGCAGCCGCCCTCGTTCCGCTTAATCGTGTTGATATTATCATGCGAATTCACTATCTCGCGTTGGATAATACAAGACGAAGATATGACGAAAAACCTCATTTCGGAGCATCAAGAGCCCCTGATGAGCCCATTCGTAATCGGCCTGATAAGTGTTTGGGACATATACTCGTACAAGAAAGCATTCAAGATCATCCATGAAAGCATCAAAGAATGGTCTGGTGCATGTTGTCATTCCAAGAGTTTTATCAAATAAACGTTGGAGCATTGTCAGGATGCGGTTGAATCGATGGCGGAAAGCGATAGCCATGTGGTTGTTCACATGCACATGACGGCCAAACTACGTCAATTATTTGAGGCATCACGTGATTACATCGGTGATGTTGCAGGTGATTCTTTGTCGGAGATTTGCACGGTGTGTTTGGAGGAATTATCCGATCAAAGTCACAGAGGAGTTATTACGAAGTTTCCATGTTCACATGTCTTTCATCAAGATTGTATCGAAAAGTGGGGTGATGTTAGTCGTTTTTCCCCTAACTGCCACTTTGAGATGTCAACAACAATATAAATCGCATGAATCCTGGTGTGTATGATTTAAGGTTTCTTGTTTATATATTCATATAGATCGCATAAATCCAGATGTGTATGATTTAAGGTTTCTTGTTTATATATTCATGTGGCGGTTTTGTAATTTTCTTTCTTCTTTTTACCAGTGTCTTGAATTTTAGTATGTATGTGATAATTGTCATTTGATATATACAATCTCTTTATATGAAATCCAGGTTTTCTTGTATATATAATTGTGCTGCGTTTCTGCGATTATCTTTCTTTTTCCGCAAGTGTCTTGGATCTTAATATGAACTAACTAATGTTTCATTTCTTAAAGAATTGTGCCATAAAAAGAACCTTTTGCACGGTATGTTTGGAGTATTTTTTTTTATCAAGGTGGAGGATGAGTTATTATGAGGTTGCTGTATTTGCATGTTTTCTATCAAGATTCTTTTGCCCTAACTGCCATTTTGAGATGCTAACAACAATATAGATGCAAGATCCGCCGAGCGTTTTACGGGAGGCAACCCGTATCGTGCTCTTTTTTTCTGTGCATATTTGTATTTTAGTTGCTTGTGGATAAACAACATTGTTGGGAAATTTGTAGTTTCGATGGAAGTTCCAAAACAGATAATGTAATAGGACCAGTCAGACCTGTTAGCTGACTGATGATATAGATTAGCAGATAAGATGACCAGCTGAAATGTATAGACAGCTGAAGTAACAGTTAGGTCACATATTGAAGGGGAACTCAATATGTATAGGTTAAGTCTTGAAGATCAGAAGATCAGCTAACTTGAAGATCAGATATGCTGAAGATCTGATGATTGAAGCAGATAAGCCAAGAAGCAGATATGCTGAAGATCTGATGGCTGAAGCAGATATGCTGAAGAGCTCAAGACAGAAGACCATCCAGAAGACCTACATCAGATGACTACAAGGAAAGGTCAGTAAGTTGTGCTAAGACAACTTACGAGCAGAAGACCTAAATCAGGTAGACAAATCAGTGGACAACTGATCTGTGTCAGCTCCATCAGATAACTACCTTCATGTTATCCTGTACGAGGAATGTTTTCTGACAAGAAGAATGTCAACATTGTTGCTTATTCAAGTGCTGCGAATCGTACTTGATAGTCAATGAGAAGATGACAACGCACGTACGGAGTACTGACTGTCTGCAGAAAAGTAGTTCAGTGTCAAACGGCTAGAAAGGACAACCTTGCATGCTTTCGGCCATGCCGTCCCTGAAGCACGTCAAATCCGCCTGCAGACCTACCTAAAATAGACCGAAATTCGAATTGCTCTCCAACGGCTAGTTCGATTTCGTGCCTATAAATATGAGATCAAACCTTCATAGTAAGGTTACGCAAATAATACTCAAGATCAAGCTCTCAAGATTTCCGCACGAAGAACACAATTCAAGATTTATTCTTAAGTGTTCATCCCATAGTTCTTAGCATAGAATACTTATCCTCTAACTTTAGGCTACTTAAAAGATAGGATAGTATTCCAGTTGGAACAACACAAATCTTATACCCAAACAAAAGTTAGATTAAGTTTGTTATAGCAAGATTTCTGTCTAGGGTTTCTAGATCAGATTTCTGGGATTGGTTGAGTGAGAACTCCTGAAACATCTGTTGGACTAACATATTAAACTAAGTCCAGTTGGTTAAGTTGGTGCCCCTGCTGATAGGGAAGAGTGGACGTAGGACAAGTTGTCCGAACCACTATAAATCTGTGTGCCTTTACTTTGCTTTACACTTACATGCACACTACTCTTGTTATCTGCATGCATATTCTGTACCTGGATCAGATTAGCATCAAGCTACTGATCTGATCAGTTTGACACATTTGTCATCTGATCTACACCAGATTGGTCAGAATCCTTATTTGGGTAAAACTGGTTTTCACAAGGGTTAACTAATCTTCTGCACCATCAGTTAAAATGATAGACGCCAAACTGATTTGCTTGACAAATCGGTAAGTCGGATATCAGTCCGAACTGATTCACATCGCACTCTGATCAGACATACGTGCAAATCACATCTGATCCACGAAAAGTTTTGAAGTTTATTCACCCCTCCCCTCTAGACTTCAACCCTTACTGAAACCCGTTCGGGACCTACAACAACATATTAAGAGGGGAGGAGGGGTGCGTGGAGAATTTAAGTGCAATGATGAGTCGAGAGTTATTTGTTAAAAGGATGTGATATTATTGTTTTATGGTGAACTGTGGAATATCCTGGTTAAATTAGCTTTGTTTGATGAATGCGGAGCTTGTGAGTAGATGAAAGTTATCATAAGGGTCCGATTGAGTTTGAGATAGTGATTTTCCAATTTTAATTTCCTCGTATCTAAATTTTAACAGATGTATATTTGAACTTTGGCAGTATAATACATTGTAGAAGCAAAATTCAAGTTTTAATCATTACTTAATGCTTTACCTTTTGGATATATAAAATGCAATATGTATATATACGTTTTAACACTTGCAGATGTAATATTTTATATGTGTCAGTGTACTAGTGTAGCCATAAACATAACTTTTATTTTGAATGAATTAGTCCCTCAATCAGCATTATTATTTGTTAATCCGCAATATGCGGAAGTGTGAAATCAGCGTATACTTTTGGACTACATGCTGTGAAATTAACTAGGTTTTGTATGTAGCGATAAAAAAAACAAGGTCTTGTATGCCCTAGGTGCACCGTGTATTTTAGAAACTTAAAGTCTTTTACTTTGTATATTAAGAACATCATATTCATAATGCAACAATTACATGTTGCGAGTAATAGAAAAAAACTGGATGACAATCATTAAGTTCTAATCTAAAATCAAAGGGTAAGTCTAACACATAAGTCCCCACACGTTCAGGAGCAACTCTTGTTCCGTTCCCACGTGTAAGACGACTTCACCCGCCCTAACTGCCCTATGACACATGAGCCCTTTCACATTAGTGCAAATGTGAGAGCTAAATCCAGTATCCAATACCAAGCATTTAGCGCTATTAGTGGACATGTTTATCTTAATAACAAACATACATGTTCCAGTGCTAGAAGCACCTAGTGCATTCCTTTTAGCAACTAAAACCTCATAGTCCTTCTTCTAGTGCTCTCTTCTACTTATAGTAGAGGCACACATCCTTGTCTACCTGCTCCTTCCTTTGAACACCATCTTGATGATAGTGAACTCAAAAGTCTTGAGCACATTGTGAAGTTCAGGCATGATCGCATTCGTCTTATTCATATTGTAGTTCACAATGAAGCTAAAATATAAATACGAAAGTGACAGGAGGATAGCTTAAATGAAAACGTTGGTCTTTTAGCTCAAAGCCTAAATTACCAAGTTTATCAATTAGGCCTATCATCTTAAGCACAGGATGTGAAATCTTCTCTTCTTTAGCTAACCGGCATTTGAACAGATCTCTCACCACTTCATAAATCTCATAACGAGATTCAGAATCAAAGAGATCCTTCAGATGCTTGAGCATTGAGAAGGGACCCATTTCCTCACGTTGCCTATGTATATCGGGAGTCATGCCGAGCAACATCACACACTGAACCTGGGAAGCATCCTCTTGATGCTTCCTCTGAGCTGCTACGTCAAACGTGGCTGCCTCAGAGAACCAGCTGTAGGACAGGGATTGGCGTGTCCAACACGTACTCAATCTTTTCTTGCCTTAGCACCAAACACATATTTCGGTGTCAGTCCAGAAAATTTAGCCTAGCCAATTTAGTTTGTTTCCAAGACACATCTCAATAACAGTTATACATTTCAATTAATCAAGAGAAATAAAATAAAACGAAAATTAAACACATAACTCCTATGATCAATATTCAGCAATCAAAATAAACGTGGCCTTTTAAGTTTATTTAGTCTCCATTATTTTCACATATTCAACAACCTCATTGGAAGAATACGAATTTATATCCAATATAAATCATAATGGACTAGGATCCACATTTCTACTATCATGATCCCTGCTTTGGCTGAATATCACAATAGCAAAACTGGTAGGTCTCCAAACCAATTGCAAAATTTGCAATTCCTAGTTGATTAAACCCAGTTTAATCGGATGTCCCTTAACTTTCGTTTCCCTGCTTTGGCTGAATAAATAAAGTTAAGTTGGTTTACAACAATCAAGCGGCGACACTACGTGTCCCTATAAAAGTCGTTTTGCATGTAGATCCGAGCAAAATACTTTGGTCTTAAATACCCATTGGAACGAAATCCCCGGTTTACTTTTAATTTCGATGGAAGACATCGTTTCAATTTAATGAAAAACCATATTTTAGTGAGCAACATTTTAAAGGTGGGGTATTAATTGTTTAATCGAAATCCAACATGTTAATCTACATCACATTTGAACAATTATTGAGCGCCGCCTACCCAAACATGATTTCTTACGGACTAACACTTATATGGGCGTCGTCTACCCAAACAATAATACGGTCCGACAATTATTGGGTGTCGTCTACCCAAACAATTATAATGCGGACTATAAATGCGTTAGCGAATTATTAAATTAGTTAAGCAAGTGGGATTTTAATAATTCATTAAACTTTATCAAATTAAATTTTCAAAATCCAATTTTAAAATTAAATCAATAAAATATTAATTTCAATTATTAAAATTTAATAATTAATCCATTCAATTATTAATTTTTCAACCAACACTTTCTTTAAAAAAATTTATAATCACCTTTAAAAGACAGATTCAAAAAAACGTTTAGCCTAATCCCAGGGGATTAAATTTTTTTTTTTTTTTTTTTAGCAGGGATTATTAGGCAATTTTTGGAAATTTGCAAACAGGGGCCTGGTGAGAATCAAATTCTCAAACCAAGCCCCCACCATTGAATCAAGGATGATCTGCTGGCGCCACATAGGAGTTCGACGCGGCTGTCTACTCCTGTGCGCCCCATCACAGCCTTCAAGGTTTTTTGTGAAACTCAAAAGCTGGGCTCACAGGCCACCTGCTTCCGTCCAGCAGCAGACGCCGTCGACCTCCCGCACCAGAGGAGAGGCGATCTGTGCCCATCAAATCCGCTCCACCACAAGGCGCAACAATTCGCCACAATCGCGAACGAACGAAATTCGACGCCGCTTTGAATTAATCGCAGCAGTTCGCCGCTGACTCGGCTCAATCGCAGTCAGATCGATGCCGCGCCGTATCGAACACGGCTTCGCCTTTTCGATCGTGATCGATGCCAAGCACCATCCCGAAGGAGCGCAGATCGTCGCCGCCTGAAGACTGTCGAAGCGGCCGATGATTTCCATCTGGTCCAGTGCTGTTTCTCACGGATTCGAAACCCAGAAACCCAAAAGATGATACCAGGCGGAACCCCAAAAGCAGAACGTGAGATTAAACTTATATTCAATTGTTGACCTAGTCAACACTTGTGGTCAAAAGAAAAAAGAAAACTGACCCCCAATTTGTTAAAACAATTTCACGCAAAGAATAAATTTTCTTTAGCAATTCATAGACTTAAAACGCATCTGACAAATTTCAGCAAGCAGTGCGATTATTTTCTCAATAAATTTGTCGTACTACTCGTACCGCATAACCGTGAAATACAATTTATCAATTAGCAATTAAATCAAGAGCCTTGAGCTATGATACCACGTTGGAATTTAGATGCACGTAAACACGTAATACATGCACAACGGAAATAAACAGTTCACCAACAACGAACAATTAATTCCATAATTAATTAATTCCATAATTAAATACAAGTAAACGTAAACAGAATTCTTACAGTAATTTGTATACCGTTTTCTCTACTATGATATCCACGTAATCCCCAATTACGGATTTGCACAGATTTGCCAGTGTTGAATCCCGAGATAAATTTGCTAGGAAAATTCTAACTCTAGATCTTATGGAGAAGAATGAATTAACGTTGTTTGTGAATTCATAAGAACTTGTATATATATAGGGGAGACCCAACTTAAATCTTAAACTAACCTGATTGGGAAATAAAATCCATAATCTTTATTTAAATAAATCTCTACGATTTATTTCCCTATATAAAATCTCTACGGATTTAATTCCTATGTATATCAAATCTCTACGGATTTGATTCCATATATATTAAATCCTATAATAATATTCCATATATTATTATTGGAAATCCTATTTAATTAAATTCAATTTAATTAAATATTAATTATAATTAATTCTAAATTAATCTATTATTAATTAATTCTTCATAAATTAAATATTAAATCCAATTTAACATTTAATCAACCAATTATAATCCGTAAAAGAGAACTACTTGTTGTGTGACCCATATGCCCTCATATATCGAGCGATTAGTCAAACTAACGGTCTTAATTGAATCCTAGACAATAAATTAGACATTCTCAATATATGAGGTACGTTGCGAGAAACGTGCAACTACCTGTAACTGAAACATGGACTATTACGATTTCCTCCTTTCATTCACGAATACTCGATTAAGTCTTGAACATGATGAAGTGTCTATTCAAATAACTTAATCAATTTATCTCTAATCACTAATTGATCATGTATCTCACACTTAGCCACAAAGTCTAAGTTGACGTGCATCGGCCGATGAATTAGATCCAATTATGACGAGAAGATGAGTATTCTCTCTAAATCCACTTTGACGAATGAATTATATTCTTGGCTCAACTACCACGCACATGCACTTTGTGATGAACCCAATCCAAGCCATATCTACCCAAAGACGGGTGCAAGCGTCGGTCATGGTCAAAGTTCATCATCCCATACATGCCGTGCGTATTGACCTCAAGTCAAAGGAGTATCGCATCGCTCCCACTAACCGAGACACCCGTAGACACATATAGTGGAACTACATCAAACAGTTTCTCGGATGGGTATACCAATACCCTCTAAGGTATTTGTGCATCCATCATGAGATACCTAGTATCTCGTAGTAAGTGAGATCTTACTACACTCTCTAAGAGTATGATGCATATCGCACACCAATCTCCATTGCATCATCAATATCCCATTCTAGATGATTCTTGATCGGGGCTATTTGAGAATCATGCTTAAGTCATCTGAGTTCTCACAACCTCAATGACAGCAATGACTCATGGGAACACTTGTATGAATAAATGCAAACAATCAAACGTAATATTCAAACAAGTGTATTGCCATACATTAATATTATATCAAACTTAATATCACCGAGTATTATGTCCTTACAATAGATTGTCTCTAGGACACTAACACTAACATTTCCAACTTGCGAATCGTGTTTAGAGGGTAAAATGACCAAGAGGTCATTTGGAGCCAAGGGGAACAGAGTCACAGAAGTGTTAGAACTCGTTCACACTGATGTGTGTGCCAATGTCAACCAAAGCTAGAGGTAGCTATGAGTATTTCGTGACCTTTATCGATGATTACTCAACGTTCGGGTACATTTTCCTTATGAAACACAAATCGGAAACTTTTGATAAATTCAAGGAGTTCAAAGCCAAAGCTGAGAAGCATAGGGAAAAGAGTATCAAGTTTCTACGATCTGATCATGGAGGCGAATACCTCAGCGATGAGTTTTTGAACTACCTGTCAGACGAGGGAATTGTATCCCAGTTGACTGCACCTGTAACCCTTCAACAAAACAGGGTGGCAGAACGAAGAAACAAAACACTTTTAGAAATGGTCAGGTCAATGATGAGTTATTCAGATCTACCCAAGTCGTTTTGGGGTCACGCCTTGGAAACAACGACTTATATTCTGAACTTAGTGTCATCCAAATCGGTTCCTAAAACCCCAAGAGAATTGTGGACCGGGCACAAGCCCAGTCTGAGACACCTGAGAATCTGGGGTTGTCCGGCATACGTGCTGGATAAGGAAGCCGGTAAGTTGGATGCACGCTCAAAATTAAGGCTGTTCGTAGGGTATCCCATGGGTACGAGAGGGTGCATGTTCTATGGTCCCGGAGATCAAAAAGTTATAATTAGTACACACTTTAGATTTTTGGAGGAAGACTATATGAACAATAGAAAGCCTAAAAGTGAGATTACCTTAGACGAATTAAGAGGACAAACTCCAATACCAACTGTACAAGTTGAGATACCAAGCGTCACACTGACACAAGCAGAACCTCGTCGTAGTGGGAGGGTTGTCCGACAACCTGAGAGATTCATGGGGATAGGAGAATCTTCGGATCTAGTCCCCGGGGATAGTGAATCAGACCCCTGGTCCTACAAGGAGGCGGTCCAAGACAAAGATTCCGAATCCTGGCAAACAACAATGGAAGCCGAGATAAGCTCAATGGATCATAATCGAGTGTGGGAGCTAGTTTAACCACCCAATGGGGTGAAACCCATTGGATGCAAGTGGGTCTATAAGAGGAAAAGAGGACCGGACGGGAAGGTTGAAACCTTAAAAGCTAGGCTAGTGGCAAAGGGATACACTTAGAAAGAGGGTATCGATTATGAGGAAACCTTTTCGCCTGTAGCCATGCTTAAGTCCATCTGTATTCTCTTGGCAATAGCTGCACATCTAGATTTTGAGATCTGCCAAATGGATGTCAAGACAACTTTCCTGAATGGAAATCTTGATGAGGAAATCCATATGCAATAGCCCGAAGGTTTTATTGAGAAAGACCAAGGGCATTTTGTTTGCAAGCTCAAGAAGTCCATTTACGGACTAAAGCAAGCATCTAGCACTTGGAACTAATGTTTTGATTAGGTAATTAAATCTTATGGTTTTGATCAAAATGAGTTCGAGATTTGTGTGTATAGGAAGTGTGACGGAACTGCCTTGGTATTCTTGGTACTATACGTTGACGATATTCTGCTCATCAGAAACGATGTAATGATTTTGTCAGACGTAAGGGTATGGCTATCAAAATAGTTTGATACGAAGGACTTAGGGGAAGCCGGACACATCCTAGGGATCAAGATTACTCGAGATCGCAAGAAAATGATGATAGGCTTATCGCAAGCTTCATACATAGATACAGTTTTGAAGCGTTTCAGTGTGCAGGATTCCAAAAAAGGTTTTGTACCCTTTAGACATGGAATCCATCTATCCAAAGACATGTTCCCTAAGACACATAAAGAGATAGATGACATGAGAGGCATTCCTTATGCGTCGGCAGTAGGAAGCCATATCTAGGCAATGCTGTGTATGAGGCCGGATATTTGCTACTCCGTAGGCATGATAGCAAGATATCAAAGTAACCCAGGAAATCCACACTAACGCCATTAAAAACATTCAGAAGTATCTAAAGAGAACTCGGGGTAAAATGTTGGTTTATCAGTCAGACATATTATTTCCAGTGAGATACACGGACTCAGATTTCTAATCGGACCTAGATTCCAAAAAATTTACTTCGGGTAGTGTGTTTTGTCTGGGAGGAGGAGCTGTAACATAGAGAAACGTTAAACATAAATGCATCGCAGATTCTACCGTGGAAGTCGGATATGTATCTGCTTGTGATCCTATTTAAGGGACGAAGGTTAAGTCGGATATGTATCTGCTTATTTTTCCAATAATATTTTGAAAATTATGGATAAAGTTGGGAGAAAGATTTTCTTTGAATTTTGTTATGGAATGAAGGTATGTATTCTATTTAAGGGACGAAGGTTAAGAAATAACGAATCACTGAGGTCTAATTCTTCCTTTTTCAGTTATGAAGAATTTATCCTCATGTAGGTCCTATTCAGTGCATCAATCATGCACTAGTGTAATCTCTTGGTCAAGACAAGCCAATCTGAGCCTTACACTTCAACCTTTCACGATGGGTTGTTCATTTCCATCTAGGTCGTGAATGGCGTACTTTTAGTTACAAGGGACTGTTAATTTAATCTTCTGTGATCTGGTATCACTAAATTAACTACAATGTAACACTTACGACTTATTGAACAGTTATGCAAGAAATATATGTAACATTCAATAATATTTAAAGCATCAGTGATAAACAATTTATTTCAGTAAATAAGTCTGAAAATTCAGTTTCGATTATACAAAGTAAAAGCATACTTTCCGTGTAGCCGATGGGGTTTGGACTATCTGACTGATAAATCAACATTCTATCCCGAGTTCTTTTCAGATACTTCAGAATGTTTTTAACTGTCGTCCAATGCGCTTTCCCTAGGTTACTTTGATATCTTGCTACCATGCCTACGGCAAAGCAGATATCCGGTCTCGTACACAGCATTGCATACATAAGACTTCCGACAGCCGAAGCAAAAGGAATGCCTTTCATGTCATCTATCTCTTTTTGCGTCTTAGGGGACATTTTCTTAGATAGATGGATTCCAAGTCTGAAAGGTACGAATCCTTTCTTGGAATCTTGCATGCTGAAGCGTTTCAAGACAGTGTCTATGTATGAAGCTTGCGATAAGCCGATCATCTTTTTCTTGCGATCTCGAGTGATCTTGATCCCAAGGATGTGTCCGGCTTCCCCTAAGTCCTTCATATCAAACTATTTTGAAAGTCATGCCCTTACGTCTGATAACACCTTCACATCGTTCTCGATGATCAAAATGTCGTCTACGTATAGTACTAAGAATACCAATGCAGTTCCGACACGCTTCTTATACTCACAACTTTCCAACTCGTTTTGATCGAACCCATAAGACTTTATAACATGATCAAAACATTGGTTCCAAGCTCTGGATGCTTGTTTGAGTCCGTAAATGGACCTCTTGAGCTTACAAACTATGTGTTCTTGGCCTGTTTCAATGAAACCTTGGGGTTGTTGCATATAGATCTCTTCATCAAGACTTCCGTTAAGGAAAGCTGTCTTGACATCCATTTGCCAGATTTCAAAGTCGAAATGCGCAGCAATCGATAAGAGAATACGGATGGACTTAAGCATGGCTACTGGCGAAAAGGTTTCCTCATAATCGATCCCTTCTTTCTGAGTATAACCTTTCGCCACTAGTCTTGCTTTAAAGGTTTCAACCTTCCCGTCCGGTCCTCTTTTCCTCTTATGTACCCACTTGTATCCAATGGGTTTGACCCCATTAAGTGGTTCGACTAGCTCCCATATTCTATTATGAAACATATAACCCATTTTGGTTTTCATTGCTGTTTGCCAAGAATCTGCATCCTTATCTTGGAGTGCCTCGTCATATGTCCATGGGTCTCGATTCGTCTTGTCCGAATCAAGTCCGAGGACTCTTCTATTCCCATGAATCTCTCAGTCGTCTAACAACCCTCCCACTTCTGACGAGGCTCGGTTGTGAAAGCGTATCATTTGGTATATCATCTAAAATGATTGTATTTGAGGTTTGCCCTCTAAGCTCATTTAAGGTAATCTCACTTCCGGTTTTCTTTGGTTCATATAGTCTTCTTTCAAAAATCTAAAGTGGTGTCGATGACCACCTTTTGATCTTCGGGACCATAGAACATACACCCTTTTTGTTCCCTCGGGGTATCCTACAAATAGCCTTTTTAATTCGATCGAGGATCCAATTCTATCGCTTCCTTGTCCAACACGTGGGCGGACACCCCAAATTCTCATGTGTCTCATACTAGGCTTTGCCATGGACCGGTCCACAATTCTTTGGGAGTTTTGGGAACCGATTTGGATGGCACCAAGTTCGTAATGTAAGCCATTGTTTCCAAGGCATAACCCTAAACGACTTGGGAAGATCCGCATAACTCATCATTGATCTAACCATTTCCAAAAGACTTACGCTTTTTATTTCTGCAACCCCGCTTTTGTTGAGGGGTTCCGGTGCAAATGAGTCGATACAATCCCTTCATCGATAAGTAGTTCAAAAACTCATCGCTGAGGTATTCGCCTCCACGATCGATCGTAGAGACTTGATCGTTTTTCCTATGATTCTCTGTTTGAGCCTTAAATTCTTTGAATTTCTCAAAGGTCTCATATTTATGCTTCATAAGGAAAATGTAACCTTACCTTGAGTAATCATCAATAAAAATACTCATAACCTCCTCTTGCTTTGGTTGACATTGGACCACATACATCTGTGTGAACGATCTCTAACACTTTTTTGGCTCTATTCCCTTGGCTCCAATTGCCCTCTTGGTCATTTACCCCTCCAAACATGATTCGCATGTTGGAATTTGTTCAACTTGGAGACGCTCCAAATAACCATCTTTCACCAACCTTTGGATCCTCTTTGGATTTATATGACCTAATCTTAGATGCCAAATAAGTGTTTTTGGTCCACGCTTTCTTTTGTCGGAAATAGTTGATGTGTTATAGGATGCATTTCGTGAGTGGTGTGCACAGTTAATTGTATAGAGATTTTCCATCAATGTCCCGTAACAGATACACTCTTCATTTAAAAAATGATGTCATTATTATTAGAAGAAACTTAGTGTCCTTTAATCGAATTTTAGAAACTGAAAGTGAATTCTTTCTAAAACTGGGAACATTAAGATAATCTCAAAAAAAAAAAAAAAATCTTCAAAAGATAGGTGCACTTCTCCCATTTGCTTTAACTACTACTCACGTAGTATTGCAATGTCTGCTACTTGCGTGTAGTATTGCAATAATCGTTATTATCGTAAGATTGCAATATCTCGCCACTTACGTAGCATTGCAATGACTTCTACTTTAAATACGTCGACCCGATTGTGATGAGGATCTCACTCCCACTAAGTTCTTGGGGATCATTTTGAACCCGTGTAGCCAACATGATTAGTGGATCTCGTATCAACCACCCACGAATGAGAAGTATCTGGCCGCTAAACAAGTTTCAACAACTAGTGCGTGAGAATTACCTTTCTTTTCGTCCCTTTTTGGGTTGAACAGTGCAAAACCTCCATTGTCCTCTCTCACCGCAGCTTAAGCACTTCCTCTTTGGATTTTCCTTGACACAACAAGCATTCCTCATCTTACCATTGCCCTTGACAACAATTGAGTTTTATTGCTTATGGCCTTTGGTCCTCTTCTTTATCTTTCCTACCCTTGGCCTAGAAGATGAAGACGGACCACTTGCCGTCAAAGCTTGAGTTTGGTGTCTTATCATCATTTCTGCCGAGACCAAAAGCTTGCAACAAATTAGCTAGCGAGGCCAAAATGCTCAAAAACTTTTTGGGCAGAGAGTGAAGTATCAAATTCATCTGAGTCTCCAGATCATAATCTGCGACTCGAGAATCTCAAGTTTGTTCGGATGGGCCATCTATTTTGAGGACGTAATCCCTTACGGGTTTGCCCTCCACCATTTTCAAATGACGACATCTCTCAAGAAGGTGATCCGACGAGTCCCGCATGTTTTGACTCGTCAGTTGGCTCATCTGATTTTGGTGTGTCAAGAATCCACTTGTGCTTTTGTGCAGTTAGGACAATTATAATTTTTCGTTTCCAATATAGTTTCCATACATATTGTATTGACTTTAAGTATAATAACAGTGGATTAAAAGGTAACGACATGCTGAACTGAAATAAACAACTATATGAAATAGCACAAGTATATCACATAGATTCAATCACATGCATCATATTTAAAATCTCAAAAAAATATATGAACATGCATCGTAACATCTCAAAAACAGGTTTAAATAAGCCACGTGGGGTGGGTCATTATTTAAACACATTCAAGCAGGTTACAAACAAGAACATTTACAAACCTTTAATATCCAGATTAATAGTTGGCTCCCACTTGACCAATATAAAATTGACAGGGACTTCGGGGAAGTATATGCATATCAATTTTATACCTAAGTAATATCCATGATTAAATACTGAGACTATTATTTAACTTTGAACGAGCCTCGTGGGGGGGTCATCGTAAATAACCACTAGTAATAACCCACAATCATCCGTTTTGGAATTCATTCATCCCGAAAGTTATCTTTTGACCGTCCCCGGGGGAATTTCCTCAAAAGAATTCACAAATAAATAAATCATGGAGGTCAAAATTAATTCAATTTTATTATCCTAATAAAATTGTCAATTAATTATTTAAACATACTTAGTAATTTTGAAGGTGAGATTTTTCATTTGGGCAACTCTCATGCAAACACATTTAAACAAATTAAATAAAGCATAAGGTAAGACAAAAATAAATCAAGCAAAATAGAAAAATAAACATATTGGGCACAAATTATCCAATTGTCATGGTTTGATTTTTCTTGGCTTGATCTTGAAGAAACACCGCCTTGAATTTCTCCCACTCGATCGTCTCGAAAAGAACTCCGTCTCTCGCCACGCCAAGTAGCTCGCGGCCGGATGCACTCCGATCCGGTTAGCCGCTGTTGAGCAAATCCGTCGCCGCCTTCGGCGCATCGCCCGAAAGCCAAGACGCTTCGCCCGAGCAGCAAAGAAGCACGCCGCCCGAAGCGCCTGATGTCGCCCCCAAGAAAATGTCGCCCGTCGTCGCCCGCCTTGCCCGGCCGGTTTCGCCCGATTACGCTAAGGCTCGCGCGTCGCCAGCTCGCCCTCACTTTCCGCTCCCGCGTCTTGTCTTGCGCGCCCCGCCCGCCCCGCGCCCGACCCTGCTTCGATCTCAGCTTTCGGCCCTCGGCCTTACCACCCGTCGTCGTGCCCTTACGCGTCGCGCCGCCGCCTCCCTCCATGCCTCCTTGCGCACGTTTAATGCCCGCTACGCCCCGGCTTACGGATTTCATTCTTTAATTCTTAGAGTCTCGTCCTCATTTTTCGATCCTATTACAATTTATTTACAAAAAAAAATAAACAAACCTAGATCTAGACTAGTCTATTACATTGATCAAATCAAACAAATTCTAATCTACTCGTGGATTTTCTCACGAGGCAAAAACGAATCCGAGCAGAATCGAATTAAAAAACACGGTTTATATGCATGCATAAACACATTAAATTCCATAACAATTGGATACGCAAAAAGCAGATCTAGCAATTCTACTATCCAATTTCAAATTTAATGCCCACAATTAAATTACAATTTAAAATTCGAGTCCTAAACCGTGGCTCGATACTACAGGTTGTTGGGGAATAAGTTGCCGCGGATCTATTCGGGGTGAATATTTAAATACAAATTTAATTCTTTAATTATTACTAGCATGAATTAATCCTATATTAATTCAAATAATAATCCAACAACATATCATGCATATAATAATTCACGTAAAACCTACGCGATTCGAATTCTCGAGGTTACGTGACGTCACCTCTTGGGATGACAAATATGGGTTGAATAGACTAACCGTAAGGACTTTCCAAGTATTCCCTTAGCCCTCATTCGACTATCCGGTGGAAGGATTCTTGTGAACGATTTAACAAAAGGAAAATAAATTATGTTGCACCACCTTTGTGGATTTACTAATTTTTCCAGCACATGGAATTGTACTTGGGAATGAAAGAATCATCCCTTATTTATAGAGACTAGGGTGAACGAAATTTTTGGCAAAATATGATGTGGGAAAATCTTTTCTTGATCTCCAAGAAATCTTGAATATATCCCCTATATTCTTTTTTCCATAATCGTAATATTCCACAAAAATTGCACCAACTCTATATATATGGATTTTTCGAAAAAATAGATGATCAAGATTTCAAGATTTGGATCTTCTTGAATTTATGAGATATTCTTGTATTTCAAGAAATACATATCTTCCATAATATCTTTTCAAGAAAATCAAGAAAATCTTTCTTGCTCACTATATTTCAAAATTTTCGAAAATATCATTATGAATAACCAAGTGGGAGATTTCTTGAATTTAATGAGATAATCTTGTATTCCAAGAATACATACCTTCATTCCATAACAAAATTCAAAGAAAATCTTTATCCCAACTTTATCCATAATTTTCGAAATATTATTGGAAAAATAAGCAACATTTATTTATTTTATTTTAATCACCTTTTCAGTTAATGGACTATATGTTGGGCTACTCAGGGGGCCTTTAGGAGAATTAAGATTGGACCTTCTAATGGACCTTGAATATCTAATATTGAGCCACAATATAATTCAAGCCCATAAATATTAATTAATCCCACTACATAATTAATATTGCACTATCCATCTTAACCCATATTACAGTCAATATGGCTCCCGGTCATTATTTCCCGTGTTTAAGATTATCTAGCCTATTAATTAATTCAAGCCACTGAAATAGCTTTCCATTAATTAATATCTTTTATCCTTGGTCAAGGAACGGTTCAACATTATTATCCATACTGAAACTAATTCCACTTGCAAGATTTGGTATGATAAAACATGAACCTCCCAAGGGCAAATCGAACAAAAAGCGTGCTTGCACCGATTCTTCGTATTAAATCTTAGCAATCACATGTGACTAATAATATTGCCCAAGATAAAAGTATTGAATCTCATTGATTAAGCTACCCATGATAAGTCAAAGCAATAGTTACCAATCCCACATGATCCTATTTAAGGGACGAAGGTTAAGAAATAACGAACCATCGAGGTCTAATTCTTCATTGTTTCGGTTAAGAAGAATTTATCCTCAGTAGGTCCTATTCAAAGCATCGATCATGCACTAGTGTAATCTCTTGGTCAAGACAAGCCAATCGAGCCTTACACTTCAACCTTTCACGATGGGTTGTTCATTTCCATCTAGGTCGTGAATGGCGTACTTTTTAGTTACAAGGATCGTTAATTTAATCTTACGTGATCCGGTATCACTAAATTAACTACAATGTAACACGTACGACTTATTGACCAGTTATTCAGTAAATATATGTAACATTCAATAATATTTAAAGCATCAGTGATAAATAATTTATTTCAGTAAATAAGTCTGAAAATTCAGTTTCGATTATACAAAGTAAAAGCATACTTTCCAGTATAATCCCAACAGGCTCAAGAACTTCTTAGTGGACTTGGACGTAGTTCCGAATTTGCTCAGCACTATCACGGTGTTCTGTGATAATGCCAAAGTAGTTGCAAATTAAAGGAAACCAAGAGCCCACAAGGCCAACAAACACATTGAAAGGAAATATCATCTTATACGAGAAATCATTTACAGAGGAGATATAGAGGTGTCAAAGATCGCATCGGAGGACAACCTAGCTGATCCATTCACAAAGGGTCTGCCTCAGCTTACATCGAGAGACATGTGGAAGGAATATGTGTCAAGTGCGTTGCCAATCTGCTTTGAGTATAAATGGGAGATATGTTATTAGGTTGATGTAGGTGACATTTGATGTCACGTAGTAATACATTAGATATGTTGTGGTATACTTAAAAGCAGACTTTGAGTATAAGTGGAAGATTGTTGGGGTTATACGTGAAAGTATGCTTTTACATTGTATAACATGTGTATTAAACACTTATTCACTGAAATAAATTATTTATCACTGTTGCATTAGATATGAATGAATGTTATATATATTACTGCAAACCGTTCATAAAATAGTACGTATTACACTATAGTTAGTGTGGTGATACCGGATCATGGATGATCACATTAACAGTCCCTTGTAAACGAGTGCATATTTCACAACTTAGATAGATCTGTACAATCTATTGGTAGAGGTTAATGTGTAAGACTTAGATTGACTTGTCTTAACCAAGATATTACACTAGTGCATTTGTTGCGCTGAAGCGGACCTACAGAGAGGATAAACTCTTCCGTACTGACTTATGGGATGAAGAGTTAGTCCTCAGTGGTTGTTGATTTCTTAATCTCTGTCACTTAATAAGGATTGTGTGTGATTAATAATTATTGCTTTGACATATAATGGGAAGATAATCATTGCGACTTCGATACCTTATATCTTGGACAATAATATTAATTACATGACGATTGCTAAATTAACACAGAGAATCATGTGCTTGGAGAGTCTTGTATGATTTGTCCCCTTGGTGTGCTCAGAACCTTTATCATACCAATCTTGCAAGTGAAATAAATTTTCCGATATGAATAATAATGTTGAGTTGTCCTTACTCCAAGGATAAATATATTAATTAATATAAATCTTTTCAGTGGCTTAATTAATTAATGGACTAAATAATTTTAAACACGAAAAATAATAACCGGGAGCCATATTACCGTAATATGGGTTGAGATGGATAGTGCAATATTAATTATATAGTGAAATTAATTAATATTAATCGGCTGAATAATATTGTGGTTCAATGTTGGAAAAATGTTTACTTGAGTCTTGAAAAATTAGGAATCCACAAAGGTGGTGCAACAAAATATTTATTTATCCTTTGTTTATAATTGTTCATTGGAGAATCTTCCACCAAGTTTGTTGAACGAGGACTTGTGAATACTTGAGAAGGCCTTTCGATTGGTAGCCAGATACCTGATCCTGTCTGTCTCAGAAGCTGTCACTCCAACGGGTAAGTTTATGTAAACTCCTAAAAATTCCGCATGCTAGGATCTTTTAATTGATTATTATTTGCATGATGTTGTTGGTATGATTATTATATGAATTCACATAGGTTAATTCATATTAGTAATAATTTGTGATTTAAATTTGTGTTTATGAGTTCATCCCGAATAGATCCTGGCATAACGTATCCCAACATTTTCCTCGTCTCAGAACTCAATTTGTACTTCACTTCTACAATCTTTTCGTCCAATTTACTCTAGCAAATCACAATGATCAAGAACAACAACTACAGTTTATCATTTGAAATAAGTAAGACTGCATTTTTCATTTTGATTTAATTAAGCTTAGAAACCAGACATCTTCATCTAATGATTGTAATCTAAGAAACAATTTCCATTAGTGAGGGGGACATTATCCTATAATCGCATTTTCTTGTTTCCTTCCTTAACTCGGGCACTCTCACTTAAGCTCCATGATGAATCTTCACAAAATAATTGAAAATTTCACAAACATTAGCTTACGTGAATGTGAGTATAACATGAGTTTGATGCTTGCAAATGCTATCTCAATATGGTTTTTGTAGTTAAGTTTATAAGAAGGACTATTTATTTTTAGGGGATACTTCATTCGTGAAGAGGAATAGACTAATATTGGTAATGCAAGATAGTGACAAAAAAAAAAAAAAAAAAGACGTAGACGATTCTCTTTAAATTAGGAACGAAATTAGGTTTAACCGGAAAAATTTCAAGATCACATTAAGAATCTTGGCTTGATTCAAATTACGTGAAAATTCGCTGACTTGATTCTGTTAAATTTTTAGTCTTAGAAATGTTTTCCTTTTTATCTATTTTTCAACATGTAATGCTCTTTTTTCTTCTTCTCCTCAATTATTATACTTATTTAATTTTAATAGTTCCATATGCATGCATGTATGTATAACATAGAAAGTAACATTGTCAATAAAATGTGATTCAATTTGGATGTCGTTTAGTTTTGTTACCAACTATGCTGCCGTGATACACGATGATGTTTTGTAGTTATGGAGAAAAATATTGTGCTAATCAGGTGTTTGATTGATGCCTACAACAACCCTTGTTCTCATGCTCACATATACACCCACTACATTTTTTTAACATACTTAGCTTTTCTTTGTTTCAAGAAATATCTTTAATATTTGGTTTTTTCTCCTGTTCATAATCTGTTGTTTTTTAATTATGAAAGTTTATAAATAAATATTATATATCATCTATAATTACATTCTTGTTCAGCTTACAACGAATTAGTCTGTTCAATTTGTAGGAGAGATTTTGTCGGCCAACCTTTAATATAAAAAAGTTGCGCGCCTCATAGGATAAAATTTTGCCCCCAAACCTGTTTCTGAAAGTAGGTATTCTGATTTCCGATACAATACAACATCTCTATTCTTGATTCACGGAAGAATTGCTGATATTGTTTAGATTCAACCTTATTATTTTTCTGTTTCTTTATTCTCTTAAATTTGGGGAAGGGGGGGGGGGGTGATGAGCGCAATAATATAATTGATTTGGCTAGTTCTTATTATAGAGATGATACCCTCAATTAATTTGGTAAACGAATGTGCCTGAGGAGAGAAAGGAGATGGTAACTGTATAATATGTTGGACTCTAATGCATTATAGAAAATCCTCACTTAAATCCTTCAGAACATCATGTTGCTACAACAAAGTTGGATTTTCTATGGTTGCTTGATTAATAACTTTGGTAATCTTTGTGTACTTAACTATATACAATATAGTCAACACTTTACAAATTTTTACTTGCATAAATGACTCAGAATACTTTGATATTACTACAAATCTTAAAAAAAGAAAGCGTAAGCTATATTTCTTTAGGTTCTATTTGTTAGCTTATCCATATTTGCACACACTACTAATCCACTAGCTAAAATCTAATTCATGTTTCAATTTTTGATGCACAAGCTACGCTTCGAGGTGAAATTATTTGATGAAAGGGGGGCTTTGAATGCTTTTGTGGAGAAAAAAGAGGCAGAAACAATCTTAGGCATGTCCAACGAAGAAGTCATCGAAGCAGAATTAAAGGTATCACCCCAATAGTTCCCACCCCTTTCAATATGCATATTATACAACCCAAACTTTTTGACAGCTACCACTTTTTTCCCCACACAACAGGAGACATAAACTACCCCTAATCAAGTGAACGAAAAAATTAAAGGATGCACAGTGGTTTTTTCATATAAGGGCAATATACTACCAGGTCAAAGGCAAGAAAGCTACACGAAACACAATAATATCATGTCGTCCAATACCTGAATCAACCTCGACATCAAATGTGGAAATGCAAGAACATCAACAAATCACACCAACGATGCAAGACCTCCCCTCCATAACTCCTACCACTCACACTTCTAAACCAACCACCAAAAGAGACCTTGACTCCGCTAAAGAATCACCAACCAAAAGCCCAAAACATATTAAACAAGACTGATAACCATGCTACTCATAACTAATATATTTTTGGAACCTTCCGTAGCTATTTTTGCTGCACATAATACTCTATCTTAGATAAATCTACTTCTGCAACGTCACTCATTTTGACTTTTGGATGCACAAAATGTTGTAGCTTAGACATATCTACTTTTTGGTGGATCACTCACTATGGCTAAACTCATAACCTATATATTTTTGAAACCTACTTATCTACTTTATGTATATTTGAATATAACTACTCTTTGCCAGACCACTCACTTAGATTTCCTCATGCACATATTTACACTATATAATTTACATAAATATGGGTAGGCATCTCAATCTTTGAGGTGCTCCCTACCTAGTACTATACAATATGTATTGTAATGACTATACTAGTACAATACATAACAAAAATGACCCTATTACGGTACCCCTATAGGAATACTCTATATTGGAATAAACTTTCTATAGTAATAAAAAGATCACGATTCCAACTCATGACCAGTTATATTTATGAATAAACTCCACATTGTAATAATACATCTTTTTCCTATCCCGTCTTAAAGATTTATGCCCCATATAAAAATAAATTACATTATATATAAAAATTTATATATCATTACAATTAAAATGACCTAAAATATTTGCCTATGGTTAACTGTGACACATCTCAATTTCAGTTATTTGAGTCAGTTTATCAACTTTTAGTGCCAGTTGCTTGAAATAGAAAAAGTGTACTAATTTTATGAAAAATATACATGTATTGAACAAATATTTATACACGTGTCAATAATAACTATTGTTTAGTTCCTAGATACATACATATTAGTTGATACGTGTATTTATATACTTTGAAAGTGTATATATTTATTTTAGTCAAATTCATATTAAATAGATATATGAATTGGTTAATAAACTTACATACATGTACTATAGTATGTATTATATTTAATGTATTATTTTTTTAAAAAAATTATTTTTTTTATGTAAAACTCTATTTAAGAATAACCTCTCTATAGTAATATTTTTTTTCTGATCTAGACAATATGACTGTATGAAGTTTTTACTGTATAAAGTATGTGATCTAATATTATATAGTATGTGAACTAATATTATACTACCTGCGTCCCAACCTTTTGTTCACATTTACTGTTTTCTCGTGTTTTAGATAGTGAATTTTTTATTAGTATTTAAAATGATAAAGTAATTTTTAAAAAGACATATAATAGAGGAGATGTAGATCTATCATACCCCTCATTAAAAATAATTTTATCATTTCAAATATTAATAAACAACTCATTCCCTAAAACACGAAAAAAAAAAAAGATGTGAACAAAGAGTTGGGACAGAGAGAGTATAATATAAGAACTAATACCATACAATATGTGAACTAAGGGAGCACTTGATTTGGGTAATGAGAATGAATGAGGAAAAATAAATAGTCATTCCCATTAATACTGCTTGATAATCTTTTAACCAAGTTGGAACAATGCAACCACCAATTTTATAGTGATTAACCCCCAAACAATAACCATTATCATCTCATTCCAGCTTGTATAAAAACTAGCACATATTCATCAATATGGATATTTTCATTTCCATGCAAAATTATAAATTAAATTATCAATAAATAAATATGAAATCATTAAATTTAATGTTTTTTAACTGGAAGACTAACCGTGTGTGTCATCCATTATATAGTTTTAGTAGAATTCTGAAGGAAAAAAACATATTAATATCAAATACGAATCACGTTTAAAAGAGATCCACAATACATATTTGTTTGTTTAAAACATGATAACTTAAATATAATAGGGGGAGTTTGTTTCACGAGACTGGATTGATTAGGTATGATATGATTGAGTGAAATTTAGTAAGATTGGGTTGATTGGACTGAATTGTTTGAATCAAAATATGTGTTTGCATTATAGGATCGCATCTACTTATCACGTACTGAAAAATCAATGTTTATATTTGGATTGAGGGATTAGATGAAATACCAATTAAAATGTCATAAATACCCTTAAATTAAATTGAAACAACCACACTTCATTCTTGTGAATCTATTCAAACAATAGAATGACAATATTGTAATATTGCACTTGGGATATGTTCTATCCCACCTTTCACATGGGATTGACATATCCCTTCATGAAGGGATTTAATATATTTTGTACTCGGGCTAGAAATATATCATGGGTCTTTATCCCACAAACTAAAAGGTATATTAGTTGGGATTAAAATTCTAATCCTGGTCTATCCCAATCAATCCCGCGAATAAAACGGGGCCATAGAGTATAACAATACCCACAAAATGACAAAAAGAATCGAGTGTCAAAGTGTTAATTCAACATTTAGATATAAGAAGTGAGCATTACACTCTTTCTTAAGACATTGCACATACTGCACAAATTACTGATCTATATGCATTAAAAAATCCAAGTTGCAAATAATTCATAATTTATATATAGGATATTGTTAAAGGAATACAAAATAGAACACAAATAAACAAAAGTTAAACAAAGTATATCACTCCACATTCACATCAATATGGTTTTGTGAAAATGAGCTCAACTCCACCTGATACCCCCTTTCCATAGAAGGCTGAGACTCTCACGACGTCTCGTCTCAGTAACAACACAATAAACACCCCAACAACCATCAAAATCCAACTTCAAAGCAACAGTACGCAACTCTGAAACCAACAACTTTGTCTCACAAATAAAAACAAAAATGGGAGCTTCACGCCGAATCTCCTTCAGCAAAGTGGGAACTTTTCAAGGATTCCCAAGCCCTCGGCAGATCCAAACTAAAAAACTCATAGAGATCGGTGGGATTGCTCAAAAGAAGCCTCCGCCGTCGAATCAGAGTTGTTTAGAATCGCTTCGGTTCTTTGTTTCTTCACACAATTAGTGACAATCACGTCATCATCTTCATCAATAAGGGTGAGTCCTCGTTTTCCTAAATAATTAATGGCCCATTGCCCCTGGGCACGAACCATACGTTTACAAGATATCTTCTTCGGAGCCACCGAAGCAGGACTAGATGAATTAAGGTCACTAAGGATAGAAGGAACATTATGGTTTTGAATGGCAGTAGGGGTAAGGTGGATGGTCAGATTATAGCTTGAGGTGTTTGGGGTAGGAAGTGGTGGTTGGCTCGAGAACCGGAAAGCCGAATGAACATTCTGAGAAGAGGTATGCAGGTTAGGGAATGGTGATGGTGAAACCTGGAAAGGGCTGCGAGGGATAATGGTTTTCAGGTTTAAAGTTGTTGAAAGCTTCAGCTGCGTCAGTAACCAGACTATCAAATAGTGTAAGATGTTGACGAAGGGAGTTGAACACATGTTCAGTGCTGATGGAGTCTTGAGAATTAAGGCCAGATGGTTTCGAGGGTTGAGTTTGAGATATGGGGTAAGGATTGATGGAGGTGTTTAATGACTGGTTTGGCGCTAAGAGGTAGCTGCTATTTGGGAGTGTTGGAGTAGGTAATCCAGTGGAGGATATGTAATGTTTGCTACAAGTAGACTTGTTAAGATAAATGATCTCAGGCTTCAACGTAGTCGCCTTCTTCACTTGAGTAACTTTTAACCCACTTCCATTCTTCAAATCCTTAGTGTCATCTCGATCAGCAGTAGGACATGATTTGATGAGATGGCCAATCGTCCCACAAATGAAGAAAAATAGAGGCAATGATTCATAAGAGAAAGGAATCCACATGAATTCATCACCAAATTTCGAATTCCACATACCAGAGGCTTGCTTAACATCAATGCAACCTTAAAACGGACATACTCGACAAGATCGATAACATGTGACTTTTTGAACGCCTCCAACAATCCTAGTTTTTTCGCCAATGATTTGATTACAGATTCTGGTTCGACACAACACCAGAAAATCATGTGCGCGAACCCAAAAAGAAAGGGATACTTGAACTCTTGATGATTGCTCCATTCCCGTCAAACTTTTGATCGCAAAAAAATTATTATCAAAGTGCCACGGCTGGTTGCAGACTACCAATCCCGATCATCTGATTGCAGACTACCATTTCCATTTCCCCAATGCGCGAGAGAGAGTTTCCCTTTGGATCGAAACACTTTGATCATAACGTCAATCACCGCAAATTGATTGTAAGATTTTCTTGCCACCAGATGTCCCACTAGGAAAAAATTTCTACCATCCCCATTACTCCTACACAATGAAACCTCTCTCAAATTCAAAATCTCATCTTCCGTATCGCTCATACCTCCGGATGTCGACTCAACTTCGGATAACCCGAATATAAACTGGACAGTGAGAACCTGCAAAAAACACACAATGCCAAAGGGGCAACAAACTCGTTATCAAAATCATTCCACGGTTAGAGAAACCAAAAACACGTTGATAAAAAGCAGCAGAAGAAAGAACGACAAGAAAGCAAAGCCAAAGAAAATGCACGGAACACGAAGCAAAACCGCAAGAAAAGATTGCGACTGGCATAGTGGACCAAAAAACCCTAACCCTAATCTCTATTCGAGGGAAACCCTAACGCTCCTAAACGAGAGGAGAAAAAAAAATGGATTTAACATATTGAGTAGGCTATTGAAAGCTTATAACTTAGTTGAGATCTTTAATGCACTTGGAGGACCAATTAAATGAGAAAATTAACATTAATTGGAGATACATCTTACCTTAACAAGAGATGCATTTTACGTGTAAATGTGATCCGTGAAGGTTGGGAACAACTTTGGTTTATCCCGAGACCTTCCCTATCATAAAAATATTGACTCCACTTTCTGATACATAGATCTATAGGTTCAACTCGTCCCGCCCAACCTCTTTATTATATACTAGGTTCCCTATAACTTAGTTGAGACCTTTAATGCACTTGGAGGACCACTTAAATGAGACAATTCACCTTAATTGGAGATACATCTTACCTTAATCAGAGATGTATTTTATATATACATGTGATCTGTGAGGGTTGGGAACAACTTTGGTATGCCCCAAGACCTTCCCAACCATAAAAATATTGGCTCCACTTGTCTAGTATGGAGATCCATTGGTTCAACTTGTTCCGCCCCTTTGTTATATACTAGGTTATAACCCCACGAATTCCGCGGGTTGAAAATAAAATTAGGTACTATAAAAATAATATTAAATTTCTTAACAGTTAACATGTTACACAATAAAAATATATTACATTTAATAATACATATAATTTATATTTTAACAATAACAATATGAATATAAGTAAATTGAATGAATCAAAGTAAATAAATATTTGAAATATTTTTAAAAAATAAGATTAATCATGTAATATGTTTTTTTTTTCACAAAAAATTATAAATGTGGTTGACATTTTTTTAATTATAAATATGGTGTTTTTACCCTAGAAAATTATTGGAAGGTTAAGATAATTTCTAATAAAACTAATGGTCCAGATTAAAAATTAAATAATGTAAGATATTTTATAAATAATAATTTGTATAAAAATTGAGTATTTTGAAATAAAGTGATTAAAGAGATCGGGTTGATTCTTAGTTATATAGTAGATAAAGGATGCTACACAATTAAAAATATATTACATCTAATAATACATTTTATTTATAATTTAATAATAAACATATGATTATAAGTAAATTGATTGAATCATATTAAATAAATGTTAGAAATATTTAATCTAAAATAATGATCACTGTATTATTTTTTTATCAAAAATATTATAAATATGTTATATATACATTGTATCATCCATCATTCTTCTTTGCATAGTTACATTATATTGAATATGTACATACAATATTAGAAAATAAAAATTACATCTGTAATTGAATTAATCAAATTAATTAAATATTTAAAGTATTTAATCTAAAATTAATAAGATATATACTATTTTCAATTCCTCCTGCGTAGTACTTTGAGATACATGCTGGTATTAACCTTAATATATAATGGACGGATATGCCGGATTAAAAATTAAATAATTAATAGTTTAAATGTAAGTTAAACTCATAAACTATTTGAAAAATTAAGATTATTCTTAAAAAATGAATTATTAAAATTTAAATATTAAACTATCTAAAATAACTCTTCATATAATTTTTAGAATTTGAAATAGAGACTTTATAGAGATTAAGGGCGATTCACCGATTCACCTTTAGTAGACAATATATTTTTAGGGACTTTCTAGTGAAATATTAGTTTAAAATGGAAAAGAGATAAAAATTCACGGATCTTGTAGGAGCAGAATTGGAACAAGTGGATGTTTCATAAAAATTCACGCAAAGTCAAAACAGAAAAACTCGCTCGCAATCAGTGTTACTATAAAGACAATTATATGTTACTGTAAGAACAATTATGTATTACTCCCTCCATCCCATTTGAAGTTGTACACTTTCCATTTCGGTCCGTCTCATTTCAAGTTGCACACCCCAAATATGGAAAAGAATCTTACAATCTCCACCTCACAATCTCCACCCTCCATCCCCTTTGAAAAGTCAACAAAGCCATTTTTTCTTAATATGTGTGTCGGTCAAAGTGTGAAGGTTCAAATGGGAGTACTACGTAATGATGAAAAAAAGACATTTTTTACTAATTCATGGTGTAATATGAATGTTTGAGTCTTTACTTAAATAGTTGGTCACAAGCCAGAAAGATGAGCATATAAAAAGTAACGGGAGAAGCGGATGAAAATAGAGCGAGTATCATTTTGTATGTGTATATAATAACATAATTTTTAATATTTTAATGACAAATATATGTACTGGAAAACAATGTTATTTTTCCTTACATTAACACATATATGTACTTATAGTAACACATATTTGTTTTTATAGTAACACATACTTGTCCTTATAGTAATACGATCTCAGAGCAAGTTTTAATGTTATGATTTGGGCTAATTTTATAGAAAAATTCAGTTGACCAAGTTCAATCCGTACATGATCTGCGAATCTCTCTATATATTTATGTGCTTCTCCTTTTAACCTATGTATCATGTTTCACGGATCATTCCCGACAGTACCACATGCTTACAATTATAGTAATACAAATCTCGAAGCGAGTTTTGCTATTTTGTATTTATGAATTTTATTGAAAAAATTTATTTGACCCGGTTTGACTCACACATGATTCACAAATTTTTCACTATGTGTTTATGCATTTCTCATTATGATACGTGAAATATTTCATATAAAAGTTTGCCCTTTATCCATAGCATTGCTAAATAAACATTAAACTACCATATATTTTTATTTTGACATTTAATGATTCAAATGTAATCGAGGTATTGACTTAAAAAATACAAATTCAATTTTACATGTAATATTTATTTATATAAATCTAAAATAGAACGTACACATATAATATATAAACACACACACATTATATATTTGATAGAAATACATGTGATGTATGGGTTCAAAACTGGGTTCGTGGAATGGGTTCTAACTTCTATGACATTCACAACCTATCCCAAACCTATTTATTTTTTTGAGTTCATATAAATTCACTCAGAGAAGGACCAATTGCAGGTGAAACCCGATTTATTGATATCCATCCATGAGCTCTCACAATACCTCATCCCAAAAAAGAATATATATAAGATAATTGGTCAAAATCTCAGTAAAAGCAATACAAACTGTATAGTTATGGCTGAAATACTGTATTGTATTGAAAATATCGAATCATACTATATATCATATCAAAATTTTTGGTATCCAAAAAATCATATTTTTACCGTATCAAAAATTTTGGTATATCGAAAATTGGTATACCGAAATTTTGGTATATTAAAATTGTATACCGTATACCTTATCGAAAATTCGATATACCATACCTGTACCAAATTTTTTGTAAAATACCGTTTCATACCGAAAATTTTATATACGGTTCTATGTCGTTTCTTACTGAATTTTTTTAGAGTATTTATGAAAAGTTAGTGTGAACAGAGACGGATGCCCATCTACTTGTATGGGGGTACGTGCCCCAACAATTCTTTTTTTTTTTAACTATTGATTCTATATTGTAAAAATTATATAGTTAGTATTGATAAAAAAAAATGAAACCTATTAAAGCTCATGAATGCTGCCATATTTTCAGGCCCAACTATATTGAATTTATGCTCCAAATATCAAATGAAAAATCCCAAAACAAGTCTCAACCCCTATCCAATTATATTTGATTTAGGAATGAATCAGAACTGACAAAAATCCAGCTTAAGATATTAAAAATTAATAATAAATTTGTATAAATATTAATCGTATTCAATTTCATATTCAATTAATGCATCTTCTAGTTTCTAAGAAAAAATGAAATTAGATTTTTTAATATTTTAGGTTATAAAAAACTGTAAGTTTCATGAATTGTAATCGACTTGAGTTGTTAAATAAAAAATACTTTTTATTTTATATTTGTATTTTTTGTGTGCCCCCACCATGAAAAATTTCTGGATCCGTCCCTGAGTGTGAGAATGATTTAACTCATATTAGAATAATTTGAAAATTATCATTGAATTAATGAGAATAATCTGTTATTCAATATATTTCAGAATACAATAAGAAGGACCCATTTATATTAGAAATTAGAAATAAAAAGGGAAAGGGTGGGTCTCATGTGCACCTGGGTGCACCTTGCACTCATAGTGCATTTTAGAAGCGTGCAACTATGCAAAACACAAATGTGGTACTATTCCAAACAGAAGTATGCAACTATGTACGTTCCCATATTAATAGTTGCATTTTCTGTGTAAATAAGTCGCATTTTTCAAAGATAACAAATTGCAAGACGCTTAAAAATGCACCATGAATAATCTTGATCTTGACCCCAGTGCATACAAGACCTAGCCAAAGGGAAAATCCTAAATATTGATGTTCAAGTAATTCTTGGAGACTAAGTAATCTTGGTGGCCAAGTAAATCTTGGTCACCAAGGAAATTTTAATAAATGCAAATTATGTTCTTCCTTATCTTGCGGTTGACTGTTAAATCACTTGATTTACTTCTAATAGTTACCAAAATATCGAGAAATCGTAATATCGAAATACCAAAAAAATTCAGTATACCGATATATACCAAAATACATATATACTAAAATACCAATTTTTTATTTTATTTTCCATACTATTATAGTACAGAAACTTTTCGATATGGTATCATACCGTACCAAAATTTCGGCAAACAATGTTTTTTGATAAATTTGATATTTTTCGATACGATAAATGCGTTATATCAAAATTTTCGTTATTTTTTCACCTATATGCATAGTTTCCATGAAAATAACCAATATCACGTAAAATAAATAGTAATTGTAAACTGTAGATCCTCGTGGATTCCATCTGAAGCCATTGTGATCAACCTAGTACCCGCATACAGACACTTGCTCGAATATTCGAATTATCAACCACTTTTTACAACTTAGCTCTCCATTTATTTAATTTAGATTATGGAATCATCAAATTAGTGTGAGATATTCATTATTCGTCAATTTAATTTCATAATAATTTAGACTAAACAATCTATGCAATTAAAAAATCACATAAAAAGAATATTTCCATTCTTGTTCCAAAATATATATGTATGATATAATTCGATATGTGGTGAATCAACGAGACTAATTCATGAAAAGACAATTCATAGTTTATGTCGAGATATGACACTCTTTTTTCTGAAGTTGTACTTGAGAGAAATTTATTAGGTTGTTCCCAACATGAGACAATTTCACCATTCTTGCGGTAAAGTGGCCTGGCCCAAATAAGCCTTGTCAAAATATACATGGGCCAACTTCTTCCAACTTTTATTATTAATAATAAAATAATAGTATTTTATATTCTCTAAAAGTTTTACTTTTTGATAAAATTACAAATAAGGCTAAGTCTAGTATGCATTCAGGTGCACCATCACTCATAGTGCATCTTAGAATCGTGCAACATGTTATATTAAAAGATATTACCTCTGTCCCAAACTTGACCGAACAGTCACTTTTGGCTCGTGTTTTATTGAGCGAGTTGTTTATAGTATATGAAATGATAAAGTTATTTTTAAGACATGATAAGATAGATGAGGAGTAACACTATCATACCCTACCTTAAAATTGTCAATACCATTTCAAATATTAATAAATAACTCGCTCGCTAAACAGGGTCAAATAGTGACTGTTCGGTCAAGTTTGGGACAGAGGGAGTACAACTTGTTTATACTGAAACGTGCAACTATTTTCATATTAATAGTTGCACGATTCAGTGTAAACAAATTTCATATTTTAGTATAATAAGTTGCATAATTCTAAAATGCACTATGAATGCACAGTGCACCTTGATGCATATGAGACCCAACCTACAAATAAATTCACAAGCTTGTGAATTTTTCTTAAATTTAATCCTTTTGTTTTACAATAGGATACATCATTTTTGTATTTTTTATAATAAGTTTAATTGCAAATAAAATCATCATTTTTCATTCAATTACAATCTAATTTAAACCTTTGAATAATTGTAAATAAATCACAAACTTTTAAATATTATTGCAAGCTAGGCTTATAGACGATTAGTTTTGTGTTCTTACGTGACAATTCTAGTAGGCTTTTCTTTATTTAAAATGACGACATTTAGATTAAAGTGTGACTATATCGATTAGTCACATCAGACTCGGGCACAAAAAAATAAGTTGTTTGTAAATTACTTGCAAAAATATTTAAATGTGATAATTTATTTGTAACTATTCAAATGTTTAGATTAAATTGAAATTGAGTGAAAAAGTGATGATTTTATTTGCAATTAAATCTTTATATATTATACGTTGTGCTATTTTCAGGCAACTCCAACATTAGATTTTTAGAAATCTGATATAAAAAAAAAGATTTTTAGAAAAAATATATTAGCCAGTATATTGTGTGCAAAAAGAAAAAAAGTCTCTGGACATTGTGAAGATCAATTAAACGATTATGACTACATTATAAAATTTTTAAAATTATTATTTAAATGCATTATACGGTCAAAAAACACTGTGATGATAGTGTCGGCAACAAAACTCGTGCACATTAAAAGAAAAGTTAAAAAGGATTTAACATAGTTTTTATTCTCAATCATGGACATTTTTTTTCGTACCAAAAGAAGAAAAAGAAAAACCCTGGACAGTTTATATACATATGTCTAATAAACAAATCGAAAATTTGATCAATAGAAGATAAAGTATAGGGTGAACAAATTTTACATAAAAATTTATAAAATTGATTAATAAATATTATTTATATTAATAAAAGGTATTAATTGTGATAATTGAAGAGTATGACTTTTTACTACAAATGATATTGCTCATAATAATAAAAGGTGTGACTTATATTATAACAGAGTATTAGTAATGATAACTAGAGACTGTGATTTATATTATAAAATGATATTAGTCGTGATAATTGAAGGGTCATATTTAAAAAAAGTAAAATTAGTTTACGGTGAACAAGTTTCACAGCATACCAACTCGAGTTTGGCAAAGCATAGGATAAAACAAGTTTCATATAAGAATCTGTGAAATTATTTAAAAAGTGTGATTTATATATTATTAAAGATTATTAGTTGTGAGTCGATAGGTTACCCTTACAGCGTCACATATCTTTCGAGAGGGAAACTCTATTGCTGATAGACTAGCGAAACTCCATAGGGATGATGTATGGATCGAGGGTTGTTCCGACTTCCTAGTGGATTTGCTTTTTTCTGATATGAATAAGGATTACTTCCACCTTTCGAAGTAGTTCTTTGTTTTAAAGGAGTAACCATTTTTCCCTTTGCCAGGGGTTTTGCCCCAATGGGGGTTTTATCCTAGCAAGGTTTTTAGTGGGCCTCCGGCCTCTGGTTACGACCTGTGTATTTATGGCTTTAGATTTTTTTTATTTTTTAATTTAGGTCTGCTTATTTGTCAAAAAAGAAAGATTATTAGTTGTGAAAATTAAAGGGTGTGACTTTTTATCATAAAAGATATTATTTATAATTTTGAAAAGTATAACTTATATTATAGAAGAATATTAATCATAATAATTAAAAAATTAAGGCTATAAAAAATGAACCCCTTTCATGGTGAATAAGTTTCCCAAAATATCTAACTCATTGAGTTTCGACTGATTTCCGGCCCTTATTCCTTTGATTCCACACTTTTTATCTTAGAACAAACTAACAAGCACATGACAATAGATAAATGATGATTTTAATATCTTTTATTGACTATACCAGGAAATGCTCCATTATTATGATACATGTACATGTCGCTATAATGGCACACAATTCGTTTTATTTGAAAATTATATCAGAGTTAGGTGTTCCATAAATTACCTTTATGAATAACTCGTATATAATAGACGGTGAAATATTCTACATCGTGGCGGATAAAAGAATTAGAGGATAAAATATTTCAAAGTAACTCTTGTGTGAAATATTGCACATTAATGATATGTGCAATACCACACAAGTAAGAAAATAAACTGAAAAAAACGCGGATCCCAAATAATCCGGGTCACCCGGAAAAAATCTCGCGGGTCACACACCAGAAGCCGGGTCGTGGGCCAGACTCACGCGGAAAACGTGAAAAACAAACTTTCATCGTGATTAACACCCCAAAACTCACGCAGCCGATCAAAAACAGAACAAAAATCGCAGTCGATCCAAAAAACACGAAGAAAACAGCAGAAGAACGACGATAAAACAATGAATCATTCAGAAAACATGGAGAATTCTGGAAACATGATAGTAATACGAACAAATTCAACAGAATCTTCAGTACCAGGTAACAAAAAACACATACCTCATTACGATTGTTACTAAAATACAGAAACATATTCTAAAAAAGACACTGAAAAAAGAAATCTATTAGAAAAACATGTCATAAATACTGAAACAAATAATGTGTATGTGATTTGTTACTGCATGGGAAAATGTGTGTTACTTAATTCACTATTGTTTTGTTACGGTATGCAAAAAGTTGTGTTACTTGATTAGTTATGTTAGTTGTGTATTACTACAACTAGTTAATTATTTACTACATGCAAATATGTGTGTTACTACATAAATTATAATACAGGTGATGCACCCATTATATATGAGGGACCAGATTCATCAGATTTAGAGTGCACAAATGAAGGGGGAATATCTAATTTTGATGAATACAGTGGTTCATTAATTGGGATCAAGAAAGAAACAGTATGCTTGATGTATGATGTATACCGTAAGCATGCCCGATCTGTGGGATTTAGTGTTAGAAAATCAACAGGGATACTATCTAAAGATGGAAACAAAATAGTAACATCCAAACTATTTGTGTGCTCTTGTACTGGTATGAAAAAAATCAAGGGACGAAGAACAAATTACAGAATTCAAGAGGAAAAGATGTGGAATTACTAGAACTGATTGCAAGGCTCAAATGAGAGTTAAAATTACAGAACATGGACATTATGAGGTAGTAAAACACATAACAGGCCATAACCATCCATTAACAAGAAGAGAATGGAGTCATTTGCATCGATCGGAGAGAGCAATCAAAGAAGGAAAAGCTATTGCTATCACAGAAATGACATCATCTGGATTAAGACCATCTGATTCATACAGATATCTAGCATTGAGTGCCGGAGGTGAGGATCAAATAGGAAACACAATGAGAGACCACTTGAACTTTGTGCATCGTGCAAAAATGAAGAACATAGAAGGGGGAGATGCAAAAACTTTCATGGACCTAATACAAAACCAAGAGGATGAAGAGAATCAGTTCTTTTACAGGTATGTTACCATCTGCCTACATTTGTGTTACTGTATAATAATATAGGTACTACTCAATGTTTTATTTTAAAACATGTTACTGTAGGGTTCAAATGAACAATGAGGGCAGAATGAGTAATATTTTTTGGAGAGATTCAATGATGAAAGAGAACTTTGATCTATTTGGTGATGTGATGGTGTTTGATACAACCTACAGAACTAATATATACAACCTTATCTGTGCACCATTTGTTGGGATAAACCATAATTGGAAGAACACAATGTTTGGCTATGCATTCTTATCCGACGAGAAAACGGAAACTTTTGAGTGGCTATTTACAGTATTCAAGAAATCAATGGGTGGAAAAAGTCCAGTGACAATATTCACTGATCGGGATCAAGCAATTTCAAATGCAATAGAAAATGTTAGAAAAATTCAAATAATAAAATATGTGTTACTATATTAAAACTATGTTGTTACTATGTAGTAAATACTGTGTTACTATAGATATTCCCTGATACAAGACACAGGCTCTGTCTATGGCACCTCCAACAGAATGCAGTGAGCAGATTTGCAGAGCTAAAATGTGATGACACATTCAAAGAAGAATTTAACAAATGCTTATCAGGTTGTGCTACAAGAGACGAGTTTGAGAATCGTTGGACAGGGATGATTACAAGCTATAACTTAGAGGACCACCAATGGTTTAAAAGAATCTACAGTTTAAAAGAGAAGTGGTGCACTGCTTTGAGCAAAGACTTCTTCTCTGCAGGGCTGTTATCTTCACAAAGAAGTGAGAGTGCCAATAATTCAATATCATTCAACACATACAAAACAACAAGCTTGACAGATTGGGGGATTTTCAACAAAGTGGTGAAGACATGGAGGGCAACAGAAGAAGAGGATAACTTCAAGAATACAACAGTGAAGCCAGAATCTTCACTACAAATCAATGGGATGGTGAAACACACTGCAGAAATATACACACACTCTCTTTACAGAAACTTTGAACGAGAATTTTTTAGAGGTATTTCGTGTACTTCAATGATTGATAAGGTTATGGACACTACGATGGTGTATGACGTAACAAGAAACAGTGTGGTGAACAAAGTCACTTATGATTTTATCATGAAGTATGTAGAGTGCACTTGCAAAAAATTTGAAGAATGTAGTATATTGTGCAGTCATTGCATATACATACTGCATATAAATTCTGTGAACAGAATACCAGATCGGTACATAAAGAAAAGATGGACTAAAAATGCAAAGTTGGAAGTTTGGAACAGAAACATAGGCACAAGAGAGAATTGGAAACCTGATAGTTGCATTCCATGGCGACACGAGATGGTAACAAAGAGTTACAACCTCATTATAGAAAGTGAAAAGAAACCCGAAGCAAGGAAGATATTGGAAGAAGGTTACAACATGGATTATGCTACTATAAAAGCCTTGCCATCAGAAGAAAGTCCATTGGAAGAAAGTCCACAGGCTTCTGTTGGCTCTACAAGAGCACCAGCTATCTTAGACCCTAAACACACAAAAACAAAAGGGAGAAGCCAAAGAATAAAGAATCATTTCCAGAAAAAGAAGAAGAAGAAGAAGAAGAAGAAGAAGAAGAAGAAGAAGAAGAAGAAGAAGAAGAAGAAGAAGAAGAAGAAGAAGAAGCAGACTGATGCAACAGACACTGGATCAGGATCAAACACCACTGAATTTGGAACAAGGACACCAAATCCTCACTTATTTTAATTTGTTTATATTTCTTGCAATTACATTATGCTTATATTACTTATGTTAAAAAAACTAATACTGCCAAATGAATTTATATTTCTATTGTAGTATAAACCTTATTGATTTATTCAATGTTTAATCATAGATGTGTTACCACATGTTTATTCATGTGTTACCATGTATTTACATATGTGTTACTGTGTATCAGGATGTTTGATGTTGAATGTCTTAATATTACATGTGTTGACACATGTTCGCATTTTGTGTTTCTGTATGAATTAATTTAATTCCTACTGTTCAATCATACATGTGTTACCACATGTTTACATATGTGTTATTGTGTATCACAATGTTTGATGTTGGATGTTTCAATAATACATTTGTTGAAAAATGTCCGCATTTGTGTGTTTCTGAATGACTTTGTTTCATTTCTAATGTTTACTAAAATGTGTTACCTTATATTTTAATCTGTGTTACCACGTGTGTACATGTATGTTACTGTATGCCTTGGATCAATTTTCAGTGTCTTTCATGTGTTACCATGTATTTTCATATGTGTTACGGAAAATATTTGTATGTGTGTTACTTCAAACATTATCAGTATGTGTTAGGGATATATTTGTATGTGTGTTACTGCAAACATTATTCATACTTCATGTAAAAAATGATAACAAAAAAATATAATTACCTCATGAATTGTTATTGCACCAGAATCTTCATTTACACATTATATTTAGTGTAAAAGAAGAATGTTCCTGGTGAATAAGGTTAAAACGTGTGTTACTATAAAGTTGTAGAAGTGTTACTACTACAAAGAAAACCACATAAATCATGTATACCTTTATCCAGATATAAAAATCCTCTTTGTGAAATGATTAAATTTCACCCTGAGGACAAAAAACAAATAAAGAGACATAGTCATAAAAACATAACACTTAGATAACAAAAACTAAAATAACAGAAATGTTAAGTTGTTTGATTAATTAAACATATCAGCCTATTAGATCTCCCCCCATCATAGACAAAAACCACCCCTTAACTGATAAACATTATCATCTAGTTGTTAGCCACCATAAGTATCAATAATTACCAACCACAAAAATCCAACTTCTGGGCAAATTTTTCCACCCATCATCAACAAAAGACAAAAACCATACAAAAACCCAGTTTTTGTCAAACCTTCCCAAATTTTTCCAGAATTAACAAACACACAACAATATTCATTATAAAAACAGTAAATATCATGATATGGTCAATATACTACTTCTTGACCGGCCTTTTCCTAAGACACTTCCTTCGATTATCAGCAATCAACTTTTCCTCCATTTTCTTCTTAGCATTCTCCTCATTTTCTTCAATCAATTTCAACAAAGCAGGCTTCTCCTTATAAAAAGCCAGAACCTTATCCATTAGTTCATCCCTATAAGTGTTTAAACCAGTCGTAATAACCTTTTTGCAAATTTCAGCTCTAAGAAGTACCCTGAGATTACTCAACAAAATAAGAAAAAATAAAAAAAATAATAAGCAATATGTTTATATTAATAAAATATAAACTATTAAAAAATAAGAACACACCTGCGACAGATCGGGCTCAGTATATAATTCACCATTGAACTTACTCATATGGTGCATCAGAAAAACACCACAATCTTTGTTTACCTCAACACCTTGCCAATGAAAAGGAATATGTTCAATTGGATAACTTAACATCAGCTCATGCTTGGGATGTTTCTTGAACTTCAGAAACTTGGAAACAACCTTTTGCTAAAAAAAAAAAAGAACAAAAAAAGATAAAATCAACTACAATTAAAAAAAAAAAAGAAACACAGAAAAGTAATAAAAACACTAACCAGAATTTTAACACATTTCTCATATGTCTCAGGCTTGCCATGTTTAAGGTTGTCAAGATACTTAATTTTTCTACTGGAAAAATTCACAACAGCAGCAGCATAGTGATCATAAACACGAAAGAGCATGAAAATCTGTCAAAAATAAGTAGTGTTACTACAACACTAAAATGTGTTACAATATGGTCATCAAACATGTTACTACAAGCAATTTAAAAAAAAAATTACCAATTCGGCACGGAGAAGCAGATCATCTGATAAAAAAGAAGCACATGTTTTCATTCCATTAAGAATTTCAGCCTCCTCCTTCACACATCGTTTGTTATTACGGACAATGTTATTCAATGGTACCTACATATTAAAATTAAAAAGAAAAATATTAGACAAAAAAAAAAGTTAATATATACAAGAAAAAATTAATACCACATGACTTACGCTGTAATCAGTTGTGAAAACATAACGAAGCAGCTTGTCACCTTGGCTCAAATTTTTCATCTCATGATTGATTATCAAACAAATGACATTTACAACACTATGGGAAATCTCAGTGTCCGGATACATACTAAGAATATCATCCTTTGAGACCAGATGCACCAAATGCTTTGTGTCAAAAAACACCTCACTACACACAAAAAGAAAAGAGATGTGTTAAAAAATAATTTTTAAAAAAAAGTTTAGAATTTACTTTTTATCATCTGATGAATAAAAGGCATAGTCAGCAACTTCAGTTGAAATGCGGCTCAAATAAGACAGACAGTGAAAATTCAATTTTAAAAATTTAGAAACAACACCAACTTCACCACTTTGAACACCGATCCATCAACACTTCTCAAAGACTATCACCACCTTACATCATCACTCAATAACCATTTCATCAACACTATCACCACCTCTTTTCATCAAAACTATCACCACCCTTTTTCATTATCCTTCTCATCATCTCCGTGTAAAATAAGCAAAATAACATCATCATTCTTTTCCTCAACAGGATTATCATTACCACATTTGCTCTTTTCATCAATCCATGCACCCTCATCATCACTTTTTGTACTATCTTCACCTTTTATCACTACTTCTTCCTTTTCTTTTTTCCTTTGTCACTACTAGAATCACTTTGGACTTTGGACCATGCAAGAACTCGATTGGTGTTGCCAAAATTTACGACCCTCACTATTCCTATCATCATCTTTTTTATCGTCGAATCATCCCTTTACGACCATCCTTCTTTGAGTTGACTCAACTTCAAAGTAAATCTTTCCTTATCCATAATCATAATCCTTATCCTTCCACAACATGACAATGCCAAACAAAAGGATCATCGGGAAGAGATCATAACTTTTCATCCCCTCACGATTTATTATATCGAACACAACAACTTTAGATACTCGACTTATCCGCTCACTACTAGAATCAATGCTACCCTCATCATAACAATGTCAATCAACAATTTCCCATACTTCAACGAAATCTCTTCCTTATCCATAATTGAATCCTTATTCCGGCAGACAATGCCTAAAAGGATTCTCATCTTGGCTCCCTGAGCAACCTTTTAAGCGTTAAAAACAATGTCATCTTCCCCATGGACAACAACTTAGAAACATAAAGGCCAAATATCTTGGCTTGGAGCAACCTTAATATCCTTCATCATTGAATCCAAGAGAGATCCAATCATTGAATCCAAGAGAGATCCAACATATCTTTGAGGGAGGGAGGGAGTGTGTTACTACAATATATTTCAAAGTGTTAATTTATAAAAGAAGAAAAAAAATAAACATACTAAAAAAGGGTACAAAAAGAAACCTGACTGTCACATGAACCCTGATTGAGAGATCCTTTCAAGCCAAACTTATACTTTATAGCTCCATTCAAAGTGATAGGGTACACATTCTCCAAAACTTCACCATCTCCATAAACACGTCCAGAAATCTCCTGCAAACATCGTAACTGCATCTTTTCATTTTTCCAGTGTTGTATGAGAGGTATACTATTCGGTTCAGCAATGCCACACCATTTGATCCTATGCATATATGCAATTTGAAAAACAAGAAGGCATCCAGTAACATTTCTAACATCATTAATGTTAACAGCTTCAACAGACTCACAAAGCTTATCAAAAACAAAGGAACACAAATCATACTTCGGGATCATATCAACATTCTCCAAAGACTTCAACACACCACTAACAAGAAGATGATTCGAAGCAGGGGCAAATAAAGAAGAAATGGCGTAGTAAACAAACATATGCTTGAAATCATCTCCACCATCTTTCATATAAACTTTAAAAAGATTAGACAAAGCTGACAACTTATCAGATCCCGATAAACCATACTCTTCATCGAAATGATCCGCCAGAGTCCACTTCTCACCCCTAATATAACATACAACGTCAGACCCCGGGTTTCTGGGGAGCATAAAAATGTCATGGACATCATCTGGAGTCAAGAGAAAAGAACGATTCCGACCAACATCAAGCATCCAACTACTGTGGTTAAAACTCTTAACTAACCAATGCAACAATTTGTAATCTACCAACTTAGACAGCTTCAACTCTAACAAACCACCAAAACCAATACTTCGAACATCTTCCTTCTGCTTATCATTTAGATCATTTATGAGATCAAAAAGACCTTTCGGCCTCCCATGTGGTGTAAAATCCCTATAAATAAGGAAAAGAAAAGAACATAATATGTAAAAAATAGTATTTATAAACATACAGTAACACACAAAAGAAAAAGAGAAGAGAAACACAATACCTCTTTTTTTTTACCATTTTAACAGGTTCAGAATCAGAACTTTTTTGCCTCTTCTTACCAACTGGTTTCTTCCCTCCTACATCTTCTCTAGCCCTCTTACCTATATTCTTTCCAGACTCCTTACTACTGCCACCACCAGACCAATCTAAAAGCAGAATAGCTTCAGTACCTTCCTTTCCCTTACCCATGATATAAACTGCAAAAACAAAACAAAAAAAACAGTGTCAAAATCAGGAAAAAAATCAAAAACACATTAAAATATATATTGTGTTACTGAATAACAAAATATGTGCTACTGTAAACAAAAATCAGTGTTACTTCATAAATATAACAACCAACAAATGACATACTCATACAGTTATAAGTGTTGCTGCATTATAATGTATGTGTTACTGTATACAAACATCAATGTTATTACATGAATATAAGTAATAAAAAAATGTCATACTGCATAAAACTATAAATGTTACTTCATTATAATGTATGTGTTACTACATCTATATACAACAATAACAAGTATAAAAACAACTTAAAAAGACGAACTACTACATTAACACATCAATGTTACCATAAAAAGAGAAAAACAAACAGAACATAAAAAACACTAGGAATCACCAACAAAAAATCCAGAAAAAACTAGGAATCAACAAATAATATGAACAAAAAAGAACATGCAACAAGGAGAAAACATAAAACCTAACAAAAATCACGAAGAACTTTAAACGAACTTAAAAATCGCGACTAAAACGAAACTAGGGTTTCTAAAAACGAACAGGATACTGAATACAGAACACAAATATGCATAAAAAACATGAAAAAAACGTAGAAAAACACAAAAACCTTATATGAATAGTGGATCGCCTCCAAAAAACGTAGTAACACAACTCTAAACGGACAAATCTACTTCTTATAGTGTGTTATCGGAACAAACCGCAACCAAAAAACCGTCGTCGAAGGGAAACCGCCCGAAACCGCAGTCGTTATCGGAAGAAGGGAACGGGAAAAGAGAGCGCGAGAGAGAAAAGATTCACAACTGAAGAAAAAAGATTCGATTTGATTTTGTTTTGAAAAATATGCGGTTTCCAAGCAAACCGACCCGAACCCGGACGCCACCCGTGAGAAAAAGAACGACCCGGAAGAAATTAAATGACCCGCATGACCATATTGACCAAGGCTTAAAATGAATGTGTTGACCTAATATTGCACATAAGACTTGTATGCAATATTGCATACAAGTTTTTGTGAAAAAAAAAATACCACCTCAATGAATTATTTTAAGGTCAATATCCAATTTTTTGAGAAAAAGTAGCTGCATGCAATTAAAAAATAATTTTATCATTCTTTAAACTGGATTGAAAAATAAACAAAATTAAATGTAAGAGTAGGTTTTAGTGCACTACATGCACGGTGCAATATTCAAGTGTTATTTTTGTAAACATACAATTTGTTTGCACTGAAACATGCAATTTGTGTCAATAAAAACAAGTTGCATGTTTCAGTATAAATAAATTAGACGTGTTAACTAAACAAAATACATATTTCAAAAATGTATTTAAATTGCACGGTGCACCTGGTGCATACAAGATCTTTCCTAAATATAATTCACTTATTCGCTAACTAAGTCAATAATTTTCTTTTCGACAAAAAATTGTGTGAACCCTAGTTCACCGTGAACTTGATTTTTTAGTATCACTGTTATGTATAAAATTATCACTGTTATCCATAAAAAGAGTGGGTCTCTTGTGCACCCAAGTGCACCGTGCATTCATGCAATTGAATGACCCATTTTAAAAAATATTTGACTCATTGAATACATTACACATGTTATGTGGATATATGGGTTGAGGTGATTGCACGGATCTTAGATCCGTGCACTAGTTGCACATGAGACTTTGTCGCATAAAAATTATCACTATTACGTACAAAAACAATCAATGTTTTTTCATATTTTTAAAAGTTAAAAGTTTTTGTGAATAACAGTAATAATTTTTACACTTGACAATGATACAATTTATATATAGACCTGATTTATAAGAGTATTATTATTTTTTTCTCCAACAAACTGAGTTATATATACAAAAGTATATCTAGCTATCAAAAGAGGGTCTCCAAAGTCCAAACCCAATAAAATTGAAAGAAAATAAAATACAAATTTTAGAGTATATAAATGTTCAAACTTTGAATTATGATGGAGAATGAAAGCATATGAGATTGATTCTGAAAATCACGTGGTGTGATTTAAATTGTATGTGTTGGGCTCCTGAAGTTTTGATTTGTTTTCCCATTGTGTCATTGAATTAGTGGAAAATGTTGAATTTGGTATATTGGAAGTGAGGGGCCAAAGATAGCATAAATATCAAATGGTGGGCAGAGGGGTGTGTCGCCTACAGAATGCCAAGTTGAGCAATACAATGCTGCGCTGCGACGTCACAGCCAGATATATATTGTAATGAATAAGACACATCTACACTAAACTCAAGAAATTACACTCACGCGTTACATACCTTGTTTTCATCATATCATTTTTTCATAATGGGTACATCTATATGTAATATATGTATGTATACGGTGGGATACAAATATTCTTGTATATTTATAAAAAAATAAGCATAATTTACTATCTCCGTCTCAAGATAATGTGCACACTTTTTTTTTCGGTCCGTCCCATAATAACATGCACACCCCAAAGTAGAAAATTCTACATAATTTTCATCCTAACAATATCCACAATATTAAACAAAATATCATTACTTTTGGCCTAACATATACACACAATTTAACTTCTTTTTTATACATAAAAAATTATAAAAGTACCATTCAAACTCTACTCATTATTACACTTTTTTTATTTTTGTGTTTATTTTGGAGTACATATTATCCTGAAACAGAAGGAGTAGTATGTAACAATTTGTCCAAGAATGGGGGAAGAAAATATTAGATACACTTATACCTTGCAAACTGCACGATACTTTTTTATTCTATTGCAACTTAAAATATAATTTAAGGTGTGATAGCTCTATTTTATGTAGCACAAGTTGCAATTAGATTGGATAAAAGAAATTGTACAAGTTGCAAATGATAAAAATGACATAGTATAAGTTGCCAATCTATATAAACCCTATATTAAAAGATACTTCGAAGAAAATAGTTCACATGAACCCAAATTAATAGAATTTTTGTGCTCGTTAAAGATAAAAATTTATGTGAACTGAGTTTACTATATACTCTATTTCTTTAAATATTACCGTTATGTATATGCACTATCACTATTATGTATAACCATTATCACTTTATGTTTTTGTTTAAAAAAAATATTTTTTCTAAGACAAAAACTCGTGTGAACTCGAGTTTACCGTGAACTTCTTTTTTTTAGTATCACTGGTATGTATAAAAACTATCACTGTTATGCACAAAAACTATCACTGTTTCAAAAATATTTTATTTTTTTAAACAGTAAAAGTTTTTGTGCATAACAGTGATATTTTTTTGCACATAACAGTGATAGAGTTCATGTATAGACCTGATTCACAAGATTGTTACTCTTTTTTAAATAATAATAGTGTATAAAGATTAAAGTGATAGTGTTCACCTTAAACTCGATTTCACAGGAAAACTTACTCCTCTCTAAATATATATAATTTATATATGATGGAGAAAGATGTGTGCAGAACGAGAAAGTGAATGGGGGTAAAATGAGAATGGATGGAGGGAAGATTCCAAAAGAGTGGAGGGTAATTGTGATAGCACGTAAAAGTGTTGTATGGAATTGCATCATATGTTTGGGAAAGGACAATAATAATATGGGCATGAAAAACAAACTACTACAACCATGTTGTCATGTATATCTTGACTGGACAATGAGGATATACGATTACGAATCTGTATCCTCCTCAAAATAACCCCTCCGCATCGCCCACGAATCCATTCCTCAATCAATCAATCTCATATCTTGACAAAATACTACCACCATATCTCTTCTTTTTAATTGGGAAAGGTGCAAATTACGTAGGTGCATATAGTTTTATTTTTCTATTATTTTTATGACAAGCTCCCATATAAGAGTATTTGAATTTAAATATAATTGAGCATGGTACATTTGATTTATTATCATCATAACAAGTTAAATTAATTATATATCATGGAATTTGACCTCATAGAATGCATACACATTTGATTTATTATCATCATAACAAGTCAAATTAATTATATATCATGGAATTTGACCTCATAGAATGCACTATAGGAATTGCAAATGGAATTTTTTAAATGACTAAGAAATTTTCCTACATGAATAATTTGATCCTTAAAAAGTGAGTATTACTTATGATTTATCTACCGAATTTTAGAATAATCTTTGAAAAAATACCTACAAAAATATTTTATTAGGCAAACAAATTACCTACGATCACTACAAAAAAAGTGGGTTTTAACGACGGTTTTTAGCGACGATTTGTACATCCGTCGATAATTGCGGCGGTTTTATCGACGGATTTAGTCAGACGGTCAAAGTCATCGATTTAGCGAAGGTTTAGCGACAGGTTTTTAAAACCGTTGCCAGTAGCGACGGTTCTTTCTAATCAGGTTGGGTAGGGTTGAATCGGGTCACTTAGCTACGGTTTATTGACGGTTTGAAACCGTCGCTAAGTCGCGTACGGGACACGAGGTGACTCGGCACTTGGCTCACCGCACCAAGGGCGGTTAGAGACGATGTTTCGAATTTATCGACGATTTTTTCGTCTCTATTAGCGACAGTTTTTAAAAACCGTCGCTAATCCGTCGCTAAATTTGATTATATAAACGATCCCGTAGCATTCTTTTTGCATTTTTTTCGCAAATTCTACGCCGTTCCGCCGTCGTACGTCATTCGTTGTTGCCGTCGTGAACATTCCGTCAATTAAACGATAATCGCAATCGTCGTCATTTTCTTCTTTTTATTCGTTTCAAATTGTAATATATATATATAAATAATAATTAAATATATATATATATTTAAATAATATTTAAATATATATATATATATATATATATTAATATATATTTCGGAATTATATATATATATTTTTTTTTTTTGAAATTATATATTAATAATATCTATATATATTGTTAGAAATTGTTAGAAATTAGACTAGTTTCGCCCAAAAATTGTTAGAATTGTTAGATTGTTGGTTGAATAGGATGAGTTTAGAATTGTTAGAAATATATTAATAATTCCTCTCAAAATTGTTTGAAATTAGACTAGTTAGATATTATAATTGTTAGAATTGTTAGATTGTTGGTTGAATAAGATGGGTTTACAATAATACAGTCGAAACTCTGTCGAAATTATTTGTAAATATTAGATAATATTACTTGTATATATGTGTTAAATTAGTTTTTTATAGTATTACTTGTATATGCATGTTTAATTAGTTTTATAGTATTACTTGTATATGCATGTTTAATTAGTTTAGCTAGTCTAGTTAGAAATTAAACTAGTTAGATATTATAATTGTTAGAATTGTTAGATTGTTGGTTGAATAGGATGGGTTTAAAATAATACAAATCGAAACTCTCATTTAAATTTAGGCGCGATTTTAATTAATTGTTTTAATTAATTAATTATTAATAGTTTTAATTATGTAATTTATGTCAAATGACATTCATATTTTTTTATATAATGCAGATGAGTACTACACGTGATAGTGGTGTCGGCAATGCGTGAAACGACTATTGGCCACGAGGTAATGAGTGAGCAAGGGCAAAACAGGGCGATGGCCGAGAACACGGCGGTGGGGTCGAGGCAATCTGTGGTCGAGGCCGAAGGTAGTGTTCTCGAGCACTAGGAGGAAGAGGATCCTTCGACCGACGGTGAACTTGCACCCACCCGCCCCCGCTGGGTCCAACTCGCAGAACCCTCCACCGACAGGAGCATCTCCAGGAGGGTCGAGCTCAGGTTCGACCTCTGTTCATCGTGGCTCGACACCCAATGCTCATTTATTTAGCGATCGACTTGAGAGCGGGAAAGTGAGTTATAATTTACTTTTATTTATTAATTTGTTTAGTTATACAGTTAATTATTTAAATATACTTATTAATTTTTTATATTGTTGTTTCAGCATCATACCCGGTCACGAGGCTGCCGCTATAGCCACCAGCTCCATCTTACGAGTTGGAATAGCCATGGGGGCCCACAACCGAAAAAAAGTGCTGAATCCCACCCGACTCTACTTATTGACAAGTTTAGGGTACGTACAATAATTAATTATTAAAAGTATTCATAATTATTTATTTTAATTTAATACAATAAATTTTGTGTTAATGAAATTCAGAAACAGATGAAGTGGGGAAAGGATAGGACCCCGACCAATTTTTATGGTCCGTTCAAAAAGCTTGCCCAAGTCCGGTACAAAGACTTGCTGTATAGGTGGCACGCCGCGTGGAAGGATGAAGGGGTTGGATATGACCGGACGACATGGATCCCGCGTCACAGGGGGTCTATTGTGGTCAGTGGAGCGATCCCGCTTATCAGGAGATGTGCTGAAGAATCACGAAAACCGCATGAGCCAGCACGGAGGGGATGGGGGCGTCGTTGTGCATAGGGCCGGATCCCGATCGATTCTGGAGCACCAAATGGCGGAGGTAAGTAATTAAAACATATTAATATTTAATTCTATAAGTTCATAATTAATTTTAATACGTGTGTATTTGTTAACAGGGAACTACTGGCTCGGGCGCCCTTGACGCCTTCTGGAGGCGTTGACACTCGGCCACCCCATATGAAGAGGAGACAAGGACCTCCACCTACCACCGCGGCCACGCCGCACGTAAGTAATTTAATTATAATATTGTATTTACGTAATTACTAACTTTCTTCATGCATGTTGCTTGTCTCATGTATATAATATTTTTTTTACGAGAACCGTCGCGGCGAGAAAGGTCGAAGCGACCACCCGAACCCAAACGCCGCCTCGGTGATGATAATCCACCACCTCCTCCGATTAATTTAAATCGGATCTATGTGGAGGAGGCCGACACCTCTAGACAGTGGGTCCTTGGGTTCGGTAGGTTGTCTCTCATCATAATCGCGGAGCATAATCCTGCTAGATCTCGGACCTCTGTTACTTGACATCGCGGCCCGGCCCAGCATCAGCGAAGAAAGCGATTGAGCAGTTAGAGGCGGTGGCCAGCTCGGCGGCAATCGGATAAAAAAAAATCAGCGGAAGTGGTAGCGGCTTGCATCGCTCTGGCCATTCAAATTGGTTGCTCACCGGATTATTTCCTCCAAACCATTAATTTTGAGGACGGTGGCGGTCGTGGTGGTGGCAGCGGTGGCCTAGTGATTGACGATGGTCGTAGTGGTGGTGGCGGTGGCGGAAGGCGGTGGGCGGTGATGTGATGGCGATGGCGGTGGTGGTCGTGGCGATAGCGATGGCCGGAAAAAGCGGTGGTCATGATGGCGGTGGCGGGTGGTGGTAAATGGCCGTTAAGCGGTGTCGTCTTTGGTGGTGGTGGTAGTCAAAGTGGCGGCGCTGCGGTGGGCGAAGTCGAAAATAGCGGTGGCGGTGGTGGTGGTGGCTTGGATGATATTGGTGACTTCGACCCTGATAATTTGTTTTTTAATACTAATTTGGGTGAGGATAATTATTATCCTGAATCGGTGATTGGAGAATAATCTGAACAATTTACTCTGTTTTTAATTTTTTTTAGTATTTTGTTTTCATCGACACTTTTTTTTTATTTTTATTGTGAATTATGTTTGTAAAATGTTTATATCGTTTATTTTTTTCTATTGTTTGTTTTTAAGTTAAAGAAAATTATAATTTGTTTAAATAGAAAAGTATAACTTGTTAAATAGAAAATTATAACTTCTTAAATAGAAAAATATAACTTGTTTAAAAGAAAAGTATAACTTGTTTAATAGAAAAGTATAACTTGTCTAATAGAAAAGTATAACTTGTTAAATAGAAAAGTATAACTTGTTAAATAGAAAAGTATAACTTGATTAAATAGAAAAGTATAACTTGTTAAATAGAAAAGTATAACTTCTTAAATAGAAAAGTATAACTTGTTAAATAGAAAAGTATAACTTGTTTAATACAAAAGTATTACTTGATTAAACATAAAAGTATAACTTGTTAAATAGAATAGTATAACATTTTAAATAGAAAAGTATAACTTGTTTAATACAAAAGTATTACTTGATTAAATAGAAAAGTATAACTTGTTAAATAGAAAAGTATAACTTGATTAAATAGAAAAGTATAACTTGTTAAATAGAAAAGTATAACTTGTTAAATAGAAAAGTATTACTTGATTAAATAGAAAAGTATAACTTTTTAAATAGAAAAGTATAACTTGTTAAATAGAAAAGTATAACTCGTTTAATACAAAAGTATTACTTGATTAAATAGAAAAGTATAACTTGTTAAATAGAAAAGTATAACTTCTTAAATAGAAAAGTATAACTTCTTAAATAGAAAAGTATAACTTGTTTAATAAAAAAGTATAACTTGTTAAATAGAAAAGTATAACTTGTTAAATGGAAAAGTATTACTTGATTAAATAGAAAAGTATAACTTGTTAAATAGAAAATAATAACTTGTTAAATAGAAAAGTATAACTTGTTAAATAGAAAAGTATAATTTTTTTTAAATAGAAAAGTATAACTTGTTAAATAGAAAAGTACAACTTGTCAAAAAGAAAAGTATAATTTGTTTAAATAGAAAAGTATTACTTGATTAAATAGAAAAGTATAACTTGTTTAATAGAAAAGTATAACTTGTTTAAATAGAAATGTATTACTTGATTAAATAGGAAAGTATAACTTGTTAAATAGAAAGGTATAACTTGATTAAATAGAAAAGTATAACTTCTTAAATAGAAAAGTTTAACTTGTTAAATAGAAATGTATAACTTCTTAAATAGAAAAGTATAACTTGTTTAATACAAAAGTATAACTTGTTAAATAGAAAAGTATAACTTGTTAAATAGAAAAGTATAACTTGTTAAATAGAAAAGTATTACTTGATTAAATAGAAAAGTATAACTTGTTAAATAGAAAAGTATAACTTGTTAAATAGAAAAGTATAACTTGTTAAATAGAAAAGTATAACTTGTTTAATGCAAAAGTATTACTTGATTAAATAGAAAAGTATAACTTCTTAAATAGAAAAGTATAACTTGTTAAATAGAAAAGTATAACTTCTTAAATAGAAAAGTATAACTTGTTAAATAGAAAAGTATAACTTGTTAAATAGAAAAGTATAACTTGTTAAATAGAAAAGTATAACTTGTTTAATAGAAAAGTATTACTTGATTAAATAGAAAAGTATAACTTGTTAAATAGAAAAGTATTACTTGATTAAATAGAAAAGTATAACTTGTTAAATATAAAAGTATAACTTGTTAAATAGAAAAGTATAATTTGTTTAAATTGAAAAAATTATAACTTGTTAAATAGAAAAGTATTACTTGATTCAATAGAAAAGTATAACTTGTTTAATAGAAAAGTATTACTTGATTAAATAGAAAATTATAACTTGTTAAATAGAAAAGTATTACTTGATTAAATAGAAAAGTATAACTTGTTAAATAGAAAAGTATAACTTGTTAAATAGAAAAGTTCAACTTTTTGAATAGAAAAGTATAACTTGTTTAATACAAAAGTATTACTTGATTAAATAGAAAAGTATAACTTGTTAAATAGAAAAGTATAACTTGATTAAATAGAAAAGTATAACTTGTTAAATAGAAAAGTATAACTTGTTAAATAGAAAAGTATAACTTGTTTAATACAAAAGTATTACTTGATTAAATAGAAAAGTATAACTTTTTAAATAGAAAAGTATAACTTGTTAAATAGAAAAGTATAACTTTTTAAATAGAAAAGTATTACTTGTTTAATACAAAAGTATTACTTGATTAAATAGAAAAGTATAACTTGTTAAATAGAAAAGTATAACTTGATTAAATAGAAAAGTATAACTTGTTAAATAGAAAAGTATAACTTGTTAAATAGAAAAGTATAACTTGTTTAATAGAAAAGTATTACTTGATTAAATAGAAAAGTATAACTTGTTAAATAGAAAAGTATTACTTGATTAATAGAAAAGTATAACTTGTTAAATAGAAAAGTATAACTTGTTAAATAGAAAAGTATAATTTCTTTAAATTGAAAAGTATAACTTGTTAAATAGAAAAGTATTACTTGATTCAATAGAAAAGTATAACTTGTTTAATAGAAAAGTATTACTTGATTAAATAGAAAATTATAACTTGTTAAATAGAAAAGTATTACTTGATTAAATAGAAAAGTATAACTTGTTAAATAGAAAAGTATAACTTGTTAAATAGAAAAGTTCAACTTTTTGAATAGAAAAGTATAACTTGTTTAATACAAAGGTATTACTTGATTAAATAGAAAAGTATAACTTGTTAAATAGAAAAGTATAACTTGATTAAATAGAAAAGTATAACTTGTTAAATAGAAAAGTATAACTTGTTAAATAGAAAAGTATAACTTGTTTAATACAAAAGTATTACTTGATTAAATAGAAAAGTATAACTTTTTAAATAGAAAAGTATAACTTGTTAAATAGAAAAGTATAACTTTTTAAATAGAAAAGTATTACTTGTTTAATACAAAAGTATTACTTGATTAAATAGAAAAGTATAACTTGTTAAATAGAAAAGTATAACTTGATTAAATAGAAAAGTATAACTTGTTAAATAGAAAAGTATAACTTGTTAAATAGAAAAGTATAACTTTTTTAATACAAAAGTATTGCTTGATTAAATAGAAAAGTATAACTTGTTAAATAGAAAAGTATTACTAGATTAAATAGAAAAGTATAACTTGTTAAATAGAAAAGTATAACTTGTTAAATAGAAAAGTATAACTTGTTAAATAGAAAAGTATAACTTGTTAAATAGAAAAGTATAACTTGTTTAATACAAAAGTATTACTTGATTAAATATAAAAGTATAAATTGTTAAATTGAAAATGTATAACTTCTTAAATAGAAAAGTATAACTTGTTAAATAGAAAAGTATAACTTCTTAAATAGAAAATTATAACTTTTTAAATAGAAAAGTATAACTTGTTAAATAGAAAAGTATAACTTGTTTAATAGAAAAGTATTACTTGATTAAATAGAAAAGTATAACTTGTTAAATAGAAAAGTATTACTTGATTAAATAGAAAAGTATAACTTGTTAAATAGAAATGTATAACTTGTTAAATAGAAAAGTATAATTTGTTTAAATAGAAAAGTATAACTGTTTAAATAGAAAAGTATTACTTGATTAAATAGAAAAGTATAACTTGTTTAATAGAAAAGTATTACTTGATTAAATAGAAAATTATAACTTGTTAAATAGAAAAGTATAACTTGTTAAATAGAAAAGTATAACTTGTTATATAGAAAAGTACAACTTTTTAAATAGAAAAGTATAATTTGTTTAATACAAAAGTATTACTTGATTAAATAGAAAAGTATAACTTGTTAAATAGAAAAGTATAATTTGATTAAATAGAAAAGTATAACTTGTTAAATAGAATAGTATAACTTGTTAAATAGAAAAGTATAACTTGTTTAATACAAAAGTATTACTTGATTAAATAGAAAAGTATAACTTGTTAAATATAAAAGTATAACTTGTTAAATAGAAAAGTATAACTTTTTAAATATAAAAGTATAACTTGTTTAATACAAAAGTATAACTTGATTAAATATAAAAGTATAACTTGTTAAATAGAAAAGTATAACTTGATTAAATTGAAAAGTATAACTTGTTAAATAGAAAAGTATAACTTGTTAAATAGAAAAGTATAACTTGTTTAATTCAAAAGTATTACTTGATTAAATAGAAAAGTATAACTTGTTAAATTGAAAAGTATAACTTGTTAAATAGAAAAGTATAATTTGATTAAATAGAAAAATATAACTTGTTAAATAGAAAAGTATAACTTGTTAAATAGAAAAGTATAATTTGTTTAAATAGAAAAATATAACTTGTTAAATAGAAAAGTATTACTTGATTAAATAGAAAAGTATAACTTATTTAATAGAAAAGTATTACTTGATTAAATAGAAAAGTATAACTTGTTAAATAGAAAAGTATTACTTGATTAAATAGAAAAGTATAACTTGTTTAATAGAAAAGTATAACTTGTTTAAATAGAAAAGTATTACTTGATTAAATAGAAATGTATAACTTGTTAAATAGAAAGGTATAACTTGATTAAATAGAAAAGTATAACTTCTTAAATAGAAAAGTATAACTTGTTAAATAGAAAAGTAATTTTTTAAATAGAAAAGTATAACTTTTTTTAATACAAAAGTATTACTTGATTAAATATAAAAGTATAACTTGTTAGATTGAAAAGTATAACTTCTTAAATAGAAAAGTATAACTTGTTTACAAAAGTATAACTTGTTAAATAGAAAAGTATAACTTGTTAAATAGAAAAGTATTACTTGATTAAATAGAAATGTATAACTTGTTAAATAGAAAAGTATAACTTGTTTAATAGAAAAGTATTACTTGATTAAATAGAAAAGTATAACTTGTTAAATAGAAAAGTATAACTTGTTAAATAGAAAAGTATAATATGTTTAAATAGAAAAGTATAACTTGTTAAATAGAAAAGTATAATTTGTTTAAATAGAAAAGTATAACTTGTTAAATAGAATAGTATAACTTGTAAAAAAAACGAATTATAGGACACATGGAAAGTAAGTGCCCGAGCGGAATTGATCCCCGCTCAGGCGCCCAAGGTCTCGTGTTCGGTCCCCACAGCGAATAATTAATCTCATTTAATTGGGAGGTTTGGTGGTTATATATGAGTTGTTTGGTGGTTAGGTTCAAGATGGTCTGTGGCTCGGGTGGTTTGGTGGCCGCTTGGGCGCCCATCGGACTCGGGTTCGAACCCTAGCTAGCCATTTTTTTTCTCGAAAATTCACGATTTATCGACGGTTTTAGCGACGCCTCGCATGGTCGCTAATAGCGACATAATTTTACTGTCGCTATTCCATCACTAGTCATCGACAGTTATAGCGACGAATATTTCTGGTCGCTAATAGCGACGTTTGTTACCGTCGTTATACCGCCGTTGATTGTCGAAGTCTTTAGCGACGGTTTTTTCTGACCCTGGTCCGGACCCAGCAACCGTCGCCAAAACCGTCGCTAAGTAGAGACGATTATGTGCCATCGCTACTTAGAGACGGTTATTGTGAAACCGTCGCTCAAGTCTAGCGACCCTCGTTTTCCCGACGGTCATTAAACCGTCGCTGAAACCGTCACTACTATGTGTAGCGACGATTATTTTCGTCGCTAAAACCGTTGTTAAACACCGTCTTTTTTGTGGTGGATCAATCTACCTACACATTTGTAATTTTCATAGGCAAACTTATCTACACAAATAATTTCCTAGGAAATTTACATTTCCGAATGCATTATATTTATAGTTTTAAAATAACATATATAATTAGAAAATATTGTAGGCAAATCGTAGACAAACCTTACTATTTAAGGACGAAATTATTTTCGTTGAAAATTTCGTAGGTGTTGAAAAAATATTGAAAAATTTCGTAGGCAATGCACTAATTTTTTATTCTTGTTTTGTAGTGATGAGATTATTGAGACTGTTAACCTCTTCTTTTTAGTTGTAATTCCAGTAGAAATTATATACAGTCATATTGTTAGAACTAAGAAAAATATTACTATATGAAAGTTATTTATAAATAGAGTTTTGTATATAAAAAAAATCAATATAATTCAAGTTGAAAAATTTGATGACAAACCATAAAATTAAGATGTTATCAAGATCAACCATAAATAAATATTTTAGACATCTTAAATTTATTGTAATAATGATATATATATTTTTAAATAATGTTATTCATTCTTATATGGACCTTAAGACGGGACCAAAAAAACACAAGACTTATTTCAATGTGGAGTTTATTTTTAAATAAAATTAACCTCGAATCGGGACCATAATATTTTATTACTATAAAAAATTTATTTTATATAGAATATTTCTATGGGGGGTTTTGGTGTATTAAGTTTCACAGAGTATGAACCTTTGTTTGTGTAAACATGAATATATAATTCTAACATTTATAGCGAAGTGCACATACATTTCTAAAATCAAATTTTTATTATTTTTTTTTAAAATCTCCCTCCCCTGTCCATGTAATGAAAAAAGTAGAGAGAATTTTACTACTTGATGTTATACCACATTTATATAATACAATTTAGGCTGTAATCCTCGACGTAGCAAACTTGTCCAATATTCAGTTTATGGATATTACTAACCCTCGGAAGTCGGGACGATTAGCAATCTCGCCAAAGAGGAACTCACCCATCCCGGCGACCATCGACATTATTAACTAAGCGACACTAATAAAAGTATATAAGTGATAAGTCGAGTTTAATGTGTGATTTGTGTGCTTATTGTGATAATTTTGTGGTTATCATTTTACTATTCTTTTGCATTTACCCAACACTAGTTAGTTCGATTTCGTTTGCTTTGATTTTGTATTTTTGTGAATTTCAAGTTTTCTTAGAACATTTTGATAAAGCTTGATCCGAGTTGAGTGTGAAGACATAAGTTGATTGAGTCGATTACAAAGAAAAGGGCCAACATTGAGAGTCCAGGAAGTCAAGGCTCATGAATTATATTTAATTCATGATTAATTATATTAATCACGATAATCAAAGACCTGGAGGATTATGGCGGATAATATATTAGGCATGATGAGGTATCTAACATACAACACCTTTAGGAGAGTGCACGAACAGTTTTGGGAGATTAAGAGAGACTTGAATTTGAGAAACTTATAGTCATGTTTGGCTAATTTTATTCTAGTTTGAGGAGACATGAAATCCTGTTGAATGATTTGAGACTCTTTTAATTAGTAACAATTTTTTAACTCATATTTGATTTCTTCGTTATTTGGTTATTACTATGCGTGAGATGTTTATTAGTTTGGTAAGCCTAATCACCTTGCTTAATTAGTTTATTATTCATAGCTAGATTGCATATTATAATCCGTAATGATTATAATTGTGTAATCGTAGTAACAAATAAAAAAGGTAACACCCTAGGAATAATGAAGTCTAAATTATATGATTCGAGCATTTAAACTTTTATATTCTAGTTTGCTCTATTGTTTTGATTTTTTAATGTGTTATGTGGACTAAATTTAAAATACATATTTTAGGGTTGTTCATTGGGATACATTAATTAGGGGGGTCGTACTTTCTAATTAATTAAACTTAATAAACAATTGAGACTAGTTTGGTCGTATCACTGGTATAAGGGCAAGATTAGAATGGAGTCAAGAACTCACGATGAGTTTTTAGTTGAGTGGATAATCATTTAGGGGGAAGCTATCCGAGAACTAGGTCGTTTTTATTTATTGATAATTCATATTTGTTACTTGCAATTATTTATTTTGCAATATTTTAGTAGTTATAAACTCAACCAATCAAAACCCCTTTTTAATTGTTTTCACACACGAAATTTCAAATTAATTTTCAATATTCCCCTCATGATCAACCCTTACTTATTCTACTACATAAGTGGATTAGCTAAGGTATTTATTTATCTTTGGGTGCCCGCGAAAACATATCAAATGTTGATGCCGTTGCCGAGGAGTAGTTGAAAATTATGTTTTAAGTTTTTTGTGTTTTAATATTTGTCAAAAAAAAATTTAAAAAATAAATATATCAATCCTGTTTTCTACAGGTTACACTAACATTGACCCTTTAGTTTTCTGTGCAATTTCAGAAATTTTTGAGTTACTCAAGGTTTATCATCTCAATTCTTATAGTTGTGTATGATCCTTCGTTGTCTTTGCATGATAGATTTCTAAATGCCTTCGAGAAATTTTTAACTTATCTTGTGCAATATGTTGAAAGTAAGATACCCAATCTTCACTATAGGGTCCAACAAATCACTTACTCCGGTGACAATCATTGGCAAAGATATCATGATCAAAGTTTCAATTGTTTAGAAATTATGAGAGGAGTTATGATGATAGTGGGCACATCAACTTTGAGCTTAATTCAGAATTCTCATTGGAAGATTATGTGAAAACTATGACATCATCCATGCTAAATTTCGGTTAACAACCTATTGAGTCTAAGTAATTTGGATGATGGACGAAAGAAGTTGGAGGTTCAATTGAGCCAAATGAAGACAGTCGTAAAAATAAACAAAAATCAAGTGAAGGGTATTGTAGAACCTAGCTGAGATTGGAAAATTGAGAGGGAGATTGAAATAAATGTGGTGAAGTATTCAGGGGTTCATAGTGACCAAATTAAGGCACGCGATCAGTTGCTTGAGATCGAAAAATTTGTATCGAAAAATCTGGATGTGGAGGCAGACACTATAGTATCAGTGCATAGGGGTGAAAAATTTATCGAAAATACCAGTATACCGGCTTACCGTACCGAAAATATACCGAATTTACCAGAATTTTCGGTATACCAGAATTTTTGGTATGGTATGGTATGGTACCGTACCAGAATTTTCGGTATGATAACGGTATAAATTTTTAAAAGTCCTGGTATACCGGTATACCGAATATATACGGGTATACCGAAATATTTTTCGGTATACCGGTATATCGATACATTGGATATATACCGTACCATATTTAGAAAAATATATAATATATATTATTTTTTAAATTTAATTAATACATTGGATTTATATCGTACATTGAAAATTTATCCTTTTATTTTGAATTGTCTCTGTGGGTTTCCTGATTCAAGCTGAAAATTGGAGTTCATAATTTTTTTTAGTGTTCCCATAGTTAAAAACACCAGTCTTTAAGGGAGATATATGTTGTTAAGATATTATTATTTATAAAATATAGATTTTTTAAATAAATAATCAAGGTATGAACGGTATACCGTTAATTTGTTATGAAACGGTATCTTTATTAGTTTGGTATGTCTGAAAATTTTGATGCAGATGCAATTATCTAAAAATTTTGGTATGGTATACGGTATGTGATTTTAGCATCTTGAAATTACTAGATATCTAACATCTAGATATCCGTAATTTTTTGTATCTGATGCAGTATGAGTTTCACATACCGTAAATTACTGATCTGGTATGATGAATCTGATGCAAAAGATTGTGATATCCACCCCTATCAGTGCACGTGGACTAAAAAACAAGGTAAATTCTTGTGACCAAATTCTTGTTAATACTAATGTGGTCCTCTATCCCTCCCGGCTTAGGAAGGTCAAAAAATATGTTAAGGACCAGCAGAAACCTGATGTCTTTCAAAGGGTAGAGATCAACATACCACTAGTTGATTCGAAAAAATAAATCCCGAGATATGCCAAATTATTGAATGAGCTTTACACGGACAAACAATGACTATCTTGGAATTTAAAGATTTTGACAGGAGAGAAGATTATTTCTCAATAGAAAACGTCATTGAATAGAGAGGATTATTCTACTCCTATCACGTGAAAGAGAAGTTGATCGTCAAGCCAATGACGTTAAGAAAAGATGCTGATTGGGGGGCAACCCAATATTTTAATTTTATTCTGTCTTTTTCTTTTCTTTCTTTTCATGTCTTGTCTTAAATCTGCTTTCTAGTGTATTATTCTCCCTCTTGTGTTTATAGGTTAATTTGAGAAACACTCAGTAGGCCACCATACACTATCGTAGCACTGTTTACTTTCATCTCACTGATACCCTAATATTTCAATTAATTATTATTCAGTGTTTTAATTACAGTCATTGAATAAATTGGCCTATGGGCTTAGTTTCTAGGGTCTAAGTTAGGTTTAGGGTTATTAGTCTATGTATAGTGCCTTTATGGGGGTGTTTTCAAAAACTTATAAGTAATTATAGTCACCTAGAATTGTGTGCAAAAGCAATTCAGAGTGTTTTATTTCTCTTTTAGTAGCTTAAATAAGCTCTCATAAGCTATAAGTTATAAGCTTCAAAGAGTGTGCTTTTAGTAGCTTATTAGTCTTTTTTTTAAAACTTTTAACTTTTTTTGCAAACACTGTCAACTTTTTTTTTTTGAATTTTCTTACAAACACTATCAACTTCTGCTATTAATCATTTTTCCCGTAATCACTAATTTTATCTTTAAAACTATAAGTTTTTGCAAACACCCCCTATGTCTCCTAGTGAGATTATCTTGGAGATCATTATTTACGGCTTCGTCTTGGGAGAGAATATTTCCATAGGAATCGGCCTTTGGGCTTGGGACGGGATTTGTCCCATATTTTGTCTTTTCAGCTTCTTAAATTATCAATATATTGAGTTTATTTATCATTAAGTGTGGATCCATTATCTTAACTCTAACAAATTTGTCCGACCTGTCAGATCTGCCATGACGAACACGCGATTTATGTCCGACAAATACATGATCGAGACTTTGGAGAAGAGCATGGAAGCGATGTGAACTGATGTAGAAGCGGTGAAAGCTTCGGTCACGATGGGTTTTGCGGAGTTGCAAGCCCTATTGCGTGTAAGTTGTTGGGGTTATACGTGAAAGTATGTTTTTACTTAATAAGAGACTAATGTACTCTTATTTACTGAATATAAATATTTTATCATTGTTGCTTTAAATATGAATGAATGTTATTTATTTATCGCAAACTGTTCAATATTAGTACATATTACATTGTAGCTAATGTGGTGATACCCGATCACAGAAGATCACATTAACAGTTCCTTGTAAATAAAAGTACATCTTCACAAACTTAGATGGAATTGAACACTCCATTGGTAGAGGTTGATGTGCAAAGCTCAGATTGACTTATCTTGATCAAGAGATTGCATTAACACATTTTGATGTGCTGAAGAGGACCTACAGAGAGGATAAATTCTTTCATACTGACTTATGGGATGAAGAATTAGACCTCAGTTGTTATTGATTTCTTAACCTCTGTCACTTAAATAGAATTGTGTGTAATTAGTATTTATTGCTTTGATATACGTTGGGTTTAGAGTTAGATAGCGATTCTATACTTTGCATTTTGGGCAATATTATTAATTACATGACAATTGCTAAGATTAATACAGAGCAATGTGTGCAAGGAAAGTCTTGTATGATTTGTCCCCTTGGTGGGCTCAGAAGTTTTATCATATCAAATCTTGCAAGTGGAATTAGTTTCTGGTATGGATAATAATGTTGAGCTGTCTTTACTTCAAGGAAAAAGATATTAATTAAAATAAAACTTTTCAATGGCTTAATTAATTAATGGACTAAATAATCTTAAATACGAGAAATAATAATCGGAAGCCATATTATCGTAATATGGATTAAGATGGATAGTGCAATATTAATTTTATAGTGGAATAAATTAATATTAATGGGCTGAATAATTTTGTGGCTCAATATTAGAAATTCAGAACCCATTGGAGGTCAAATCTTAATTCTCTTAAATGCCTCTCAAATAGCCCAATAAAAGTCCAATTAATTAAAAGGAGAAGAAAATATTATTGCCTAATTATTCCTTATTTTTTTCGAAAATTATAGGAAAAAGAAGAGGTAAGATTTTCTTGATTTTCTAGAAAATATTTTATGGAAAAAGATAATTATTCTTGGAATGCAAGATTATCCCATAAATTCAAGAAATCAATTCTTGATTCTTGTTTCCTTCTGTTTTTAGAAAATTGCATAAGATTGGGAAGAAAATATATTTTGTGATTTATATGGAAAATAGAATATATGAGATATATTCAAGATTGTATCTTAGAGAAGATACAAAAGAAATATCCCATATCCTTCTAGGGTACCCCCCTCTCTTATAAATAGGGAATGATTTTTTCATCCCCAACCCCATTCTTGGAAAAAATAGAATCCACAAAGGTGGTGCAATATATATTTTTTTTCTCCTTTGTTAAAATTGTTCGTGAGAATCCTTCCACCGGATTACGAGCAAGGACGTGGGACATATTTGAGAAGGTGTTTGGGTTGATCCATCTACTCAATCTGTTGTCACTCCAAGATGTATGTTTCACATAACTCCTAGATTCCGCGTGTGTAGGATTTACGTGAAATTAATTATGCATGACGTTGTTGACTTTTAATTGTTATTTGAATTAATATAGGATTAATTCATGCTAGTAATAATTAAAATAATTTAAATATGTAATTAATTGCAACTCGAATAGATCCGGGCACCCTATTCCCCAACACAAGCATGCGAGGGAAGGGCCCTGCGGACGACGAAGTCCTCTTGGCGATCTGAGGACCGCAACTTTGCCTTGCTGCTTCAATCAACCCCATTGGTAGCGAAACTAGAATTACTGGGGTTTACTGGTGAAAGTTCTTCGCCTGGATTGCTAGGGCGGAACAGTTTTTCCGGGTTGATAACACAACGCCCGACATGAAACTGGGTTATGCCCTAGTGGCGATGGAGGGTAATGCCCTCCATTGGATGCAGTGGTTGCTGAATGACTCCCCGAATTTGAGTTGGCACGAGTTCACAGTTGAATTACTTCGGCGTTATGGGGATGGCCCCCATGCCAATCCATGTGAATCTTTGGCCTTGATGCGCTAAACGGGAACAATCGATGAGCATGTGAACTCCTTTATTACTCGTCTCACTGCTGTTCCGACTCTCACGAAACCTGATGCTCTCTTGGTATATTCCTTCAAGGGTTCCGTGAGGACATTCATGTCTGTATGCGCTCTCGGGATGTAGAACATTAAGTGCAGCGATGCACACAACCCGTGAAATTAATGCAACGCCAGCTTTACACGCGGGACGTTCATTCTCTGTCCCGTCAAATCAGTCCTTTGTGCCAAATCGTTCTTCCGAGAACTCGAGCTATTTTCTTCGGGGATATTTGCACCAAAATCCGCGCCTTCTACATTTGCATGGAGCCTTGATACGACTAAACAGTCTGAAGTAGGCTCCAATGGCCAGAATCCTACTGAGTTGTTTAAATAATCAGGGGTCTCGTCAGCACCGTCAAATGTCACAACCGGAATACTAGGACCTTAAAGCCAAAGGTCTTTGCTTTAGATATCGGGAACCATACTCTCCACAACACGTATGTACCAAGAGTTTGCTTCCTGTTATGGTTATTTTGGATGACAATGGAGAAGTAGATCCCCGTGGATGAAGTTCAACTTTTGGTTCAATTTTCTGCCTCCAGCCTTGAGGACAAGGCTGTTTTCTAGAGAAAGGGAATTGATACACTATTTATATCTATTAATTATTTTTTGAGTTTTTAATTTCAATCATTGAATAAATTGACCTATAAACTTAGTTTCTTGGGGCCTAATTTATGTTTAGGGTTATTAGTCTATATATGGTGTCTTTGTGTCTCCTAGTGAGATTATCTTGTAGATCATTATTTACGACTTGACTTGGGACATAATATTTACTCAGAAATCGACCTTTCGGCTTAGGGCGTGATTTATCCCAGTATTTTGCCGGGGAATACCACAATTCCCATTCAATTCATCTTTTTTCCCATTCTTCTCTCTTTACACTTTCTCTCTAAAAATTCAAAATAATCTCTCTAATATTCTAAATTTAAATCAATAGAAATAATTTTCAATCTACTTGAAATATCCCAACAAGTATCTCCCGGTTTTTGGTCAGTTTTCACCCCATGTGTTAGTAGTGGTTTTTTTGGATGAGTTTATTGCACTTTTTGGTCCCCACAGACACGCTCCTCCTCACGCTTTTTGGTCCCAAAAAAATTTTTGACACTTTTGGTCCCAAAGCGGTTTTTGACACTTTTGGTCCCAAATCGCTTCATGTGGGACCAAAAGTGTCAAAATTTTTGCTTTGGGACCAAAAAGTCAGAGGGAGACGGTGTCTGTGGGACCAAAGTTTAATAAACTCAACACCCACCCAACCCATACAATGAAACCTCCCGTGGTAGGGTTTTAGGCTGTGGCGTGGGTGGGTGTTTATTTGTTTTTTCGTTTGATGTTTTCGGCAACGATGATGTTTGGCGGTGATGTTGTTTTGATGTTTTGGCGTGATTGGGTGTTTAATGGTGGGTTTGGGTAGGTGTTGGTGGAATTTGTGGCGGCGGATCTTGGTAGAAAAGCGGTGACAGAGATTTTAGCGGTGTTTGGCGGCTTTGTGCAAATTTTTTTTTTTTTTTTCGGATGAAAATTCTTTGTCGGAAAAAACATTTTAGTATTGAGATTTTTTGTATAATTGAAGATGAATAGCTAATGGATCCCATATTAGATTTTTTAACAATTACAATATTGCTTTCTTCTTCCCCATTCTATAATTTGATGAACCACTTTCACTCTATAATTGCAATATTGCTTTATTTTTCTCCGATTCTTTAATTATTAAAAAAAATTGCGGTTGTGCAAATAAATTTTGCAATGGGGTTGGATTATTTTGCACTTTTTGCAAAAAAAAAAAGAATTTGTGCTCGTGCAAAAATAAAGAAAGACGAACAAAAAATGTATGCAATATTTTTACCAATTTAAGATGTATTTTAGAATAGAGTAAATTTTGAAATTTTTCAGATTTGATAAACAATTTACAAATTTAAAATAAACACTTTATATTTTTGCATTTTACTGATTTGATAATGAAATTTGAATTTTGTTAACGAAATTTAAAATTTATTAAAATGTATTTTAAATAGAGTAATTTTTGAAATTGTGCAAAAAAAAAATTGTGCTTTTGCAAAATTGAACAGTGCACGAAAATTTATGGATGTCAATCATGAACAATGCACGAAAGAAGATGATGGCTAATGAAAATAAGGGCACAAAGGTAATTTTTTTCATGATTTTTGTATCTAAGAGATATAGGATTTAGATTGTACTATAAAGTAATTTTGATGTCCACTTTGTACCTAATAGTGAGACTCCCTATTAGTTTTGTAAGCCTGGTGATCACCTTGCTTAATTAATTTATTGTTCATAGCTAGATTGCATATTATAATCCGTAATTGTTATAATTGTGTAATCGTAAATAGCAAATAGGGCAGAACTCTCTAGGGATAACGAAGTCTAAATTATGTGATTCGATTGTTTCACTTTCATAGTCTGGTTTGTTCTATATATTGTTTTGGTGTTTAACGTGTTCTATGGATTAAATCTTAATTACATGTTTTAGAGTTGTTCATGAGATAGATTAATTAGGGATCGTACTCTCTAATTATTTAAAATTAAGAAACAATTCAGACGAATTTGGTCGTACCACTGGTCTAAGAGCAAGATTCGAATAGAGCCAAGAACAATGAAAGTTTTTAATTGAGTGGATAATTATTTAGGGGAAAGCTAACCAAGAACTAGATCGTTTTATTTATTTATATGTAATTATTTATTTTTTAAGCTTTTAGTAGTTATAGACTCAACCAACCGAACCCTCTTTTTTAATTGATTTCACATACGAAGTTTCTAATTTATTTCACTATTCTCCGTGGGATCAACCCTTACTTATCCTACTATATTAGTGGATTAGCTAAGGTATTTATTTATTTTTGGGTGCGGCGACAACACACCACTAAGCAAGTGCCGATATGGTCAATATGGCAACCATCCAGATTAAGGTTTGATCGCATTTCAACACAAGACAGTCAATCCCCTTTCTCTTGCCTGAATTCCTTTTTCCCTCCTATAATTCATTCCCAGTTCATCTTATAAAAAGGTGGTATGTTCTTCATTTTTCTTCACCACAAGCAACAGAGTAAGAGAAAGGTATGAATTTGCAGTATTTTTGTTAACATATTTTTTTAATGCATATTATCACTGTAATTCATATCCCTTTTTTTCTATGAATTTTCAAGAGTTATTTACAACAACAGGGAATCATCAACCATCAACAAGAATTTCTCCAAATTTAGTGGTAACTTCCAAACCACCTTTTATTAATTTGATTTGCATCACTTTTTTTTTTGTTGCAATATTGCTTGCATTTTCAAAAAAAGTAGTAAGAAGAAGCAGAACAGCTTGTAGAGGTACTTCTAACCGTGGAAGAGAACCAACGGAGACCACGACGTTCGATCGATCAGAGATCAAGGTGTTGAGTCCCTCTGATCAGACGTTTCTTCGAAGGTGTTCTTCATCCAATCTTGAAGATTTGAAGACGTTCTTCACCGGTTGCAAAGGCGTTCTTCGTGAAAGTCTCCAGAAATGACACCGATCCGAGGTAAAGGTCTTGAGCACCTTCGATTAGACGTTTCTTCAAAGGCGACCTCAAGACTCTCTATAAATGTTCTTGATGATTCGGAGAAGTTTCAAAGTGTTCTTCGTGCAAATAAACTAGAAACGACATCCGGTTAGAGATAAAGGTGTTGAGCCCCTCCGATCAGAAGTTTCTTCAAAGGTGTTTTTCATCAAACTCGAAGGTATTCATCCCAGAAAGTCTCTAAAAAAACATCCAATCCAAAACAAGAAGTCAAGTCCTTGGATTAACATTTCAAATTCCAAACTTCAACTCCAGACACGATTAAGGTGGGGACTGCTTCAAAAAGTCATCCAAGTCAAAGTCAACGAAGAGAAGAATCAGAAAAATAAATTAGAGATTGAACCCGCTAAACTCATAAATTAAATTCAAGAAATCTCATTATAAACATTTACGTATTATTATATTAAGTTCACGAGAATTGTGCATGCAAATTTGGCATGCCAATGGACCTTGTAAGTGCCGTTTCAGGATGACTTGCACGAAGAACATCTTGGAGTTGCTTCGAATCTTCAAGAACACTTGCAGAGAATATTGGGCTCTTCTCGTCTTGCTCGTCTGAAGACCATCATCTGGAATGATCAAATGAACGAGTTTGGACCCCTATTTACAGGGTGAGTGGTGCCAAACTCTCCCTGCCTGAGATGCAACATGGTGACCTCTGGTTTGGTTAGAGGGTTTTGATTGACATAATTAACGTAAATCATTTAATTTATTTGATTTTTCATTAATTCTCTTCTATTTATGATGAAATATCAATCCGATTAATACATACAAGTATCCGGGTGCCCGTAAAATTATATTGGTTTTATACTTGTATATATCAAATATCAATTAATTAACTATTCAATTTTAACAATTAATTTATTAAATTTTCTAATTTAATATTAATATGTAATTTGTACCCGTGTTGCCATTTAATTTTGTGCAAATTTTATTTGCTTACAATATTAACTACAGGTTAATTAGTGTTATTTATTGGGGATTGCAACCAAGAGAAGGTTTTATGTGAAAGCTGGTTTCTTGAGACACCACTTCATCATCTTATTTGTAGAAACTAATACTATAACAACTATAGTATTAATTTCTACAAGCAATAAATGAAGTGCTGCAAAAACAAATTCATCATATGAAATTTGCGCAACCGAAAACTAACAAAGGCAACTCGGAAATGCATTAAAAAATAATCAAGTTACAATATTAGCATACGTTGTGGAACGCTTCCATGTAAATTTTATCGGATTTCCTAGATTTGGTTTTTGGTATTTTTATGGATTTGTTTTCTCCTAGAGGTTGTGGGACTTACAGCCAATGTACATTTTATCAATCGGCAATGACAGCTCTCCATTCAAGTTATTAGTCGTCATTTAGAATTTATTTTCATTGGAAGCTTTGAAAGTAGGAGGACAATTTATTATAAATGAGGTAATTAATAAATTAAGTGAGCTAGCTATTTTGTGAAAAATGTTATTCTCACTCTCCCAAAAGTATGATTCCATTTTCCTTTTTAATTTGTCCCAAATTATAATCCCTATTCTTATTAAAAATGTGTAAATTATTTAAAATATCCCTATTTAATGTACATCAATAGTACTCCCTCTGTTGTACTATAAGTTTCTCTCTTTCATTTTTCATCCGTCCTACAATAAGTTTTATGTTTCTATAAATGGAAAAAGTAACTCCACCACCCATAATTTTGATCATTACTTTTCACACAATATTACAAAAAATATCATTCACTACTCCACTCACTTTTTTTCTCTCTCCCAATACCCACAATTACCCTTCATTTTTATTATTTTATTATTATTCCTTAAACAAAAAAAAAAAAAACAATAAATTTATATTGGGACGGAGGGAGTAGTATTTTTTAGTTATATAATATTAGGAAAATTAAATAAGCAAATTAATTACACACCTCTCTACAAGTTTGAACTTTTAGATGAGACAAAGGGCCTGTTTGGCTAAGCTTATTTTAAACATCTTATAAGCTTTAACATCTTATAAGTTGTTTTGAGAGTTTATAAGATATAATTTTTAAGTAGCTTATAAGCTGTTAAAGTGTTTGGCTAATAAAACTTATAAGTTCTTTAATAGTAATTTTTTAAAAACTAATTTTTTGATTTTAAAATTAATATAATTTTTTCAATTTTTTTAATAATATTTTTTTTCGAAAATAAATATATTTTTCCAAGGAATTTATTTTTTTATATTTTTAATAATTCTTTTTCCAGAATTTTTTTTTTTTGAAAAAAAATCGAAAATATTGAAAAAAAAAATTCTAGAAAATAAATATTTTCGAAAATAATATTTTTTTCAGAAAAAAGAATCGAATTTTTTTTTTTAAATATTATTTTTCCAGAAAATAATTTTTTTTTTCAGAAAAAAATATTTATTTTTTCGAAAATATTTATTTTTTCAGAAAATAATTTTTTTTCAATTTTTTTTTTTTTTTTATAAATAAAAACGGGCCGGTTTTTGAATTGAGCTCGGACCGTGTTTGGGCGGGATGTGTTGAGATATGATAGAGCTTATTTAATTTTTGTAAAATAAGTTGGGATATCCCAACTTATTTTTTTGAAGCTTATAAGCTCTAAAAAACTTATTTTTAGATCTTATAAGATGTTAGACATCTTATTTTACAAAACAAAATTAATGAGCTTATAAGCTCCTAAACAGCTTATAAGTTATTTTAAAGAGCTTATAAGTTGTGCCAAACACCCCCAAAATTCTTTCGTGGTACCTTTAAAACGCTCAAAGCACGTCCCGGTTCGATTAAGATTGAAAAGAACTCCACTCATATTAAATTGTCTAGTCGATAGGCCTCCATCCAATGATGAAGTAAGAGAATTCAGCTCGCGAGGTAGGGGGACCCACGAGGTAGGGGGAGCGTTAAGTAAATTAAATAAACAAATTAATTTCACACCTCTTTACAAGTTCGGACTTTTTATGAGACGAAATTATTTCTTTATAATTATTTTTCCCTTATAAAAGTAATTATTTTAAATTTTATTTTGATAAATACCATGCTGGAGAATATTTATTGTTCTTATTGATTCTGTGGATGAAATATTAATTGCAGTTATTTAGAGTGTAAAATGTTGTTGTTTAGCTATAAATTTAGGAATTATTGTTCTCAGCTTCAGGCATTACATGCATTCCCAGCTTTGTCGACTTTAAAAGGAAGCCTACAATTTATTGCAACATTTTTGTCTCCCATGCCTTACTTTGTCATCTTTCACTATCAAGCACCACCAACAACGTAGTCTTCTTCATTCTTTTCACTTTCGATATATGTTTATTCTATTATTTTCTACTACTGGCAATTGGTAAATAATCTTAGTTACACTTCTAGTTGAAGTCTTTAAGGGTATGTTTGTTTCGGGATTTAGGTGTGCGGGGGGAAGTTATGACTTCGAAATTCTATGGATTTGAAAGTCTTGGTGAATAGTAAAAAGTATTTGTTTGTTTTGAGATTTTGATAGGATGAGATTTTACTTTATGTCAAATCAATATTTAATAATGATTTATGTGGTATTATTATATTGTGTTGAGAGTGGAAAAAATAGTGATGTGATTGTATTGAATTTTGTAAAAAATAGTGGTGTAGCTGTACTTTATAGGAGAGGATTTTGAAGTCTAATTTTAAATCTGAAACTATAATGGGACATGGTTTTCAAAGTCCTAAGTCCATCCGGGTGAGTCCCGAAACAAACATACCCTAAGGGTATGTTCGTTTCGACTATCCCGGCGAACTTTGGACTTTACAATCTCAAGCTCCCATTTATTTTGAGACTTTAAGTAAGGATTTTGAAATCCTATTGGTCCTACTCTACCTCATAACCTACTATTACTCTATATTTTATTCTCCCAATACACTCACATTATCTACTTTTTATTCTTCCAGTACACTCAAAATAATATAATAATATAACATTAATCATTTTTTCCACCATCCTACCCTATAAAATCATATAACAAACATATATCTTAACTATTCATCAAGATTTTAAAATACTAGGATTTCAAAATCCGGATTTTTCACATCCACTATAAACCCAAAACGAACATACCCTAAATTTCATTAATTACTAAATATTTATATGGTCTAGTCATTTTCTTTATCTAGAACAAAAGAGAGGTGGTGGATACTTTGATTATCTCAAAATTGTTATTTTGTTTAACTTGATGTATTTAATAATTTTATCCTTGAAACATATTTTAAACTTTTTTTTTTTATATAGTCATGAAATCTCCGATTACAAATACCCTCCGTCCACCAATCTTATGCTTGATACTTTTTGGCACAAATTTTAAAAAAAAAGTAGATAAAGTAAATAAAGTAAAAGTAAAATTATTATAGGGTATTCAGGGGTTCATTTATAAATAAAGTGATTGTTTGTGAGTAAAGTACAAAAGACATTTGAAGTAATTAAGTGGTGGTTGGGGATAAAGAAAAAAATTTTTTTGCTAAAAATAAAGTGTGCATAAGATTGGTGGACCAGACGAATAATAAGATAAGTGTGCATAAGATTGGTGGATGAAGGGAGTATACATATATAACAAGTGTTGGGCGAAAATGCAGAAAATCTCCAACTAAATAATTAATTAATTATAAAATATCAATGTCTAAAAAAAAAGGACATAATAATTTAAAAATTAATATAAACTACAAAAAAAAATCAAATAAAAATAAATTTATGTATATTTAATCAATTTTCTCCAACTTAATACTTAGAAGTTAAAATACTAACACTGTTCATCCCAATTATGTTGTTGTTGTGTAATGGTTCAAATTTGAAATTTTTTTTATCATTAAATGCTGATCTTTAAAAAAAAATTAAAATACGCCTAGCCGACTTGGACGCCTAGGCAGCCTCTAGCAATATAAAATAATTTTTCTCATCGATTTTTCCAAAATCGAGTAGGTCGGCAGTCGCCTAGGCTGATTTTTACATCCATTCACAATATACATTTGTTTCAAGAATATATTTATAATATTACAAACTCTCCGGTGAAACTTTTTCACAGTATGAAAGTGATAGAATTACACTTATAAACATGATATCACTATTTTTATAAACTAATATCAATAGCATATAATACAATGATATTAATTTATAGACAAAAACTTATGTGCAATATTGCATACAAGTCATATGTGCAATTTCAGCCCAATTTAATTTAATGGGTTAGACTAGGCCCATTTGATCCGCGCTTCCGACCTCTTCCTTAAGTAGGGTTCTTCTTTTTTCGCGGCGCTTCCCAATTCTTCTTCCTACCAGATTTACAGCGGTGAGTTTAGTTCTTGCCGTTCTTTTTCCTCACGATTTTGTGATGCAGTCTTTCAGATCCTTCTGCACTCTTTTCACGCTGTTCTTTAAATCTGTAATTCTGGACAAAGTTTTTTTTTCGCTCTTGTACTAATTTATATTCATGTAGTAACACTCTTTTGTTCACAGGGTAACACTATTTTGTTTATGTAGTAACACATCAAGTTATTTTTTAAATCTGTAATTTGGACTGAGAGTTTCTTTTCGCTCTTGTACTGGTTTTGTTCATGTGGTAACACATTTTTTTTCATAGGGTAGTGATGGTCCCGTTTTGAAAACCCATTTGCACGTCTTGGAAGCAAAAACGTTTCAGATTAATTGCATATAAAAAGCGAGGGGTGAAAGTGATTTCAATTTTTTTTTTTTGCTTTTAAGCTCATGTGTGTGTTATGCTTTATAAACGAATGCATATGACAAGTAATAACATAAAGCAGTAAAGAACACACAATTTTATAGTGGTTCGGACAACTCGTCCTACATCCACTCTTCCCTTCATGGGGCACCAACTAAACCAACTTAACCAATCCAGGACTTATCACCCTCACTGGGATTGCCGACCCTCCCTTTCGGGATTGCTAGATGTTTACCGAGTTCACACTCAAACGGGACTTATCACCCTCACGGGATTGCCGACCCTCCCTTTCGGGATTGCTAGATGTTTACCGAGTTCACACTCAAACGGGACTTATCACCCTCACGGGATTGCCGACCCTCCTTTTCGGGATTGCTTTAGATGTTTATCGAGTTCCCACTCACCTTACAAACTTATCCTATCAAACCGATTTGGGTAAGGTTTGTTTGGTTTCAACTAGGGTGAGATTTTCCCTTACATTTGTTTAGCCTCAATCTTGGGTTGGGAAAATCTCTCTAAACTTAGGATATAGCATTTGTGCTTAGATCTAGGGTAGAACACTTTTGAATATATGTGTGTATTTCTTTCTCTGTATTCTTGAATGGAGTTGCTTGAATATTTGGCTTTTAATTTCACTTTGCGGATCCTCCATTATCTTCTTTTTGAAGATAGTGCAATGTATTTATAGTGTGGATTTGAATATTACCGTTTGGAGAGTAATATTCAAATCCATACTAATAATCTTCCAAATTTCTTTGTCGCTTTTGCCTTTGTTGTTTTGCGGCTTTTACGACACATCCATATATGTTGTTATCTTCTTATTGATCATCTGCTTTTATGTGTCTAAATCGGATCACGATCGGCTCATGGGATTCTGTTCATTATACGATTAAGTCGCCGATCTGGTCCGAAGAAATCTGACTGTAGATTTACGGTGTCTCTGAAATCACTATTCATCGATCTTTGAATCACTGCTTCATCGATTCTTGAATCACTTTGTTCATCGATTCGCGAATCTTGCTCATCGGGCTGATTTTTCTTTGTTCATCGGTGCGATTTCCGCGAATCGATTTTCTTGTTCATCGGTCTCATTTTCTGATGCGCTTTGATCGACAAATTTCACCGGATCGACGTCTGTCTATGTCTATCTGATGCATGAGCAAAACCGCACGTAAAACCTAGCATAATTAGTTGCTCTGATGGCTAATCGCCATGTTCGATTCTCTGATCTTTGCTCTGATAAAAAATGCATTAGAAAAGCGCTGCGTGGTCGGTTTACACTGCGCCCGTTAGCTCGGAACTCATCCTTCTCATCCTTGATCGGCCTGGCGTCTGACCTCGTCGATCTCGATCATCTTCGTCCGGTCATTTCATGAGTTCCCCCTCAACTTGTTCTTCCGTTTTCCCCTCAACTTGTTATCCTAAATTAGCTTCCAAAAACACGAAGTTGATAATGTTTCAAGCATAATTAAACAAAACTAAAATATCCCAACAATTTCCCCCCTTTTTTGATAATGATGCCAAAACTTTAAAATATATGCACTTTTTACGGAGATCGGGTTTTTGATTTAAAAGATCGATTCGGTGGTCACTTTGAAAAGTTGTGAACGTTTGAACTCCTCGCTCGATACCAATTGATGGTATCGGTTAAATCCACATTGAAAAACGGTGACCTTTTGAACAACCCGCTTTGATACCAATTGATGGTCCCGTTTGAAAACCCATTTGCGTCGCGGAAGCAAAACGTTTCGATTCGGTGCATATAAAAAGCGAGGGTGAGGGCAAGTGATTTCAATTTTTTTGCTTTTAAAGCTCATGTGTGTGTTATCTTTTATAAACGAACGATATGACAAGTAATAACATAAAGCGAAGAAAGAACACACAATTTTATAGTGGTTCGGACAAACCGTCCCACATCCACTCTTCCCTTCATGGGGCACCAACTAAACCAACAACCAATCGGGACTTATCACCCTCACTGGATTGCCGACCCTCCCTTCCGGGATTCTTTAGATGTTTACCGTTCACACTCAAGCGGGACTTATCACCCTCACGGATTGCCGACCCTCCCTTTCGGGATTGCTAGATGTTTACCGAGTTCACACTCAAACGGACTTATCACCCTCACGGGATTGCCGACCCTCCCTTTCGGGATTGCTTGGATGTTTATCGAGTTCCCCACTCACCTACAAACTTATCCTATCAAACCGATTTGGGTAAGGTTTGTTTTAGTTTCAACTAGGGTGAGATTTTCCTTACATTTGTTTAGCCTCAATGCTAAGGTTGGGAAAATCTCTCTAAATAGGATATAAGATTTGTGCTTAGATCTAGGGTAGAACACTTTTGAATATATGTGTGTATTTCTTGCTCTGTGTTCTTGAATGGAGTTGCTTGAATATTTGGCTTTTAATTTCACTTTTTTACGGATCCTCCATTATCTTCTTTTTGAAGATAGTGCAATGTATTTATAGTGTGGATTTGAATATTACCGCTGGAGAGTAATATTCAAATCCATACTAATAATCTTCCACTTTTTCTTTGTCCTTTTGCCTTTGTTGTTTGCGGCTTTATGACACATCCATATATGTTGTTATCTTCTTATTGATCATCCGCTTTTTGTGTCTAACGGATCGATCAACACGGATTCTTCGTTCATTATACGATTACGTCGATCTCGTCCGGTCAAATCGACCAGAGATTTACGGTGTCTTTGAAATCACTATTCATCGATCTTTAAAATCACTTTGTTCATCGATTCATGAAATCAACATTCGCCGATTTAATCCTTGTTCATCGATTCTGACCATCTTGTTCATCGAATCGGTTTTTTTTGTTCATCGGTCCGATTTCCGCGAATCGATTTCTTGTTCATCGGTCTGATTTACGTCACTTTGATCGTCATCATTTCACTTTGATCGGATCAGTCTGCTATTATCTGGATTTTGCATGATGAGCAAAACGCATCTTCGCAAAATCTGATGGTGGTTACTCACGATGGTAATTTCTGATCGATTACTCTGATCTTGATCTGATAAAAAGCATTAGAAAAAATCGCTTTCTTGGTCGGTTCTGACGCCCAGATTAGCTGGAACTCATCCTTCTATCATCATCTTGATCGGCCCTCGCAATTTCGACCTCGTCGATCTCGATCATCTTAAATGCGATTTCATGAGTTCCCCCAAAACTTGTTCTTGGATTCCCCCTCAACTTGTTATCGTAAATTAGCTTCCAAGAAACACAAGTTGATAATGTTTTGGCATAATTAAACAAAACTAAAATATCCCAACAGGTAGCACTTTTTTGTTCATGTAATAACACTTGTTTTTTTTTTAGAATATGTAACACTGTATTTATGTTGTCCTAATACTATGTGAATACTCACGTGTTACCAGATGAACAACAATGTGTTATCTTGTGACCCATGTTACCTTATGAATATTTATGTGTTACGTAAGATATGAAGCTATTTCAATATAACAATGTAGTAACACTTATAAATAGATATAGTAACACACAAAAACTTGACAAAAAAAAAAATTCGAACCTATAACCAAATACATTAACAATAGACTTGAACACTAGGCTACAACACATATTTGATAAACATATCATTCTATAAATATATATTCGCCGCCTAACCGAACCTCCATGACCCTTTCGGGTCGTGGCCAGGCCAGCGCGCGTGCCCAACCAACCTGCAATTTTTTTTAATTTTTTCTTAATTATGATGTGTTACACATAATACTATGGTGCAATATTTCACAAGAGTCATACTCTAATTTATAAAGTGTAATAATATCAAGAGTGCAGAAGTTAGAAATCGATAGTCGGGCGGATTTGGACCGACTAGCTCCTAGACCGCCTAGGCGGGGACTAGTCGGTTTGGTTTCTTTTTATTTTTTTTCATCTAAATGAGTTTTATTTACTACTTATCCATATTTTTTAACAAAAATACACTTCAAAATTAATCAACAAATTCATTATACAACCGCCTAAATCAAGATAACAATTTATATCCATTATAGTGTACAAGAAAATTAATTTAACATAAAATAACTAAACAAATATGTACTTTGAAATTTTAGTGTAGTGAAAATTATCTATCTTTGTCTTATCATCAACTTATTCTAAGGACAAAGTCACTCATTATCAAATAATATCTTAGTGTTGGGAACCTCGAAGCTTAGCCCTCAACTTGGCGGCCTAGCCCCTGACTCGGCTGTCTAGGCGGCGCCTAGGCAAAATCGGGTCGGCCGACGACCACCTAGGTGGCCGTCTAGACCAACTTTTGCGTCATTGAATAATATCAATTGATAAGTGTATGATATTAATTTGTAAATGTAATGATATAAATTGCATACTATAAATAAGTTTCACCGAGACTTACTCTTGCAATAATATATAAGTTTCACCTAGATTTACTCATATAATAATATTCAAATCATCTACTTATAAAATAAAATATTTATTGAACTAGACAAATCACTTTTTAACTAGAAATAATAATATTCTAAAATATGAAATTCTAACAAATAAGAAAAATAAAAAAAATTAACTTGACCTCGTAATCTCAAATTAAGATTTTAATTTTCAATTATTGACCCTAAAATATCGTCATCACTCCATCACAAGGATGATCTCTATTCTGGTCCCTATTGAGAGCCCACGATAAGGTGAGCAAAACCCCTCGACCTATTTTCATGATTGGACTTTGGGAAGGATGCTAATTTTCGACGAAAAAGTTATGGTTCAAAACTCACCTCCTTTAAAATATGAGATTTTGATCGATGAATTTAGTGTTGTCAAAGATGACGATTATTAAGGTGTCACGAGGAAATGCCCTGGGTGATTGTTGGTCGTGATTCGAAACCATACTTAGATTACAAAAATGAATTCAAAAAGGGAAAATCGTAGGAACTAAAAAAACCTAGAATTTAGATTCATGACGTAAACACCGTCTTTGTCAAGAGATGATTCCATGGCCTCTATAAGCGTGTCTTTTTAGCTGAATACAAAATCATGTGTCGTCTTAAATTTAAATACACTATAAATCAGTTGCAGCATGAATTGTTACAACAAGCGGTGGTGTCTTACACATTATCCAAATAAAAAAAAACTTGTGTTGTCATAATTTAGTAAAAGTGGAGATTAGGAAATAGAATGAGAAGGTAGTAGAGATGGGGGTGATTAGTAGTAGAGACAAATAAAAGGGTGCAGGGGGAAGAGGGGCAGTTCGGATTTAGAATAAGTGTGAAAAGCACTCGACACCCACAACAACAATAAATGAGCTTAATTGTAAACAAGCAAAGCAGTGATGACCCTTATCATAACCCTCATCATCGTCACGTCCCTCTCCCTTCACGTCTCCCGATAACTCACTCTTTTTTTTTCAAATTCTTTTTTTTTTAAATCCAAATTCTTGGTCTGTAAAAAGTCTAAATACTTGTGATTTGTGACTGCCACTGCCCCCTATCCCCCTCCTTCTTCATCATAGTATAGCCCAGTCAACCTGCCCTTTTGTTTCAATTTACACCAACTCCTCATTCCCTATTCCCTATTCCCCTTCAAATTTCTTTTATCTACATTTTATACTATTGAATTTGAAACCCTTGTTCCGATCGCAAATTTACTTATCCATCTTCTTAATGTTTTATTTCGATCACACCAAATTAATTATTATATATACCTAGTGTATGTTGTGTTTGTGAAGGGCATGATCATCGGAAAATCATGTGGATGATGGGATACAACGACGCTGGGGATTTTCAAGATCCGTTCAACGGTCGAAAGCTCCGGCCACTCATGCCGCGCCCCGCCGCCGCCGCCCACCCTTGCTTAACTCGCATCCATGGCGCCGATCTTCTAACCTTAAATCATCATCTCGGCAAGTTCTCTTTTCCGCTTAATTAGACTAATACTTTTTTAGTGATGCAACTAATACTGTTCACTGAAAACAACTAATACTCCTTGATTTTTCATTAATTTATGTTGCATTTCTTCCCCTGTAAGAAAACTCACCGTTAAATTTTAACTAATACTTCCCAATTACACAACTAATACTCTTCACTGAAAACAACTAATACTGTTAATTTTGCATGAAAGAATTGAGATTGAGTCACAAAAAATAACAAAAATTTCACTCATGATATCAGTGAGAATGGGGGAAGAAAACAAGAGGGAAATAAGCAGACAACAAGTAGTGGTAAGTTCGCGGTGGAACCCGACTCCTGAGCAGCTTCAAAGCTTGGAAGAATTATACCGAAGAGGGACGAGAACGCCCTCGGCGGAGCAAATCAACTCATCACAGCGGAGCTGAGAAAGTACGGAAAAGATCGAGGGCAAGAACGTCTTTTACTGGTTCCAGAACCACAAGGCCAGAGAGCGCCAAAAACGGCGTCGCCAGCAGTCTCTTTCCGACGAAAAAAAAGAAGCCGCCGCAGGTAAAATTAAATGTTTTAATAATTCTTGTGATTTTTCAATCACAACAAAAATCAAGAAAGTTACAAGAGATGATATGTATCTTTTTTGAAACCCCATTTGTTTTGTAGCACGAAATCTGGCATCAAAACATGTGGTGATGCATGATTCTTGATTTTTTTTCCATTGTGTTGTTTCTATTTCAGAATTTGTTGTAAAAAGCTGTAATATTTTTTTTTTGTTTTACTCTCTATTGTAATATTGCAGGTCCAAATAAGTCAGCATATGAAGTTGAACAGACTAAAAACTGGCCATCTCCTACCAACTCCAGTACACTTGCAGAGGTTTAATTTTTCTCACTTAATTAATTTTCAGAAGAAAAATGTTTATTTATTTTTAAAAAGAAAAGGACTATTAATTAATTAGGTGATAATTAGGAAATGATAAAGGGGATAAGAGATATTGTGGTTAAAAAACAAGATGTATAAGTTTCAGGGTGAGGAGAGAAGAAGCAGGAAAAAGCTTTGTTTGTTGGGAAATGCAAATGATCCAAAAGGTGCATACCTTCCTTTTCTGTCAGGGGCTACAATTGTTATGAGAAAAAAATTCTGTGATTTTTGGGGATTGTGCTTCTTTATTATTATACTACTCCTACTATATTCTATCATCTCAAACTTAAAAGACACCTTCACCCCTATTCCATTTCATTTCTTCTTCATCTACTTTTCACTACCTTTGCCTGCCTCACCTAGCCTCCACTCATCTTATAATTAACTACTTATCTCTGAATTAATTGGCCCTTAATGTAGATATCAGATATAATTGACCAGTACTGACAAAAAACTTGTCGAAAATTTTATTAAAACCTATCATTATTCTCGATTTATATATATTGATGATATGATTCTACCGTTATTGAAGAGATTTTGTTTGTGATTGAGTGTGGAATCATGTCCCTAATATAAATAAGAATAATGACAGGCTCGTTTCCTATTATTAAACACTTGTTTTAAATTTGTGCTTTAATGTACATATCAAATTGACCAGTATTTGACAAAAATTACGTCATGAATCCTGTCTATTTAACTTCTTAATTTCTAGCGAACCTAGCATTATTCTCGATTTATATCGATGACATAATTTTGTCATTAATATAAATCGAGAATGATGACAAGTTTTTGTTATTAAAAACTAGCTAAAGTTGTAATTATAAGATTCAATTTTCGTGTAGTGATATTGTGGATGGATAATTAATTAATTAATTAAAAGGGTGAGAGATTAAATAAAATAATAATAATAGGGGTGTGTGTATTAGGTTTTTGACTAAGGCTTAGCTACTTTTTTGGGTGCATTTAATTATCAGAAAAGTGGAGAAGCAGAGGCAGAATGTAAAGCAGGAGATGGATGGGTACAGTTCGAAGATGATGCAGAGCTACAAAGGAGGAGGAATGCAACGTGGCGAATGATGAATTTGTCCTCTTCTCCCATAACCTCCTCTTCTGCAACCCCTACTGTCACTTCTCCTGCAATTCCCCCTACAGTTCCTACTACACTTCAATTCAAGCCTCAGATTTTTCAACATCTTCTTGGAACCCTACCACCACCACCACCCCCACGGCGGCGCCGAGACCCTCCAGCTCTTCCCCCTCCAGAGCAACAACGGCGACGACAACGACGGCGAACAATCAGGTGCGGCCACCACCACCAACCCTACTCATGTTACCACTCCAAATTACCAATTTTTCGAGTTTCTTCCGTTAAAGAATTAATGATGAAAATTGTTAAGTTATTATTAAAATCGGAATTAATTTGTTTTTACTACATTTTAATTAAGGTTGGAATGTAATGTTGTGACATGGGAATGGAAAAAATTAAAGAAATTGCCTTAAATTGCATTTATCATACGTTAATATTTTGGTAAATCTGTGAAGCTACAAGAATAGACCCCTATAATATAGATAGAGGGAGATCGAGTCCCGATGAAATTAAGTGTGGAGGGTTTGACAAGATTGACTGAAATTATATTTTTAGAGAGGGTGATGTGACTTATTGTAATTTGGATATAGGGTTCTGATGATTTTCAGTATTAACGTATATGGGATATATTATGTTTCTTCTGTCTCATTCTGGGTTCATGTCAACATTTACATACACCCGGTTCCGTTTATACTTGGATATCACAAAAGATTCTTTTTGATATTTGTGTGTTTTGTGATGTGAATAATGGTCCAAAATATTTTTGATGATGATAATATTGGTCGAAATTCAGTGATGCCAAGTCTTAAGGAAGAAATATTTGTATAGCTTATAGAGTGTTTAAAGATAAAAAAATTGTGTGAACTCGAGTTTATGGTGAACTTTATTTCTTCAACTATCATTGTTATTTATACCCAATATCATTGTTATGTTTATGTATTATTATTATTTTAAAAAAATTATTTATTAATAGTGATAATATATTAACATAACTGTTATAGTATTTATGTATAATAGAGGTAGAGTTCTCCACTGTGTACGGGTTAACAAGAGTTCTACTCTTTAAGTGAATGTTGTAAAACAAGTATAGATTAATGAATACGTTTCAATCGAGATTGAAATATTTTTTTCTAAATATACAAAACAAAGTGTTACTTTTTAGCATATATATATATATATGAAATTTATTTTTTAAAAAATATATTTATTTTGTATCTTCTTAAACTCATAAATATTGACTTGGTATGTTAAACAAGTAATACTTTGAATAAGAGAGTTAACATGAATTTGGAATCACTGAAATTTTTATGTAAATTAATTGTAATTAACAGAGAGTTTGTATTAATTATTGTACTTATTGCAATCGATAAGGAAACAAATTAAAACACCTAGCTCATTTTAATATATCATGATTCCTCGAAGGCAAAAAGATTGTAAGAGTTTAGACTACATGCATTTTAAAAATGAGTTGGTATCTTTGTGAACCACCGTGAAATTGATTTATTTTTTACACTTGATTATCACAATTACACTTTTAGTAATATAGGTCACACTCTTTAAGTAATATAAAGTCACTTTCTTGATTATCACCAACCCACTCTTTCTTTGTAATATTTATCACACCCTTTATTTTTATAAGTAATACTCTTTTATAGTAAAAAATCACACTCTTCAATTATATAAGTTACACTCTTTAGTAATATAAATCGCTCCTAAAAAACCAGGTTTAACCGTGAAACTTGTTCACCCTATATTTTGTCTTTTAAAATATAAAAAATGATATCATCTACTAGACGATAATATCACGAGAGGACGATTGTTTGTATTTTTGTAATAATATATGCACTTGAATCAATTTTTTTGAACTACGTAGACGTTCCCAAAAGTTGTGCAGAAGTGTTTTGAGGATATATAGAATGTTACATTGTATAATTTGTGTGGTTAAAGTCCTTACATAAATTGAAACTTTAATATATTCAGATAAGTCGCCCATGCATAAATAATAATTTAATTAATTCCACTAATTATACGTATGACTATAAGTAATTAACGCACACAATTCTAATATTTAATTATTATATTTTTTTTTATATTTAATATCAATATTACCTGCATTATTGGCATAGAGAGCACTAAATCACATAAACACTGGAATTTGAAATCTTGACATGTCAATATGATAAATTTCAGAAAGTTCAGATATTTTAATGCGATGTGATATTATACTGTTGCAAAGGAAACGATTATTTTGGAATATTTGGTCTTCATACGAAAAAGGTAGAAGATGTACCCAATAAAAAGTTAGATAAATCTTTATCATATATTCAATTTGATGAAGTGTAGAAATGCAGGTCTACAGTACTATTGATATATATATATATATATATATATATATATATATATATATATATATATATATATATAAAATTAATGCATGAGAAGTCAATTAACAATTAATGCTGAGTTAATTTTATTTTATTTTTTTATAATTCGATATTCAATTCAAAGACCGATTAATTATTAAGGACCATAACTCACCATCCGCTTAACGGGTCTCGTTTGTAAACCCTAACAAAATTGCAGTATGGATGATCGACTAATATTAATACTGAGTTAATTAATTGAAATTAGATGTATTTTCTTTGAGGCACACTTGCATAAAACAGTCTCGTGGTGAGACGGGACATAAATTGAATATTAACGTTTTAACACTTTAGGAATGATGAGTGTGATTTGTGCTAAGTTGAACCCGTCTCATATGAATTTTTGTCATTTTTTTTAGTATCTGTTTCTTGGAAGTAACAAACCCGAGGTAAGTTTTTTCTCTATTGTTTTCTGTTTTTTATTTTTTTTTCCTTTTTTTCATCACATTTAAATGGTGTAAATAATGTACACCATGGTAGCATTGTGCACAAATCTTTAAGAAACCTACATTCCCCTCTAATTATCGTTTTGAAAATCAGAATTTAATCAGAACTGACTTAAATGCTCATTTAGGTTTCATACTTTGTTATTTATATTTTACCTTTTACATTTAGGTGACGTAATGAAAAAAGGGCATAAATATATTATTTTACATGATCAGAAGCACTAAGACTATTCACAATCTAATTTTTTTTTTTACATTCATAAGCGACAAGGCTTATATGCATTATGTGTTTAATTCAAATCAAATGCATTTTTAAATAGAATATAGCTATTTTTATTAAGAATATTATTTATTCTCGTGCTCAACTTGAAGGGGTGAGAAGGTGACGAGCTCAACGTGCAAGTGTTATGATCTTGTCTGGGACCTCCCTTCCCGACTGGCAACTTACCGACGAGGACAACAAGGTTGTATTTCGAGATTTTTCGATGCAATGCTTGTGGTTTTGTGCCTATCAGGCTTAAGCGAATGACTAGTTTCGTATTAGTTGTTTTTACTAAATAAAATTAATTAATTATTTTTACTAAAAATATTAAGTTATACACAATTACATCGCACAATTAGTGGTTCGACTTACTCCTTAGTATAACATCATTTATTTACACCTTACTATAAGAAAATAGAGATCCTTCTGAAATTTCCCAATGAAAATAATATCGCATTTAAATAATAAGGATTGTTTACTGAGCTATGTCTTTATGCACTGAAGCGCATGCGTTTCTCATAAATGTATTTTAGAAGCGTGCCACTTGTTATCTTTGAAAAGTATCACTTATTTACACGCAAAAGTGCAACCTGTTAATATGGGAGCATAGTTGCATGCTTCTATTTGGAATAGTTGCACGTTTATGTTTTGTATAGTTCACGCTTCTAAATCTTATTTATGAATCATGATCGCGGCGCAGGTCATAAAATTTAATTCTTGTTCTGACTTGCCTATAAAGTTTTTTCAATCATATTGGCATTTTCATTTCTCAAACTACCTCTGATCAATTTGTCTCCATAAAAACGCGCCACAAAAGTCGATTGTCGTAAGTCTGATCGAGGAAGTATTGGTTATAAATTATCTCTCCCATGACTTTTCTTAAAATACATAGCTTCAAGATATGAGAAATTGCAATATATAGTTACACATAAATAGCAGTTGAACCTTCACCACCGGCGGCGGACAACTCACACACCGCCACCACCGCCTCAGCCACGAGGCACCATCATTGTTGAAGTTCATATTTGCCACACGGCGCCGTTTTAATACTATTCACAACTCCCTTTAATTATGTGCATTATATTCCAAGATCCCCACAACTCTACATTTAATTAGTTGTTATTAAATACTTGTCTAAGATATTGTAATGGATTGTTTAGACGAATCAATATATGTGTGTGTATATATTAGTACGTATAATGGTACTTTACGATTAAATTTGCAAGGATTTTGATAGATATTGAAAGCTAGGGTCTTCATTTGGGATAACAATATAGAGAGATAGAGAGAGAGAGAGAAAGAATTTATGATGAACAAAAACTGCAAGATTCCATTTCAAATGGGGACACATGATTTACCCATTTTGCATCCTCTGCACACTTGTATATACTTTATTTTTGAAACTTCAATAGTTGTGATGACAAATTGAATTTTCCACCTATCTAGTAGGGACCATAATTATACTCATGTTATCATAACGCATTATTTGTTCACTATATATTATGTCATAACAACGTACTATTATTAACTACTAGCTATTTCCTGTTCTTAACTATTTGACTTATCAATTCTACGCAAAATCTGTTGTAAAATTTGTTCATAATATCAAACTCATACCGCTGCATTTATATATAAACTAACATAACTACTCTTATAAATCAGTATATATAGCATTTAATACTATGATTTCAATTTATAAGCGTAATGTTATCAATTGATAAGTGTAATGATATTAATTTGTAAGTATATTAATATAAATTTCATACTATGAACAAGTTTCACTAGAAAACTGCACTTCATTTTATTGGAAAATTAGAGAGTTTGAATAACAATTGGTCCCATAAGTTTGGCCTCAAATAAATTTAGTCTCATAAGTTTTTTTATCGTCGATTTAGTCCCAATAACTTTGACAATAACCAATTTTAATCTCAATTTAGTTGAAAAACTCAAAAACTAACTTCGTTTTGCCATTTTTAATTTGGAGCTTTCCAACGGATTCTATTTGAAAATACGCAGATTTTTTTTTTTTTAACAACTAGAATTTAGGAAATATAATTAAAAAATAAAAAAAAAACTTAAAATTTAAGCAAAATTGAAGATAAAAATTAGTCAAACACACTTTAAAAATACATGTGGTTGTCTTGGTCACAACATCCAATCGAAGCCCCCAATTGAAACGGTAAAAAAGCAGCGTCGTTTTGATTTTTTCGATCAATTTAATACTAAAAATGGACATTATCAAAGTTTATTGGATTAAATCGATGTAAAAAAACATATGAGATTAAATCTATTTGAGGCTTAAATTTAAGTTAATGAGACCATTTGTAATTCAAACTCCAAATTAGATGATGTTTTGCACTTTTATATGTAAATAATTTGCATTTTTCAAATTTACCCCTAAAAATCATTAGAATATTCAGACAAATGTGTTCTTTATTAAAAGTATAATAAAAAAAATCAATTATTTTCTTAATATATGTGTATTCATCTAAAATGACATATATTTTCATGTAAATGGAGGAAATTTCATCGTTGATCACCGCAATATATGCCGTTTTTTTCTTTTCTTCAGAAGAATGATTATAAATGGGGAAAACGAATTTCTTTAATTTCAAATTCACCCAATTAGTCATGAATTTAAAAAATTAATTGAAAAAGAAAAAGAAAAAAAAAAAACATGATGTTTCATGTAAAGACATGACAAGTTTAGAACAAGGCATAGGTTGAGACAGACAAGAAAGGAATCACATTCACATTTAAAAGGGAGAGAAGGACCACTCCACTGTCAAGAATTCATTCAGTGAAATAATGTGTTTAGGACTGATCACTAATCAGTCAACAATAGTACAAGGATCGATCCATCACTTCTTTATTTATGTTTTTTCGTTGACATTTTTTTATTACAAAATAAATATTAATATTAATATTCTTCCTTTTATTTATTTTCCAAATTGTTGTCTGATAATTCACGGTTTTTACCCTATTTGCTAGAGTTATGAAATAGTACAAGCAGGTTTAATTGCAAGTCTGAACATATGTCTGTTATCTATAAGGAAATTAAGTGTAGATTACTGTTTGGCTCTTTATGATGTGATAGAATGTAGTTACAAACTGTTAATATTATACAGTTAAAATGTGCGGTGTTCAGGACTTTGCACCTTTGATCCTTGTGGGAATTTTTAGTTAACATTTTAACCACAATTATTTTTATTTTTAATTTTTAGCAATTTTGGTGCCACACGCGTCCATGTATAAGAATAATTTGTGGATTCAATCACCCAAAAAAAAAAAAAATCTCTACGAGTGTGAATTTACATAGCATGTTAGCACATATATTATTTAGTAAGAATTTATTTTTGTGAGAAATAACTTTTTTTTTCATACCTTTTAAAGTCATTTCTCTTAAGAAAAGGACGGACCCAACTATAATATGAATAATAATATGTAATAATTCTAGAAAACATAATAAAATAACAATTTTGAAGATTATATATTAACTGCAATAGAAAAATATTAGTAACTTACACTAAATAATAAGCCAAGAAAATAAATTCTAGTGATACTAACAAAAGAAACAAAGCATAATGAACAATGCATGGTTTATAATAAAAAAAGGATCATTTAAAATCGAAGATTATATTGGGTCTTTTGAAGATTATAATGAATAATGTATGAAAAACATAATTAAAAGAGATGTGGGTTCTTTTTGAATTTCGAGGTACTATTTTTATTAGAAAAAACAAAGGGATTGGAACACCTATAGAACATAAGATGCCCCTATAGATGTTCCAAAAGAAACAACCATATGAGTTACATAAACATTGTACAACAACTAGAACTAATGTTTCTTCCCACGAATATCTATCAAATATAAATGAGGTTCTCTCATATTCACTGATCGAACTCCAAGGTTTGAATAACATATTTACCGGGATTTAAATAAAAGGTCCCTGTAAATTTTTAGACTTTTATTGAAAAAGGTCTAAATATATATCACATGTTTTGAATATAGTTGCGTATGTTTTTCAATTTGTGCGATTTAGTCCCAAATCGCGGAGACCGGTAAAACGACGTCGTTTTTTGGTAGCGTGTGATACACGCCCCTTAATTTGGGACTAAATCGTAGTGATACTGATACGTTTCCGATCAAAATTATAGGCCAGCTGTATCACATGCCTTAAAAACGACGCCGTTGGGGTAGTTTGACCGTCTCCCATGATTTGGGACTAAATCCAGACAAATTGAAAACATACAAGACTAAATTGAAACATGTGATATATCTGAGGCGGCTTTTTCAATAAAGGTCTGACGGCACCATTTTCGATTTAAATCCCCATATTTACCCATTGATGCGAGAGGAGATAAAAATTAATAACCACTTCCTAGGGGACCAGATTTTTTCATTTTAAGATGAGAGCATTTCTTGTAGCCCAAATGTTCTAGATTTTGCAATGCCAAATTAAGCCCATGATCTCGCCATTTCTTTTCTCAGTATTCGAGCAAAACTTCATAGAATGATAAAAAGGTCAAACTTCGAGGTTGTGATCATATCCATCTGAATTTTTTAGGAAGAGCTCACAGAATATTGGCCGCCGAATTCGGATTCAATTTCATGAGTCATTTTCCTGAGATGGTTTGATTAGTTCAGGGATAAAGTTTGTTTTCCTGCTCAAATAAATTTCTCCTCTATTTCCATTTAATATTTAAGACTCCACCCTCCCACTCGACTCTCTCTGAAATCCGACAAAGAGGTTCAGTCTCAATTCTTACAAGACGCAGAAACAAAGATTTCAAAGTTTTCACTTTCACCCAATTATCCTCCAAAAAAGATAAACTAAAACCATTTCCTACTACCCTCGTGCAATTAGGCAAGAACCAATCGCTCAATCCAACATTAACAATTAAAATAGACTTAACCAGGTGGCTTAGCATTTAATTGGTCACCTCACTCGATTGAGGCGGAGACCCAGATTCGATTCTCATTGGGAACGAATTGGAGTATGGAAGTTATAAGGTGGCTTGATGAACTAACAACTAACTTTGTCCGATAAAAAAAAAAAAAAAAAACAAAATAAAAAAACAAAAACAATTAAAATAGACCACCACTTAGATCAACTACTACAAGCATTTTTCCTAGGCCAATAAGCATTGGTACTTTAAAAAAAAAACTCCCATATTTTGAAAAAAGAACTCTTGCCCAAAGACCCTCATCCCCTTTCAAAAGACGCCAAAATTGAATATATATTATTTTTTTTCAATTTGTAATGTAATGTTTTTTTTTCATATAGATTGATTATTACAAGGATGAGTGATAGAGTTCTTGAAGCTAATGTTCTGACTGGAATTGGTGTAAGACAATTGCCTTTGATACCCACGCTTTTATGTTGACACCTAATGTTCCTATAGTGTCGTTCAAATTTCAAAGTAGACAATGTTTCATATGTTATGAAGTTGTTTTCGGATAACAAACTGCCAAGTATATATTGAAGATCCTATTGTGGCATAATGAATATTGTGATTGTAACATCACGAAAAATATAGTTTTGCATGAAGTTCTTAGGAATATATAATTGTGTAGTAATAAATTTTCAAATGTCACAACTTTTTTATGATGTTTTTGTTAAAGTTCTTTAGCTATAGGATTATTACAATATTAATTATGTGGATTATTACATAAATGAATTATTATAATTTCTCTAACATTTATAATCAACTTATTTGTTGTCAAATTATATTTAACATGAAAACATTAGATATCTTATATAACTAAATATACATTTTTTTGAATGTTTATAGTATAACAAGATAGTGATACAAGTTATTTGTTAATTTAGTAAAAATATGTCAAAAATCATACGTTTTTAAAATATGGCAAAAATTATATATTTTATGTTGTAATTATATTTGTATCCATGTTATAGATACATGATAACATTAATACAATTAATGTAAGTATATATTATTTTTATTTTCTTCTTTGCATAGAATTTACTTTACAAGATAATTATATTATTGAAAGAATTTCTGTGAACCAACTTCTATCGTATAAATCTATCATCATTATGTACAAATTCTTATACTTTCATGCATAAATAATATCACTATTAAAAAAAATAAAATATTTTTTAATCGGTGATAGCATTTATCTTGTAATAATGATAGAGTTTTAGACATAACAACGATAGTATAAGACAATTACATAACAAAAATGATACTAAAAAGTAAAATTCACTATGAACTAGGTTCATTCTCTTTTTTTGTCAATATTTGATGACAATAATGACCGCATCGTTATTACAGGTGCAATGCTAGTATAAAAGTAAACATATCGTAACAATTTTTTCTATTAATTTTAAAATGAACAAAAAAATGTTGTGAAAGAACTAGCATGCGCTTTTGGAAATTAAACCAAAATAGTCTCTCATACATAAAGATCTTTATTAAAATTGTTCCATAATTATTAATTTTTTTTAATTTAGTCTATTATATATATTGATTTGATCGATTTAGTCCTCGTAGAATTGTTCAAATTGCCTAAAAGCAGCGTCGTTTTGGGTGCGTGTCTACTCTGGCCTCCCAATTGACCTGGAATATGTATGACCACGTATCCAAAACGACATCGTTTGGGATGATTTTAAGAACCTTCAAATTCGTTTAAAATTTAAATTGAATCGGGTGAATACATTTACCCAAATAAAAAAAAAAAATTGAGACTATTTCAATAAAATTAAAGTTGTAAATTCCCTCAATTTTTTTTTTCCATTTCATAATGTTGATGGTAAATTCTAGTCACGTTAATTTTCTTGAAATAGAAGGATATAGAGATACACAAGGGGATATGGGCCCATGTCCTTAAGAAGAAATAATTAAAGTTAATAATTTTAATAATTATAGATGTTGTAGGTAGGAAGATGGGAGAGTAGGGAAATACATTGATTAATGGATGCGATTTGAAAATGACAGTACCTATGTCTGCACTGATGAGCAGCAAATATAAGCAGACAACCCCAACTTGTACCTTAGCAGTTTCCTATTCTAGTTTTTAACACATCCTTTTATCTCTGCAAAATTAAATACTATTTATATATATATAATATCTCTTTCATACCTTTCATCATCATCATCATCTCATCATCATACATGTCCTACTCGTGCATAATGCACATTATGATGCACTCTTGTTTATAAAAGCTTTACAAAGTTCAAAATTAATGTCGTTATAGCTAAAAATATTGAGACTTTAAATTTATGGATATATTGATGGATAATGATAAAATTTTAAAACTTATAAAATTTTAAAATAAAATTTTGTTACATAAATATAACAAAAATAATTACAACAATTTTTACATTTGTGATAAATATACATAAATTATAATAAATATATTTGTCTCATATATTGTTTATCAATATTTTCTCATATTTTCATGATATATTGGCGATATTAGGCTCAATTTTGTAAAAGAATAAACGATGTCAATATTGTATATTAATTTTTTTTTTCAAATATCGTAGAAATATCGATCTCTTCAATATCGATATCGGTGGATACAAATATTTTCAAATATTTTAATCCTTCACCCTACAAAATATTTAATTACAAATATGCAAGTTAAATGCCCACCTCTATTCATAAGGTGGTTTTATTGCGTTTTTTATTTTTTATTTTTAGTAGGGTGTTGATCAAATAGGAGTAGTAATCATATTTTTTAACCCAAAAAGTTTACAATCCATTTTTTGGAGCGTTATATTGTAAAATCAGGATTTAAAAATCATGACTTTCGATACACATTATGCATTTGTTACTGACTTATTGTACGTTGGGGGAAGTGAGTGATTTCCAAAATTATAGTTTACCTAAATATAAATGATAAACTTTTATATGAAATATTTGAAGAATTTAGGATCCGTAAAATATGATCTATATATCCGATGAGAAACTCATAACACGGAGAAAAAAATGTTAATCATGTGCGGGTAGAATCAAGTCAAGCGGATATTTTCTAAAAATTGGCGCAAAGGCAGAATTGCAAAATTCACTTTGAGATATGTGTTACTATAATAAAAAACTTGTGTTGTTGTTTGCTAGAGTATGTGTTAGTCTGAGGGAAGGATTAAGTGAAACATGATTTTTGGATAAGAAATAGAAGCATATAAATCAAGAGAGCAAAATTCACGGATCATATGCTGGTCAAACTAGATCAAATAAATTTTTCAATAAAATTCACGTAAAGGTAAAACAACAAGCTCACTTCGAGATATGTGTTGCTATAAGGACAAACATATTTAACCTTAAGTTCATGTATGTGTTAGCATCTGTAGCGATAAAATAATACCCCTCTATTTTAATCATTTCCTCTCTTTTTATATACGCTTCCTTCCGTATACGACGTATAACTAATCCTAAAACGTCCAAACCACCATATGACACCATTGAATTAGTAACAATGTCTTCTTTTTTTCTTTGCATGGTAGAATAATATAATTGTTTTTATAAGAATATAGTAACACTATCTCGAAGCGAATTTTTTAATTTTGTCTTTGCTCGGAATTTTTAGAAAATATCGTCGTGGAATGGATTCAACCTCATTCAAATCCAGTAAAACTTTCGCCTTCTTCCATTTTAATTGATATTTCACGGTGAAATATTTTGCACAAAAATTTTCAAACATAAATATATAGAAAGATAAATTGTTTTATAAAGTTTTCAGTTACGAATTAAAAAGAAAATAAATTAAATGAAAAAGTACTGTGTTGTGGATACTTTTCCAAAAAAAAAATTCAGTTTCACGAAAAGTTGT